>CP136061.1:147236038-148465769 GCA_032622095.1 Siphonodentalium dalli | reverse complement strand
ATCTGGAAATAGTTGTTTTTTGTCCATCAGATATCTCAGCCATGAGTTATTAGAACTGAATAAAATTGGCATGGATGTTTGCCATCATGACTGCAATCAAAAGATGGGCAAATGATGTTAGGATTTTCCATTCTAGAGTTATCCTTCTTTGTTTATCTGGACATCTTGGTTTTTTGTCTGTCCACACAGATACCTCAGCTAGCCATTGATTACCTGATGTGAATCAGATTTGGTATGGAGGTTTGTCTTCATTACTGCTTTCAAAAAAGTGCCCGATGACACTGTTTGCATTTTCCATTCTACAGTTATCCTTCTTTGTTATCCCCCACCTGGGATGGTATAGGAATGGGTTCCGTCCGTCTTTCCAGATGGGTGCACATTTGAGCCTTATGTGGTCTGGGAAGGAGCATGAGACAAAATAAAGTTTGTCAAACCACCACCTATTAGATGCCTGTTATTCCGAACAATTTAGCAGTTAAGTGGTAGTTTTAATTGGTGATGCCTATCAAAAAACAACAGAAGAAAGATCACTTCAAGACATTATGTATGGGCTTGCGTCTGTCTGTCCTGAAAAGTTGTATGCGGGGGAGGGGGGGGGTTTAATATTTAGAACAATTATCAATGGATTTCAAAGAATTTTGGTATATGAGTCAATAAGGGAATACTGAAATGAGTTCGCAAACTAGGTCCGGCCAGACATTTTGCCAGAGTTACGGCCCTTTGGATTTCAAAGAGTTTTGGTATGTGAATTCACAAAAGGAGTACCTGAAACGAGGTTTGCAAACTTGGCCCGGCTGTACATTTCTACCAGAGTTATGGCCCTTTGGTTGTATTTTTTTTGTCGTTTAGTACCCAGGAAAAGTTGTCAGGGGGTTTATTTTGAAAAATTATTAACAGATTTGAAAGATTTTTAGTATATGAGTTCACAAGAGGAGTTTCTGATACAAGTTCGCAATCTAGCCCCGGCAATACATTTTTACCTGAGTTGTGGCCCTTTGATTGTAATTTATATCATTGCAATTTCAATTTAAGCCCAAACTAAAACAAATATTAACCAAATCTGAAACAAATATTAACTTATTTCAATTACTTTTTAGAATATTTTGAAAATGCCCATCACCAACTTTGCCAGCATGACAGCACTCGAGTTATGTGGTCTTACCCTTCATTGCTTCCAATATCCCTTCTGATAAGCTCAAGTACAGTATACATGAATATGTAATTTTAAGTGTGAGTAGTTGGTAACAGCTATTTGCAAAAAATGAAAATTGCTTCTATTTAGCTGTTAACTGATGATATAATGGGATTATTATATGCACTCATTATCGTAATTGTCTGAGAAAGTTTACACAGAGACAACTATGTTGTGGACAGGTTGGTAAATTATATTTGTTTACGCTGTGTTGTTACTTTGTTCCATCAATTCAGTCAGATCATATAATAAGGCCAACAAATAAGATTCTCTGTTTCCACTATCAAGGGTGAACAATTTAGGGCAAGTATATAGGTAGAAAAATATTGATATGAATCATATTATGGTTATCCAATTTTTAATGTTCATTTTCAGTAATTGAAAAGTAACTTTTTTTCGTTAAACAAGAGACAAATATATGACTTTGTAACATTGAAAAAACATCACAATTTTGCGACCATAAAAGTGAATCATTCTACCACATATTTTATTCTGGCTTTCAGGTTTTAGTTTTTATCTCTTTTCTCTTGGTTAAATTTTATTCACTGTAGCATCATTTTCTCAGCCCAAAAGACCCCAAAAAAAGGTACAAAATCATTTTATTTTTTATTTTTAATTTGCTAACCCGTAACTAATATTAAGTTTAAAACACTGCTAGGCATTCGTTATTTGAATTTCGCTGCTCAACTGACGAATAACAACTTCTACGAGGATATACAGTAATGCCCTAATTAATCGACTGCTTAAGCAGTCGATTAATTAGGGTATTATAATACTGTAGTATCGAAATATCACCAACAATCATACCTATTTCTTGAGGTGTCCAATTTTACTCATACAATATTTACCAGAATATTTATACAAAGTGCTAAAACTATTGTTTTCTTGTCTTATAAAACCAAGAAATGGATATCTGACCGTTTAAGTGCTGCCATCGCTGTTGCAATTAATGTAATAAGGAATTATACAGTGCACCGCAACTGATCGTGATCAAAGCTATTTGTACATTATTTTGAGTGATTTTTCGTTGCTGAAAACATTTTTTACAGATGTACTGACTGCTAACGCCTTCCATATCATTTAGGTTGAAGTTTTATTATAAGCGCAAAATACAAACTACAAAGGGTTCTTATTCAGTCAAATGGAGGAAACATTCCAATGTGAACTACTTGTCAGCACAAGTATTCAATAAACAAAGGGATAAATAAAAAATTTCTACCTTCTCTGTGGGTGACTTTGATAAGTAGTTTCCTTACAAATGAATCCTTCTGCACTTTTCACCATCATGTCATCTGCTCATTTTACCTGAACAAATAAATAATGGACTTTTATAACTGAATGGCAGAGTCTATTTAGTAAAGAAACCTTGGTTAATTACTCTAAGTTCATGTATTTGTTCTCTATGTGATGTAAGTGGAATACATGGTATCTCAAAAAAATTGAGTCAAAATTCACCAACTCTTTCATTGTTAGCTAGTGACTGGACTTGTATGTGCTCTTTTTAATACTCTCAGTGACTCTTGTAGTGACTCTTGTAGTGACTACCGGTAAGTGTCTGGGGCTTTTTTGCTGCAAATGTAAAATAAATGCAAATTCTCTGTGTGATTTATTGATAAGTGTACTATGTGGATTATCTGATGTCTAAAAAGGAAGCTGTGACTCAGATTCGGAATGGCTTTTATAGTAAAACAACATTTATTCTGGTAGAGCTATTGGCTGAAACCTTTTCGATGGCATTTTCTATTGATATTTTTACTGTCAGAATGGCAATAAATTCTAGCCCTTTGTGGCTGACACCAGTAATTGTATAAAAGAGATTCATCAATCGGATATTATGTTTTGGGATGAATTTATGTCTCTTAGTACTTCTGAGCAAAGTTTTTTTTGCATCAGGAAATGATAATTGATTCTGCTGTATTTAACTGCCCATCAGTTCTACACTTTGGTAGGTTTGTAAATACTGGTATTTTAAATGGACATGGCTCAGTTTATTTGGGAGGATAGAAGTCAAAACTACATATTTCTGACAAAACTGATAAATTCAACACTAATAATTTGCTTTCATTTCTTCAATTTACCAAATGAATATCATGCAGTACAACTGGAGAAAATGGACCCTATTTGATCCCAAAAACTGGGCAGGCATATGTGAGACTTATTGGGTATAATTCTAAGCTCCAAACTGCCCTTAAAGATTTCATATGACCATATTCCAGGTAATGTGTTATAGTAATACCCTAAATAATCGACTCCTTAACCACAGCAGAATTATGGGTAAATTTTCAAGATTTAGTCGGAAATATGGATTATTAAGGGCATTACTGTACATCTGCGGTTATGTTTGAAGTTTCAGTGTTCTTTTCTCTGTCAATTTTTGGGTCGCATAAGACTGGGGAGAATACAACAAACACAACCTGGATGTCCTTTTGGGTCAATATTATAGTTTGGAAAGGAAAAAGAAGCCTGTTGTGCTGTGATATTTCAGGCCTCTCAGTTTGTAAATGATATGCTGGTATGAAAACAATTTACTACAGATTCCCACTGTTACTTGTATTAGGCCAATATAAATTGCTTTTTTCAGAAAAAATGGGGAGAGGAGGGCAAATTTTACTTTTTATATTTTATTCTTCCTAACAAATGGTCATGGACAGTTCTGATATTGAAACTGTATCCTATCTTATATAATACATGTTGATTTAGATTGTCCAATGTGATTAAAATAGACTGATTAATGGGTGATTGAAATGTAATTTGACAGCTAATTAAGACATGAGAAAAAAGTTTACATAAAAGATATCCAAATAAAACAAAAATTGAGGTGGGGGACTAAAGATAGCGACGGAGCGGATGTAAATGGAGCAATTTGTTTTTATATTGGTCTTTATTAGGCAATATCATGTTTGAATATTTGAATCTTTTAATATTGTTTTGGGACATCTCTTGATTCTCTATCTTCTGTGAGCCATTTAATAATTAATCTTGTTGTCTCGAGGACTTTTGTGCATGATGCACTCATCAGTAGACCTTACATACAAGAATTTATGTTCTCTGTAACTTATCTCCATCTGCATGATGACATTTAATACAAAGCCTTAATTAAACAATAACGCAAGCATAGGCTGGCGCAAGTAATAAACATATTAACATAATATTAAAATTTAAAGCAAGGCCACCAAATCAAAAATTGTAAAAAGGCCAACTGGAGGCTGGGTATTAGCTTCACAATTTGATTCCTATATCAAAATGAAGATATCAAATCGCAAGTTATTATTTACATCAGTGAATCACTGCGATCCACTGTGATAAAATTCTATAAACCAGGGATAAATTCCCAATCAAATCATTGCTGGTGATCATGTTCTTGATGGATGTGTCATCAATTGATGTCACTTAGCCAGCAAAAGCCCAGCTTCATGTCCGGAAAATTGCTAGCTCTTAGTCACGGAGCTCTGAGTGTAAGTTAGTTAATCAAATGGCAACGATAATACAATCCTTTACAGAATGACTTCACATTCTCAATAACCAATTTCCGTGGCAATGTCACAATCAGGAGGCCTGATCACTGTGAACCACAAAGGAATTCCGAGTTGCATCTCATCGTTTGGAAAGTAATCACTTTCGTGCAGCTTGTAACTGTCTTCTTAAAACGATTTAAGAGGCATAAGGTCAACAATAGAGGAAAAAATGCAATTTAAACGGCCTAGTCTCATTTAACGCCCCATATTTAATATATCTAGCGTATACATATAAATCGGGCAGGAATAATATCAGAAGAATGATTTTTAACTGACTGATATTCCACAGAAAACATTTTTTGAATTATATTTTACCATACTTTTGATAGACCAGCATTATAAGGATCATGCACCAGTACATTCTATTATAATGCAAGTCTCCCACAACGGAGGCTCACTTATATACCAGAATGCACTGGCTTACAAGGTCAGGGGAAATATTGTTAAGCCAATACACTCTAATATATGCAAGGGGCTCCCTATGGGAGACTCACTTATATATTAAGAGAATGCATTGGCACAGGGTTTTCGCAAAATTTCAAGAAGCTGCACCCATGGAAGGTTTAAATAACAGTCACATATATGGTATTTTAATGATATAGAACTTTGTTTGTGTCTTCTTGCTGATGAATTTGTGTTGTCTGATCCATAAAGTATCCTAAGAATTTATACGACCATGGTCTGAATGTGTTTTCAAACTTAATAGCATAATTCCCAATCCCATCCCCATATTTATGTGGGGATGAGAGGAATTCTCTGAATAGGAGAGGGAAGTGACTGGGCAGAGCATGTGCTAAATCACAATACCAAAAATAAAATCTGGTGGTGATAATAGGGAGGGAAGGGAGGGAAGTCAATCCCTCAAATCTCTTCCCACTCCTATTCAGAGAATTCCTCTCATCCCCACATAAATTTGGGGATGAGATTGGGAATTCTCTTCCATACTATAGTACTCATTCTTAGAAATTCTTGGGATTACAGTTGGTACAAATAGGATTTTCCCAAGAAACACCAGATTTCAAGAGTAACCAACAAGAATAAAAAAGGAAAGATCTCACCTTGATAGATTTATTCAATGTCCCAAATATCCATGAGTAGAACCTCACATCATGAAAAAATAACATCAGAAACATGTCATAAAGCATTCATTCATTCAACTGTCTCTCAAACAACATCAGAAACATGTCATAAAGCATTCATTCATTCAACTGTCTCTCAAACAACATCAGAAACATGTCATAAAGCATTCATTCATTCAACTGTCTCTCAAACAACATCAGAAACATGTCATAAAGCATTCATTCATTCAACTGTCTCTCAAACAACATCAGCAACATGTCATAAAGCATTCATTCATTCAACTGTCTCTCAAACAACATCAGAAACATGTCATAAAGCATTCATTCATTCAACTGTCTCTCAAATAACATCAGAAACATGTCATAAAGCATTCATTCGTTCAACTGTCTCTCAAATAACATCAGAAACATGTCATAAAGCATTCATTCATTCAACTGTCTCTCAAACAACATCAGAAACATGTCATAAAGCATTCATTCATTCAACTGTCTCTCAAACAACATCAGAAACATGTCATAAAGCATTCATTCATTCAACTGTCTCTCAAACAACATCAGAAACATGTCATAAAGCATTCATTCATTCAACTGTCTCTCAAATAACATCAGAAACATGTCATAAAGCATTCATTCGTTCAACTGTCTCTCAAATAACATCAGAAACATGTCATAAAGCATTCATTCATTCAACTGTCTCTCAAATAACATCAGAAACATGTCATAAAGCATTCATTCGTTCAACTGTCTCTCAAATAACATCAGAAACATGTCATAAAGCATTCATTCATTCAACTGTCTCTCAAATAACATCAGAAACATGTCATAAAGCATTCATTCATTCAACTGTCTCTCAAATAACATCAGAAACATGTCATAAAGCATTCATTCATTCAACTGTCTCTCAAATAACATCAGAAACATGCCATAAAGCATTCATTCATTCAACTGTCTCTCAAATAACATCAGAAACATGTCATAAAGCATTCATTCATTCAACTGTCTCTCAAATAACATCAGAAACATGTCATAAAGCATTCATTCATTCAACTGTATCTCAAATAACATCAGAAACATGTCATAAAGCATTCATTCATTCAACTGTCTCTCAAACAACATCAGAAACATGTCATAAAGCATTCATTCATTCAACTGTATCTCAAATAACATCAGAAACATGTCATAAAGCATTCATTCATTCAACTATCTCTCAAACAACATCAGAAACATGTCAAAGCATTCATTCATTCAACTGTCTCTCAAACAACATCAGAAACATGTCATAAAGCATTCATTCATTCAACTGTCTCTCAAATAACATCAGAAACATGTCATAAAGCATTCATTCATTCAACTGTCTCTCAAACAACATCAGAAACATGTCATAAAGCATTCATTCATTCAACTGTCTCTCAAACAACATCAGAAACATGTCATAAAGCATTCATTCATTCAACTGTCTCTCAAACAACATCAGAAACATGTCATAAAGCATTCATTCATTCAACTGTCTCTCAAATAACATCAGAAACATGTCATAAAGCATTCATTCATTCAACTGTCTCTCAAATAACATCAGAAACATGTCATAAAGCATTCATTCATTCAACTGTCTCTCAAATAACATCAGAAACATGTCATAAAGCATTCATTCAGTTCAACTGTCTCTCAAATAACATCAGAAACATGTCATAAAGCATTCATTCATTCAACTGTCTCTCAAATAACATCAGAAACATGTCATAAAGCATTCATTCATTCAACTGTCTCTCAAATAACATCAGAAACATGTCATAAAGCATTCATTCATTCAACTGTCTCTCAAATAACATCAGAAACATGTCATAAAGCATTCATTCATTCAACTGTCTCTCAAACAACATCAGAAACATGTCATAAAGCATTCATTCATTCAACTGTCTCTCAAATAACATCAGAAACATGTCATAAAGCATTCATTCATTCAACTGTCTCTCAAACAACATCAGAAACATGTCATAAAGCATTCATTCATTCAACTGTCTCTCAAATAACATCAGAAACATGTCATAAAGCATTCATTCATTCAACTGTCTCTCAAACAACATCAGAAACATGTCATAAAGCATTCATTCATTCAACTGTCTCTCAAACAACATCAGAAACATGTCATAAAGCATTCATTCATTCAACTGTCTCTCAAATAACATCAGAAACATGTCATAAAGCATTCATTCATTCAACTGTCTCTCAAACAACATCAGAAACATGTCATAAAGCATTCATTCATTCAACTGTCTCTCAAACAACATCAGAAACATGTCATAAAGCATTCATTCATTCAACTGTCTCTCAAATAACATCAGAAACATGTCATAAAGCATTCATTCATTCAACTGTCTCTCAAACAACATCTGAAACTGTGGAGAATGCCATGGTGAACTGTCGTTATCGAAGGTCAAAATTTCTGCTACGATGTAAGAATAGCATCTGTGTCATTAAAGTAATGAGTAAAGAACACTCACGCAGTTGACCAATTGTTGGTCTTCAAAATGCCAAGATAAATCAAAACTTTTGATATCAAATGAGTGAAATTATTTTTTAGTCATATATGGGGGGGGGGGGGGGGGGGGGAGATATCCAGGGTGGGGGGAGGATATCCTGGGGGGGAGATGACGTGTTACACCGGTAATACTATCGTGGAGTAGGTGGTCTGGCATTAAAAATACCTTTCATAAACCGACATATCAGTGGCTCATGTGTTAAAGAGATATTGTTTAATAACATGAAAGTTTGGCTTAGCATAGGCCTGGCAGTATTCAGGGCACTATATGATTTTTCAGATTGTGCCAAAAAAGATAAATAATCAATGACATTATTTACATTTGGCGATAGGGGATCTTTACCCTGTCTACAACACCATAATACCCAGGTTTTCCACACCAAATTTGTATTATTTTGTGGTAATTTATCACCATGATTTGATGATAATTTCGGAAGCGTCTGACAAAATTTGTCATTTTGCATAAATATATGATGTAATGAATGGGATCGCCAATGGTTGACTTCTGGGGAAATCAGAAATTGGTCGGCTGGAGGCATTAATACCAGTGATGGCGCAATCAACATATCCAACAACAGAGAAACCAAGATTGGGTTTTCCAGAAATGAAAAAGCAATAAGTAGACCAACATTGACTGTATCGGTCATCGTCGCCAAACAACAACCTCGTCTAACATGGGAGATAGCAACCCGCGAAACTGAGGTTTCAGAATATGAAGGAAATTTTTACGGTGAAACATTGACACCTCAAAAATGCCATGCCCCTGAATCAAAATAGTGTCAATCAAACTTTGTTTAATAAAATTTTCCTGCACTGGCCCTGTGGAGTTTTTCATTTTTGAAAGCAAATCAATTATTACTGCCAAACTGACTGAGAAATTTTTCTGCAAGTGTTGGAGAGATGCATCTCTCATTCTGAGATTGGTCCCCAAATTTATGGGTTTACACGTGGTGCAGAAATTTGAAGTGCATTGCTTGGGACGGTACACTTGTCCATGATAGGTATCAATTTATCATTTGCCGATAACATAGTACAGGCTCTCAATGCAAACGCAGCAATTATGGAGTTTACTTCCGGGCAGACCCGAAAATTGTACTTTGGGACGGTTAGGTCTGGCAGATATTTACAATCAGATTTGGGATTGAACAAATCATTGAAAATTTTAGTAATGTCATTATTACACAAATTTACATCATTTTCTTGTGTGAACTCAGGAAATTCTCCATTTGCGTTGATAGACACATTAAGCCCACGCGGCATCGTAGAAACTTGTCTAGTTTGATTCAACTGAGACGATTCAGTATTGTCTGACCGGGACAAATGATCCACACGCCCACATATTCTCCAGAATGTCAAGGACCAGATTATTTGGCAGTTGGTCTGGCAAGGAGACAATACATGTAGCAGTAGCATTTGGCAAAGACTTGTTAGTGCTTGACACTGAAAGTTTTGATTTTTTGCCACCAGTATTATTTTTAATAGAAGATTTTCTCTTTTTTGGTGGTTTAGAAACCTGTTTGCTGTTAACTGTTCACTACATTTGACAAGTCAGAGGCTTTCGAAGGTGAAGCTCTCTCGGGCACATTTGGAAAGTGAAAGCCATCAAAACTATCATCATTCTCATCAGTGGCAAAGATATCCAACACGCCATCTTGCGTGTTTGTGGATCGAAAAGCAATGTCCCTGTCAATATTAATTACAGGTAAAAAAAAAATGGCTTGTACGACTTTATACAGTTGTCGCCCGTGATTGAGTGAGACACGGGATTTGTCGCCCGCTCGAGCCCTGGAATGTCACCCAAAGGCCGAGGGTGAAATTCCAGGTCGAGTGCAGCGACAAATCCCTGTGTCTCACAAAAACAAGTGTGACAACTGTTTTGTTATCTGATAAAGGAGTACAATGTGTCACATGAACCTCCTTAATGGCAGGCCTATTAGTGTGTGCGTATATTCTTTAATCCAGTTCGAAGAGTTAATTTTATGTTGGAATACTCGCTTTTTAGAAAATAATACGTTCACATTTTGGATCAATTAACACACCCATCATTTGTGCAGCTATTGTCCAGTCAGCTTGATGGTCGCATGGTGGAAATCGATGAAAGAGGAGTAACGCAATTTCTAAGTAGAGTAGCCATGCGGCGAAATGTTCGGTTTCGTTGTAAATGAGCATAACAATGCAGGTAGACGTGTTAATTTCGAGAACGCTAAAATGTGAAGCTAACACATTGTTGTGTGAAAAAAGAAATTGACAACTGTTATAGACTGATATGCAACGTAAGGGTATTCTTGTGAAGTCAGAGGAATGTACAGCCGAAAGGAAATTGTCAATTGATAAACAGTAAAGAGTGGCCATTTGATCTTTAGAGCTTAGTACAGAAACGAATTTGTAACATATGTACATCGTGTGTGCAATTGTCTGCAGTAAATACCAACTGCATAATAAGGTTTATATATTTGTTCCACGGTATTCATTATTGATATAAAAAGGTCCAATAGGAACATTACACCTTATAAAGGATTTATATCTGTGATAACACCATTTACACATAGCATGCTTTAGCACATGCTCTGCCCAGCCACGTCAGGGGACTCCGCGCTTCACTACAACAACTCGTTCTCAATTACGTTGACCTAGGTTATCGAGTACACTGTACTGACCACTTGGTACTAACGCTTGACAGCCGTATATGGAAAGAAATGCTATTTATATGCTATTTGTATCAACTGCAATCCCGAGAATTTCTGACAATGGAAGAGAATTTCATATTTTTTCCTTATTTAGTATGATGGGTGATATCTCACATCTCCCCTAGTCCTCTTGTGCATAGCAATATCATGCTCTAAATCGATACTGGTTTCTGCATTGTTTCATATGGGTGGCTTTATAATCTTTGTTAAGAATTTCTTTATAAGACAAATTGGTTAGTTCAGTCGAATTACGGCACTCTAGGGATGCACAAAGGAAACATTGTATTGTAAAATGTGATGGGCAACTTTTTAATATAATATTTCTTGTCGCTAATCTCATTAGAAGGCATCTTCACCAATATCATACTCACATCTCGAGTCAGCTCAGCCAGAAAATCTTTTTGACCTGAAGTCAATGCTATCAGCTATTGGGAATGCTGATGGGTTTTAAAGATAGGATAAAAAGTATGGACTCGGGATGGATCCCTTGTCTCTGTGCATCGAAGCCTCGACTTAGTGGGATCTCTTCTGACAACAGAGGAAGTTCCCATCTGTTCTGCTAATTGATGTCTTTTTCTCTAGCTTCTAGAGAAACATTGAATGACACATGTTCATATTATTTGCTTGCTTCTGGAGGTGTTGTGTCTGGTTTTTTTTCAGTTTAAAGGCCCGTGGTAGATTCGAGCCTCAAATTATACCTTGTACCACAGGTCCATTGGGAAAAATACCAGATATACCAATATATACTATACTAGTGACAAGATTCACAAGTACAAATTTTGGAAAAACACACCATCTATAATATTCCTCATAGATTCTCAAAGTCATTCATCTCAGACACAATGTATTTCAATGTGTCTTATTGGCCATGAAATTTCCTTCCTTTTGATGTATATTCGATAGTATCAAATGAAGGGAAGTTGAGATATCGTACAGAAATCTTGTAAAATCTACTGGAAATTTGGGAGTGAAATGGGTTGTAAAGAGTCCCTGTCTGCCTAATATCCTCAATAATTAAATAAAAATGTCAAATCAGCCAAAATATTCACCAGTATATGTTGTCGGGCACAACAGTTCCTTTTGTTTGAAAAATAACTTGATGGAGTCAATTGTTGCGAAGTTGCCATATCCTATGTGGAATTCTCAAGTTTGGCAATTGTGATCATAATAATTGAATTGATATCCGTGTAAAATCACTACTTTAATACCGGACAGGGAAACTGATGACTGCTTTTTGTCTGTAGATTTTGCTAGTTTTCCATATAATATACCGACTTCCCTTCATTTGATACTAAGGAGTTATACACCAAAAGAAAGGAAATTTCATGGCCAATAAGATACATTGAAACATATTTTGACTGATATGAACAATCTTGAGAATCTATGAGGTATATGATAGATGGTGTGTTTTTCCCAAAATCTGACTTGTGAACCTTGTCACTGGTATAGTTTATAATGGTATATCTGATATTTTTTCCCCATGGGCCTGTGCGTTGTACATGTAATCTTTGCTCTTGTCACATTCCAGCCCAGTTCCGGGGACCAAATTAGAGCTTTTAATACACAAAATACTTCTGTATCAATTTTTATGCAATGGAAAGGTATATTGAAGTTACTGTCTTCACAGTGTGTTAACGGAAGTGATCATCAATTTTCCGGTAAACTGTTTTCAACAAATCATGTTCGACTTAAACAAATACGTTTAATAGTGGGGATGTTTACCAACCATTCCACACATGTTGAAAATATTTGACCAATCATTCAGTGCCTGTCGACTGCATTTATCAACCGTATTTCGGGAAATTTATCGAAAAATGCTAAAAACTTTAAAGCATCATTTCAAGGGGATAATAGTATATGCAAAATACGTTTTGGGGAGAAAATGGTGCTTTCAAAGTTTTAGAAAAGTGCATTTTAAAGCAAGTTAGCATTTGTTTTTAGTGCAAAAACATGGTGCTCAACATCAATTTACTACTAAACATTGATTGATATCAAAACAAGAATATGATAGAAATGTGTCGGACATCACAATTGATTGAATGGTGCAGCAAGGCCAGAATGGGCCAGATTTCCAAACTTTAAAAATTATCTCGAAAACATAAAATATGCACATCGGACAAGTTGGCACCCACGTCTCAAATTCATGAAATCTATTTATAAAGTGCCTTTCTATTCTTTTCTATTATATAGTAACTATCTATGAATACACAGTGCCATTACATATTACATACATATCTCTCAGTCCCACCTTCAGCTATCATCCTGATGAGGTAATTGTATTGATGGCTAATTCACAATCCATTACACTTAGTAATAATAACTGTATTCAAAATTACCACGCAACATCAGTTTTATTTAGATAACTTCATCACTCATTATTAATATTTTTTTTAAATGTTAAAATTTATATTAAGTTTGTCTTGAAACATTTCTCTCTGAAATGTGATAAGAAACCACTCTGTAAAGGACCATTTCAGTTTTGGGATAGATTTGAATTTCTTAGGGTTAAATATGAGCCAATGATCATTACATTGAATGATGCATATTCTCTAAACCATTCATTCGTGACAAGATAAAAGGGTTGCTGGTCGTAAAAACAGTATTAATTTTGTTAAACCCCTTTGAATGAATGCATCGCCTGCTGTAGCAGACTGTGCCCAACAAGATAAACTTGTTTTCAATGAAGCAAAATTTCATCAAAATCACCTCTGTTTGTGCAGGCGAAAATTTATTATTAGCCAACCAGACAAAAGGGACAAAGGGATTTTGCAAATAAAAACTTTTTACAAATTAATGTTACTCTTGAATAATCTTCATGGTGACTCGTCCAATAATTTGCTCGAAACAATTAGATTATTTGTGACAATTCTTCTGACTTGTATCGCATTAGGAAGCTACTTGAGAATAATGTGATTACATGTATTTGAGAAGGATGTGTTTCAGCGTTTTGATTTTTGATCAATCAAAAACAATTTTTTTTTTACTTCATGGCCTTCTTCAGCCAGATGATAACAAACATATTTACATTTCATAGATCATTACAATACATCAATTGGAGACTTCATAAGAAGCCTGATTATAGAGTGTCTGTCATTTGCAGAATGAGGTCCCCAGAGGTAGAATTTAGTGATGCTATCCTGCATAGTGGGTTAGCATCACCAAATTTACCCCCTGGGGACCTCATTCTGCATGGCCTCATCTGCTATGGGAGACAGAGTGAATATTGGGGTGTGATGTACACCCATTGGGAACCTTGATTGTGCAATGTGACGTCTGCCTATTAGGGGGATGTAGATAAACTTAACTAAAAAGAAATATAATCTATTATATGATATGAAGAATATTCTATAGAAATTTGATAATAAAGAAACTTTCCAGATAAGATGAGGCCCAAGCAGAATGAGGTCCTCAGTGGGTGAATTTAGTGATGCTAGCCCACTATGCAGGATAGTGTCACTAAATTCACCCTCTGGGGGCCTCATTCTGCAAATGACAGGCACACTAAACTCAGGGTTACTTCATAAGATTGAACAGCTATACTTTAGTCAGGGATCGGCATAGAATGTGATTTGGGAGATATCTTCTTCCTAATTTATGCGACTTCTCCTTATTATATCCCCCATGATGAAGGACTTAATGGTGGTTATACTGGATTACATGCATCCGATCCTCTGTCCGTCCATCTGAAATTTGTTATGGATGTTCACTACTAAGAGGACATTCAATGGAATGTTCAATTGTTATGTTTGGGTTTCCGTTCTAGAGTTATTGATCTTTGTTTATCTGGAAATGTTGGCTTTTTGTCTGTTAGAGCAGATATCTCCACCACCTGTTGTCGGATCTCAATGCAACTTGGTATGGATGTTCACTACCAAGAGGACATTCAATGGAGTGTTCAATCATTTTGTTCGGGTTTTTCCATACTAGAGTTATTCATGTTTGTTTATCTGCTGGAATTGTTGTTTTTTTCCCCTTTCCGAGCAAATAACTCAACTATAGGTCGTTGTATCTTCATGAAATTTGTTATGGATGTTCATCACAATGAGGACATTCAATGGAGCATTCAATCTTTTTGTTCAGGTTTTTTCATTTTAGAGTTATTCATCTTTGTTTATCTGGAAATGGTGATTTTTGGGTCCGTCTGCCTGAGTAACTCAGTCATAGGTTATAGGTATGCCCACACTAGGCAGTATGCCACTTGGTGGGTATGCACTGGACAAGAGTTTACCGTTATAACCCCTAAAGACAGATTCGGATATTGCTGTTTGAATTCTATTGTGTCTCTTTAAGTGGTGAGGAAATTGAATAATTGGATGTTATGACATTCCATTAGAACACATCTTCCAATGATTAAAAGCCCCAATATTTTAATTGTTCTATTTCAGGGAAATTTTTCTTCAATAATGCTGCTGGCAAGATCTAATTTATAAAGTAAATTTGAAATTGTGCAGGCGAATGAGTTTCACTCATTTCTGTGATCCTTGATTGCATTGTGTGCATAGCCTTGTGGTATTTGGGCGACAATCGGATGTTATTGTGCCGTCACGTTAATGGAGACAAATTTGTCGAGATCGAAGCGGGGTTCACCTGATACCCCTAAACAGATGTGGCTGTATTAATTTGTTGGATGTTACAACCAGCATGCTACCATTGGACTCTTTGAGCATTCATTGTCCCCTGTCTGCATGTTGGTAATATAAAACTCTTTGATCTAGTGTATAATTTCATTTCCTGTGATAATTGTTATATCTCTGTGATGGATATCATCATATGCTGATTGTAAATTGAAAGTCTTCCACAGAAATGGTGATGTTTTTTTATAATATGAAGTCTGATGTGTTCTCTCACTCCCATCTGTCACTGATGTTTGACAAAAATACTATCTCGGAAACTCAAACATATGTTTTATGCAGAATAATTTGATAATTCAGAAAAGTGCTAAAATGTCACTCATAATTTCAAACTTCATGTTAGGCTAAATGATTGATTTTGGACATTACAGGAATGGACAGAAGAGGGAGTCTCATTTATATATACTTTGAAGTATAAAATATCATGTATAGTAATGCTCTAAATAGTCGACTCCTTAACCACAGCAGAATTATAGGTAACTTTTCAGGATTTAGTCGGGAATATGGCTTGTTGCCATTCATCAGAAAGCTCTCAGTGAGAGCTTTCCGATGAATGGCAACGAATAGCTCTCAGTGAGACTAAATCCTGAAAAGTTAACCATAATTCTGATGTGGTTAAGGAATCGATTATTTAGAGCATTATTGTACATGAGAAAAACTTGTATTTCGACTAATTCATATTGAGACATTAACCCTTCCTGTACGGAATGGATTCTCCCATTCAACTATAACAGTACACATTGGAATCATTCCTGAGTTTTTACCAAATCACAGCAAAAATAAGAGGGCTATGTTTATGTGTTGCATAAATTGTGAAATTTGGGCTGAACATAGACAGATATATTTACTTGCGGACAATCTACACAACAGCATTATTCATATGTAAATCATTAAATCATGGTAAAATATCTGATGCTGCAATGTTTGTAACAAAGACACATATCCACAACCACAGAATGACACCGTGGTTTTACAGTCTGAATTGATTATGTCAAACAATATATATATTTATCAAATGACTCAATCATTATTTACGTTGGAAAGTATGTCATAAATCAATTTCATATGAACTACTAGTTCATATCACCTTCCGATAATTTGATTGGTTTGTTGACAAAAAGTGTGTTCTGATTGGCTGAATGGCAGCCTGGGCCGAGCCGCATCTCTAACTAAATGCAGGTCAAATTCGTGCGCGTCAAACAACGCGATGCCGAAATTCTCGCAATTATAATCTTGAAATATATAGTTTTGGACATTGTTATACGATAAATAGAATATGTAATTCGTATTTATCTAATAAACATACGATATAATGTCACAAACTGAGAACAGAATAGCGCACTATATCTTCGCGTGCATATTATTTCTGTTAGTTCACCAGGTGTAATTGGGCTTCCGGTGCAATGAAGTGACGTCACATTAACCTTTTGCTGCCGATGTCATATAGCTATTTAGTGATTTGTGTGCGTTTTGGACATCATAATCAATTTATAGGTGTCATATGATAAATAGAATATGTAATTCGTGTTTCTCTCATATGATATTTATGAAACTCGTCACGAAATTTTCA
This sequence comes from Siphonodentalium dalli, assembly GCA_032622095.1. Lineage (NCBI taxonomy): Eukaryota > Metazoa > Mollusca > Scaphopoda > Gadilida > Siphonodentaliidae > Siphonodentalium > Siphonodentalium dalli. Next base: position 148,448,556 of record CP136061.1, on the reverse strand, counting down.
GTTTTCTCTCGCCGGAGAATTCTTAGACTCGTTTCATGATGATGTAGTTATCTGAGACTCAATGTATATTTTCGTTGTCATACAGATGGCCTTTAATCTTCAGGAATGATTAAGAACTAAAACTGTCACCAGATACAAAACTTTTATGAAAATATTTTGTCAGTTTTTATTTGCTCAGCATGATGCACAAATTCAATAATGAGTGAAAAATAGTACTGCATGAATTTAAATATGAGTATAAAGGTATGGGGCTGCTGTGGGTGGTAGCATATCTTATTTGCATTTTCTAGACAAACAACAAAAAACCAATAAAATACATCTCTGCTGCGAGTCACAATTTTGTTTACAGTAGAGTTATTCCTCTTCATTGAATTTTTTTTTGGAGAATTAAGGTTACACTGGTGTAAATGTTTTCCATAGGCCTCAGTGCTAACGTTTTAGCGTATAGTGTTGGCAATATAAATGTTGGGTCCAAAATTTTCTTTAAATCTGAAAAATTGACATTTTGGGAAACTTTTTACACAAAAAAATCATGTCTGTCTAGCAGGGAATTCGCCTTTAAATCTTATGTTTTCGTAACTAGTGTCAGAACCGCATAAAAAAATACAGTCATATTTTAGACCACACCAAAAAATTCAAACTTCACTACAAAGGGTTAATTCCTGTGCCAATGGTTATTTTACCTATGGGAAATCATAGGGAAGAGGTGTGATGATTTTTTTATGTGAAAAGCACACAAGGCTATTGACCAATCAGGGCCCAGTGTCTATTTTATTCTCTCCTATATATTCCTCCCGCATCCGCTAGATGTCACTCGGAACCTTATTTACACCAGTGTAACATAAAGCGATAGCCCGCTTTTTCGCGGAATAATTGTAACTCCCTACATTTCTTCAGAATTGCCCATCAATGGAAAAAATGTGTTCAAAAACAATATCACTTCTGTGGTTCTTTATTTATCACACACAATTTAACCCCACCCCCTTTAACAAATTATTCATCAAAAAAGCACAATTTTCCACCACCAGTCATGTTCAGGCCCCATTTTCACTCAGTTTTAGGGGTCTGGTGTTGCAAACTTGGACCAGCTATGGAAGACTGTACAATATTCTTTCCATGAGAGAACTTCTGGTGATGTGAGGTCATTGAGTCCAGATCTGATCAGCTGAGCATCAAGCGCATGACTTTATCAGCACATTGAAGAATAAAATATGACATTTTCAGGTCTGCAAGGGTGATCCAAGATAACTGGATGTGGGTGTATATTGAATTAGTTGAATAAAGATATGCTCTCTTTGAATTGCTGAAGCATTTTCTTAAATGTGTCCAAGTTTTTGTGCTATTAACCTTCAAATGACCATACCCACCAGTGGAAATGACACACTTTTATGATATATATCTGTATATCACTGGCTATAAAATCCAAAATACTTGTTAAATTAGGTTCTTATAACAATTGATATATGTGTCGTTGACATGCCCATGTTATGGGTCATTTGCATTATCATGTGACTATTACCACCTTGAAATTTTTTGAAAATACCTTGAAAAATTGGCATTTTTTATGAAAAATCTTACTATTTTTTTGGCTGATGTAAGTGAAAGAAGGCATCAGCAGAAAGAATAGCCACATCAAGCATGAGATATTCATTGGACTGAAAGACCAGGCTCTGTAAAATGCATTAAAATGCTTTAAAGTGACTCCCAGGAATCAAAAATGATAAAAAGCTATTTTTTCCCTTTAGGTTACACTGGTGTAAATGTTTTCCATAGGCCTCAGTGCTAACGTTTTAGCGTATAGTGTTGGCAATATAAATGTTGGGTCCAAAATTTTCTTTAAATCTGAAAAATTGACATTTTGGGAAACTTTTTACACAAAAAAATCATGTCTGTCTAGCAGGGAATTCGCCTTTAAATCTTATGTTTTCGTAACTAGTGTCAGAACCGCATAAAAAAATACAGTCATATTTTAGACCACACCAAAAAATTCAAACTTCACTACAAAGGGTTAATTCCTGTGCCAATGGTTATTTTACCTATGGGAAATCATAGGGAAGAGGTGTGATGATTTTTTTATGTGAAAAGCACACAAGGCTATTGACCAATCAGGGCCCAGTGTCTATTTTATTCTCTCCTATATATTCCTCCCGCATCCGCTAGATGTCACTCGGAACCTTATTTACACCAGTGTAACCTTAAGAGGTCTCCTGTACTGTAGTTAAACATTTAGAGTTATCATTCCAATGCCGCTACTGTCACAAAGGAACCTTCTTTGGTAGCATTTGCAAATTTAGAGTTACAAATCTTATACTTTAACATGTGGTGCAATCATCACCCTTGTTGAATACGCTTACCTATGTCAGACTCGTCACAATCACCACAACGCGCTGTTTTTATTTTCCGATTCATGTCGATCTCTCACATAGCTTCGCTAACCTCTCAGTGTTGTCGGTAAGATACACCACTTGTAAAGAATAGACATATTCCAGACTGAAGGTGCACGAAAGCAGGTCTCCATATCCACAACCATGGAATAACATCATGGTCACACAGGCTGAGTTGATTATGTCAAACAATAGATATATATGCCCAAACACAGTTGTGGTTTTACTTCGTTTGAGATCATTTCAATAATGTCCATAACAATTTAAATATTAGATTGATTGTTTGGAGCATGCAACAGAATGATGTAGTTATCTGAGACTCAATGTATATTTTCGTCATCATACATATGGCCTTTAGTATGCACGTGCGTCTTCGGGAATGATTAAGAACTGAAACTGCCACCAGATATAAGACTTTTACGAAAAAAAATTGTCAGTTTTGATTCGCTCAGCACGGTGCACAAATTCAATAGTGAGTGAAAAATAGTACTTCATGAATTTAAATACGAGTATAAAGGTATGGGGCTGCTGTGGGTGGTAGCATTGCTTATCCATTTTCTAGACAAAACTTGAAGGGAGCTTTATTTGTTTTTTTCAAGTTCCTACTTTGCTCCCAGTCTCAAAATCGAAATAAATTCATGATAAAAAAAAATCAAAATAAAATCATGATAAAAAATATTCTGAAACTGCGAAGGGGCTTTAAAATTGTTAAGATATTGCCAGTACATGACAGTGTTCCCCTGCTGCAAAAAAAACAATAAAATACTTCACTGCTGAGAGTCAGTTCTGTTTGCAGTAGAGTTATTCCTCTTCAGTGAAATTTCGTTTGGAGAATGAAGAGGTCTCCTGTACTGCAGTTAAGCAGTTTAGAGTTATCATTCCTATGCCGCTTATTACTATCACAAAGGAACCTTCTTTGGCAGCATTTGTAAATTTAGAGTTACAAATCTTATACTTTAAACATGTGGTGCAATCATCACCCACGTCGAATACGCTTACCTATTTCAGACTCGTCACAATCACCACAACGCGCTGTTTTTATTTTCCGATTCATGTCGATCTCTCACATAGCTTCGCTAACCTCTCAGTGTTGTCGGTAAAATACACCGCTGGTAAAGAATAGACATATTCCAGACTGAAGGTGCACGAAAGCAGGTCTCCATATCCACAACCATGGAATAACATCATGGTCACACAGGCTGAGTTGATTATGTCAAACAATAGATATATATGCCCAAACACAGTTGTGGTTTTACTTCGTTTGAGATCATTTCAATAATGTCCATAACAATTTAAATATTAGATTGATTGTTTGGAGCATGCAACAGAATGATGTAGTTATCTGAGACTCAATGTATATTTTCGTCATCATACAGATGGCCTTTAATATACATGTGTGTCTTCGGGAATGATTAAGAACTGAAACTGTCACCAGATATAAGACTTTTACCAAAAAAAATTGTCAGTTTTGATTCGCTCAGCACGGTGCACAAATAGTGAGTCATCAATAGTACTGCATGAATTTAAATACGAGTATAAAGGTATGGGGCTGCTGTGGGTGGTAGCATCGCTTATGCATTTTCTAGACAAAACTTTGCACAGAAGGGAGCTTTATTTGTTTTTTTCAAGTTCCTACTTTGCTCCCAGTTTCAAAATCGAAATAAAATCATGATAAAAATATTCTGAAACTGCGAAGGGGCTCTAAAATTGTTAAGATATTGCTAAAACATGACAGTGTTCCCCTGCAAAAAAACTATAAAATACATCACTGCTGAGAGTCAGTTCTGTTTGCAGTAGAGTTATTCCTCTTCAGTGAAATTTCGTTTGGAGAATGAAGAGGTATCCTGTACTGCAGTTAAGCAGTTTAGAGTTATCATTCCTATGCCGCTACTATCACAAAGGAACCTTCTTTGGCAGCATTTGTAAATTTAGAGTTACAAATCTTATAATTTAAACATGTGGTGCAATCATCACCCTCATCAAATTGGCTTATCTATTTCACACTTGACCATACACAATCACCATATTTTCTGATACATCATGCCAAGGAAATAAACGTTAGTAATTAAGTAAAGTAATATCGAGTATATGACATACTAAAACTTCAGATCGGGTGGGGGGTTGTGGGGGGGATAGGTGGGGTTGACAGTGGCAGATTTAGTAGCCCCACCCTCCTTCACCAACACAATGAACTAATGTAATCAACGACAGGCCGTTTTACAGCGCAGACAACAACTAACAGATATTTAAAGTAAATAAAGGTCAGTAACCAGACCCCATTGAATAATTTACATTGGTCGAAAGTGCTGCTTGTAATATTATAAATCCAGCTTCGAATGTATGGAATAAATAAATCCGATACGTATGAATAATGCACAAAAGAATAGAAGAGTAGTGCGCTCTTTAATTGTCCAAGATTAACACAAAAGTCAATTGAAATGTTGTAATTTGGCACAAATACAATGCGTTGAAATTTCTGGTTGTATATACCAACTATGGAGTATTGATTGGTATTCACCGGACCAGGTTTGTAAGACTGACTGATAAATTGGTAAGAAAAACTCATCACTGGTTGTAAGTTTCTCGGCTGATTGGGTGTTATAAATATGTTATAAGCACGGCATCTGATTTATAAGTGATATAAACACCACACGCGCCCTCTGGTCCCTTGTGATCTTATCGCTTATAAATCGGACGCCATGCTTATAACGAATATATATATTTGTAATATGACTGCCTTAACCTACATACAAGGCTCGTCCTATTTAAAAGTATCCTGTATTCCCATGGAGACACGACCGTCCTTTTGTGGTACAATTCTAGATATTCTGAATTGTACCACAAAAAAATGTGGTACGATAAGTGAAATGCTGCCAACACCTCAAACTTTCAGAAGTCAAACCACACGGGCATTGGTTAATGTCATGCTATAGACTGAAGTAAGAGACATATAATGACTCTACTGTAATAGACTCAATTTTATTTAAGATAGAACAAAAATAAGTCTTAACTGAATTTTTTTTTTGCCAAAAAGGCAATGAAAAGGGGTCGCTGTTCAATAGTGACGTCATGTTTGACGTTACAGTTCTAAGAGAAGAACCGTTTGGTGGAAAATCATACCACGCAGAGCTAGAAACTGGGCTATTATATAGCAGGTTGAACATATGTCACTATAATTTCGACCAAAACATACAGTCGAATTACAAAAGAAATTAATACACTGCGCATTGGCGTGTATAGTAGAATTTGGCCACAGAAACTGATTGTAGGACTCCGCTTCGCATTGTCCTACAATCAGTTTCTTTGTGGTCAAATTTTACTATACACGCCGATGCGCAGTGTATTTATTTCTTAAATATATATATACAGATACACATCCACCATGTATGTTAATAGTGTTGCTATGTTCTAAGTCCCAAACAAGGCATAAAGCAGATCTGAGATCCACTCTCAGGAATTAAAATCGCAAAAATCATGCCCATCAATCCACAACTGATCACACACCTGGAGTTTTAACTTTTTTTTTTACACAGGGATATGTTTGAAACCATGTGTTTTGCGTAGTAATGATCAATATTTATGTGCATTGGTGGTAAAAAAAAAATATCTTTTTAAATTTAGGGTTTGTCGATTTGCGGAAACATGGTATTTTTTTTTTTTGGCCTTACCTAAAACTTCAGGACATTGTTACTGACACATTGAAGATCAAACTCCATGCAGGGTTTACCTCCCTTGTTGACTCTGTAATACCGCTGCAACCAGCGACATTTCACCCACATTTGGTGGACTTCCGCGAAAATAAGATATATACTAAGCGAACAGAGCAACATGCTGCTCTTGTTAAGCATATACAAAACACCGAACAAAATTTGTATAAATTTTGAACCTTAAGGTTGAAAAATCCCACTGAAACCGAAGAACTATATTTCTAAATGGTGTGATTCGGTTCTCGGATTATTTTATCAACACAAAAGTCAAAACGCACACGGACGACGATGTCACGACAACACGCATGGCAAGTCAGACACAAGAGTTCTAATTTGCTCCAATTTTGACGAGTTGCTTGCGAAAATCGTCAACAAAACTACCGCTCTGATCCTCCATTCTGTCATTAAGTTTTTAGTGCGGGAATCGTTCTTAAAGCAAATAGGAAATTTGACTTTGGGTGCGATCGGTTTTCGCCATTTTGATCGGAAAACCCCGCGCTAAATATAGAAACGGAAACTAGTACCCAGCCGGTGACAGAGTCAGAAAGGAAGTATGACTGGTGCGCTCTGGTAGAGATTGATTGAAGATGTGCAACATGTATTGTGTTGATTCAAAATGTCTTTTTATTTTAGAGTTGTTGACCTTTTCTTGACTTTTGAGTGAATATGCACTTGGGGTACCATAACCATTTCATGACGTGAGCCATGCTGGTGCAGCATTAAAGATCATGTGCCAGTGAATTCTCTTATATATGCGATCGAGTCTCCCATAGTGAGCCTCGCATGTATAAGAGAATGCACTGGCTTACAAGGTCAAGGTAAATATTGTTAGGCCAATGTATTCTCTTATATATATGCAAGGCTCCCTATGGGAGACTCGCATATATAAGAGAATGCATTGGCACAGGTTTTTCACAATATTTCATGAAGCTCCATGCAGTCATGGAAGGGTTATCTGTGAAATCAACTCCTCCTACAGTAATGCTCTAAGTAATCAACCCCTTAACCACAGAAGAATTATGGGTAACTTTTCAGGATTTAGTCGGAAATATGGCTTGTTGCCATTCATCGGAGAGCTCTCGGGGAGAGCTTTCCGATGAATGGCAACAAGCCATATTTCTGACTAAATCCTGAAAAGTTACCCATAATTCTGCTGTGGTTAAGAAGTCGATTACATAGAGCATTACTGTATGCTGTTGTTTTGTCTGTCCTCTGTTACCTAAAACTTCAGGATATTGTTACTGACACATTGAAGATGTGCAACAGGTATTGTGTTGACAGAAAATATTTTAGGACCCTTTCTTTACTTTTGAGTGAATATTTTGAGAGAATATGCAATTGGGTGACTTAACTGTTAAATCAACTGCTCCTACATTTGTATTCTATCTACCTAAAACTTCAGGACATTGTTACTGACACATTGAAGATTTGTATTGACGGAAATTGTTTTATGTTTTTATTTTAGAGTTATTGACCCTTTCTCGACATTTTGAGTGAATATATGCAATTGGGTGTCTTAACTGTGAAATCAACTTCTCCTACAATTCGTATCCTATGAACCTAAACCTTCAGGACTTTTTTTTACTGACACATGGAAGATATATGCAACATATTTTGTCAATCTGTACATGTACTTTGTATCATATTGGTGTAATAAACTCTTCCCTGCCACCTTCGTCGGGGGAGGGGGGCATTTTGGTCAGCAACTTTTATTATATGTAGGATTTATAACATTTATTCATGGCGATGAAAAATTTATTCTGAAAAACTTTCGGACCAAAAATAGGTTGGGATGTCAATATCTTAAGGGACAGTAACCATTGTCATTCACTTCATATGATTTAAATGATATTGTGGTGCATATTGTGAATTATAAAAGCAGCGATGTGTACAGGCCCAATGAATTATCACAGCTTTTCTCAGATAAAAGTTTTGGAAATTTCTTGCAATTTGAACAGGAACATCTGAAAATTGGCAAAGATTATAGAAAGATTAAGATCTTGCCTCAATAATCCCCAGGCAGAACTGGCCTAAAAGTATATTTCATGATTATAATCAGTCGCTTGGACTTCCACAAGTATGTTTACACGAAATATAGCTTTGAGTACATAAGAATCTCATTGTTTTCGGGGGGGGGGGGGGGGGGGGGGGGCAATGAGTAAGTAGGTCCAACTACAATTTTGTGGGAGAAAAAAGAAATTAATATAATGTTCAAACTGACCAGTGACGTGTATTTTGGACGAACATACCGGTGTAACACGATATCTTCCCCCCCGGGGGGGAACATACCCCGGGGTATCTTCCCCCCCACCCTGGGTATCTTCCCCCCCCACTCGTACATTTTTTTTCCCTCACTTATTTTATATTATTATGGTAAGAAATGCCGAGAAAACTATTAAAAAAAATTTTGTGGTTATTTTGAAGTTTAACTTAACCCAGTAATAGCATAAATATGTCAAAATATTACATTATGATTCTATCGTTTAATTTGCTTTATATAGTCATGAAATGGCGAGAAATTAACTTTATATGAGCAAAATTTGATTGAGTAAGAATTTGGGGTGGGGGGGGGGGGGGCGGAAGATACCCAGGCCTGAGTATCTTCCCCCCCACCCAGCACCTACATATGACAAAAATTAAACGTATGATTTTATTGCTTAATTTGCTTTATATAGTCATGAAATGGCGAGAAATTAACTTTATATGAGCAAAATTTGATTAGAGTAAGAATTTGGGGTGGGGGGGAAGATACCCAGGCCTGGATATTTCCCCTCCCTCCCACATCAAATTCTTACTCTATTAAATTGTTCTCATATAAAGTTAATTTCTCGCCATTTCATGACAATATAAAGCAAAATAATATTTTGACATATTTATGCTATTGGGTTGTGTGAGGGGTTAAGTTTTTTTTTTTTTTTATAATAGTTTTCTTGTCATTTCTTACCATAATAATATATAATAAGTGAGGGGAAAAAAAAATATGAGTGGGGGGAAGATACCCAGGGCGGGGGGGAAGATACCCCGGGGTATCTTCCCCCCCGGGGGGGAAGATACCCAGGGGGGAGATAAACTGTTACAGGTGTACTTGACATAAGTTGACAATTGAAACGGAATCGTAAAAAAAAAAAGCTGGCGTGCCGAGATTTTATCGCCAATTGCCAAAGAGATAATTTTTATATTTACATTTTCAGCAAAATTATGTTGTGGGTTATAAAAAAACAGAACAAAATTTATGAGACTAGTAAATATATTCTTAGTTCGTGTTGGCCATTGTCGGGTTGTCCCGGGTAGATCGGGTTGGGTGGTCCTACTCCCAATACCAATGTGACCAAACAACTGTTGGACCAGGCATTTTGAAAAACATTTTCAGGCAAACCTGGGCAAACTTGAAATTTTTGTAACAGTTTAAATTGTTTAATTAATATAAGTTGAATTACTCTTCAAATATACTAGAAGTTAAACAACTAGAGTAGACAGGTACCGGGTAGACCAAACTGTCATAAGACATAACACCATTGATGGCAATGATGAGATGTAGATCTAGATAAAATTATTATCTTTTCCATTGACAATTCAATTTTATTTTATTTTTTTAATCACATCAGATTTCAAAAATAAATAAAATTATAAACAAAAAAATCCAGTACTTGAGTTCACTTGTTTTCAATTCCACTTCAATTAGAATACTATGATATTATTGATATGTATATGCACATCCATGTGAGATCAAAAATTTCCTTTCCAGTTTCACTCACCGTTGTTACAAGGTTATTCTCCAGTCCAACGCTGTTCTGTTGGAACAAAAGGCCAACTCACCGATCAGCCATCACATTTCTTCGTTTAGTGGTTAAACGCCGGTATTATCTTCTTAAATGTCTGTATCGAGCATATAACTGCTAACATTAGCTTCATTTAATACACTTTCTGTAATGCTGTCCCCACTACCATCGCCATCGTTGGCTAATGAAACGCTGGAACTTTTACAAAACAAATCATCAGTACGCCATTGTTGCAGTGCCGAAGGGTGTCCCCAAGTGACGTCACCGCCCAAAAGAGACTCCAAAATTTACGTTCCGGGGTAGGTTTGTTGCCGGTCGATTTACACGGCCCGGAATGACGGAACAGAATAATCGTATACTATGGGCTTTGTTTTTCGATGTTAGAGGGTCGGGTGGGGTGGGGGGGGGGGGACTCGAAAAAGCATAAATGATACCAAAGTGCAGGGAATTGCGACTATCTCTTTAATACTCTCTGTTAAGGTACAGCTTGATGTAATGGAAAAATTGCCAGCTGCAGTCTTCATAGCAGTCAATCAGAACACTTAAAATAATTCAAAAGATTAATTGATGTCTTATTTTTTGTGTTGAAATATATGCTATGAATGAAACTCTGTACACTTTAATAGTAACATGTGAAATACATTTGAAAGACGAGCAAGAGGATTATATATGATTTAATGCTTATGGAATTTTTCTGAAGTATGGAATAATTAATTAATAATGGTAAATTTTTAATGCATCTAAAACGTTTTTAAAATGCTCCAAATGCACTTCAAATAACTATCATGATAAAAGCTTTATGAAAAAAATAGTGTTCCAGAGAATAAACTACTTGTTGAGCAAACATTCTGCATGTAACTCCCACCTCAAATAAAAGAGTACGAAAGTCGATATTGTTTGAAGTTTGAGAGGTGGCAGATTTAGGGGCATGTAGGGGCTTCATCCCCTTCTCTCAACTAATTTCTCTCAACTTGATTTCATATACAAATATTTACATAGCCCTTGTGTGTTAGACTAAATCCTGTTCAGTGATAGGTCAACTCCCATTTGGTAATGCATTTCATATCCCAAATAAAACACAATGTAACATGAAACAACGTCACATCTAGTTGACCTAGATGACTATAGGCAGTAGATAGAATAACTAGGTATGTTTTTTAAGTGCACGGCCATAGACAGGTCAAATTTTGGGCTAACTTACTGTGCAGCATGGTATAACATCCAAACTGCAGACAGATTTCATAAAAAAAAATTATAGCTGAGTTTATAGAAATTAATAAGGAAAGGCTATATAAATATAAAAAAAATGGATGTAGTTTGAGTGTGTTTTATTGAGGGTAGATCGCTGAGGCCATTGGGCACATCTGAAGCGGTTCGCACAATGTGACCAACAGCCACAGTGTTATACCTCACAATAAAATACACTCGAACTACATTCATTTCTTAAATACATACATGTATATTTACATTTTACTAGTAGTAAACTTCTCTTTTGAATGTTGTGTTCCCTCATCATTCAGTACTTCTGCCACCCATGATCAAGATACAATACTGAAACACTTCTATAAAGTGATCACCATGTATTTGTTCTTTACACACCAAAGTATAATAATAGCTGTGGGAAAATATTAGTTATCCACTTTAGAAGGGAACAGTAATTCCAGAAGAATTAAAATTGTAATTATGTTAGAAATATGCCCCAAATGCAGCTTGCATTAAAAGTCAAAACAATATTAATAACAAAAAAAAAAGAATTTTGTTGTTGTTGTCCTATTCAAAACGATTGTAGTAATGAATTCCAGTGACTGCATGCATACCGGAATCTTCAGTATGTAATTTACACTAATTAACAAAGGTTAACAATAATCCTCAAACATTTAGGTAGGAATGTTCTCTGACTATTGGCTGTCTTCCTTGTAGTGTGGACTGTGTGGGTGCCTGAGAATTCTGCTGGTAGAAGTTCTCACAGTCTTAAGTAGTTTCTTTGTTCTATTTAGATATATATGAGATAAATTCAAATGGAATCAGATTAAAAAGATGATTGTAATGCCTTATATCCTGTTCAAAGGCATTGCAGATCCAACTCAAGATCCCTGCTTGTTTTTTTTAAGTTTCTCATATTTCCTTGTATTAGGTGGGTCATCTGAGAGAATTTATTGGATTCCCCGCCTTGCTGAGAATTCCTGCTTATACAAAGTATGATTCTTAGATCTACCACTTTTAACCGTTTCATTGCGGGAGCTGTGCTGGTGCAGCATTAAAGATCCTGTGCCAGTGCATTCTCTTATATGTGCAAGTCTCCCATAGGGAGCCCCAGGGGTGCCGGAAGAGGGGGGGCAGAGGGGGCAGCTGACCCCCCTGCCCTTGACCAAGGGGGCGAGCGGGGGGCAGGACTTGCCCTTTTTCTGGAGACAGAAAATGCTTTTTGTGTGTTTAATCTCGTGTTTTTATAGCAAAATGTGACTTTTTTGGTCCAAATACCACCAATTTCACAAGGAATATTAATTTTTTGTCAATTTTATCAAAAAACGGCCATAAAAACCGACAAATACCATTTAAATAGGGATTTTTGCCAGAATGAACTTATGGTTATTTTCCCGAGTTTGCGGAGAAAATGCCCTTTTTTGCGGAAAAGTGCCCTTTTTGTAGGCTCTGCCCCCCCTGCCCTTGGATGCTTCCGGCGCCCCTGGGGAGCCCCGCATATATAAGAGAATGCACTGGCTTATAAGGTCAAGGTAAATATTGTTAGGCGAATGTATTGTCTTATATATCCGAAGCTCCCCATGGGAGACTCACATATATAAGAGAATGAATTGGCACAGGGTTTTCGGAAAATATCAAGAAGCTCCCATCAGGGACCAGTCTAGAGGTTCAAATTGGTAGTTACAGTAATGCTCTAAGTAATCGACTCCTTAACCACAGCAGAATTATGGGTAACTTTTCAGGATTTAGTTGGAAATATGGCTTGTTGCCATTCATCGGAAAGCTCTCCCCGAGAGCTTTCCTATGAATGGCAACAAGCCATATTTCCGACTAAATCCTGAAAAGTTACCCATAATACAGCTGTGGTTAAGGAGTCGATTAATTAGAGCAGTACTGTAGTTACCTCTCCCTGCTTGGTTATTTATTAGGAAAAGTGGAAGTCATAATAGCTAAAGTTCAATTTTCACTCCCAACATCACCATTCTATGATCCAACAAGTATTGTGCAACACAGGAGCCCATTTATAAAACCATAAAAGTGAGTAAGAATGCCATTATATAGAGAATAATCACTTGATTACTTTAAACATATTTTATTGTGAATTATTCAATTTACAAAGGGATTGGGATACAAGTTACAAATCACTTGATTGAACTGGTGACGTGAAATAATTCATGACAGGCAGAGACATTTAATAGCGCTGGAGTGTTTTACAAAATAGTCCCTGCCTCGAATGAATTATTTCACCTTGCCAGTTGAATCAAGTGATTAGTCTTGTTATATTCCACTATAAGCATCTGATTTACCAGAAATCCAAATAATACCACCATTAATCATTATACCTGTGCCGCATACAATTGGATAGCATGTATGAATACATATACCGCGCTAGTTAAAGTGACATAATTCACGTTATCGTTTATAATCACTCACAAAATCAAGGTAAATCTTGATGGACAGAACCCTTGCCAATTTGAATCCCACTCCTTACAGGTACACTCATGTCACACCTACATCTCTCAAAAGCAAAGTACTATAAACTTGTTTTCCAACATATTTTCTCACGTCCTTGGAAGTTCAGGGAATGCAGGATTTGGGGGTTTTTTAGTAGTAATTCATGAGTATAAAGATGGAACACAATTACTGTTACCCCAATATCTGTGTGCCTTCTCCGGGACGCATTGCCAAAACTAACATGCGACTAATTAGCAATAAAAGTTCGTTAACAAAACCTATGCTGGCTTAATTAGCTCAATGCCTATAAGCATTCCAAGAGAAGTGTAATCTCCAAACAGACTTGTCTCTGTGGTACAACTGATACCACCATATTATTGTTCGGAATAAATCGTAAATATTTCCTCTAACAACATACTAGAAGCTTTTGAGTGAACGAAAATTGGCCATCTCTTCAACTTTTTGTTTCTAAGTGATAAGCCTCTCTTTGTGTTGTTGCTGAGTGTTTTATCTGTGTGGTAATCAGACTGACACTATATTTAGTTGAGAACTATAGTTTACAACTTAGGAGTTTGCTTTCTTGATGAAGTGTTTGGGAGAATTCAACAGGTGTTGAGTCTAGTGTCCTGTGTGTGTTCTCAGGACCTTACCCCGGAGCTATGATATACATTGTGAGTGTTTATATGATATTGTGATGTAATGTTGATATTGTAGAAGAGAATGAGTGACTTGATTTGATTGGTGTTAGTGGCCAACTATTATCTGTCTGTATCTGTAGTTGTTACGTCCTAGTGACCAAGGCTGGCTTTTACAGGACGGGATCGAGTAGATCCATAATTTGTCCAGGAAGTTTTTTTGCCAAACCCGTGACTTCTTCGCCACGGTAGGGATCTTTAACGTGCGCACATTGTTGCACACGGGACAGCCATTAGCGTCGGCTCCCGATCCGATGGTGTGCCAAGTGTAGTGTCATCCCTGGTCATGACATTACGAGAGGAGCACAGGTACGAAGTTAGTCCAGTACGCATTTTTTCAAATTTTGTCTGAGACTCTTTGGCTTCTGGAATCTTTCTCAGATCACTGATCGTGGCATCGATGATTGATTTGTGATGCCCGTGGTACTGGGAATGCAGATGGCGACACAAAGTCCGACCGATATTTTGTCGGATTTGAACCCTCGACCGTGTCGAAGGTGTAGCTCAGAGGTCGGCCCACAGACCAACTGAGCTATCCGCTATCTGCTCCTATTATAAATAGGTCCTACAATAATTACATTGATTAAACGGACATGACTTGTTTCAACATCAAAATTGTGTGTGTCGCATTGACTGGTTGGTCAAATCATTCTCTTAACCCTTTCTATACTGAATGGGTTCTCCCACACAGTTATAATAGTATATATTGGAATGGTCTATTATTCAACTGGAGGGTTCAACATACAACCTATGGTCATTAGTTGAACTTATTATCTGAACTTTTCCTAAGGGATAACTACATGTACTTGTCAATGACGATTTAGTAAGAAATGGTTAAACTGTTGAGCTAATGTAAAAAAAAATTGTTCATTGGATCAACATGACTCAACCAAGTGTTGACACAATGTTCGTCCAATGTTAGAAACCTGAAGTACATGCTTCCATGGTATAGTATGACTTAACATAGGGGCAATATTGGAACCCAAACCACTTGGCTTGATTGATTGATTGATTGATTGGGGTTTTATGTCGCTTTAGCCACTAAGGCAATATCACGACATTGCCAGTTTTAATGGTGGAGGAAATCCGCACACTTACGGCTAATCTAACAGTGATTTCAATGGCTGATAAACTCGTCGACCATGTGCGGCAAACCACCGGCCATCGGCAAGTAACTGACAACTTTCCCAGATAACGATTTCGAGTTACAAAGTCCACGATGGAAACATGTGGATTTGAACCCTTATCGCCAGCGCTGGAAGGCGAAACGGCTTGGAGTTGTACCCCTAACCGATTGAGCAACCGAGGCCCCCCAAACCACTTGGCTGGAATAATGGTGGCCCAAAATAGGATTAACTGGCCATCTCTTCTACTTTTTGTTTCCAAGTGATAAGCCTCTCTTTGGGTTCTTGATGAGTGTTTTATCTACAGTAGGCCTAATGCCCTAAATAATCGACTCCTTAACCACAGCAGAATTGTGGGTAATTTTTCAGGATTTAGTCAGAAATATGGCTTGTTGCCATTCATCGGAAAGCTCTCAGTGAGAGCTTTCCGATGAATGGCAACAAGCCGTATTTCAGACTAAATCCTAAAAAACTACCCATAATTCTGCTGTGGTTAAGGAGTCGATTATTGGCACTATATTTATTTCATAACTGTAATTTACTATAGACTCATAATAGTTGGTGTAATAGTGGTAGTCTCAGTAAACTTCAGACCCACATAATATAATAGTGTGGTTTAATAATACTCTGTCATAGTTTGTTTCGGAAGTTTGGAACCACGGCAATCAAAACTCACACTAAAGAGGAAGGCTTCAACAGAACAATAAACCCTTTGTATACCAAATTGATTCTCCCTTTCTGTTACAACAGTATACATTGTAATGGTCTATTATTCATTTGGAGGGATGTTAAGTATATATGAGCAGACGGCAGCCACATGGAAGTGCTGAAGAATTCATATTCATTGGTTGGAAATGTTTAGATAATAAGTTCATATATAGGTTAACAGAAACCCCAACAGGAGAATTTAATACAATTATCCTAAAATTTTCAAATTATTCAGAAATTCCTGAATTCAGGGAAAGTCATGAAAAATGACATCCCTGACCCTGACAACTTGTGTGTCAGAGCATCAGTTCCAGTTGATCTCCATGAAGGAAACTGGGGAGAGGGTATTTTATGCTCCATAAAATAGCTACATTATAAGTACAAGATTAAAGTTTAGCAAGGCAAGCCTAATGTCTTAGTATAGCATTTTTTGAGTTGAGTTCTCATTGCATTTAGTAATACTATCAGACACTGTTAAATTGGATGGTACCAACCTGGACCATTGCTCATTAAAACAGGTAAATAAAAGCTGGTGTTGCACCGTTTGCCAAGAAGGTCTTTATATTGAGGCTCTTGGGGAAATATCATGCAAATATATCAGGGACTCACTGCATGTGCGGGTGGACTGTCTGCAGTAATTCCCTCTCTTGGCTGAAACTAACTACCTCAACTCCAGTATCTACTATATTCTTCACTTTCCTGAACCTGAATATAAATAACTTTTTTGAGATCATGTCAAAGAATGCTAATGAAAAGCCAGAATGCTAAGTATAAAGTCAACAATATTCTAGGAGTAAAAAGGGAATCTAATTCATTGTGTATCCAAACACAAAGAAACTGATTCCTTGTATAACCATTGTTGTTATCCTTTGGCTGGTAAGCATCAACACCCTGTTTATGATGTATTATGAATTAAAATGCCTGCACTCAATGAATTAGAAGCAAATCAAAATTCCTCTCAAAATGTTTCTAATCCCCATAATAAGGTTATGTCAACACAACTACATACCTCTAGTACTCATTCTCAAAGGAAAGTGATTTGCTGCAGGCCGTAGAACTGTTTCATATGAGATCATATGAACATTTGTACTGTGTATCAAAAGGTAGGCCCAGTATGAAAGTCAGAATATTATACAACATTGGGCACCTTGCTTGGAGTTAGATCATGTCATAAATCTCTACTATAGCCTACAGTAATGCCCTAAATAATCGACTCCTTAACCACAGCAGAATTATGGGTAACTTTTCAGCATTTAGTCGGAAATTTGGCTTGTTGCCATTCACCGGAAAGCTCTCACTGAGAGCTTTCCGATGAATGGCAACAAGCCATATTTCCGACTAAATCCTGAAAAGTTACCCATAATTCTGCTGTGGATTTAGTCGGAAATATGGCATGTTGCAATTCATCGGAAAGCTCTCACTGAGCATTCTGATGAATGGCAACAAGCCATATTTCCGACTAAATCCTGAAAAGTTACCCATAATTCTGCTGTGGTTAAGGAGTCGATTATTTAGGGCATTACTGTATGTCCATAGAGATCATGCTCCACCAGTTCAAAATCTGGGAACTTTTTGAATCCATCCATTCCTGCTGCTCCACAACCCTGCCCCTAGCTGTTTAATATATAACATTGGGCAACCTATTAGGAGTGAGTTTCATATTGCTGACAAAAGTCTGTTCTTATCATCCGCCATAAGAAGGAATTCAATTTTGTCTCCATAGTTCAGTGTGATTTTCTATGACTCCAATGTATTATTAGTCTTTCTGAGAGATATGAAGTCTGTCTCAAAGTAATAATATATTAACATATTTACGGATGCATATTTACGGACGGACATATTTTGATCCCTTGATTCAGACGCGAATGTGACAAAATCTATAAGGTATAATCTGAGGTTCCAAACCACCATGACATTTATTAAACTGAACACATGTGATTAATTGGGCTCTATGTTAAGAGACAGGACCAGCCTGGCCAACCAAACCAAACCAGCCGTCCCAAAACAGCGTGAATCCCAGACAAAATTAAGAATAAGTTGCCACACCTTGGGCATCGAATGCGGATGCTACTTCGACCTCGACGATGAGGACCGAATTTACGAAACATGCAATGAAATTGACAACGAAGAACACTTTCTTATTTACTGTACTTCTCTGTCAGACGAGCGCGCCCTATTTTACGAGAACATATCACCCAATTTGTTAAACGAGAAACTATTTAAACAAATAATGACCAGTACAGACTCAAAAACTATACAGGCTCTGGCACACTTCGTCCACTGTGGATTGAGAAAGAAAGGGGTTTGGCAACCGAGTAACAAACTCTTAAATTGAGTACAACTAAAAAGAAACAAGGATTCTTCGACTTGAGACCATGCCAGTCTCAATTCTGAATGGTATATTTGCCAATCATATACATATATTATCACAGCTTATGGTGGACATATATATCATATGTATATTTAGTGTGGTCGTCAGAGGGTTCGACCCGGAAGAAATTGGTATAGAAGCGGTTTTGGTGTCATTCGACGCGGGAGAATCTTGTGTATAACATATCCAAAATCCGCTAAAATCCGCTTTGGGCAAAATTCAGGATCCAAGATGGCGTCCAACATGGCTGCCTTTAGTCAAAAGATACTCTGACTGAGATTAATTCGATAACAGTGAGAACAAATGTTGTCATATGTATACAAATGTATACATTTTTGCAAAGGTAAAATGTTGTGCCACCTGTTTATGGCAAAAATGGAACCCATCGTCCCAGATGGCCGCCAAAATGGCGGCCTAAACTCGAACATTTGAAGTTTTTGCCTAATATCTTAAAGATCAATTCCTGTTGTTTGATAATGGTTCAGACTGGCGACATTGATTAGTCATATTCATGTTAATTCATCATTGGAGCAATGAAAGATACCATAAATGGGGTCCCAGACTCATCTACACCCTCAAAAATTCGATTTTACAGAACGCGGTATAAAATTCCACAAAACTCTCCATTGTGATTACAGTCATATATCAACAAGAAATGGAAAGAACTGTACAATGTAAGTTGGGCATACCAATATCTATAAATACTCCAATTCAATGAAACCCAAATTGGCGCTTTGTCTCAAAATGGCTGCCAAAATGGCGGTCAAAATATGGAAAATGGCGGATATTGATCACAGTGTCATTCAATCCATTATAAGTAGTGGTTGATGAATAAAATTGACTAAATAAATACGAATGTATACCTCTTTATGATGCCATTATGCTAGCTCTATGTAAAAACTTAAAAATCAGTACCAAAAATGGCCACCGATGTGAAAAATACTATTTTCTATCACTTCTGTTTATCACTTGTTGCTCTCTGAACTGGGAAACAATGGGTATATTCTTTCAATGATCATTACAGCAATGACATTTCTAATAGATTAGATCATAGTTTACTCCGGTCCTTCACTAATAAGTTATAACGAATGCGGTATGAAATTTAACCAAAATCGACTTTGGGGTTCTGGTCACATTTGATATTTAGGGATGAGCAGATCTTGTCTACAAAATAATTGATCGTTTCTTTTATTTGTGAACATTCCATCTCAAATAGACCAAAAGAAACAATAAATTTTATCTAATATGGCTTCCAAAACGAAAATGGTAGACGCTGCCCAGCTTATCACATAATGGAAGTTGTGAGTGGTGGATGCAGTTGATAGTTGGCTCATATACATCAAAACTATTTATTTTCAATCTTTTGGTGGCTTCCCGCGGGTTGACAAAATCTCCACTCATCAGTGCTATAATGTCGTATATCCATTATGGCGGGAAATGAGTATTTGATACCATTCGAATCGTGAGAAAAAATCCAATCCGATGGGCCAAACTGTTCTTGCATTGGATGACAAATATTCGCACAAACCAGTGAAGCAAATGTCGTATCTCCAGCTATCTTTACAATTATTCGTGCTATGAGGTCGTATGTCCAACAGCAGCCAATCTGACGCTTCAGGTTGTCCACGTGACTTCTGTTTTGTGTTTGTGAATTCTAAAATGTGTGCTATATGGCAGTATCTCCATGTTAGTCACGTGGTCATTTGGTGATTTAAATTTTGTGATTGTTCCACACATTTCTGTATGATGATGCACATGGGTGAATTTTCATAGTGTAGAATAGGCACTTTTTAGTTCATAGACACATGCGATTGCCACCATATTTAGCTTAATCTGCATTTATTAGCACAACTTCATTATAGCACGGAAACGAATCGTCGCTGGCATACGCAAAATGTCATATCTCCAAAAAAGCTATTGTTTTTTAAAAGAAAACGAGGGAATAAACAGAGAACAATATGTGGTTCAATGAATAGCTAATGTCAGTTTTCATTGGGATAAATACAACAATACGTCATGCTTTGTCAACATTAGGAGAAATGTTGTCTAAAAACTTCAACCTTCATTTTCTCGGAAAGTTGAAAATGTGGGTTACATTATAGCACTGATGCGACGAAATATGAACTATTCGGGCTCGGCCATCATTTTCAAGTCTCAAGCTGGAACTAAATGTAGCCCATGGATTCCCCATTTCGACATGTAAGAAAAGTAGTTTTACTCTGATCTCTTCCCAGATATCAACTCTCCGGTAAATGGTGATCTCTTATGTTCTAGAAAATACGTGTGCCAAATACATATATGTATGAAGAAACTATCCCCATACATTGTTTACATATCGACTCCGTAAGTATGTGGAGGTTTTCTTGGACAAGCGGGATTTTCAAACCTCGAAACCGTCCGTACAAACAATAAAAGTTAATAGGAAATGACGTTGGATGTTGGTCTAGAGTACGTCGTCCGCATGAAATAGTTTTCGTGTCATTAATTTGCACATATTTCGTGCTCTGATGAGCATGGATGAACGCCTTATGTGGCAGTTTGATTGTCTAACATCCGGAAAATAACATGTTCATTGTTCACATTTCTTAGACAAACATGTTGTTAATCACCATGTTCATGTGGCATTTCTATCCAATGACAACCTTGAAATGCCAGTTAATCAAGCTAAATGGTTGATACCTTTACGCCTACGAGTCAGATCCAGCCGTGACGCACATTGTGTCTACGTACATATCATTGATGAAATTCACTAAATGTGTAGAAGATATAGGTGCGTCTATATATGTACTAGAATGTTTCTATCCACATGTATATACCCACAATCGCATGACACGGAATTGTCACATAAAGTTTGAAGGGTATACAATGTACGTGCGAATTTTCATTTTTCCTCTTGATATTGAAGAAAATAATTTTACTTTGAAACTCCCCAGCTCCGATAACCAACTTGCCCACCAATTAAGTAAACCCCAGATTATTCGCTTTTCCCTCCTGTCCTTTTCACTTTCGCCAGCACTGGAAAACCTATTATACCCTGATGCTTCCGGACTTAGACCACCGATGCCCATATATTTGATGTTCCGAATAGTCGTTATAAGTAGAAATGTTGACACTGTGTTTTCAAATAATCCAGATTCGTAGCAATTTAATTTCTTTTTAATTAATTTCCAGATAGTCCCTCGTAATAAGTGGACATCGTGTTGGATCCTGCAGTAGATACTGCTTAGTTGGAACATTTCGGGCTGAACTGATTGTGGTAGTAGATTATTGGCAACATGTTTAATAGGTCTGTCATCGTTAGCTCACAACCGAAGTGTTGTTTCGGCTTTCCTCTGAGCAGAACTTAAATTTCGACAATTTTCTGTGGCCATTTTGGTAGCCATCTTAGCATTTTGAATCGTGATTGGCTACTCATACCCACAAAAAACATTGATTTCAATCAATGATGTGTATTGGTGCCGAATTGGCGTTTTGTCGAATGGGTTTTCGTGAATAACTATATATTTGCCATTTTCATTATTATTGGCGACCATGTTGGACGCGATCTTGAATTCTGTATTTTCCCCAAAGCAGATTTTAGCGGATTTTGGATATGTTATACACGAGATTCTCCCGCGTCGAATGACAACAAAACCGTTTCTTTACCAATTCCTTCTGGGTCTAACCCTCTGACGACCATTCTAAATATCTGCCATTTTCCATATTTTGACCGCCATTTTGGCAGCCATTTTAAGACAAAGCGCCAATTTGGGTTTCATTGAATTGGAGTAATTATAGATAATGGTATGCCCAACTTACATTGTACTGTTATGTCCATTTCTTGTTGATATACGACTGGAATCCCAATGGCGATTTTTGTGGAATTTTATACCGCGTTCTGTAAAATCAAATTTTTGAGGGTGTATATGAGGCTGGGACCCCATTTATGGTATCTTTCATTGCTCAAATGATGAATTAACATGAATATGACTAATCAATGTCGCCAGTCTGAACCATTATCAAACAACAGGAATTGATCTTTAAGATATTAGGCAAAATTTCAAATTTTCGAGTTTAGGCCACCATTTTGGCAGCCATCTGGGGCGAGGGGTTCCATTTTTTCTATAGATATGTGGCATAATACTTTACCTTCGCAAAAATGTATACTTTTGTATTAATATGGCAACATTTGTTCTCATTATGTCGAATTAATCTCAGTCAGAATCTCTTTTGACTAAAGGCGGCCATGTTGGACGCCATCTTGGATCCTGGATTTTGCCCAAAGCGGATTTTAGCGGATTTTGGATATGTTGTAGCAGAGATTCTCCCGCGTTGAATGACACCGAGATCGCTTCTATACCAATTTCTTCTGGGTTGACCCCTTTTTTTGCGTACCACGACCACACTAATTACCATATATCATCGTATACCGCCATATACCATTGTTGTTACTTCTTAACTTTGTTTCATGTAATCCGTCCATTTTGTCTTGTTATTCTGTGTTCATGTACATTTGACCATATATGGTGTACCATACAAATAAACATGATTGATTGATTGATTGTTAACCAAGCTGAATGCGCGAGTTGTTTATATGACATAATGCTAGGCTGGGCCAGACTGGAATTTACAGCCAATCACCTTGTGTCCTAATGCCTTCATTCCAATATAATTGCACATGCTGTGATACAGTAATGCCCTAATTAATCAACTCCATAACCACAGCAGAATTATGGGTAACTTTTCAGGATTTAGTCGGAAATATGGCTTGTTGCCATTCATCGGAAAGCTCTCCCCGAGAGCTTTCCGATGATGGCAACAAGCCATATTTCCGACTAAATCCTGAAAAGTTACCCATAATTCTGCTGTGGTTATGGAGTCGGTTAATTAGAGCATTACTGTATGTACCTGTTTTAAAATACATCTATATTTAAAAACGATAAAATAGATTTTAAAATTGTGAACCATTTCAGAAGACTATTTTAAATTTGTTTTATGCACAAAAGAAGCAAAAACATTGTGATCAGTGGGCTTGGCATCCAAAGCAAATTTGAATGTCAGCATAACACTTTCATTAGCAGAGAGTGAAGTCACACCCTGTGAGGCAGATGTCCATTTCACATTCATACAATTTTATTGGTTGTTTCTGTGTCTTGTTGAACCAAAAAGTTGTCCACTTAAGAGAAATTCTGATCAGTTCCAGCCTGGGTTGAAGCCTTTACATATAGTTATAAAATTCAAAAATGTTTAACATGGGTAAAATAGGAAGCCAGGCTAGCCTGGCTTATCAAGCCATCCTGCATGGTTAGCAAGGCCAGCTCACCCATATAAACACCCACTTACAGTGCCCTAGGTTGATAATGATCCTTGACTGTGTGTGCAGATGATCACACCCAGCTTATGCTACTTAATGCTATACTACAGCTGGGACTGGTGATTGATGGCTGTAAGGCAGGCCATTAAATTTTGATGTCTAAGCAGAAGAATTAAATGAGAAGTGACCAATGTAAACATGCACTTGTAAGGTTATCTCAGCTCACCCCTGTGACCCTGTGTGTGGCATGTTGGCGTGGGTCTGAGATTATCAGGTGTCAGACCAGCATTACCATGAATCTTAACACTAAATATATCACTGGTCATCCATTTCATGTTAACATCTTCAATGATAAATGATACTATGCTTTTGTGGTTTGGGCCATTGGGGTTATATGTGTATTAGCTAGGTTCAGCCAAACCTATGTGTAACTTGTGTTTTGTGTTGTCATTGCCAACAGAGGTCATCTAACTCACACGATCATTTTGCCTATGTGCACACTGTCAAACCATTTAGAAGTTTTGTGTCCAACATGTAGCATATGAAGCTTGTAGCGAAGAAGAATAATCAAATCTTCTGTGATACTGGATAAACGATCAATGCTGCAGAGATTTGCCAGCACAGAAGATCTTAATTTGATTGAAGCCAATTAACCCTTTACCCAACAAACCGGCCAAAACCGGCCAAATAAAGCTTCAACAGCCTAAAATATCTTCGGTCTGTCTCAATAAAACCATACAAATATGGATATCATTGGAACCGGCTCATTGACCACATTGTGATGGTTACAGTTATGCCCTGTGCCAATGCAATCTCTTATATATGCGAGTCGACCATAGGTCGCCTCGCATATATAAGAGAATGCATTGGCCTAAAAAAAATCTTTTTTTAACACTTTTTACCATTTTTTCTTTCATTCTTTAACAATTTTATAATTTTTAATGTGTTAAGCCAATGAATTCTCTTATATATGCGAGGCGACCTATGGTCGACTCGCATATATAAGAGAATGCATTGGCACAGGGCCCTTCTGTTGGGTAAAGGGTTAAGTGTCTCGCTGGTCACATTGTGGCTGATTGTTCTTAACACCTGACTATTATTTACAAGTTCCGTTCGATGCATGTTGGCCAATATTTCATAATATCTAACTTATTATCTGAACATTTCCCACCAAAGAATATGAATCATTCTGCACTTGTATTATCTTTTTATCATACTGTTGTCTACTCATTTCTCCTGAACATATCCCTCCAAATGAATAATAGACAATTCCAATGTAACTGAATGGGAGAATCTATCTAGTAATGAAAGGATAATACAAGTGCTGATGAATTTCTGTTAATTTTAATTGGTGGAAACAAACATTGTTGAACTTATTATCTGAACATTTCCTAAGGGAACTACAGTAATGCCCTAAATAATCGACTCCTTAACCACAGCAGAATTATGGGTAACTTTTCAGGATTTAGTCGGAAATATGGCTTGTTGCCATTCATCAGAAAGCTCTCACTGAGAGCTTTCCGATGAATGGCAACAAGCCATATTTCTGTCTAAATCCTGAAAAGTTACCCATAATTCTGCTGTGGTTATGGAGTTGATTATTTAGGGCATTACTGTACTTGTCAATAAGTGTTTAGATAAGATAGGGTTAACTGTGTCGTCAATTTAAATTGGATGGAGAGAGTGGGTGATGTATCACATTTACAAATCGACTAAGTCCCCATGAAAAAACGCTTTGTTCTAAATCTAATGGACAAAAAATCCAATTGGATTACCACAGAAATACATGGGGGATTGCTTGCTACGAAGGCTGTCAGACCTGGCTTATGAGGTCCCTTACAAATGACTAAGAGATGGCTGTGATGTGCTACAGGAATCAACAGGGGGATATAAGGCCTATGCATTCTTGATTCTGAATCCGCAGAGTTGGATAAAAGCAACAGGATGTGAAATGTTTTAGGGACTGGATCATGGACTGATTTCAGACCAACATTCATGGCCTGTGCTTGTTTAAGAAGATAATCAGATATATGTGTAGTAAGGCCATTCAACAGAGTTTCCTTATTTCTCATTAGACTTTTTTCTGAGAATGGGGTGGGAGGGCGGTTTGTTTTTTGTATTGCAACTTCTAAGTCAACTCATAGTAAATTTAGACAATCACCTTTTTATATGCCCGTTTGAAAAAAACGGTTGTATTATGTAAATGGGTTGTCCAGTCTGTCCGTCTGCTTTTGGTTTCCAGATGATAACTTTAGATTGAATCGAGTGAACTAAATGAAATTTGGTATGTTAGTTTACCACACCAAAATACAGATCAAGTTCGAATATGGGTTACGTTCACATGATTTTGACTGAGTTATGTCTTTTTTTCGACTTAGATTTTACCTGATTTGCGGTTTCCGGATGATAACTTTAGATTGAATCAAGTGAACTGAACCAAATTTTGTATATTAGTTTACCACCCCAAAATACAGATCAAGTTCGAATATGGTCTTCGTCCGCATGATTTTGACTGAGTTATGCCCCTTTATCGACAGATTTTACCTGATATGCGGTTTCCAGATGATATAACTTGAAGTTATTGTGTTTTATATTTGTTATTATTTCGTCTTAAGTCAAAGGTTTCAAACAAATGAATTAAACCTTGCCCCACTCTACTCCAGAAACGGGGGTATTATACCGTGCCTCGACGGGTGCTCTTGTTGTCATTTAGATGTGTATATAAATTATGTGGTTAAAATTGGAACATTGGTCAGAAGTTAATGTGAGATGATTTGCACGGGATTTAAATTATTCACTGGCCCTCCCAGAGTATGACATGAATATTAACGATAGTGCACATTGAACTGCAGAAATCATGGCCAATAGTAAAAAAGCTGTTAAATTATCAACAGGCCCCGACCCTGAGTGACTTACAATCTGTCAATTTAAGATTGATTCATAACAATATATAATTGACGATCCTTAAGTTATAGGTCAGAAGTTACTGTTCTTTGTAATAATTATGCCTTCCTATCTGTTGGCCAAGACAAAGCTTTTTGTTTGATATAAGAATAGGACTCCTCACAAAAGACATTATCCAATTTTTGCATGGTAGAATCAGTTTCAGTACATACTTAAATCGGGTTTAAACTACACATTTCCAACTTCAATGTTTATTTCTTTCTATACATAGTACACACATTCTAGCAAACTTCTGTTCCGACAGCCAAGTATAATACCACTTTTAGTTGCTATACCAGTATATTCTATTGTAAAAAGACCTGGCAATGGGTATATGTAATAAAAATTGCATATGCAAGTACCACATGTACATCGTGATCTATGTACATATCGCGATAAACACCAAAACCGCATATTGTTACACCCTAGCATTTTAGTTACCACTTGGCCGACATTTTGGCTTTGCGTATGGGCGATATTGATCATTAAAAAATACAAAAAATTTAGAGACGGGTAATAAAATCGGGATGGGCGCTGATGAGAAACAAGGTATCTTTGTTGAATGGCCTAAACATAGGTCATTAAATGCCTAGTATAGCACTCATGCTAAAATCTTATTTGCTTCTAAGTTTTTAGATTGATCCATTAAATCAATGATTCATTGATTAAATTTTCAGAAATGGTTATGACTGCTGTCAAGAATAAATAAATAATTAATATTAAAAAAAATTCTGTGGCCCCAATTTAAAGAAAAAAGTAATAGAAGTTAATAGTAATTTAATGTGGTGGTGATTGTGGCATAAAAATGGTTCCTCAGAAAGATGATTCATGTGGCTGTTATAGTACCATCGTTCTGTGACGTCTACAAGTGCAGCCAATAGATGGATTTCCCAGTGAAATGACCACCTTCAGTCAGTCATATTGAGGCAGTAGTCATGCAGGGATGCCAGGGCAGGGAAAAGGGGAGGGGCAGACTGCCCATTTATGATCCCTAGAATGGCAAGTAATACCTTATTCAGATTCTGATAACAGTAATCCCGTTCTGTGTCAACCGTCAAACCCATGTTCATACTGATACGCAGCTCAAGTCTCAGTGAAAGGGCTTCCTTTTAACCCTTTGAGTGCCAGGGGCCGATCTCATCGGCCCTAAACCTACAAAATAAGTCTGTTAAAGAATATAAGAATAAATTATTAAAATTGTAAAAAAAAAAAAATTGTAAAAAAATGCATTCTCTTATATATGCGAGGCGACCTATGGTCGACTCGCATATATAAGAGAATGCATTGGCACAGGGTATATGGGTTGATACAAAAATCGACATGGCACTCAAAGGGTTAAGGATGTCTCCAAAATCAAGGTGGTTAGGACACTGATACCATCATCACAGGTTGGGCTAGATGAAGCTGTCATGGGTTAGAACCTCGACATTGGGGGAAAATGTCAGAACCTGGTCGCATGCATGTGACATGGCATAAACACTGTAAGATTAATATTGTGATTAATATTGTGATTAGTATAACATTTGCATGCATATTTATATAACATGTATGTACTTGTCATTTGTATATATGCTCTCCTAAATTGAGGAAGTTAACAATAAACCTAATATCATTCTGTGGCCATTTTGATAAGAAATGACAATTTGGTCACGCACATCAAAGCAATGAAAACTTATAGAGCAACAGCATCCATAAATCTGATAGGTATATAGCTAAATGTGGGTTCCTTGAAAGGGCATAAAGTTGTGTTTCTATATTGTGGCAAAATGTTGTCTTCTTGGTATCTATACTTCACATCTGTCAAAAAACCTGTATTTTGGGGAGTTGTGCCCCCTTTCTCATGGTTCCTTCCAAAGCCCCTGAGGTCATGCCTGTTTCTAGTGACTCTTCACTTGTTGGATTGAATGCCCTTCTGTGACCCTTCTCTTATCCATCTCTGTATTAACTAGTCCAGGCCCTGGTGTCAGGGATAAGGTTTCACATGTTTGGGATAACCACATGCCCCTGGCTGATAAAACTCCAGTCTTGGCAGGTCATTCTAACAGTTAAGTCTTGTGCCTGGTCACTCACTGCTAAATGGAAACCTGTTGGATATAAATTAAACTCAATAGGAGTGTGGTGTTCCTGTTACCAAGGTTAGTATAACATCTCTTGTACCTTTAGTAGGTATACAGCTAGATCATGCCAAGAAGTTTTGACAGGGAACTTTATGTAGTCGAAAACATAACCTGGGGAATATATTTCTTAGTTGTTATCTTTTCCTTAATAATGTACTTCGCTGTAGGTTAATGTCCCAACTCAAAATTGCATGCTTTTCTTTGACTTTCGTGAGCCGATATCACAATAAACATAAAATTAATTACCCAGGAAAAATGCCATAATTGTATGCGACGCGAAGCAAAATCGCTCACAAATTCACTTAAATTCTGAAATTTCAAGTTGGGACTTTCACCTACAGTGAAGTACGTTATTAAGAACAGATAATAACTAAGAAATCTATTCCCCGCGTTATTTTTTCGACTTTATAATGTTCCCTGTCAAAACTTCAAAAAGTTCCTAGGTTTTGTATGTGGAATATGATCTCTAGTTTAATAGCCAGAGTAGAGATTCATGGCATGATCTAGCATACAGCTTAACAATGTGGAAATTCTACTATACCTGCAATAGCTCAAAGTAAAAAATCAGGTTCTTATTAAAGGTGGTCCGTGGTACCAATTTTTAATTCTTCTCCGAATCAGATGAAACTTGGAATATAACATCTCCTACATCAGTCGATCTCGAAATTGAAAGAATTTCGAAAATCCATCGAAAACTGACATAATGGCGGGCCCTCAAACTTTGCAATTTTGGACCCATGTGCTTGATAACACATCTCCGAAGATATCGAACATAGGATGTCATCTGATACGAAAATACGTACGGACTGAAGAGGGCACGCGGTGGGCCAAATTTTGCCAGTGTCGGTTCAGTATTGTGGGTCTGGGGAGGGGTGGTCCATGGTACCAATTTTTAATTCTTTTCCGAATCAGATGAAACTTGGAATATAACATCTGCAACCTCAGCCGATCTAGAAACTGAAAGAATTTCGAAAATCCATCGAAAACTGAAAGAATTGCGGGCCCTCAAACTTTGCAATTTTGGGCCGATGTGCTTGATAACACATCTTTTCCGAAGATATCGAACCTAGGATGTAATCTGCTATGATAATCCGTACGAACTGAAGAGGGCACGCGGTGGGTGTAATTTTTCCAGTGTCGGTTCAGTATTGTGGGTCAGGGGGAGGGGTAGTCTGTGGTACCATTTTTTTATTCTTCTCCGAATCAGATGAAACTTGGAATGTAACATCTACCATATACGTTGATCACGAAGCTGAAAACAGATCGTAAATCCGTGTGAAAATGGCGGAGATTTTGGCCATCAAATTTTGAAGTGGGTTCATGTGAAATAACATAGATGCCTGTAAAATAACTATCATCAACAAGTACAGTAATGCCCTAAATAATCAACTCCTTAACCACAGCAGAATTATGGGTAATTTTTCAGGATTTAGTTGGAAATATGACTTGTTGCCATTCATCGGAAAGCTCTCAGTGAGAGCTTTCCGTTGAATGGCAACAAGCCATATTTCTGACTAAATCCTGAAAAATTACCCATAATTCTGCTGTGGTTAAGGAGTCAATTAATTAGGGCATTACTGTATCATCAACAATTACTTGAAAACAGATTGAATTTCTTCTTATTTTCATTATTAATAACTCTCCAATGATGAGACTTAATTTGCATGTAAAACCATTGTTTTGTAAACATTACTGTTACAGTAAGCTATTGATAAAAGTTCAATTTAATAGTACAATAAGATACCAAAGTTTAATCAAAATTTGACGGTAAACATTGGAAAAGGTCAAAGCATTGAACAATATTCTGAAAATCATATTCAGACTAAAATATGTGAACTCACAACATGATTAGTGATGTTTTGTTGCCAAAGCACTGTAACAATTTTGTTTTACATAACATTGGTTATCTCACCTCACGACAATTCTTATACTCTTATACAGCCCAAGGATGCTGGATACAACCAAAAGTAATGGTGTAAGGGCACTTTTTACAATCAGAAACTCTGGACAATCTGTCCGGGCCTTCCTGTGACACGCTGGCACAGCATTAAACACCCTGTGCCAATGCATTCTCTTATATATGCGAGTCAACCATAGGTCACCTTGCATATATAAGAGAATGCATTGGCCTAACAATTTTTTTTAATTTTTTCTTACGTTCATTAACAATTTTGTATCATTCCCCCGCCCCCCAAACGTACACCCCCTCCCCCTGAGGCTTCTTGTACACATGGTCCGGGCGTTTTGGATGTCCTTTGCCCAGTGTGTACTTATTGGCACCATTACAGTGTGGACAATAGTCTTTTGTGATAGCTGACTTCTCATGGGTGTTTGATAGCTGATTCATCATGGTTGTTAGGCCAGTTTTGTATTACAGTCTAAATCTTGTTTGTGCTGATCTAACTGATAAACCCTCACTCTTGGGGTCACTCCTGCTGTAGTGTTTATTTGTGTTAATAGTGATCGAATTAGCAGTCAGATCCTATTTCTAAAACCAGCAGTGTCTCAGTATAAATGCATGGACAGCTTGATCAGGGTCCATGGGAAAAAATGCATCAGTTCTGACAAGAGAATATACTGAATCCATTATTTATTGACATTATTTGGATTAATTCTGGTGCAGCTATATTTGGATTTGGATTCATCCTGATTCAACATATTTTGAGAACTTCAGGTATTGTATTTATAATTGTAAGATTATCCATCCACCATGTATGACTATTGATCAGTGATCAAGACTGGCACATCCTGAATTCAATTCATATTAAAATATAAAAGGGAAATAATCTAAAATAAGACATAATAGATATGTTTAAGTCGCTAATTACTACTAATACTTCATTGAGCAGCGGTAGATTGTTGTTATCTCATTTGATCACCGAAGCGAAGGAACGGGTGAGACTATTTTTGTCCCCAAAAAATGATGGACTAAAGAAATGACTTCTGTCCATGTGTCCATCACACATTATGGGTACCTTCATTTTGTAATCAACTCCTCCCACAGTTTCAAACGTAGAGAATTCAAACTTTAGGATTTTGTTACCAATAATATTGCTGATGAACAACGGATATCATTGTTTTTCACTGAGTTATTCCACTTTCTTGACTTGAATAAAATTGGACCATTTTGAGTGTGGGTACGTTTATTGTGTAAACAACTCTTCCCACATTTTGAAATTTAGAGATTTTATACTATAGGATATTGTTATCCATATATTGCTAATGTGCAACATGTATATGGACGACAGAAAACCAAATCATATTTCACAGAATTATTCCCCTTTCTCAACTTTTTACATTCTAATTTTTAAATTTTAATGATTTTTACTAAAGTTCAATTTGTTTTGTTCCGAAAAAGCCAACCCCTTAAGAAAAAGATCTTTATTCGGGTACGTGTGGTCTGCGTCCCTTTTTCAGCTTAGATATGGATGGACATTGAAGGAATGAAATAGAATCCAATCACTGTGACAGTGTCCAAATAGCAGTGACTTCATGGGCAAGAAGAGACTTTGGTCACAATTGCCTTGTACCACACTTTAAACAAGTACAAGGGTGATGAATGATGTCAGGATGAAATTCCTGACATGCGCACAAATTTGTTGCTGCATGCACTACTTTCTCGTGGGAGATATGGGAATGTGAACAGTATCTTATGCCCCATGGCTATGGTAAGATTCATCAGATGACAAAGCAACAACTACATGTATATCCACATTTTTCCAGGTACTGTGAAGTAGGGGCTTCAGGTCCTCCAGGCTCATGTACATTGCACATAATACAGTAATTCCCTATTACTTAAAGACATATTATGTACTTGTTCGGATGCGTTAAACTGTTAAGTTAGTATTCATGCGCTGTGCCAACAGGAGCAATGTAGCATTCTACTACATCGTCGAAAATCTCAAGCAAATCGACTTTACCACTCCATAGAAAACATCATGTGAACTACGCTCAATTGTAAATATTTACTTCCCGATTCGGGACGCAACTATCGGCGACAAAGTTACGAAAACGATTTCGCTATAGAGAGTCACTGAATTTCATTAATATATAATAATGACAGTGTGTGTTGTCAGTTTGGATTTAATATTTGTAAAAATAACTACTTTGAGCAATAATATCATCCATTTCTATATGATCCCCGACCGGAGTGTTTCACATCACTTTAAAGTATACGACCCCTTAATAACCACAGCAGAATTATGGGTAACTTTTCAGGATTTAGTCAGAAATATGGCTTGTTGCCATTCATCGTAAAGCTCTCGGGGAAATATGGCTTGTTGCCATTCATCGGAAAGCTCTCACCGAGAGCTTTCCGATGAATGGCAACAAGCCATATTTCCGACTAAATCCTGAAAGTTACTCATAATTCTGCTGTGGTTAAGGGGTTGATTATTTAGGGCATTAATGTATATATATATATTGGGAAAATGCCCTTTTAAATGATGTGCCCCTCCTTGCTCTTACCGGTAATACCATTTCTGCCACCCATGCTTTCCCACTTTTCATATATTATCATGATGCTAAATATTCATAATGACAGAGAATGTAGCACAAGTATATGTTATCTCTTTGATGAAACCAAATATTATGAGTGGCTTTAATACAGACCATCTGATATCATGATATGACTGGCTCTTTAATTTCCTCTTGTATAGAGAGGGAAGACCCAGGAAGGTGACTGTAACATAAGGATTCCTGTTACTCCTTTAGAACCGTGCTGATTGCTCTCTTGATTGATTTTAACCCTACAGTGAATGTTCTCCAATCCAACTTGTTTATCTCTTTCGAGATTATTTTTGTCACCTATATTTAGCTGTTTCTTTACTTAATACTCATTGACGAGTAGTTATCCCTTAGGAAATGTTCAGATAATAAGTTCAACAAACAGGTCATTTGTTGAACCTATTATCTGAACATTTCCATCCAATTAACAGGACACCTTCTGCACTTGTATTATTTGCAGTCAGCTTATTTTCAAGAAAACTCCTCCATCGGCCTCTCGTTTTATCAATATTATTAAAAAAATAAATTTTTTACATGGTTGACATTAAACGAAAACAAAGGGTTACTTTCTAGGCTGGTATCTAAGTGGAACTAAGTGAAAACCTTACCACTTGATTTCTTCATACAGAATATTATTTGTGCAGTAAATGTCATATTATTTGTGCAGTGCCAGCACTCTGGGTTTATCAGTGGGAACTTGTACCACAACAGGTAATGAGTCTACTTCCCCTATTCATCATAATTAAGACTATTCTTTGCTATTACCCCTAATCCGCCTGTGGTTATGTTTTCACAAAACCTATCAAATAGATGAGAAAACTATTTACACACTCCACAGTTCTCTGGGGGACAGTGCTTGCAACAATTAGGCTTAAACTGCAAGGCTAATGGAATTGCCCTGAGCACCCTTACAAAATCCAATATGTCTATGTTAAACTCCTATCACCAAATTGTACCTAAACTGCCGAAAATTGGCAAAAAACCTCAGGGAATCTTAGTGATCTACATTATAAATGACTCCTGAGACCTGAGGCCAAAAAAAAAAACTTGTTTCCAATTGCATGCCTACCTGGAAAAATGAATGCAAGAATGCTGCCAGTTTTTAACATCATTGTAATAATCATTTAATCATGGAACAAGTATGTTTGGCTCTTAGTTTCAGCGATGCTATATATCCATATATACATATGTGCTATATATACATATATATGTTTTCTAAATATATGTATAGTTACACAATTTATGTGAGTTTAGTATAGATCATGATCAAATTTATGGTCTTCCAAATGAAACATAACACAGAAATACAGCAAGGCGTATGGCAAATTTCAGAAGCTAGTTTGAATCTCGTCATGGTCTGATGATTTTTGACAGATTTATGCCCTATTTTCGACTTAGAAAGCGCTGCTCTCGCATTGTCCCCATGGTAACTTGAGCAATATTCAACAGAATCTCTTGATACTTGGTGTGTGGCTCACCTTTGAGAACATGCAGATCGTCGTCAAGTTTGAGTAAAATTTTGCCAGAAATTAAATTCTTTGTTCTTAACAAAAGCCAACATCCAAAAAAAAAAAAAGACACCTTGATCGGGGGACATGGGATCTGCGACATTTTATTTTACTTAGGCAAGCTGCAAATCCATGGTTCTGGGACAGCTATATCTGTATATTTAGGGATGAAAGAGTTAATATCCATGCGACTCTCGTTCCAAAAAATAATTCCCTACCTGTTTGCCTATATATTTTCTTACCATTACCAAAAAATCAGAAAACAAAAAAGTTGTTTAATTTGGCCTAACTGTGGTATCAGACAATGTTTGGGGTCCTGTTATTGGTATTCCAGTAATGCAGTTTGTTAATATGTGTCCCTGCAGGAAGGAGTAAGCCTGCTGTAGTTAGTGATCTCAATAAAGCGGCCCCTGGGGTGGTTCCTGGTGGTTTCACTGAATATGAGGCCCCTCAGATAAGGTAAATGATACTAAATATTTATCACCTGTCTGTATAATTGATTTATGATGATTGATACACCCCTCAAGGCATTATCATGGTTTGAGGAAAAACTCTCATTTACCTACAAAGATCTTGGCTATAATGAGACAAAAAAGTAGTTTTATTGCCCACAGAATGCCCTTATGTTTTACCTCAAGACAATGAGTTATGTGATAAAACTAAACGGCTAAAATAAAACATATATTGAAGGCTTGGCACAATCTCTTGAATTCATTAGGTTATATTAAAGATCACTGCAAGCACACTTGAGCAATCAAGATTTAATTATTCCATGACTAGAGCTTCCTGAAATTTTGCAATAATCCTGTACCAATGCATTCTCTTATATATGCGAGTCTCCGGTAGGGAACCTCGTTTATATATAATACATTGGCCTAACAACATTTACCTTGACCTTGTAAGCCAGTGCATTCTCTTATATATGCAAGGCTCCTTATGGGAGACTCGCATATATATGAGAATTCACTGGCACAGGATCTTCAATGCTGCACCAGCTTCGCTCCCGTCATGAAAGGGTAAATAGCAATCTTGCTTATAGTCTGCAGGCATTTCCTCAGAGCAGTTGGACTCACACATCATATCAATCATTTTGATATTTTGTCGACTTTTTGTGAGCCTGATTTCTCAGCCAAGAGTGATGGAAATAACCAAATTGAGAATCCCTCAATGTGTAAAATATACCTGCTGAATGTCACCTGTGTGATCAGCTGATGATAGTACATCAGGTGGCAGTGGTGTGGAATTAATTAAAGTCGCATAGTGTTAAGCTGGATTGCTGAAGTCAGCCACAAACCTGACTCCAAAGCAATATTGTTTGGGAGTCCGATTGCAAAGCTTGATTACAAAGTGTGCGCAATCTCTACCAGAGCGCACCAGTCGTACATGTACTTCCTTTCTGACTGTCACCGGATGCATACAACCTTGTGGTTTTCTATATTTAATGCAGGTTTTTTCCACCCAAAATGGTGAAACCAATCAACCCAAAGTCAAATTTCCTTTGTGCTTTGAGAACAATTCCCACACTAAAAATTTATTCACAGAATGGAAAATTAAAGCAGAAGTCTTGTCGACAATTTTTGTAGGCTACCCAGCAAAATGGCAGTGTAATAGAACTCTTGTGTTTGACTTGACTGATGTTTGTCGACCATGTGCATTTAAACTTTGTGTCAATAAAATAATCTGAGAACATAATTACACCATTTCACAATATAGTGCTTTGGTTCTAGTGGGACTTTCCAAAATTACGAAATTGCACAATTTTTTTCTCAATATTTTATGTGCTTGATATTAAAGGGCAACATGTGGCTTTGTTCGCTTAGTATATACAGTAATGCTCTAAGTAATCGACTTCTTAACCACAGCAGAATTAATGGTAACTTTTCAGGATTTAGTCGGAAATATGGCTTGTTGCCATTCATCGGAAAGCTCTCTGTGAGAGCTTTCCGATGAATGGCAACAAGCCATATTTCCGACTAAATCCTGAAAAGTTACCCATAATTCTGCTGTGGTTAAGAAGTCGATTACTTAGAGTATATTAATATCACGGAAGTCCACCAAATGTTAGCAAAATGTTGCCAGTAGCAGTGGATCATTAATGGAGATAAACCCATGGAGTTTGAAGTGTGTGGTGACCTTTAGTTTCAATGTGAGGTGGACAAATTATTATTAAGCATGAGGGCCAGATCCCTCTGGACTCCTAGGATTTAAGGTTTTTGGTTGACCTGAACTGAATGTCCCCACAAATAAATGAATGTGAAGAAAGTACATGTAGCTACCTGTCAGAGTCCCCCTTTTAAGAGTGATCCTTTTCATGACTAAATGGATTCTCCCATTCAATTACAAAATTAAAATGGTCTATTAAAACATACAATTGCAGATGACATAGGATTCCTGTTTGGTCTTTTTGAGGGAATATTAAGATCATAAGTTTTAGGCCGCTCATTGAACTTACTATCGCTGAATTGGCCATTGTTACATGGTTTCATGCAAAAGGACACCCAGGATCTCCTGAACATGCCAAAAAACATCCAGGATCTCTCAAATGTTCAAAAGGACACCCAGGATTTCAAAGTATCCTTCCTCTGCGACAATTAAACTCAACGTGGGTGGAATACCCATTCAAATTCCTTTGAAATCTCACTCTAAAATCACAAACAGATAATTATTATAAGGGAGCATGTCAAAACCTCTTTCGCATATGCGAAAGAAATGCGAAAAAAGTGCGAAAAATGTGGCGTCATTGACGTCGTTTTTTCTACATTATCGGAGTTTTTTCGTCATTATCGCACGCCGTAACGTTGTACGTTTTCGTCAATTTTTCGTCATTTTCGCTGTCTTGGTTCGATGTTTTCGCAATTATCGCAGTTTTGTTTCGCAGTTTTGCTCAAATGTTCGCTGTTCTGTTTCGACATATTTTCGCAGTGTTTGTTTTCGTCAAGATCGCAGCATTAAATCCGTCAATATTGCTGCTGTGTCGATATGATTGGCAGGACAGTTTGTGTTCAATAAATACTCCATAGTCGCAGTTTTATACTGATGTGTCGCGAACGGGAAGATGTCGATGTCCATGCTGAAATTTCTCAGATCGGAGTGACAGTTTGTGTTCAATAAATACTCCATAGTCGCAGTTTTATACTGATGTGTCGCGAACGGGAAGATGTCGGTGTCCATGCTGAAATTTCTCAGATCGGAGTTTTTATCATAAGAATTCCATTGATTTAATCGGAGTATTCGCCGATATGAAAACATTTCCGATTTGATCGGAGTTTATAAATGTAGGCCTATTAGTAAATTTCTCCGA
Source organism: Siphonodentalium dalli (assembly GCA_032622095.1). Classification (NCBI taxonomy): domain Eukaryota; kingdom Metazoa; phylum Mollusca; class Scaphopoda; order Gadilida; family Siphonodentaliidae; genus Siphonodentalium; species Siphonodentalium dalli. The sequence continues at coordinate 148,410,463 of CP136061.1, read as the reverse complement.
TCTACTGAAATCTCCGATTTGGTTAATATCGGACAATTCAAACTTCGTTTAATAATAAACTATTATTAATAGAAGATTATTTAAAGTCCCAAATAAATTATTCCCAGACCCAATTTATATAATAGGATAGGCCAACACAATCATTTCCTACGTTTTTATATCACACGGTGCCCGCAAATCCGTGGGTTTATAGCAGTGATATTGCATCACTGGTTTACAGTACATATTACAGTACAGGTTGAAGTCCCCCTAAATCTCGAGCAATAATTGCTACACCGTCGCATTAATACTGCAGAGTGGTACCGTAAACAATGCAAATTTTGATTTCGAAAATCGTTTTTGTGTGTGATTATGTAACTTGTCTTCACTTTGGGTAAACCGTCACCATTTAATTGTGCGAACTATTATGAATAAAAGAATACAGCCGTGGACGACAATAAATTATTCCACAACCCCGATTTATAGTATACTTTCTGTATGCCACGTAGAGTTAATTTCTACAGTTTCAATCTGTCTTCCTAGACCAGACACATATTTTAATGTGGACGCAAATCAGGGTGTTTACGGCATCGTCGGACAGTCGTAAACAATGCTTTAATTTTCGCAATATACGTATGAAATCATTGTTAGATATCGGAAGCGCAGCGTCATCATGATTAATTCGTCGGCGACATTTATACTTTTATTTCAAATCTACACATTTTATTCAATATATATCAGCGATCAGATGCGACAAAGTTAAGTTAATACAAAACATATTATATAATAGTTTGGAATTTCCACGAATTGCACAATCATGTTATGTTGTGCTATTTTTAGCACTAATTTCCCAGGCCAATCCTAGTTTCGTTTGTGGGTAGCATTGACTGACAGAGGAGTTGAGTGTTATGTTTTTCTCGATTCTTTATTGAATGAATAATAAAAATATGGATATCATACCATTATAAAACAATGAACTTAGGGGGTATGGCTCTATATATGTCTGGCGTTGATACAATGTGATGATGGCTTGTTCTATATCGGGCCTATTGCTTCAAATGCTGGATCATGTGGATGGACCGTTGTCGCTCCCGTTGTGGGTGGGTGCAGCTGGTTTCAAATTTCTGTGTGATTTCATCTTTTTTCTGTTAGATGTGTGATACCTGGGGTTGTGAAAACCCTAACTTCTTCGTACTGTCGACCTGTGTAAACTGCTGGTCTAATATTTTCCCAACTGCGTATATGTCCGCTACCGATAGATCTATTCGATTTCATCACTGTTTCTAGCCATGATCGAACTGATATTATGACATCAAGTCGCTTCATTTTGGAATTTTATATATCAGATGTGTTGTTTTTGTCCAACGAGTTAAACCATTGTTCACTAATTGAGAAGACATCACGAAAACAACAAAACTGTCGCACAGTTCACACATAGTTGTGAAGGACCGGTATATACGTCATTATATGTCAGTAGACCTATATGTTTGTATAGCCTTTTGCTAAATGTCACCCCTTCACACATTCGGAATGGGTTGACTATTGTTTAATTAGGCCTTGTGCGAACTCATAGCTATCAAAACAGTCGAACTGTCAAGTCATTGTACTTGTGTGTTAAACGCATAGAGTTGTTTGTATGGCCTTTGGCTGACAGCCAATAAAAATTCAGCTGGCATCTGATTACGCAGAAGTCAAAAATAAATGCGCGACAACATCGTATGGATGTTTTAACTTTTCATCGTTTGCGAATATCGATCAATGTTTCGACGTCGCGACTTTCGCGTTGTCGAAAGTTTCGACATTTTACGGAAATTTTGGTCTGTTGTGGTTTCGACGTTATCGCACTTTTATGGCCAGTCGCTTTCGACGTTATCGCATTATTTTTCGTCATTTCCGACATTTCGTTTTTGCACATTTACGTCAATTGCGTCAAAACTTTTTCGACATTATCGACAATATTTTCGCATATGCGAAAGAGGTTTTGACATGCTCCCTAATGGTAATTATTAAACATGCGGCTAATTTAAATCGAGACTTTGTATTGCTGGGTAACTTTTTGCAGATTTTGTGAGATCCTGGGTGTCTTGTTTTTTTCCACGTTTAGGGGATCCTGGGTGTCTTTTTGCATGAAGCCAAGCGACAATATACAGTTGTCGCCCGTTGTCGAGGGAGACATTGAGATTTGTCACCCGATCGAGAACGGAATGTCTCCCGAGGAGCGAAGCTCCTTCGCTCCGAGGGAGACATTCCATTCTCGAGCGGGTGACAAATCTCAATGTCTCCCGAGAAGAAGGGCAACAACTGTTTTGTTCTCCGATTATACCACAGAAAATATCCTTGCCATCCGCAGGCACGATGTTGCACTGAGTCACTAGTGCTTTCTTTCCCGATTTTCAGTAACTTCTTATCGTCCCATAGGATTTCTGTTCCATAAACGATAGTCAAGCTGTTAAGCCACATATGTTCTTGTCTTCTGCAATGTGGCATATTCAATGTCGTCTTGTGTGCGCAATTTACTCGCGATGTTCATTTCATAACGCTCTTCCCCGAAAGCTATTGGGAAGTTGTCAATTTCATTAATGTACATTCATACGTGTCAGTTCTCATGGCGATCCTCACATAAAATAATTCTATGATCACATTGCAGACATCGCGGAGGATAGGAGTACAGTACCATTCATTCGCGACAAACATATGCATTACGTTGTCTACCAGCGAACATTTATAACCAACCAACCTCAAGGGAACCACTCTTCCAATCTTGCACCATAATGTCGACATGAACAAACTGAATCACCGAGATGTTTCGATGTAAAAAGTAAATAATAACGCTTGTCCGATAAAAGTATCAACTTAAAAATTTGAATATTAGTGTTCACTAAATATATGCAAATTAGCAAACACCACAACTGGTGTGTTTTGCGAATCCGTGGGGTATATAAGATCTATGATTTTTTAGTACGTCGTAGTGATGTGAAATAGGTGAGTTACTGCAGTGTGTGTTTGGAGATATTCTTGCAATATAACACCAGGCGGGCGACAAAAACAATATCTCCCGGGTCAGCGGGCGACAGTGTGATTTGTCGCCCGGCACGTGACAGCACATGGGCCAATCAGAAGGGTGGAAAATAGGGAGGAGGATAACAATGACCTATTCAGCCCTACTAAGCAGACGACAGACAGAGAAAAACAGATAATACAAGAGCACAGTGATTCATATTCAATGGTGGGAAATGTTCAGATAATAAGTTCAACATGGTCATTTGTTGAACTTATGATGTGAACATTTCCAAAGGTATTAAACTACTCATAAATGAGTATAGTTTAGTATAGAGAGCTAGGGCTAAACAGAACTGAATGCCTCATCTAATAAGAATTTGTTTCCTTGTGAATGAATGTTTGATCAATTTTATTGCTTCAATCAACCATTTGTGTATGGAATCTGTCAGGAGATTTCATATGTCACAAATCAGTGTTATGAAGAATTTATCACATTAATTGCATATCTACCATGAATCCGGAAATAATTTGGCATTCTTCCTGTGCTATCTGGCAGATAAAGACTGCACTGACATTAAAGAATGTCAGAGTTAGGGTCACATGCGGGTGTAATGTGGATTTTGAACTCTTTGACTCATAAATAACTGTCATTGATTGATTTCATGAATAATTCTGAATTCTGATCTCTATAAATTGGTTGTTGGATCTACGTGCTTAAAGTCGTATCTCAAAGCGACTATGTGAGCTAGTAATACATATACGACCACTAACACTAAGTTGGTGAGGTTTTTAAAATATATGGATATCTGAGTGGCCGCGCGGTACCCATGATCTGGAAACGTTGAATTTTATACCCACACAGGATCTCTGACTTTTATAGGGTGCCCAGTACCACTTGATGTACAGAACTCATTTATTACAGTAATACCCTAAATAATAGACTCCTTAACCACATCAGAATTATGGGTAACTTTTCAGGATTTAGTCGGAAATATGGCTTGTTGCCATTCATCAGAAAGCTCTCAGTATGTGTTGTCCACTTTGAATCAATCATGATGTTTCTATTCTCTTTGTGTCAATTTTGACTTTTGCCAGCATGTAGCATAGTTTCTGGTTTTTTGTCACATGTAATAAATGTTTTCAAGATCTGTGTACGACAGCCTATGGTTTTAGATCAGGGACAGTCACAGTGTAATGTCAGTCTCTTTGAAAAGCCAAAGAAAGTCCTATCAAATATACGTCTCCCGATCTGTGATTCAGTTTTCTTTCCACAATGATGCGACTTTCCCCAAGATGACAAAATAAATTGTTTCCAAATATGGAATGCATGCCTGTCGTAGTAAACGTTTGTGAGAATCGCAGTAATAGTTATAAAAACAAGATGTGAAAGAATAATCAGTAGTAAATAATGTTGACTGATAAAAACTCGGAGGATGATTGTCTACAGTAATGCTCTAATTAATCAACTTCTTAACCACAGCAGAATTATGGGTAACTTTTCAGGATTTAGTCGGAAATATGGCTTGTTGCCATTCATCGAAAATCTCTCGGGGAGAGCTTTCCGATGAATGGCAACAAGCCATATTTCCGACTAAATCCTGAAAAGTTACCCATAATTCTGCTGTGGTTAAGAAGTCGATTAATTAGAGCATTACTGTACTTGATTGCGATGAGTATAATGAATTGTGAATATGTCACCTGTATTCTGTATCATAAAATTTGATGTGTTTTGATAGCGTGGGAAAATTGTCAACACGTCATTGACATCTGATCTCGCAGTTTAAATATAACCAATCATGATGCAGTGTTTGTAATTGTTATCAGCTTTTATAGAGATTAATTCCGCTTTGAAGTGATCTGTTAGATCACAGACCAATGAATTCATGCATCCTCTGAGCCATAACCAATGAAATGGAGGGAATCCCATCAATACAGAAATAAAATCTGAAAGAAAGATCTACAGACGTAAATATGGTAAAATTTTCATCGTCTTAATTTAGATGATTATTTTATTCAAAGTTTTTTTTTATTTACAGGTAAGAATTGACTTTCAAAAGAAAATATAGAATGTCTGCAAATCAGTATACATTTAGTGTCTCAAAATTCCTTCCCAGGTAAGTATCTTTATATGTCTAGAAACTTAGATTCAGTTCATGTAGTGATGTCAGAGATCTGTATAGTATCTCTGGTGATGTACTTGTGTGATTGGACACATTAAGTCAATTGATTTGCTGGTTAAAAGATGAAGTGATCCCATGGTTCTGTAGCTTGTTGACTTTGGTATGAGGTGGGTTTCCCTACTGTTTTCCAATATAAAAAATTATTAAGTGGGCTAAACAGGGATTAGGATTTTTAGATGGGTGGGCCTAAAACAGAGCATGGGTCAAAACCTGACTGTGTATGGTATATTTACAAAATAGCAATCATATCTGGTTTACTGATTGTGGTACTGATTGATATCTTGAGTACGATACTGATCTGAGCTATTTTTTAATATCGGGTGCAATACCTTGTGGGGATGGGGAAGGAAAGCTACTGTTTTCATTAGTTTTTGGTTTCTTATTACTTTCAATTTCGCTTAATTGCATAGTATCTGTTCAATGGCTTTTATTATGCAATTTACCAATTATGCATATAAAAGATGAAATCACTTATACCCACACCCATGCTATTGTTCTATCACAGCATCATAGTACAAATATGAATATATCGTTTATGTTTTGTTCATTTCATATATTATATCTTCATCTATCGTGGAACAATGGTTCAAGAATAAAACAATTTTCTTGCCAGAAATGGCACCCCCCCCCCCCCCCCCCCCCTGCATACACACATGTCTATATTCAGAATTTATTCAATAAGAGATCAGTCAGAATAAATATTAACTACCCACCAACCATCAGTTCAAGCAGCCAACAAGAATCGCTTACAAAAAGTCATTCCCCCCCCCCCCAGCAAAATTTGCTTTTACCTTGAAGTTCAGTTTTGAGAGCAGGGATAAACCTCCAGCGAGGAATTCTTGAAGTTCCCCACCTAAAACAAGTGAATGTCTTAACCCATTATAATAATTACTCATTGATGAGTAGTTCCCTTAGGAAATGCTCAGACCATAGGTCATTTGTTGAACTTATTATGTAAACATTTCCCACCTATGAATATGAATACTTCTACACTTCTATTATCTTTTGTCATACTGTCCTCTGCTAAATTTACCTGAAAATCCCTCCAAATAAATACTGGATTATACCAATGTATACTTTTATCACTGAGTGGGAGAATCTATTTAGTATAGTAAGGCAGGGTTTCCGCTAGGGGGGAGGGGAATGGAGCCGGTAGCTGTCAAGGGGAAAAATCCAGGTAAAAGTAGCCATGTTTTACCACTGGTTGAACTACTTTCGTTATATCGGCCAATAGAATCGTGTGAGAGTAGAAATGGCAGATTGTTTTGTTCCATTTCTGCCCAAGTGCCAAGCTGTCAAACCTTATACATGTACCTGTAACTTTAAAACTAGTAAATTTATTAGATATAAATTAATTTACGAAGTACAGAACACCAGTAATTTGGATCCCGAGTTAAACGTGCTCGTTAATGTTAAAAGACTCACTGTGGAAGACCCAGCGGATATTTCGGATGCATAACGTAATCGGAATATATTTTAGCAACTGCAGTGTAAATATAGAAGGCTGATTACATATCTGGCCGATGGGTGCGGCTACTCCCACATTTCTCTCTCGCTTTATTACAAAGTGAACAGTATATTTTGCAGTATAAAACATGACAGGTACGATTAAAATACTGCTCTTTTGCATAACATAACCGGCTACTAACCGCAACGTAACTAACCAGCCTCAAAGGCATAGCTTCTAGCGATGTCAGTTCCGATCACTTCCTGTTTCAATTTTCTGTATAACAACGCGTTTAGAGTGTGTACACTCACAAGATATAAAATAAATTCACCTTTTAAAATTCCTTAGTACTATTCTAACAAAATTCAGAAGTTTTAAACATCTTTATACCTTTATAGACATGCAGTAGTATGTCCTGGGGTATGGCAGGAGGGGAAAACTTGGCGAGGGGAACGGGGCCGTCAAGGGGACCCCCTGCCAGTATAGCGGAAACCCTGAGTAAGGGTTAGTAACCTAAATATTATAGAATACGATGCCTGTGGGAGTCTGCACTGGTATCAGGAGTGAATTGTTCTACTTCATCACTAAAATAATCAGATCTCTCACCTTGGAAGTATATAGAGTGGGAGTCCTGTCAAACTGTCTATACTGGAGTGGCAGGGTTCCGCACTTCCTTGGGAAGTTGTGAGCTGTGGGTGTGATACTCGATAGGAATTCTCCATGAATAGTATGTCAATGTTTTTGTCAAGCCAACTTTTGACAACAACCTCAGGAATGTTTTCTTCAGTGATTATCTGGAGTAATTTTGTCTGAAGACATGTGAGAAAGAAGTATTATTTATTTACAACTGTAGGCATTTGATATATCTGAAGTTTTATCATGGGATAATTATTTTCTCTATTTTGTATTAACTGTGTACACACATTGTAGCATAGCCATCATCATCTTTATCAAAGAAAACTTATATATTGATAGTGTTTACCAGGCAGTTTGACAATTCACTTTTAACATTACTACTCTGGTCATGTCACATATTTTAAAAGCCATTTTTGACTATAACTCAAACCTTGTATGCTAAGTTGTTTATACCAAACAAAACATCCAAATTCAAATGAAGTCAAACAAAATAAAAAAACTAAGGACATACAGTAATGCTCTAATTAATCGACTCCTTAACCACAGCAGAAATATGGGTAACTTTTCAGGATTTAGTCGGAAATAATTCTTCTGTGGTTAAGGAGTCCATTAATTAGAGCATTACTGTATGTAGCATGTAATGAATATGAAAACAGGGCTAATATGGGAACTATTTTTGAAAATCTGAGTCACAATTTGAATGTTAACAAAATTCCTATGTGCATGGAAGGTAAACCACCTGAAAATTAAATATTGTAGTTTATTTTCTGGGCACTGGCATCATGACGTTCACTGTTTCCTTTCCTGCACTTTGTCCTATTTATTTCAAGAAATAATACAAATAACATTTAAATAGCTCATTGACCAAATTTAAACTGTAAAAAACTGTAAAGAGTCAACTAAAAGTCCTTCTTTTTTTAACCCTTTGAACCCGAGTGGGCGGAAAACCGGCCGCAGTGTGAACCTCCAAATACCCCAGCGGCCGGTATGCCGCTCCGCTGGACTGGCCATATATCGACCGCTACGTGTTTGTTGTTTACATACATCGTCGCGGTCGTCTGCTTCTCCAATAATTATGTTTTTCTTTGTGTCTTGTTGCTATTGTGTTTAAGCACACAACATCATGAATTATGAAGCCTAAAACATTTTTGGTAGACGAGGTGGTCCGGCAAATTTTGGAATCGGACGCGGAAGATTTCGATGATACGCCATTTGTGAGTTAGAATGGGAGAACGAAAGCACATGCAGTGACACTGGGAGAGATTCAGACGTCAGTCGCTCCAGGAGCGGGTGGCTTTATTTCAAGTAGAGATACGACAAGAGATCAATGTATGGGGTAGTTGAGGTGTTGTGGAAGTGGGCGGAGCTTATGTCGAGGTAGGGGTGTGGCAGAGGGCGTGGCTTCATAGCTGCAATTAGTCATAATGTCCATATGTTGAAAAGGGACGCAAATTCGTTTGTTATACGTACCTTTACACCGAAAGAGAAGCCGGGACCAAAGAATGTTCCAACTTCAATAAGTATGGACAGTACACCCCAAAATGGAGTACTTAAATTTATTTTGGGATGTTGCACTCTGGCATTTGATTGTCGACGAGACCAACCGAAACGCTCGTCACGTGATTTCGGAAAAACGTAACATTCGCCTAGGAAATGTCTATAATGGGGCATAATACGATTGAATGCTCAGGGCAATGGTGTCATTGGATCATTTGGGGTTAGCAAAAGTTGCTACCCTTAAGCAAAAGTTTGGTTCACTCATCCGGCCAGATATATAACAAATTTCACAATGGGGCATGGGCTGCATCGAAAACGCCATTTCCTAGGGCTGAAATATGTTGATAAAAGATATAATTGCATTTTACATTCAATTTCGGGTAGCTGCATAGCAACCGTTGCCAGGGAGTGATCGTGTGGCAATGTGTCCCAGTCTTAAAATACTCAGTGGTCCATGGGGAACATACATGTAAAGTTTCAGATATGTGGCACCACTTAAAGAGAACCCAAACATTGCGCCTAAACAAAGTCTACAATAAATACAAAATAACACTGGGAGCCCAGGGTCATGGTGTCGATCGTTGTGGGGAGCCAGGGTTCAAAGGGTTAATGTCTAGTGGTTGTAAGGTGTGAAGGGTGAAGATCCACTCTATCTCTTTTTCTTTGCACGCTGAGGTGCTGTGCTGGGAGTCGGATTTAAGGATGTCAATAATGCGGCATTGCCCGTTTTGTGTGAAATGCATGGCTACCAGATTAGGGTGGCTGTTTTTGATGTCTGCGTAGTGTTCTAATAGACATTTCTTTTGGTTTCTCCGACATATTGTTGAGAGCAATAGGAACAAGTGAGATATACTGTTGAGTATCATACAGTTGTAGTTGTGCGTGTATGTTTGATACAGTGCTACAAACTACCCTCACTCACTAACGGGAAGCAAAGGTTAACTGGATTATGTGGATCACTGTATCCAACATTCCCGCACAACTACCCACACTGAACTGCAGTGACTGGGCAGCAACCTTATATACCCGTACAAAACTACCCGCAAATACGAATGGGAAAACTTACCTGCAATATACCCGCACGAAACCCCATGACCTCTTCTGGGTCCATAACCCCCTGACTTCTACCCATTGACCAATCAAATCCACGCTCAATCAACCTAGAGTATGAAAGGACAGGCAACATTTGCATCTACCCACGCGATCCTGGTCCGGATGAAGATAAACTATTATCGAAAGTGCTAGACCATTCACAGGATATTGCAACGATTGAGAGCCTCCCTCCAACATCGCCTATATTTCTTTCTTCAAATTTGTAAACTGGTTAAGTGACATGATATATTGAGAAAAAAAAATTATTTTATGGCAAAGATGTTGTTATAACCTGCGGAATTCCATAAAGAACAATTTGACGACACTCTTCAGAAACTCTTTAGCGATAACTGATGAAGGCGTCAAAGAATTTAATTTTGTCTCAGACTTGGACAATCCTATAGTTCTGAAAATAACTTTGGTACATGCAACGATCACTTTTTTGACAAAAATATTGACTCATTTAAAACATTGAAACATATGTAAGTCTACAGCAAGCCAGAGCATCCACCAATTTGAGGTGTCTATAGAAATTACGAGAACGCCTGATGCAGTACCAATGCAAATTCATAGGAATAGTCGTTGTTGAATATTGGCATTGACAAAGACGCTGACCGGGTCATTTAATTTAACTTCTATTCCATTGGAAAGTTTGATCTATGATACCTTTAAAACAGGTGTGGAGAACTTTTAAATTCATGGGTCTCAAGCAGAAAATGACTCAAACTTGTTAGCCGACTTATGCTAATACTATAATATAACATAATGACATTAGTTAAGGTGGCTGCATGGATGCCAGGCAATGTAATTTGCTAGGGGCTAGCTTTGCCTTGAATGAGTTAATAAAAAAGATACATATAATGATCATGAAAGTGTTATTATTGACTGCATACAGGCTATGGCACAATTATTATATGTATTGGTAACCATTGAACTATTTATATAACTGTGTACAGGTGATTTGGGTAATGTTTGGACTAGGAATTCATGTATTTCACTGGTCTTTACTTCTCTCTGATGATTCTGGAAATGAAAGTCAATTTTGTTATGCGGTTCCTTTTGCTCATCTCAAAATCCAGAAAATATGCTTCTCTTTGACTTTTTTCATGTCTGCAGCATTGATTTTACAGTATTCCTCCAGTTATTTCCTGTTTCTCATCCTTCCGTATAATAGCCTGCATTAATTAGTAAGCAGAACGGCAGCCACTACAGACCTTAGTCTCCAAAGGAAATGTTCTTCACACAAAACCCATATATCACACACAAATTCCTCCACAATCAGGAGGAATCTGCACAAAAGAACTATATATGGTCGTGTCTATTACTCTTTATTATTAGCGATTTGATTACGTCTGATCGCAGAAAAAAGTCTTTGTGCACTTATTGATTTTAAAATTGCGGGGCAATAAACTACTATGATCGTGATTGGTTTTATAATGGCCGTGACAGGTCGAGATGGTTAGGTGTCTTTTAGTGAACCTTTGTCTGCGTTTGTGGCTGAAAGCAGAATGTCCTCATTGAGAATGAAGATGTTTGTATGTGTCAGATATTATTCTCCAAGTTATTTCCAGGGCAGCTTTTTCCTGTAATAAGAAAGTTTCCAATTTCAATGGGTTCTGAAGTTTTTATTTCTAAAATGTATTCTTTGTTATATACCTCCAGTTACAACAACATTTATTAACCCTTTGGAGAGTATCTGTAACGTCATATGCATGTAGTAAATTTAACGTCAATGTCATAGCAATAATTATTAACAAGTTCGGGTCCAATAATTCGTTTTAATTTATGTGCATTTTTTGTTAACGTGTGTTATCATAATCGATTGCACTTATACATTTGGGACATTATATTAATCAAAATAAAATAACACTTCCTGAAACGACATATATGTCGTTATACTCCTCAACCGATAGACGACATAATTGTCGTTCTACTCGCGAAAGGGTTAATAAAATTTAATTGTACGTGGCTTGGTATAAAGCTGAGATAATTTTTCAAACTACACATAAGGTAAGCTTATAATTTACAAATAAAAAGTCATTTTTGCCAACCAATAAATTAGTGTTGCTCTAAATCATCAAAAATATATAAAATATATGGATGGTAAATTAAAATTGTTGGGCAATATAAGCTGGTATGATCGTGATTGGTTTTATAATAGCTGTGATAGGTTGAGATGGTTAGGTGTCTCTTAGTTAATCTCTGTCTACCTGTGTCACTGCATGAAAGCAGATTGGCCTCATTGAGCATGAAGATGTTCATAATGTAGAAGATATTATTCTCCAAATTATGTCCAGGGACGGCAGGGTTGCATTTTCCTGACAAGAAAGAGTTCTGAAGTTTTTATTATAAAAATCTATTTCGGGTTTCATACCTCCAGTTACAACCAGGGCCCAGCCTAGAGGTTTCAAATTGGGAGAAGTCACTTCTCCCTGTTTGGTTATTAGGGAGAAAGGGACAGTTACACTCCAATACCACAATTCTATGATTCAATAAGTATTATACAACAAAAGAGCCCATTTATAAAACCATTATTGTGTAATTAATCAGTAAATATACTTTAACCCTTTGAGTGCCAGGGGCCGATTTCATCGGCCCTAAACCTACAAAATAAGTCTGTTAAAGAATATAAGAATAAATTATTAAAATTGTAAAAAATTGTAAAAAAATTGTAAAAAAAAAAATGTTAGGCCAATGCATTCTCTTATATATGCGAGGCGACCTATGGTCGACTCGCATATATAAGAGAATGCATTGGCACAGGGTATATGGGTTGATACAAAAATTGGACCTGGCACTCAAAGGGTTAAATACTGTTGGGACATATGCAAACTGGTATATGAGAGAGAAGTCACTTCTCCCTGGGACTAAACTAGGGAGAAGTGGCACATTTTAACCCTTTGAACCCGAGAGACCTGAATACCGGTTCAATCCTTATATTCCTATATCCCGGGAGACCGGAATACCAGTCTGGAAATCCGACAATATTTGACCCAAAATTAGAGCTCAATAAACGCACATATCAACTAGAGTTGTACTTCTACTTTGCACACACGTGTCACATGTTTACCCACGTGACTTTGATCGACAAACTGACGACAGAGGATTTGTTTCTTCGCGCATGTGCAGAGGCCTATTTTATCGTCCGAAAAGGGGAAGTATTTCGCGATCAAAGCCCAAATTAACTAGAATAGTGCTTCTTTACTTTGCGCGAATGAGTCACATGTTCATACCTCTGATTTTAGCAGCCAAATTGGAAACAGGGGGTCTGTTTCTTCACGCAAGCACACATGTGCATTCTGAGAAACGCCTTCTATTGTAGGCAAAGTGTAAGAATTTCATTATAAATATATAGCGCGACCAATTTTGGAAGCCGCAATATATTTATATACATGTACATGTATAATTGTATATTGAACGTGGAATAGACTGTCTCGTTGAAATACAATGTGACATATTTCACCGCACACTTGTTCAGTTAGCATACATGTAGTAGATTGCCGTATAGTTGAGTGTGTATACATGTATATACGTCCCAATTAAGAGCTTTATGAGTTACGTCGTCGGAACACTATATAACGTCAGGCGCCTCGGGTTGGGGTCATTTAACGTTCAGGACGTCAGGGTTCAAAGGGTTAAGGAAAAGATGTCTCCGAAGTCACCCTCTATGCGGGTCCCTGACAACTACACTTTATTAATATTTACATGGGAAGTGGCACATGTTCAGTTACAACAACATCATTTTATTAACCTATTTGCTGCTATGACGTTCTTAACTATTACGGACGTAAAAGTGCACGTCGTGTGCTATATGGTCCCTAGGTACTACGGACCTATTTTAGCACACTAGCAGTAAGCCATTTATATACATAACTGGAATTCAGAAATTGGTGCATCGGAATAACTGTATCTCGAAGTTTCAAACAGTGTATGATGTTCCATGATTGTAGCCTTTCAACTGAGTCAGTTTTATGGTTCTTGTGATATTCCGGTTATATTTTCCCACCAGTAAATGTCAATAATGTCAAAAGCCCAGCACATGATATCATAATGTCATTTAGCTGCGAAGAGGTTAATATAATCTAATTCTAAGTGACCAGTGGCTTTGTAAGGTTGAACAATTATTACAAACCACAGATGACATGAAATGTAAGGTTATAAATTCCAGACAGTCATTTTGTTTGGGTGCCTAAAATCATCAAAAATATATCAAACTAGAAGGTGACCCGACTTCGTCCGGGCTATTCAAAAACCAAATTTCAAGTCGATAGCTCCACCCGTTTCCGAGATCTGGTCTGCGCATGCGCGAAGCTGGCGTCGCACGGGCTCGGCGACCCGATAAAATTCGTATCCGGGGCAAGATACATTCACATACCAAATTTCAAGTCGATAGCTCCACCCGTTTCCGAGATATATATATATTGCCCAATGTCATTTGCGGATACCTCGGCCGGTGATGAGTTAACGCGACATCGGCCGGTTAAGAGTTAAACGCGATCACGTCACGATCTGTTGACGGCGTAATATATTTACAGAATGTTTTTCGATGAGCGAAGCATGGTCCTGTGTTCTTCCCGATAATTAAGGTAGAAACTTTAAACGTACACAGGCGTGTGATACATCATTGGAAAGATGAAGCGCCACAGATTCTAACCGTGCAAATTATATGACTGGCAATTTATTATTCGCGCTATATCGAATCGATTTGTGAGCACCGAACTGAAATATATTAGCGCAAAACGGCGTAAAAACAGATTTGACCTCGGCACGTGAAAAGTTGACCTCGGATCTGAAAATTAATATGCCTATGCCACTTCCCGACCGATAGTACCCTCACATACGAAGTTTCATCGAAATCGGGTTGGCCGTTTTTGAGTTCATCGCGAACACACACACAGACCACAGATACACAGATACACAGACAGACAGATCTTCCAAAATATATAATAGATGAATACATTTTATATCCTACAATATTCTCTCATGATGTTGGCATGCATCTTGGAATAAGAATTCTAACCCCCGTAGTCTTGAATATTTAGGTACACCAATATACAGTAATGCCCTAAATAATCGACTCCTTAACCACATCAGAATTATGGGTACTTTTCGGGATTTAGTTGGAAACTTGGCTTGTTACCAGTCATCAGAAAGCTCTCAGTGAGAGCTTTCCGATGAATGGCAACAAGCCATATTTCTGACTAAATCCTGAAAGTTACCCATAATTCTGCTGTGGTTAATGAGTCGATTATTTAAGGCATTACTATACAAGTAGTCTGCCATGTGGAAATATTTGTGCTGGTATCAACATTTCTGCTCATACATGCTTGCACTAACACAGTGGCACAAGGGAAATGAGGATCTGAAATTGGTGGATATGAAACTCAGGAGTGTAATCACAATGACAAATGATATCTAGCTGATGTATCTTCTGCGAAAACAAGTACTTCTGCACACAGAATGAATGCCGACACAGCAGTTTGGCTGATTGGAAATTTGTCTTCAATATTGGGGTTTGGTCTTGGATATTGACTTTTCATTGGTATCTAGAGGAATCTTCTGTTGCTTATATCGATTCAATTATTGTCATTTTGTTAGAATAAATATATCAATAGAGGTTAATTTGCGTAGATATTTACATTGTGCTACGTGCCCGTTTAACAAATTATTTGGTTAGATTGTGATCTATGAACCCTCATTTCCCATTGAAAATGGCACACTCTGACAATATTTAGAAGTTAGATTTGAACGATCTGTTGTATGCCGATGAACCACCTGGGGGCGGGAGAGGATATTTATGTACAATATACAGTTGTCGCCCGTTGTCGAGGGAGACATTGAGATTTGTCACCCGCTCGAGAACGGAATGTCTCCCGAGGAGCGAAGCTCCGAGGGAGACATTCCGTTCTCGAGCAGGTGACAAATCTCAATGTCTCCCGAGAAGAAGGCCAACAACTGATTTGTTATCCGATTATTCCACAGAAAAAATCATTGCCATCCACACGCACGATGTTGCACTGAGTCATGAGTGATTTCTTTCCCGATTATGTATATTTTCAGTAACTACTTATCGTCCCATAGGATTTCTGTTCCATAAACGATAGTCAAGCTGTTAAGCGTTTGATAATCCGCGTTTATTTACGATCATTTTGGTGGTCAAATCGTCAATATCAGTCCATGCAATGTAAACCAATAAGCCATATAGGTATGTTCTCGTCTTCTGCAAGGCATATTCAATGTCGTCTTGTGCGCGCAATTTACTCGCGATGTTCATTTCATAACGGTCTTCCCCGAAAGCTATTGGGAAGTTGTCAATTTCATTAATGTACATTCATATGTGTCAGTGCTCATGGTGATCCTCACATAAAATACTTCTATGGTCACATTGCAGACATCGCGGAGGATAAGCGTACAGTACCATTCATTCGCGACAAACGTATGCATTACGTTGTCTACCAGCGAACATTTATAACCAACCAACCTAAAGGGATCCTCTCTTTCAATCTTGCATCAAAATGTCGACATGAACAAATTGAATCACCGAGATGTTTCGATGTAAAAAGTAAATAATAACGCTTGTCCGATAAAAGTATCAACTTAAAACTTAAGAATATTAGTGTTCACTAAATATATGCAAATTAGCAAACACCACAACTAATGCGTTTTGCGAATCCGTGGGGTATATAAGATCTATGATTTTATAGTACGTTGTAGTGATGCGAAGTAGATGAGTTACTGCAGTGTGTGTTTGGAGATATTCTTGTAATATAACATCAAGCGGGCGACAAAAACAATGTCTCCCGGGTCAGCGGGCGACAGTGTGATTTGTCGCCCGCCATGTGACAGCACATGGGCCAATCAGAAGGCTGGAAAATAGGGAGGAGGATAACAACAGCTTTTGTCCATTAATTTTTTGTTGAGTTATGGGACTTAGTGTGAAAATTTATCTTTGGCATCCTTGGATCTCAACATCGCGGTCATCATAGGTAATGTTTGAATTACTTAATAGAATGGTAATGATGCAGCATGATGAGTACAATATCCACATGTAACAGA
Organism: Siphonodentalium dalli; assembly: GCA_032622095.1. Classification (NCBI taxonomy): domain Eukaryota; kingdom Metazoa; phylum Mollusca; class Scaphopoda; order Gadilida; family Siphonodentaliidae; genus Siphonodentalium; species Siphonodentalium dalli. The sequence goes on along the minus strand of CP136061.1, from coordinate 148,393,576 downwards.
TTTTGTCCATTCATTCATTTCCCAAAGTTATGGTTCTTCGAGTGTAAAATACGATCATCCCTGTATCTCTGTAATCTTAGATGAGATGTGAATGATCTTTTGTATATTAAAGGTACTCAATCCGATTAGACGCTCCTAACTTACTATTTCTTTGGCTTTGGGGGTAAAACATATTTGATTCGAGTCGAGGAACCCACCATTCAAAGCTCAGAGTGATCAGATATTGATTTCTGAAATGTGTTAATTTTTGGTGCTGTGGGCTACTTCCACGTCTCAAACAGACAAATTACGGGTGTAAGATGGGTAACTCTAAAATCAAGTAGTTAATAATAAATAATGAATGGTGGGTTCCTCGACTCGAATCAAATATTTTTTAACCCCGAAGTCAAAGAAATAGTAATTTAGGGGTGCTTAATCGGATTGAGTATCTTTAACAATGGGATGAATGATATCTACATGCTACATGCACATGTTATGTTCAGTAATTACAGACCAGATAGGGACATCTTTCAAATTAAGCTGCAGCTGCCACCTTTGTGGGGAGGGGGAGTACTGTATGTGGTGCACTTGTTTATTCTCATTTTATGAAGACCCCATGACATGCCAGTATGTTTGATATATCGTAAAAAAAGAGATACAACTTCCAACATATATTGTTGGTTCCAAAAGTTAAAGCCAACAATCATATATATTTTAATCAAAGCTATAAGCCTAATTTTTAACCAATTTGAATAACATATCAATTTATTATGCCCCCCACCCCGGAGGAGGTTCTCAGCATATAGTTGAGTGGCTCCTTCCATCTTACAATATTATCACCTTGTAATTTGGGTGTGATTTATCAGGGGCGGGGAACTAGCTGTGTATTTTGATTAAATATCTTAAGAAATTTTCAATGATCCCGAAAACAAAAGCCGCAGCCATGTGGCAAAAGGGATGCAACCGTATGGAGATTGAGCTACACTCTTGCAGGAATATACCATTACAAAGAAGGGGATAATCGTTTTAAACCAGATGAATTCACTTAATTGCAGGGGAAATGTATAATGGGAATGTCGCGAAAGCTATACAAATGACTTCATGCAAAGGCTACTATCATTACCCATCCTGGAACACTATACATTGATTGAAACGTCGAGATACACTGGTGCAGTTGCACTAATTGCTTAGTTCCCCTTATGAATGAAGGCTGTCTGCTAGTGCACTGAAGTAGGTGTGTACTCAGTACGGACATATAGCACATAGCATGACATTTTAGGTCTGTACTCAGTACGGACATATAGCACATAGCATGACATTTTAGGTCTGTACTCAGTACGGACATATAGCAGTCAAGAGGATAAGTGCAATCAGTTATTTGATTTGTACTTTATAAGTGCAATTCATTTGTACTGAAGTGCAAATAATTTGCACTTAATTGCAAATATTTGCACTTAAGTACAATTAACTGCAATTAGTTATTTGATTTGTACTTAAAGTGCAAATCATTTGCACTTTAAGTAGGGCAAATATAAATAATGTGAGTTCTATCTGGCTGTCAATATGGGCTTAAATTCTTAAATCTAGGTTATCAGAAACATACAAAAGAGAGAATTGACCACTCATCGTTTGACCGTCTGTCTGTTTGTCCATCTCTCCGACTACTCAAACAATTTCTATCTGATCTTAACCAAAGTTTGTATGTGAATTTCTCAGCCCTTTTTTGAAAAAAACAAAAAATAACAACAAAAAAATTGAACTTCTTGCACAATTTAAATAATACAAAATTTAATTAAAAAAAACAATCTTCAATGAAATTACTGAGAATCACTAAACATCTCGGGAACCACCAAGCTGATTAATCTGACATGGCGTGAAGGGGCCTTGGATGGTAGTTATTCAGATTGTAAAAATGTGACCGACCTGTCGAAAAGAACCAGAGCTATAGTGTCATACTTTCCAAGTGACCCTTCCACGGGGGGAGTCCAACCCCTGCTCCCCTACCCCCACCTCATCCTCCCTACGCTTCTCCCTCCTCCTACCCCCACCACAAATCCTTGTCAAAGTTATACTTTCTTCTTGCTTTGAGAACAATACCGACAATTAATTACCTGACCAAATGATATATCAGATTTGATGTTATCTGACAATTGAATAAACAAAGGTTCCACAAAGCATGGATACTATTGTTTGTCTAAGGGTGTTCTGTTAACACATCCGCCTCTTAGCCAGGTGAATTTATTTAACTAGAACAATTGAGCTCTACTGTAGTCTGTATGTCCTTTTGGGTGCTTAGACTTGTATTTTGTCAAAGAGAGCCAAGATATGAGATTTAACCCCTGTTATCCATCCCACATCTTTCAACCTTTTTCAATATTAAGTAACTATATTATTTTGATATGTCACATGGCCATTTGCAACAACATAAATAGAACTGCTTACACTATGATAGTGGTGACAGGCTTTATAGATGTTATAGTAACCCTTATCTTTTGATCCATTAATTCCAATTAGCCCTTCTCTTTTGACTAATAAATTCAAGTAAAGTTGTCATTATGTGCATTTGTGTGTACTACTTTAGTATGTAACAGTATACTTATAATTCCACAACAAAACTCGTGATTACTATCGCCAATGGATGGGTTAAACATCTGCCGACCGTGATCGGCCTCTTATTATTATTCCAAAATAATACATGATGAATTGAATATACATTTTAATGAATATAGTTATTCAGGTAGTTATTCAGGTAGTTATAAGGTACATTGTATGTCAACTCCTAATTTCTGTTACAACTAGCAGCAACAACAAGTAACTTTTCAAATGAGGGGCTATACTTTCCAGATTTGAGGTAGTAAAACACCACCGTTTCTCCTGTAACACAAGTCATCTGTGTATGAAAACGACAAGACAGACTTGTGTGTAACCTTATACAGAAGAAAATCAATGTAGCATCCAAAAGAAGGCGCTCTTTAGCATGCTATAAGAGACATTGTGTATCGAGTCGAAGGTGACAATTAGCCACCTTATTTGATCAGAGAGAAGCACCTGGATAGCGAGAATCTTATCAGCTTAGTATCAAGTGGATTTCTTCCTGCCTATAAATGCCATGGGACACTATTAAAACTGCTACATTTTTTGGAGACATCTTTATATTTGGCACTAGTCTTGTGTGTAGGAATTCACTCCAATTTTTTCTTCTTTTTTTCTTCTGATGAAGCATATTAACTTGTGAGTGTCTCTTTGTTTTCACCTCTTTGCTTGGAATTGTCTCAGTAACATACGGGGTATGTTGGGAGACATGCCATCATGCAGTATATCTAATTACATTTAAAGCGACCTTACCTTGTCAACTGTTGTGGGCTAAAGGACATATTTAAAATAATATTTGTTTGCCTGAATTATATTTATATCCTGTGCATTAAGCTTCTCTGAGGAAATCTTATGGATGAGTTGTTGTGTTGTAGCAGACTGTGGAGTTATCCCTATCAGCAGATGTTATCAGGACAGGTCTGTATCCTATGCCTCCATGTTCTTATGCTGATTGACAGCGTGATTAATTGATTTTATATATACTAGTACATATGAAGTATGGTGCATAAATAAAAATAGGCTGCCTATTTAAGTTGGTGCTAATGTGTTTATATTGGTGAATTATGAGCTCGTTATCACAATTGCTTGAACCAATCAAGAACAATTGACTGATATATATGAGAATTGATCAATTATGATATATTTTCGATATAAGCCCAAGTATTATTTAGTCAATAATCATCCCTGATTTTATCCAGCATTCTTCTGGTTTTGATACAGGAATATATGAAGGTTACAAGGCGATAGTTTGGTTTCCTGCTATCTTCATTTTATGTTTGTTGTCTTGACAAATTTTCAGAATTGGGCGAGGTGTTCGTGAATGAGAGTTGTTAAAATTGAGAACTTAAATGAATCAGTTCACTCTCTTGTCCTTATATTTAGTGTTGTATATTAAATTATAATTCAAATTGAATATTTGTCGCTGAAACATCCATTTTGATTGGCTGAGGACTGCTAACTTTAGTTCTTGATTCAGCAGCATCGGCCATTGATCGGAGAAATTTTTTTGAATGGAGCTTGGTGTCATTGACAATGCATGTAAAATATACCCCACTGTCAGGAGTCACATAATCGAGTCAACCGGAACAATATTTACTATATACAGTAATACCCTATATAAATAATCGACTCACTGAGAGCTTTCCGATGAATGGCAACAAGCCATATTTCCGACTAATTCCTGAAAAATTACCCATAATTCTGCTGTGGTTAAGGAGTCGATTATTTAGGGCATTACTGTATACCATTAACAGAAAGTTGTTCCGGAACTGTTATGAGTAACAACAAGGAATGTTCTCACAAACTGGTTTCATACTCGAATTACATAGGGTTTCTGCTAGGGGTCAGGGGAATGGTGCCGGTAGCTGCTAAGGGGAAAATCCAGTAAATAATTTCAATGTAGGAACACCGATTTATCTACATGTACTTTTGCTATATAGTTCTATAATCTAGAAGTGTAAGATATTGTAATTGGCATATCGTTTTGCCTTCATATATTTTCTACCAAAGTTGTCAAGCTATCAAACTTCAAAAGCAATAGAAATTTATTGTGATCTTTAAAAAATACAAAGGATTCTATAAATAAATAATCCGCATATGCTGTACGTACCCATTCAAATGATCAGAACTTATTTAAGGATGCGTAACAACAGGAAATTTTGGGATATGCAGTCACAAAGACAGTGAATAATGCCTTAATTTTAACACGCCGGTAACGCGCGCGCACCCTGAGATCTGAATTTAAACCTAAATTATGGTAGAACCTGTGCAATAATATACAGTGGAACATATTTTGCAACATAAAACATAGAGACAATTGCCAAGTACATGTACAATTAAACTGCTGACAATTTTTATTAACCTAACTGCAACGTAACTAGCTCAACTCCAAAAGAGATGTATTCTAGTGATGTCGCCACCATGTGAGTTCCGGTATGCACTTTCTGTAATAATGCATCCAGTGTCTGTATTCTTGCAAAGATATCAAATAAAGTTGTCCTCTAAAATTCCTTATTGATAACACAACAAGATGGAGAGAAGTTTTATACATCTCTATACTTTTATGTGGTATGGTAGCAGGGGAAATCTGGGCTGGGGGAATGGGACCCTAAAAATTTAAATCAACTGGCGGTTCAACAGGTGAAAACTTGCCTAGTGGAACGGGGCCATTGAGGGGATCCTAAGCCGGTATAGCGGAAACCCTGAATTACCGAATATCCAACTGAACAGAGTACATTTATCTGTGGTACACTTTTCTATAATTAAACTTTTTTCTGAAAATCATCTGTAATTGTTGGGAGACCCAATATGATAATAGGGTGGGGGTATGTCTGACCATGTTGTGACGGGGAGATAACTCCCCACAACTATTATAAAATTTTGCATAATGACTTCTGCTCGTGAATATCTTGGGTCTTTTAAAAAAGCACCAGTCCGGTCTGAGTCTTATTTCAGGAATGTACAGTAATGCCCTAAGTAATCGACTCTTTAACTACAGCAGAATTATGGGTAACTTTTCAGGATTTAGTCGGAAATATGTCTTGTTGCCGATTTCCGACTAAATCCTGAAAAGTTACCCATAATTCTGCTGTAGTTAAAGAGTCGATTACTTAGGGCATTACTGTACATGTTTCCTAGGTTATTTTCTGGGTCTATGTTTCACAACATAAGTATGAAGACTCCAAACAAACATTTTGGCCAAATTTTGGTTTGTGGATCGACCACAAAATATTTGATGTCAGTCTCTTTTAAAAATGATAATCTTATCAGATTACCAAGCGAACTACAGTAATGCCTAAATAAACGACTCATTAACCACAGCAGAATTATGGGTAACTTTTCAGGATTTAGTCGGAAATATGGCTTGTTGCCATTCATCGGAAAGCTCTTACTGTACATTTCATTTTTAGGTCAACACTCCTTTCCCAAGATGATGTAATAAATGATTTCCAAATATGGAGTGTATGCCTGGTGTAGTAAAAGTTTGTGAGAATCGTAGTATCCAGTAATAATCAGCTAAAAATATTGTTGACTGACAAAAACTTGTCTCCTAGATGCAATGAGTATAATTAATTATGAATATGCAATAAGTATAATTAATTATGAATATGCTTATATTCTGTATCATGAAATTTGTTGTCTTTCGCTAGGCATGGGAAAAATTGTCAACATGTCATTGACCTCTGATCTCGCAATTTAAATATAACCAACCAGGAAGCAGTGTTTGTAATTGTTATCAAACAAGTACTGACTCTTGTTGTCTTCAGCGTCCCAGTCTTTAAAGTCTGGTGAACGACCCACAGTCAATGACTGTCTTGTTATGTGTATCCATACCATAGTATGGTACACATAGTGTCGACATCCAGACTGACCGCTCGTTGTTCATATGTCTGTCCATCTGTCTAAGTGTCTGTATGTCCGTGACACTTAAGAGTATGAATATGGGTTTGATCCGATTTTTTTTTACGGAGTTATGGCCTTTTTTCCACTTAGAATGTATGCATGCTGCGATAACTCAAACATTTTTTATCTGATTGGAACCAAATTTGGTATGTGAGTTTCTCAGCCCAGTTATGACCCTTTTTCGAAAAAAAAAACATACCAGAGCTGGTATCACACTTTCCAAGCGACCCTCCCATCTTCTATCCCCCTTCCCCTACCCTCCCCTCCTCCTAACACTTCTCCCTCCTTTCCAAATTGCTGTCAAAGCTATTTATCTTTCTTGCTTTGAAAACAATAAGCACTGTTAATTACTTGACCACATGCTATGTCAGATTTGAATAAATAAATTCCAGAGCATATCCACTTATCCAGGTGAATTTAGTGTAACTCCAATGTAGGTCCTTGGATGCTTTGATTGACATTTGATCTAATGGGGCGGGACCGGAAATAGGAGATTTAACCCCTTTTACCCATTCCATGTCTGTAAACCTTTTCCATTATTAAATAACTATATTATCACATGGTAATTTGCAATAATATACATAGAACTGCTTACACTATGATAGTAGTGGCAGGCTCCACCCTATAGAAAATACAGAGTGAAATTTCATAAAATAATTTCACTGAAATTTGAAATTATTTTGACTGAAATATTTGGTGTTATTTTGTTTAAATTTCAATGATTATTTTGAAATTCTGGCAAATTATTTTTGAAATATCACTGAAATTTTGGCAAAATTTCACAATTATTTTGACTCAAATTTCATTATAATTTATAAATTGACCAATTTTATACTATAATTAATTATTTATATAATAGAACAAGAGTATTTTAAATTATATCATATTATTGATTCAATGTTCTTTTATTTGCTGTATTAAAATAAGTCCCAAATAAAACTGTCCGAAATGGTCATGTGGCCTCTCCAAATTCTGTGCACAACAATTAATGTCAACATGCATAATGCAAACAATTTGAAGCAGGTGAAGTTCATGATAAACACTGGTCCATTCTTGCAGCGCACATCCTTCTTCGGTGCCATTTTTATTCCATCAGAATTCCAATGATCCAGCCAATAATGTTAAGTCACTCACTGAGTTGGTGTCTATAGTAGTTATACAGTACCACTGTGACAGTACACAGAAGAAATTTATCACTTTGAGTTTGAACTTCAAATTGAATGGAGGCTCAACTGCATCATGAGTTCTGTTGCCGAATTAGCTTCTAATAACACGAATGTCTGTATTAAAATAAATCCAAATAGTCGAATTACTGAGGTTCCTGCACTGGAAAAGATACAGAAATAAAACTGTCAAAAATGGCCACGCCTCTCATGGCTTCCTTTCCTAATTCCGTGCATGTCATATGAATGTTACTAGAACAATGTCAACATACACACAATTTGAAGCAGGCAGAGCTCCAGATAAGGTGTAAGGTCCATGCTCGCATAAATCAAAGTGGCAGCAATATAATGTCTGACATATTCACATAGTTTTAAGATACAAGAGAAACAATTAAAATTATATTTCCAGTGCACACAGGTGCACATTCCTTTCCTCGGTGCCATTTTCTTCAAATGACATTCTGAGCGCGTGCGGATAAAAAAAAAACAGATTTCTAAATGGATCAGAAAATTGTTTGGTATGATTTTCACTGTAAAAATGATTTCCACCCGCACTGTATCACCCATTAACTTGACAATTGGCATGTTCAGAATGATATTGTACCTGATATTCTTCACTCTGCACATTTTTGTAATTGTCCCCTGAATTTTGGGAGACTATAACAATAGCCGTTGTCCATTCGAAAACTTTGCAGATTATAACTTTAGGGTTATCTGATCAAAACCAAATTTTATATGTGAGTTTATTTCTAATGATATTCATTCAAAATTTGTTTATTTGGAAATAGCAAAATGCATTCTGTAATTTGTACTTGTTAGTTCCATCTGCAATTGTCAGGCCATATTTTACCACCTCAAATAGTGATATGCATTGTCATAGCAAGAATGTGGACGTTGCATGTGTCATTGTTAGCTCAACTTACTTTGTAAGTTTGAGCTATTGCCATGGGTTGGCGTCCGTAGTCCGTGTGTGCCTGTGTCTGTGTGTGCGTCAACAATTTCCTTTGGCGCGGGCTATAGGTCGTACCTTTGGTCTGATCTTAATGATATTTGTCATGAATGTTGACATTGACATGTAGATGGGAACGAGTCATTTTGGGGTCATTCGGCAAAAAAAAACAGCGACCATCTTGGATTTCAAAATTCAATCCATTGGCGCAGGCTACAGGTCGTACTGTTTGTCTGATCATCATGAAATTTGTCATGGATGTTAATATTGACATGTAGATGGAAACGAGTTATTTTGGGGTCATTTGGCCAAAAAACATGGCCGCCAGCAGCCATCTTTGATTTTACTCTTTGCATGACTAACTCCTTTGGCGCGGCCTACAGGTCGTAGTCCTTTGGTCTGATCTTCATGAAATTTGTCATGGATGTTGACATTGACATGTAGATGGGAACGAGTCATTTTGGGATCATTCGGCAAAAAAACATGGCCACCAGCGGCCATCTTGGATTTCAAAATTCAATACATTGGCGCGGGCTACAGGTCGTACTGTTTGTCTGATCATCATGAAATTTATCATGGATGTTAATATTGACATGTAGATGGGAATGAGTAATTTTGGGGTCGTTCGTTCAAAAAACATGGCCGCCAGCAGCCATCTTGGATTTTACTCTTTGCATGACTAAATCCTTTGGCGCGGGCTGCAGATCGTAGCTTTGGTCAGATCTTCATTGAATTTATCATGGATGTTGACAATGACATGTAGATGGGAACGAGTCATTTTGGGGTTATTCGGTCCAAAAACATGGCTGCTGGTGGCCATCTTGGATGAGTACGAGTGATTTTGGGGTTGTTCGGCCAAAAAACATGGCCGCCAGCAGCCATCTTGTATTTTACTCTTGGCATGACTAAATCCTTTGGCGCAGGCTACAGGCCGTCGCTTTGGTCGGATTTTGACATTGACATGTAGATGGAACGAGTCATTTTGGGGTCATTCGGTCGATCACATCCCTCATCCGATCATCACCAAACTTCATTGGATCTTCGGGTGACCTCTAAATGGGAGCCTCCTATTTTGACACAGGCTACAGGTCGTACCTTTAGTCTGATCTTTATGAAATTTGTCATGAATGTTGACATTGACATGTAGATGGGGACGAGTCATTTTGGGGTCATTCGGCAAAAAAACATGGCTGCCAGCGGCCATCTTGGATTTCAAAATTCAATCCATTGGCGCGGGCTACGGGTCGTACTGCTTGTCTGATCATCATGAAATTTGTCATGGATGTTAATATTGACATACAGATGGGAAAGAGTCGTTTTGGGGTTATTCGGCCAAAAAAACATGGCCACCAGCAGCCATCTTGGATCTTACTCTTTGCATGACTAAATCCTTTGGCACAGGCTACAGGTCGTACCTTTGGTCAGATAATTATGAGATTTGTCATGGCTGTTGACAATGACATGTAGATGGGAACAAGTCATTTTGGGGTCATTCAGCAAAAAAACATGGCTGCCAGCAGCCATCTTGGATTTTACTCTTTGCATGACTAAATCCTTTGGCACAGGCTACAGGTCGTACCTTTGGTCAGATAATTATGAGATTTGTCATGGCTGTTGACAATGACATGTAGATGGGAACAAGTCATTTTGGGGTCATTCCGCAAAAAAACATGGCTGCCAGCAGCCATCTTGGATTTTACTCTTTGCATGATTAAATCCTTTGGTGCGGGCTACAGGTCGTAGCTTTGGTCTGATCATCATGAAATTTGTCATGGATGTTAATATTGACATGTAGATGGGAACGAGTCATTTTGGGGTCGTTCGGTCAAAAAACATTGCCGCCAGCAGCCATTTTGGATTTTACTCTTTATATGACTAAATCCTTTGGCACGGGCTACAGCTAGGTCCTACCTTTGGTCAGATCATTATGAAATTTGTAACGGCAGTTGACATTGACATGTAGATGGGAACGAGACTTTTTCTGGTCATTCGGCAAAAAAACATGGCTGCCAGTGGCCATCTTGGATTTTACTCTTTCCATAACTAGGCCTTTCAACTTTCCACATTCCTAATCACTCCATTGACTGTAACACATGAAATTATTCCCTTTCCAAGTTGAGCTACAGTGTCATTGACACATGCATTTCAACTCTACAATTACAAACATCAAGTGATTTTAGATATTTCAAATGTAATAGTTTTCTTTATTCTGGCTCTGTCTCAGATTCCAACTTTTTATATTACCGACATTACATGTTCAGTAATGCCCTAAGTAATCGACTCTTTAACCACAGCAGAATTATGGGTAACTTTTCAGGATTTAAATTGGAAATATGGCTTGTTAACATGTGCGTTTCAGGTCACATTGAATGCACATTGGAGTAGTTATTTGTTGATACTGCACATGCATACTTTAACTCGTTTGGGACGTGATTCTTTTGAGAAAACATTACTCACAGACGAGATTGTTTGCAGAAATGCTTACTTTTATATAATGTTATAGCAATTTATGCGGTCATTAAATGTTGGGTCAGACCATTTGCCTTAGCAGAATTCTCCGCGTAACAACATATACTATATGGTTGATCATCCGTAGTCTATAAATCTTCTAGACATTTTGGGCAGATACCATCAATTGCGACCGGTTGCCATAGCAACCTATTTTCGAAATTTATGCGTTTAAGGTCTGTAATATCGCTATATATGACGATAAGTTTGCGACATTTTGAATCAAATATAAATGATTTCCAAAGATAAATGATCCGGGAATATTTTGCCAACATCTGGAACTAGCCTTGCTTGAAAATCACCCATCACCGACAGAGGGCGCCATTCAAAATGGCCGACAAACCCCCGTTTTCTAACGATAAAATGCTTACTTTTATATCATTTTGTAGCAATGTATGCGCTATAATTTAATGCTGGGTCAGACCATTTGTCATGACGAATTCTCCACGTGACAACTCGTAATATATGGGTGATCATCCGTGGTCTATAAATCTTCCAAATTTTTTTAGCAGATACTACCAAATTGCGACCTGTTGACATGGCAACCGATTTCGGAAAATTATGCGTTTGGGGCTGTAATTTTGCTACACGAGAAGTCTGCATGCGACATTTTGAATCATATGTAATTAATTTCCAAAAAATAGGATCCAGGAATATACTTAAATTTCTCTCGCTTCTTGTTCCTTCCGCTGAAGGGGTCAAGATTCACCTGCCATGGTGATTGCCAACCGAAAACTTGTCTACACGTCTACGTCTTAGGCTACCGGGCGCCGCCATTTTGGAACAATGACATCACAAACACGGCACGTGACCCCCACGTGACGCCAAAAATAGGTTACATCTTCCTGGACCCCTCACTGGGTGATCGGCCTATATTGAATACATGGTACTATACGCAAAAAAAATTATTATAAAAGATTCATTCGCTGATAACAAGTTCATGAAGTGGGAAACGGATATATCCGTTTCCCGTCCTGTAGGTAATGTTTTGGGAAACGGATATATCCGTTTCCCGTCCTAGATGAGTTAATATTTAAAAGACAAAATCTGTGTCAAAAGTGTGCGTCCGCAGGTTTGCAGTAAGCTCGATAAATTGCGTTGTTGCCCACTGCTCTTCCGACCCTATTATTTTTTCTTCTAACAGGGACGTGACTCTAGTGCCGGAGACCCAGGTCTCTGGTGGCGGTGGTGGTGGTGGTGGCGGTGGGTGGTGTGTATACTCAACTTAGAATGTCCAGTTTTCATTGGAATTCAGTGGAATTTATAAATTTACTTTCTAGTGAAATTATACTGAAATTTTATTGGCATATATCAACAGTCATCGACCTACATGTATGGTATATGTACAATATATAGGTCGATGCTGCACTATTTTCCTCAATTATAAATATATATGCTTATACATTTAGTCTTTTTAAGTCATCTTATGACAATAAGAACCCTTAATAAAAAATCCAAATTGAAAATGAAATCATTTTTTGTCCACATCAAGTGATATTTAGTTGAAATTATGCTGTAAAAATTTCACACTGAATGAAATTCTAATGAAATATTTTTTTTATATTCAAAACTCCAATGAAATTCCGATGAAATTAACTTGTAATGAAATTTCACTTCAATGAAATTTTTGCCAAATTTTACTGAAATCACCACAATTTGTTGATTTCACCAAAATTTTACTGAAGTTTTACCACATTTCACTGAAATCACCAAATAACACAAACATTTCACTGAAATTTACTAAAATTTCACTGAAGTTTCACTTTCATTTTCTCTAGGGATATAGTTTAGAATGTTATATTCTCTTTTGACCCATAAATTCCGATAATTTGTGTTATTATGTACATTTGTCTATAATAATTTAATATAAGAGTATACTTTATAATTCAACAAAAATACTCAAGAATATGATTCCGTTCTTAGCAATTTATTATCGCCAAGAGATGGGTTAAACATCTGCCAAGCGATTGGCCTCTCCTTATAGAGAATGCATGGATTATGTCTTGCAATGAAATAGAGCCCAGTCTGAGACTGTTATGACCAATGTAATGGAGGGAATCCTATCCATACAGAAATGAAATCTGATTCACAGTTCCAAAGAAGTATTAAAATCTGACAAGAGACTGATCCAATATGTACCTCTTGTTTTGGCATAATTTCAGTGGCATTTCCAGATTCTGTTATGGTACCTGATTCTCAAACCTCAGATTCGTCTTTTCCTTAACAGGATTGATTGATATCAGATATGCATTTAATCGCAGTAAATTGACAAAGACATTTATCCTGATAAAACCTGAATTGAAGGATAAATTTACTTTGTCAAGGGATTGCTGATGGCTATACTTGTATCTTGCATCTGCCAATTTGTAGAGCATTCTCAACACAAAGGATATGTTGTCTCACAATGCATATAATCACAAGGGGTTCTTGGAATCGGGGACTATTTGCACAGCTCTATCGGAAGTGAGACTTTGTGAGGTATTTGTAGTAACTGGGTGATAGATGCGGGCTATTTACACAACTTTGAATCTATCACATATGTCTGTAATCTTATGCATTATCAGTTGAGACATATTTATCGATGTGGTGATTTCACTTCAAAATACCATGGCAATATCATCAGGCAATTGCTGTGTATACAAATGCAATTGCAGAAACTGAAAAAAAAGAAGATATTAGCATATAAATTGCCCGAGTGCCTATTTGTTCCAAGAAAAACAAATTTAATTTTGTCCATATGTAGGGGTGCCAGAATCAATGGGTTTTGTCCATTCATGGTTTGCACAGTTATAGCTCTTAGAGTGAAACTACCTCCACACCATATCTCATCAGGAATTGTAGGTAATGTTTGAATGATCTTTAGTTTGTTAATGAGGCAGCATGTTGGGGATGGGGGTAGTTACAATTAAGTCCCAACCCCATATACTGTCACTTACATTCAATGGGGTTCAGTTGCCCCCTGTAATAATCGTTTACAATTAACATTTTACTGGACAATATAAACATCGTTCCTAATTCTTAGTTGAAACCAATGCAATCTATTATAGTTTAGCCACATCTACATCTATATCATAAAGTGTCCCATAATCAGTGTCTAGTATGTTAATTATTGAATCTTTTAAAAATATAAACAAGCACTTGGCCGCCATGATGAAATCAATAACAATATCACATGGGATTATTATTGTGTACGCGTTGAATACGCTCACGCCATGCAGTCGATATAAGATCGGATTGGTCAAAATGTCTTGTGTGATTGCTTTGTTTATAAAGTTGACCGTGGTCACGCCCACGGGCAATTTCCAAGAGTCGAGCAGAATGTGGATATTCCAGCCCTGTTTATAAACCGACACGTGGAATGTGCGATCAATTTTAAATGTTTCTGTGAGAATGAATAATCTTTTCACGGAGAAATTTCGGTTCATTGTATAACATTGTGTCAACATTCCGATTGTAGCTCTTGATCACGCAGAAGATACCTCACTGCTTATCACAACATTTTGCACTGATCCTGTATGACTCCCACTGGGAACATAGTGTAGGCAGTGGCAATGTCACTAGGGATGGGGGCAATATTGATATGCATCATTTTTTTAACGGTAATCTTTTCTATAATAACGGCACTTTAATAGAGCCTTTGCTTGTACAGTAATGCCATAAATAATTGACTCCTTAACCACAGCAGAATTATGGGTAATTTTTCAGGAATTTTCAGATCTCACTGAGAGCTTTCCGATGAATGGCAACAAGCCATATTTCCGACTAAATCCTGAAAAATTACCCATAATTCTGCTGTGGTTAAGGAGTTGATTATTTAGGGCATTACTGTATGTACATAGCAACTTCTCTATATCTTAGACATTGTAGGCTGGGTTAAAACATCTTTCAAATACATACAACTTGGCCACCTTTGCAGGGCAAGCCTGAGTTTATTGTGCTTGTCGTTTGCAGAATGTGTTCCCCAGAGGGTGAATTTAGTGATGCTATCCCACATAGCGGGCTAGCATCACCAAATTCACCCTCTGGGGACCTCATTCTGCATGGCCTCATCTGCTATGGGAGACATAGACTCAGATTGAAGTTCCCAAATGGTGAATATTGTTATGTACACACATTGGGAACCTCGATTATGCATTGTGTTATCTGCCAATTTGGGGATATAGAGAAACTAAACTAAAAAAGAAATAGAATCTATGTGAAGAAGTTTCTATAGAAATTTGATAATAAAGAAACTCTCCAGAGAAGATTATAGGCCTAAGCAGAATGAGGTCCCCAGATGGTGAATTTAGTGATGCTAGCCCGCTATTCGGGATAGCGTCACTAAATTCACCCTCTGGGGACCTCATTCTGCAAATGACAGGCACACTATAAAGCTCAGACTTGCCCATCTTGAGACAGTCTCCTATCACTTGTCTATCACCTCTCTTCCCTTCCTATTAAGATATGTCTATCATGTCTGTTAAGATATCTCCAGAGCTGAAAAACCAAGCTTAGGATAAAAAGTGGTGGTAGTGATAGAAAGATATCACTATTCTACTGAATTTGGCACGTATGTTCCAAAGAAGATATGATTCCAAGCAGGCGCGATGGAGCAGGGGGGGGGGGGGGGGGGGGGGGGGGGAGCATGCATGGTCTCCTCCAGCCCCTCTTGTCCCTGGCTGACACCTGTACAAATATTTGAATTACATTAAAAAAGCAGCCCTTCTGGGGGTTGGCCCCACTCCCCATTACACTTCAGTGCTGCTGCCATCTTTGGACTCCATTTCATAGATATGGATATGGTAAACACTTATTACACCCTTTCAATTTCGTGTTTTTAGCAGAGTTATCTTTCATCGTTTATAGGAATTTCAGCCCTAGTCCAAGTCTTATCATACTGAAACCAGCTAAGATATTGTGATAACAAGATGCTAGTTTCAGTACTAGAATGTCCCTATAGGGTTTATTTGAGCCGTGTTACGCATTAGTGACCAGCTCACATAAAACCACAATTAAATGTAATAAAATATCACCATTGGGACACAATAAATGGGTTTATTCCGTAAAAGACATGATATTTTTTCTGAACACCACATCAATGGTCAATTGAAAACGGTAATTTAATGTGAAATAAAGACATTTTCGCAGTGTTTACATATTATAAAAAGTATGGAAACTCAATTGACCTCAAGAAGTGACATCAGCATATTCTGGCAAAAATATTCCGTTTAAGAAATGTTTAACTAATAAGTAATATAGGACCACTTACAATACAAAAAACACATAATAGTGGTGGAATATATTACCATCACACGATGTTGAGTAAAGTGTATTTGATTGTTTTGGGCTCATTCGATTAATAACATAGAAGCCAAACTTAGCCGAGTACATTATGGAACACTTTGGCTTTCAATTAAAACGTAAACAAACCGATGTTAGTCCTAATAAACCGGAATATTCTAACTGCAATATAAAATGAAAGTTAGATTATAAAATACACCATTATGACCAAAAGATGTCACTCTTTCCGATATATATAGCATCAGGTATTGATTTGTTAGGTAAAATCAAGTAAAACAGTCTACAATTTCCGCCACCAACCCTGGGTGTAACTCATGTCATATAAAGCATATAGGGACCTTCTTGTACTAAAACTAGCATCTCGCTATCACAATATATCTTAGCTGGTTTTAGTACAAGCAGACTTGGACTATTTCAGCCCGTTTCATATTGATTTGGGTTGTAAGTCGCAAATGTTTATGAAGTGATTAGTTTTTCTCCCTTCAACTAGAAAATTTGTCCAATGTCCAGGCCTCAAAATATGATGCAGAATGAGGTCCCCCAGAGGGCAAATTTATTGACGCTACCCGCACAGTGGGCTAGCATCACAATATTTACCCTTTGGGTTTTTATCTGTTTATAACATAAAATTCTGTCCTCACAGAACAAGCATGGGAAGCTCGAGATCCCTTTCACTTATGTTACAACAGGAGTTATGTGAGCATTAATAAACAAGATGTATATTGTTATCCATTCAAGCCATGTACACATATTCTCAAAATAAGTGTCCCTCTCGACTGGTGTTGGAACCGCATTGAAAAATTACAATCAATGCGGTTTTAGTGTTAATGCAATGCGGTCGTAATGTTACTCCAATGCGGTTGTAATTTTCAACGCGGTCGAGGTAACCTTCAACACAATATAATGCGGTCGGTATAACCATAACAAAATAACACTGAATTATTCAAATGTGAACGTAAATAAAACAAAATTAAAAGATACCACAAAATAGGCTAATGCAGTTCAACGCTGATATTACGCAACCTCGTTGACTCCCGAGCAACGCATTAAACCTCAACGCGGTCCGCGTTAAACTTCAATGCGGTCCTAATGTACATTCAACGCGTTATCAACCCCAAGACCGCGTTGTTAACTGCTGAGGACCGTGTTAAAAGGGACACTTATTTTGAGAATATTTGTACAAAGCATACAGCCTCACATAGTTCAATTGCAGTACCTGTATTTTCTGTGAAGTCACTCAATGATTTAACTTATCGGCAAATGTTGAACTTCCCCGCGGATATATCACCAGGTACTTTCACACAAAGAATATTTCTACAGCAACAAGTTTGAAGTTTATACAACATAAACCTGCATGTCCATTTGTTGTGATTTTCCAAAAATAATTTGGAAATCTTCTTCATTTGACGTTGTGAGGGTGATACAGTAATGCTCTAAGTAATCGACTTCTCAACCACAGCAGAATTATGGGTAACTTTTCAGGATTTAGTCGGAAATATGGCTTGTTGCCATTCATCGGAAAGCTCTCCCCGAGAGATTTCCGATCAATGGCAACAAGCCATATTTCCGACTAAATCCTGAAAAGTTACCCATAATTCTGCTGTGGTTAAGAAGTCGATTACTTAGAGCATTACTGTATGTGGGGTCTTTTGTTCTGTTCAAAATTCCAGACATGTGAAAAGATCAGAAAACAGGGAAAGTGGTTCCAGTTTGCTGCATAGGGAAGGACATTATTTTCTCATGGGTTCGGCAATTTATTGAGATTGAAAAGGTTTTTTCTCTTTCCAATCTTGGAGACTCTATGAGATGTGATCCCCAATTGCTAGGATAGAATGGGACAGCATGATGGATGAGTCCAATTCAATGGCTTCTGTACTTGTTGATCAACAGATTGGAAATTGCACCCATCCATTTTCCAGCTTCTTTGATCCCGAATTCCCATCTAGTAGCAGACCCAAAGGCCTGGACTGGAGAGCCAGATCTGATCAGCGAGTTTATGGCTACTAACTTGATAAATATCCGCAGAATTCCATTTAAAATGTGCATTCGATGCATTTCAGTTTGAATTTCTTTTAGTACAGCTAAGGTTTGTGATATATGTTGCTACTTGGATGACAAAGGACCTTTTGTTTTATCTGAAAAAAAGGAAAAGCTGATGGCATTTTGAATTTCATCATTTTTAAAATGGAGTTATGGTACTTTTTAAACAAAAACAAAATTCATTTTTATGTTTACCCATACCATAGTATGGTAAACATAGTGTCGTTGTCCGGATTGACCACTCGTTGTTAGTCCGTCCGTCCGCCCGTCTGTCTGTAGACACTTTACGCATGGTGCGATAACTTGAACATTTTATATCTGATCGGAAAAAAAAATTAGATTGATTTCCTTGCTCAATTTAACAAAAATAAAATGAATATGGATATATAAATAAAAATAATATATAATAAAATATTTTTTGTTTAAATAATAAAAAAAATTTAATGTAACAAAATTTGAAAAACTAACACCATTATAACTCTGCCAAGGGTACCCCGAGTCACCACACCAAATTTGGTTTAAATCGGTCCATAACTTTGTGTTATGTACTGGTAAATTTGTTTGGAGCGACTTTAAACCCAATTCACCAATTCTATCCCATGCCTTTGGACTACTTAGCTATTGATAAGGCTATATTATTTTCTGATGTCTCTTATGCCAATTGATGTGCAAATAATCTGATAAAGAAAGCTATGGTATATAATTTAAAATAAAGATTCAACAATAAACATCACATGGTATTAACAGTAGACCTGGACATCTGTGCTGTAGAGTGATATCTTCAGATGGTCTGAGGTCATTATAATTGTTATTGGTTTAATAGAGAAGTCAGTGTTCAACATAAACAATTCTTGTGAGTTGTTGACAGCTCTGCTATATAATTGATATTAATGGGTCAGCAGTGACCTGGCTTATCTGTATACTATATTGTGGGTAGAATTTGATACATTATTATTCTAAACTTAAATTGGACTCTCTTAACCCAAGTATTCCATGTCCAGGCCACCTTTCACATTTAACCTTAGGCTGTGGTGGATTAGCTGTACCAGTGCAATCTCTTATATAAATGCGAGTGACCCATAAATTCCAATAATTTGTGTTATGTACATTTGTCTATATAAATAGGACATAACAGTATACTCTATAATTCAACACTAAAACTCTCATTTATGATTCCGATCATAGTAATTTACTATCGCCAAGGGATGGGTTAACATCTGCCGATCGTGATCGGCCTCTCGTTATGTTTACCCATACCATAGTATGGTAAACATAGTGTCGTTGTCCGGATTGACCACTCGTCGTTAGTCCGTCCGTCTGTCTGTCTGTCTGTAGACACTTTACGCATGGTGCGATAACTGAAATATTTTCTATCTGATCGGAACCAAATTTTGTATATAAATTTCTCAGCACCAAATACAGATCGAGTTCGAATATGGGTTTGATCCGAGTTTTTTTTTAGGGAGTTATGGCCCTTTTTCAACTTAGAATTCATGCATGCTGCCATAATAAAAAAAAAATCATCTGACTGTAACCAAATTTGGTATGCGAGTTGCTCAGCCCAAAAATACATATCGAGTTCGAATATGGGTTTGATCCGATATTTTTTAATGGAGTTATGGCCCTTTGACATAGAATTCATGCATGCAATCAATCAACAATTTTTCAACTGATAGGAACCAAATTTTGTATGTGAGTTTCTCAACTCAAAATACAGATCGAGTTTGAATATGGGTTTGATCTGATATTATTTAATGGAGTTATGGTCTTTTGATTATTTTATTCATCGCTAAAATATATCAAAGATACCCAGTTTGCACTGTCCAAATAGAATCTAATAAATCAGGTTTGAAATTGTCTTCTCACACAGAGATAGTATCCAGTTACAATGCCATGAAGTTGTCTCTCTCTTGTATTGAGTTAATTAACTGCTAGGAGATGTTGGCCATATCAGATATACTTTATACTCTATAAAGTATCTCTGGCCATATGATGAGATATCATAGATGGAATGTTTATACTATTATATTTTATATGCATGGTTATTTAAATTTCATCTTAAAGGCATAATCTGGTTTCATTGTTTAATAGTATTACTATTGGAGATTAATAATGTGATTGTCTTTAGTAGATTTGTTGGAATTTTGTTGGTTGCATGGGAAGACAACTTTGGTTTTCAAACTTTTAAAAACTTTAGAGCTCTGTACCAGTCTATGAGAACAAAATTGTTCATAACACTTTTAGAACTGTAGGTCTAGTTTGTTTTATCTGTATATTAATGGATAGCTTTTTCGATATTAATTTCAATTGATTACAAATGTGAATTGAAATATTAAAGGGGCACACCAGGTTTGATATATTTTTCTTGTACTCTGCATGAGATAAAACTGTTTATGTGTACCTATACCATAGTATGGTACACATAGTGTCAATGTCCGGATTGACCACTCGTCTGTCCATCCGTCTATGTCTGCCTATCTGTCCGTAGACACTTTATGCATAATGCGCGATAACTCTGACATTTTCTATTTGATCAGAACCAAATTATGTATATAGGTTTCTCAGTCCAAAATACAGTTCGAGTACGAATATGGGTTCGATCAGATTTAATTTAAAGCAGTTATGACCCTTTTTCTTTCTTTCTTTTTAATTTGAAATTTGATTTTTCAATTTTTTTTTTAGACTGAATTTCCTCACTCAATTCAACATGCAAAAAATATTGAATTATTTTTATAATAATAAAAAAAATATTTAATTAAAAAAAAAATTGTCATTGACACTAATTTGTTTTAGTTGTATACCATTAATTAGGTGTTGTGTCCTGTTTTGAAAATATGAAGATTTTATTGCAATAGTTGCATGTAATATAATGATATCAATAAATTGCCATTTGAAGTTGTGAACATCCAATATCCAGAGGTTATGAGAGTACCTTTAATAGATGTCATTCCAAGCGAAATCTGTTATTATTTGAGTGATGACATATGTTACAGAGCTCCAGGGGTGGTTGTATAAAGGTAAAGATAAACAACCTGCTGCCTGGATAATTGTTTATCCTATCTGTCAAATTGATTGATGGCTAAACCATTGGATCTCACAGTGAGAGGGCCTTGTGTGAATAGGGACAGAGTTATGAGATTTAAAACGACTCCTCCCCCACCCCAAATACTTTAACCGCTTCTTAAGACAAATTATTTGAGCTTTTGATTTTAAGTTAGGTACTGATATATGTATTACTGTGATCATATCTTGACCAATTATCAGTTATAGCTAATCGCTAGCGCTAAGGTATGGGTTAAACATCTGCCGATCGTGATCGGCCTCTCGTTTAATTTTAATTTTTAGATTCAGCTCCTTGCTCAATTTAACAAACAAATATATTAATTTTTAAATTTTTATGTTTACCCATACCATAGTATGGTAAACATAGTGTCGTTGCCCGGATTGACCACTCGTCGTTCGTCCGTCTGTCTGTCTGTCCGTCCGTGTTTACTAATGACTACTTATGTGGCTAAGATTGTGTAAAATGGATATTTATGTGCATAACTTCCGTTGCGTGGCTAGCCACATAACAGCTTTCAGATGGACGTTCTAAAATTATCTATTTGGCCTAATCAGCTTATTTAATTTTGTAGTCACTCAAAATTTGGAGAAAAAAAAGTCCATCGATTTAGACATCCATGACCCATCAATAGGAGATGTCGGACACTGACAAGACATTTATGTGGCTAGCCACCCAATCACGGACCTGTCAGTTTCTCCTAGTCCACTGTCCCAGTTGCTGTGAGCAAGTTTTTGAGTTTTAATCAGCTTCTTCGGCTATAATTCCAACATGTTATGAATCCATAATCTGGAGTTTTATCACTATCTACTACTTGATAGCCACTTAAAATTTTATGGCTACTTGAGAAGCCACATAAAAACTAAAGCCACATTACCATTTCTAGCCACATAGGTCGAAGCCACATATCTACCCATTTGTTGGTACGTCCGTCTGTCTGTCCGTAGACACTTTACGAGTAATGCGATAACTCAAACATTTTCTATCTGATCGAAACCAAATTTGGTATGTGAGTTTCACAGCCCAAAATACAGATCGAGTCCGAATATGGGTTTGATCCGATTAATTTTAAAGGAGTTATGACCCTTTTTCGAGATTTGTTTGGTTTTTTTTTTAAATTCAATTTTTTTAGATTTAGCTCCTTGCTAAATTTAGCATATACAAATATTAAATTTTATTTTGAACTTTAATAACAATAAAAAAAAAATTAACGCTTTCATTTATTTTAGTTTTATACAATTAATTAGGTGTGATATCCTGTTTTGAAGATATGAAGATTTTATTGCAATAGTTTCATGTAATATAATGATATCAATAAATTACCATGTGATCATCCAACATCCAGAGTATATGAGAGGATTTTTACAGATGTTGTCATTCCAAGTGAAATCTTTTATGAAATGAGTGATGACATATGATACAGAGCTCTGGTGGGTCAAGCAAGATAAACAACACTGGTGGCTGGCTGTTTGTTTATTCTAACTGTCAAATTGATTAATGGCAGCACAAGACTGGTGTTTTTCCTATTCTTGAAATTTCATTACAGGGTGAGATAAGGCCCCCCCCCCCCCCTCACCTATATAAGTGTCTTCTAAATTCCATTAATTTGCTTCAAAAATAATTAACCCTTTCCAAGGTTTCCATAGACACATGCTATAATGTACATGGACTCTTCCGCATATCTCTTAATATCTATTGGGTATCTTTGCACACTATTCACTTCTATCAATTTTGGTATTGACTGATTAATTGATTTATGAAAAATATATTAACCCTTCAGACACGTGCTTTCAATTTGAAATTAAAACAACAGCTGATAGCCAATATGATTTATCTATGCAATGGGAAACAGGCAGATAAATATACATGACTATTGTAAGTGATGACTTGTTTTGAAAATCAATATGGTAGATGTTAGTATTTCCAGGAACCTTATTTTCCCATTTGTTCACATTTTCATGGTTGATTGAATTTTAGGGGCCACAGAGCACTTAGAAGATTAACATTGAAGGTTGTGGCTTTTAGTGCCCAAGCTACTTGTAAAACATTGTAATGTGTGAAACCATTCAAATGAGGGCTAACTTACTTTCTTTTATATGAACGATTTAGTGGTCATAGGGGCCAGCATCCCCATCATATTATGTCTGTATAACATTATATAGATAATACTTTTGAATTGTATAAACTACATATATTTTTGAAAACCATACACCCCTGTTATGAAACACTTAATCTTATTTAATACACAGGTCAGATCTGATCTTTAATATCTGTCCATGTTTGATAAACAAATAACTGGGGAGAATGGGGGAGGGGGGGGTAATTAAATTACCATTTAAATACGAGATGGAATCCCCTACATATATGTCGTTCTAAGCAGTCTGGCTTGTCAACAATTATAATTTCTCTTTAGAAGTGAATAATAAATTTTGAATATCTGGCATGTCAAAAGTGGCAAAGATAGGGATTTATCACTTTTTCTTCCAATGAGTTAACTTAAACTCCTAAACATGTCCTCCGAAATCACTAAACCATTGGATCTCACAGTGAGAGGTCCTTGTGTGAATAGGGACAGAGTTATGAGATTTAAAACTACTCCTCCCCAACCCAAATACTTTAACCCTTTCTTAAGACAAATTATTTGAGCTTTTGATTTCAAGTTGGGTACTGATATATGGATTAATTCCTGTGATCATATCTTTGACAAATTATCAGTTATGGCTAGTCGCTATCGCCAAGGTATGGGTTAAACATCTGCCGATCGTGATCGGCCTCTCGTTTAATGTGGTGCACTAGCTTAACAATTAAGTAGTTTTCTGTGTAGGTCCATATAAACTTTCCACCTCCTGACATAGCTCTGATGTGGAAACCTCTTAACCACACTTTATAAAACACCTGTTGACTATTCTTATATAATTAGAGGTTATGTTCTGTTTTGATAATTCCTAAAATCACCTGCATCTCAGTTTAATACCAGAGGATTAAATTATCCATGTTAATCAATTATGCACTTCATTAGGCCTTGCAATCATACCCTGAACATCTGTCTGGAGTTTCATTTGTTTATAATGTGATTATTAAATGGCTTGCTTGTTAGCATCCCCAATTGTTCTCAGTATAAATGCTACATGTGGTGAACAGTGCTATGTTGTTATTCCAAGCCAATGTTTTGCAGCAATAATGTCAATTGGTCAGTATAAATTGACCCTCTCCTGTGAAGCCCCATGACTTTGTATTGCTTTGTTTTATCCCATTGTGTTCATATTTTTTTATTCAGGTTTATGATATGCATTTCACCTGTATATATTCAGTTTTGACATTATTGATATTTGTTATCCGTTATGTTTCAACTGGGCAAAACATATTAAATTAACGCTTCTACTCTGAACCAGTTTCCTTACATGCATGTGCTTTGATGTCAACAAATTAATGATGAGAATCCACCCACAGTGCTTAAAGGAATTATTTTGTCCCAAAAAATATTTGTTTTCTCTTCATATTACAATGTACTAATTATATATGTCTAAAAGACCCATTTCGCCAAGAAAATTCAAAATCGGGCAGATATTATTTTTATGTGGTACACATAGTGTCGACGTCCGGATTGACCACTCGTCGTCCGTCTGTCCGTAGACACTTTACGTGTAATGCGATAACTCAAAACATTTTCTATCCGATCAAAACAAATTTTTTTATATGGGTTTTTCAGCCCAAAATACAGATCGAGTTCGAATATGGGTTTGATCCGATTTTTGTTACAGAGTTATGGCCCTTTTTCAACTTAGAATTCACTCATTCTGCCATAACTCAAACATTTTTTATCTGATCGGAACCAAATTTGGTATGTGAGTTTCTCAACCCAAAATACAGATCGAGTTCTAATATGGGTTTGGTCAGATTTTTTTTAACGGAGTTATGGCCCTTTGACATATAATTCACGCATGCTTCGATAAATCAACCATTTTTCATCTGATAGGTACCAAATTTGGTATGTGAGTTTCTCAACTCAAAACACAGATAGAGTTTGAATATGGGTTAGATCTGATTTGTTATACCAGAGTTATGGCCGTTTTTCAACTAAGAATTGAATAGATTTGAGTTTTTGATAACCCAGGTAGCTTACAATTAACTACCAGTAATACAAGCTTAACTGCAATAGAGAGACTAGCTGTAATGTTGTCTTATTGAATTAGTTATTTTTAGCCACCATATATACCACATAGCAGTGAAGCTGTAACCCATTCATAATTTAATGGACTCTCCTCTCCCATTCACTTCTAAAAGTTTTAATTGGAATAGTCTATTATTCATTTGTAGTGATGTTCTCATTATAATTTTCAATTAATCATTCTTCTGTTATATCTCCAGGTTTCTCCTCATTCACTTGCATGGATTTCTGTAGTTAACATTCGTGATACTTTCATCTGATACCATATGTCTCATTTTATATTGGTTTATTTTGACACACTCTTTGCCCCTATTGATTGATTAATTTATTTTGACTACTTGTTGTCCGTCCGTCTGTCGGTAGACACTTTACGCATGGTGCGATAACTCAAACATTTTTTTATTCGATTGGAACCAAATTTTGTATATCTGTTTCTCAGCCCAAAATACAGATCGAGTTAAAAATATGGGTTTGATCCAAGTTTTTTTTATTATGGAGTTATGACTGTTCTTCGACTTAGAATTCACGCATGCTGCAATAACTAACAAAAAATATATCTGAAATCAAATTTGGTATGTCAGTTTCTCAGCCCAAAATACAGATAGTATTTCTAATTAACAATTAATGTTATGGATTTTAGATTCCAAGCTGAAAATAGCTAATCACTATCGCCAAGGTATGGGTTAAACATCTGCCAATCGTGATCGGCCTCTCATTTTTATTTTGGTGTAAAAAAAAAATGCGAACATTTACGAAGATTTACTGAGGTATGTCACATGACTGATTAGTGCGATCACATGACTATAATGTGGTCACATGACCGATCAGCCGATCATCACGGTCAATGACATATGTAGGTGGAGCTTAAAATAGTTCCGCCAATCGCACTTGATAATTACATATGAAATATCACAATCTCTCCAATTAAATGCCTTATACGATAAATAAATAGCGATAATTTAATATAAACAGGTTGAAAGTGCTGATTATGAACTGGATCTGCTAGAATATTAGATTATATAGCGAATAATGTTGATTAAAGTGTACTTTGATACAATAAAAGTGGAGTGAAATGAGATTCAGCTAGTATGCTGAATTAGGTCCGTACTCAGTTTGGACAAATAGCACACATCGTGACATTTTACATCCATGCTCAGTACTGACATATAGCAGCCAAGAGGTGAAGATGATAGTGCTTTGACAAAACAGCCAGGTTTAGCCACGCACAAATGTAACTTGTAACATGTTAATAACCAAATGAGAAACCAATGCTATGCAGACAAAATGAGAATGGGATTTGCCTCTATGGGAATGGCTTATGTGGATTGAAGCTTATTAAGTGTATTGGGGCTCACAGCTTGTCATCACCACCGACTTTTGTTTACATGTTTTTTTACGCGTTGGGCAGATATATTAATGGGTAGGTTTGGTTCCATAAATTCACGTGATTTTGCCTGTCAAGTGCATCTCCATAGCAATACCATAGTGACACCTGTTACAAGTTACATGTATGTGTGGCTAACACCTGGCTTTTCTGGATGATGCTCATTTGGCCTAACTGACTGGACCAATTTATGAAATCAACAGATGGCTGCCTGAGATAAATCTGAAAGCTTTTCCAAGTAGTTTGCGCTTAATCTCTGTCGATGAATTCGTTCTTTTTCGTTTGCTCACCAGATATTAATTGTACTCCCCGGCGATCAATAGAGCTCGCCAATGATTCTGGCGATGAAACCCGTGTCAAAGCTTTTCTTTACATTCCGTAATTACTTGTCGCAGAATGTATAGGGGCAGGCTACGATTGCATGATTGAATCAAAGAATCAGTCCTAAGGCTTTGTAATTTATCATCGCGCCTGTCAATGCTAAAACTGAACAATTTGCCACGGGATTTAATTGCACAAGCAAACTCGTTAAAACTTTTGCTCGATTGCGAATAATTGGGAAATCATCAAGAAGCAAATGTCTTCATTGGGGCGCTTGTATAAACAGAGAGGTGGCCATTTTATCAATAATCAATACCGTCCCATGTTGTAATATTTGTCTTGATGAAATCTCGAAAAATACTTACACAAAAATAATATTTTGAATAATTTCTTGTTACTAAATATTTTCGTGACATACTGCTCTATATATTATAAAGTTCAAATGATTACCCCATACACAAATCTAGTTCAGTTTATTGGCAAGACAGATCAAAGTTTCGTATTGCTTGATGATATTCCTTGAAGCTCTGACTAGCTAGTATAACTGATCAGGTTTAACCCTTTGGCGAGTAGAACGACATATATGTTGACATATGGTTAGCGAGTGGAACGATATATATGTCATTTCGGGAAGTGTCATTTTTATGTAGACATAACTTCAATAATCATCTGATTTATAAATGAATTGTATAGGAGATATTTTGATTAATATAATGTCCCAATGCATAAGTGCAATAGATTATGATAGAATATGTAAACAGAAAATAAGCATCTTTTAAATGAATTGTTGGACCCTTTTGACCTGAACTTATTAATAATTATTGCTATGATGTTGACGTTAAACTCACACATGACGTCATGTATATGACGTTATAAATACTCTCCAAAGGGTTATTATTGAAATTCGTTCTTCAAATGTTAAGAGGCCCAGCCTTCTTATTTAACAAAATATATTCTAAATTATTGTTTTATTTGGCTGTATTTATTGATTATAATAATGTGATACATTGATGGAAAGAGCTCTTTATAATAAGAGCTCTTTCCATCAATGAATCACATTATTATAATCAATAAATTTTAAAAATGATCAAGGAAATATGGGTTATATTGAAATTCGTTCTTCCAATGTTGAGAGGCCCAGCCTTCTTATTTAACAAAATATATTCTAAATTATTGTTTTATTTGGCTGTATTGATCATTTTGAATTTGACCAATGCAACTGAAACTGGTTGGTATTAACCCTTTCAGTGCCAAGTCTGATTTTTGTATCAACCCATATTTCCTTGATCATTTTTCAAATTTATTGATTATAATAATGTGACTTGGCACTGAAAGGGTTAAAGCTGCATAATAGTGTGCTTTTCTCCCTTTCTATAGTAAATACTCATTGACGTTTTAATAGTTTGTTTGTTGAACATATTATCTAAACTTATCCCCCCCCCCCAATGAATTTGAATTCGTCTGCACTTGTTTTATCATTTCGTCTAGCTG
The DNA here is from genome assembly GCA_032622095.1 of Siphonodentalium dalli. Lineage (NCBI taxonomy): Eukaryota > Metazoa > Mollusca > Scaphopoda > Gadilida > Siphonodentaliidae > Siphonodentalium > Siphonodentalium dalli. Next base: position 148,364,737 of record CP136061.1, on the reverse strand, counting down.
TTGTCTGCTCATATATCCTCAACATCCCTCCAAATGAATAATAGACTTTCCAATGTGTACATTAGTAACTGAGTGGGAGAATCCATTTAGTATAGAAAGGTTTAATGAAACTCGCGGCATCACAGTTCTAAGAGCTTCTGTTCATATTTATGCTTATAGCTTGTGGATTAAAATCCATTGATAGAATAGAGAAATTTGTCTATTGCAAAAACTCCAAAAGTAGTAGTATGAAATAACCAAGCCATAGTTATTGTATTATTAGTAGTTCAAAATCTGAGGGGATAGTTATTAGAAGGCTGATTTTCACCCACAGTAATTAACTGGTAGTGGGATCCTTCCTTAAAAATTACCCTGAAAAATTATCTAGTAAATGGCTGTGTACCTCTAAGGTCACATATAAAAGGTCACATGCAGTTGTTGTAACCAATAATAAAATAAGTCACTAACCACAAGTGTGTGTCTCAACCTGTCTATTGACTTTCTGTGTGAAAGTTTACAAGCTGTGGTTAATGCTCTAAAATTGGCTGCATTCAAAATTATGGGCGTTTGAGTTGAATTGGATACAGTAATGCTCTAATTAATCGACTTCTTAACCACAGCAGAATTATGGGTAACTTTTCAGGATTTAGTCGGAAATATGGCTTGTTGCCATTCATCGGAAAGCTCTCCCCGAGATATTTTCGATGAATGGCAACAAGCCATATTTCCGACTAAATCCTGAAAAGTTACCCATAATTCTGCTGTGGTTAAGAAGTCGATTAATTAGAGCATTACTGTATATGATATTAGATATATGAGCCATTTGGAATGGGGCTACATTTTAGTAGTACAATAATGCCCTAAATAATTGACTCCTTAACCACAGTAGAATTATGGTAACTTTTCAGGATTTAGTCGGAAATATGGCTTGTTGCCATTCATTGGAATGCTCTCACTGAGAGCTTTCCGATGAATGGCAACAAGCCATATTTCTGACTAAATCCTGAAAAGTTACCCATAATTCTGCTGTTAGTCGGAAATATGGCTTGTTGCCATTCATCGGAAATCTCTCACTTATTCGATTAGTCGATTATTTAGGGCTTTACTGTAGCTACCCAGAATAATCAACAAGCCACTATGCCAAAAATGACTGTTGGTCAATAAAAGTCAATCAAATATATCTTAGCAAAACAGCATTAATCTCCAATTCTCTTGGTATCAAGACATGATTATCGGAAATGCAATACTCCGATTAGATTGGCAGATTGCTTTGTAGCAGGAGAGAGTACAAGAAATCTATAGATAATTTCTAAGCAGGGATTAGTGATATTTCGGCCAGTAACAAGGACTTAATGACGTCCAGTGTACATTAGAGGATGGTGGATTGAAGTCTATCCGACATATTGATGGTAGATTACGCCTATATCAGACAGATTGAGGAATCTGATCCAGGGAATTTGTGTTTGATCCTGTGTGTAACAACCAGATATGCATAGCTATGATAGCAAAGGGTTTCTTATCTCAGTTCATTATTAGACAATGCTGAGTTTCTTGTTCGCTTGATGTTCCAGTCCTATTAGTCCTATTCACATTTCTAGATAGTGGTCACCCATGGTACAGGTTATAATAATGGAGCACTAGATACATGTATGTCGCGGTTTAACCTCTTCACCGCTGAATGACGCCATGACATTGTGTGCTTGGCCATTGATCTTACCGGTATATGGCCATTTTACAGTGGGAAAAAATATAATTGGGAATAGAGAAGATTATCAACGTAGCGCTTCTTTGATAATCTGACAAGACTCACTTCTGGTAATGTCTTTTAACATTTTACTGTCAACCATTGTCTACATAGGAGCCTCTAGATATGTAATACATGTGTATTGTACATTGATAACGTCAACGGTCCACTTCGGGTGATGCATTTTTCATCAGACATAAATCATAATAAAGGTATATATAGTATTAATGGTAGTCACAGACTCACTCACAGTCATTGATTACACTATCCAACACAAGGGTGTGGAGTAAATACAGTTCACAACTTGCTTAATAATCTAGAATCTGTTGTCAAACTGTTTGCAGACGTGCATATTCACATTTCACTCAAGTTACAGCAATGGTGAATATGCATCTTTTGATTGCAGAAAAGAATGGATTGGTGCTCAATAGATAAAGGATGGATAAATTATGTGATTCATATATCCTGGCAAGTTTTTTAGTTGCTAATATTATGGATTGATGGAGTGATTTCCAGGTGAATTGAACCCTCTGTGCAGTCTATATACAGTAATGCCCTAAATAATCGACTCCTTAACCACAGCAGAATTATGGGTAGCTTTTCAGGATTTAGTTGGAAATATGGCTTGTTGCCATTCATCGGAAAGCTCTCAGTGAGAGCTTTCCGATGAATGGCAGCAAGCCATATTGAGATAATTCACTCATGCTGCAATAACACAAAAAAATATATATCTGAAATCAAATTAGGTATGTGAGTTTTTCAGCCCAAAATACAGATAGAATTTGAATATGGGTTTTATCCGAGTTATGGGCCTATTTAAAAAAAAAAATCTAATCTTTGAAGATTAACATTGAATGTTATGGATTTTAGATTCCAAGCTGAAAATACCTAATCACTATTTCCAAGGTATGGGTTAAACATCTGCTGACCGTGATTGGCCTCTCGTTGAAATTTGTTATTTCCGGAGATATGAAATTTTTGGCGGCCTGGCAAATATTTGTCAAGCCGACGGTCTCGGACCAAATTGTGGATGAAGATGGATAACTCTAAAATCAAGTGGCTTTGGGTGTTACAATATTTGACAATCCAGCCAAATTTCGTTGAACAAAATATTGATAAATAACATGTTTTGGGCAATTTTATACTATAGATGACTGTGGTTATCATTATTTTTGGGCAGTTTATTGATTCTGATTACTGAAGCGACATTTCAAAAAAAAATAAAAAAATTTGTGTTGGAATTTGATGATATGGGCACCATAGAATTTGATTGAGTACCTTTAACTCTTTCTATACTAAATACTCATTGATGCGTATATCCCTTTAGGAAATGTTCAGATAATAAGTTCAACAAAATGACCATGGCCTGATTTTATTACCCAAACACCCCTCCAAATGAATAATAGACCATTTCAATGTCTACTTTTATAACTGAATGGGATAATCCATTTAATATAGAAAGGGTTTAAGGACTGTTGAATTGGTCAGTGTTACTATCTCTTCAATTACAGAACAAGGCTTTCACCATATCCCTTTACTGCTGAGCACTCATTTGACTTCAGCTTGGTGGAATTATTAAAGTCTCCTGGGTGGCCATTACCAAAGGCGAAACAATAAAACAATACAGTTGATAAGATCTTTACTTTGGAGATTTTTTTAACAGAATGGTAATGTTGATAATGAAGATATCCACACAGTTGTGGTCTTTGTTTTCTCAACTCTGCTAATTTCACAAGAATGCAGCCTTTGTAACTAAATAAAGTACACAATATCTACTCTTCTCAATTTGATTGCCCTGTGGCCCTCTGGTCTTCTTTGAAACTTCCTACTTGCCAAATGTCACAGAAGTTTGTGAGTGCCCCATCATGTGTTGCTTCATTGTCACTGACGTTTCAATGTTTTGAAGACTATTGAAATGGTCTCCATCCGTTTGTCTATCTGTTTGTGTCCATCAAGAATGAGAACTAGAATGTTAAATATGCCATCCTTAAATGATTTTGTGTAATACTTCTCAATATCCATATTTTATGGCGGGTTGGTTGGTAGGTAAAAAAATTTCATAAACCAGCATGTATCCCATATTTATTCTGAAATTGGACATTCCTTTGATCTAACAATAAGTTGCAACTGAGATATAGTTCTCAGAATTTGCACTGAATACTTCCAAACACAGTCCCCAGAAATAACTGTTGTTAAAAACATTGATCATTTAATCAAAACACACTGCTGGTAACAAAAACAATAATGAAAAACCAGATGAATGTAATATTTTGAGTCGGTAGCAAAATAATGGGTCGGTCGGGAGAGTGGGAAACAATTTTTTTTTTAAATTATGGCCTTCTGGAAACTACAGTAATGCCCTAAATAATTGACTCCTTAAACGATATGCCAATTACAATATCTTACACTTCTAGATTATAGAACTATATAGCGAAAGTACATGTAGATAAATCGGTGTTCCTACATTGAAATTATTTACTGGATTTTCCCCTTAGCAGCTACCGGCACCATTCCCCTGACCCCTAGCAGAAACCCTATGTAATTCGAGTATGAAACCAGTTTGTGAGAACATTCCTTGTTGTTACTCACAACAGTTCCAGAACAACTTTCTGTTAATGGTATACAGTAATGCCCTAAATAATCGACTCCTTAGCCACAGCAGAATTCTGGGTAATTTTTCAGGATTCAGTCGGAAATATGGCTTGTTGCCATTCATCGGAAAGCTCTCACTGTCTCCTATATTCCCACACCATGCATCTCATCAGCGAGCCTGAGTTTGGTGTGTCTGTCATTTGCAGAATTGAGGTCCCCAGAGGGTGAATTTAGTAATGCTACCCTGCACAATGGGCTAGCATCACCAAATTCACCCTCTGGGGGACCTCATATGCTTAGGCATCATCTTTGGGAAGTATCTATAGTCTCAAATAAAAATTGTTTTTTAGTTACTTTTTCCCTTCTGTTGAGTTTCTATATCCTCTAATTTGCAGAAGATAAAATGCATAGGTGATTAATGTATGAACATCAATTTCATCTGAGGACATTCAATCTGATACCGTCTCCCATAGCAGTTGAGGCCTAAGCAAAATGAGGTCCCCAGAGGGTGATTTTGGTGATACTAGCCTGCTGGGTCACCAAATTCACTCTCTGGGGACCTCATTCTGCAAATGACAGACACTAAGCTCAGGCTTGCTCATCAGCTTCTGTTCACCATAAAATGTTTGTACTCACTACAATGGTGGAGGTCATATACAGGGCCAGGAACCTGCAGTAATGCCCTAATTAATCGACCCCTTAACCACAGCAGAATTATGTGTAACTTTTCAGGATTTAGTCGGAAATATGGCTTGTTGCCATTCATCGGAAAGCTCTTGGGGAGTGTTGGCCCAGGGTTGATCAACTCCCCCATAGCTCTCGGGTTTAGCCTATCAATGCAGTGTTCAAGTGACATACCTGGTACAGTCACCTAATTTTATGCTTTTGTATATTTTTCATGTAATCATTCTCCTATTATATCCCCTTCACTTGTATGGATTTTTGTTGTTAAAATGAACCCTTCTCAACATTCCTGATACTTAGTAGAAATACCTTTCATCTGATATATCTCATTTTATTGAGATGTATGCAGATGTATGTAAATTTGGTATGTGAGTTTCTCAGCCCAAAATACAGATAGAGTTCGAATTTGGGTTTGATCCATTTTTTTTAAACGGAGTTATGGCTTATGGATTTTCGCGTCCGAACTGAAAATAGCTCATCACTATCGCCAAGGTATGGGTTAAACATCTGCTGATCGTGATCGGCCTCTCGTTTATATTGGCTGACCAAAAATATTTTAATATATGCCTACATGTATACTTTGTATAGGCAAAATTACCTATTCAGTGTCCAACGTTTCGCAATGTATGTAACTCATCAGCATAACCCTCTTGATTTCCCTGTTATGTGGTATATTTAAAATTCAGTGTCAAACTATTTTTCACTCAGTTTCAAATTCACGTACCGATGGGTGCACGAAAAATAGTACTGCGCGAATTTAAATACGAGTAAGGTAATTTAAGACTATAGATACTTCCCAGAAGATGAGGCCTAAGCAGAATTTGGTCCCCAGAGAGTGAATTTAGTGACGCTATCCCACACCAAATGCTCAACTAAGGTCCCCAGAGGGTGAATTTGGTGATGCTAGCCCACTGTGTGGGATAGCATCACTAAATTCACTCTATGGGGACCTCATTTTGCAAATGACAGACATGCTATTTGCAGGCAGATTAATACTTATTATGGAGATTTGAAAATAAAGATGCATATTCTGTAAAATGTCAGATCTTGTATTCGTGAGGATATGAACACGGCTCAACTAAAATGCCATCAACTGATCACCTCGAAGCTTTCAGGTGCACAATTTCCAATTATCTTTGTATCCTTTCTTAGTCTCATTTGCGTGATGGTGATGAACTATGATAAGAAAATTGCATGCAGTGTCAGGCTCCAGGGATAGAATATTCTCTCTAATGCCACAGCCTAGTCTCATTGATTGTGATAAATGGGAGATTCTCTAACATTGGAGACATTTGGATCAGAAGATTTCTCATAAATTGACAGATCTGCTGGCATAATGCTGCCTATGCTTTATATATATATATGTAAAACAGTTCAGAGAATGTGAGATGTCACCAGTTATTTGAGAAATGACAGAGTGGTAGATTTTAATTCAATCACTCAATCATGTTTATTTGTACGGTACACCATATATGGTCAAATGTACATGAACACAGAATAACAAGACAAAATGGATGGATTACATGAAACATAGTTAAGAAGTAACCACAATGGTATATGGCGGTATACGGTGATATATGGTAATATACATATGATATATATGTCCACCATAAGCTGTGATAATATATGTATATGATTGGCAAATATACCATTCAGAATTGAGACTGGCATGGTCTCAAGTCGAAGAATCCTTGTTTCTTTTTAGTTGTACTCGATTTAAGAGTTTGTTACTCGGTTGCCAAACCCCTTTCTTTTTCAATCCACAGTGGATGAAGTGTGCCAGAACCTGTATAGTTTTTGAGTCTGTACTGATCATTATTTGTTTAAATAGTCTCTCGTTGGGGATGTTTAATGATGTGGTTGTTGGATTTTTTTACCCCAAAAAAATTCTGCGAACTTTCATGTGAAGTTTTCTGATTTTGTGTGTGGTTAAAACCTCATGGCCAAATTGAATATGCTATTCATGTCACATGTTTAAAGAAACATACTTCAATTTTAATTTAAATTTTTTTTTCAAATTTGTTGGCCAGTTTGATTACTGGTACTTATTTGTGGGCAGTTTGAGGTTTGTTGTCTGTTGTAAAAAAAGACCACATATTTTAGTGGATTTCTGACCATAATTACAAGAACACAAATTTGAATGCAGTTTTCATGAACACACATATCAATCTGTTCAATATGTGAAAACTTACAGATTTTGTGCAAATTCAGAGCCATTATAACCATGTACTGAACTCTCTACAGTAATGCCCTAAGTAATCGACTCCTTAAACACAACAGAATTATGGGTAACTTATCTGGATTTAGTCGGAAATATGGCTTGTTGCCATTCATCAGAAAGCTCTCGGGGAGAGCTTTCCGATGAATGGCAACTTAGGGCATTACTGTATATTGGTATACAAATATTTGCAGTCTGTTCTAATAAGTTCAACAAAACAACCATAATTATCTGAGCATTTCTCCACTAATGAATATGATTCCTTCCGAACTTGTGTTATCTTTTCATCTGTCTGTCGTCTGCTTTTATTACCGGAACATCCCTTCAAATGAATAATAGACCATTCCGATGTATACTTTATTAACTAGATAGGAAAATCCATTCAGTATAAGGGTTTAAACTGCCCAAAAAATTAAACAGTGGAGTGTTTCTCTGTCTGTTATCTGCTTATAGTGTCTTGAACACTCCTACAAATGAAGATATAACCATTCCAATGGATGTATACAGTCAGAACTAAATGCAAACATCCACTCAGGAATCAAAGGGTTAAGTGATTGCATTTATAAGAGTTACTTCCCTTCATCAAGGTTTGACTGATGTTCCATGGCATATGATTCATCAGAGAATATTGGTTTTGGAGTAGCAGCACTATAGCTGTGTAGGTTTGTTTGGCTGGTCTGATATATAATGCAGAAAATTAATTACCTTAGTGGAAGCATAACTGATATCAAAGTTTACTGCTGGACCCCAAGGTTAATTTTTCACCATTAAATCTTGGCACAGATGAGTATATTATACAACTGAGAACTGCTGTACTTTTTTACTACTTTCCTGAAGAAGGAAAATTCAATATTTTGATTAAATATCTTATCACCTACAAGGTATGAGTTTACAATGAGGTGTTTACATTTTCTATTAACTCTTTCATGACGGGAGCTCCACTGGTGCATCATTAAAGATCCTGTTCCAGTGCATTCTCATATATATGCGAGTCTCCCATAGAGAGACTCACATGTATATGAGAATGCATTGAAACAGGGTTTTAGCAAAATTTCAGGAAGCTCCAATCATGGAAGGTTTAAAGAAGTAAACATGCACCTAATCGGGTGCCATTATTAAATATCTTATTTTGTTACTTATGCTATGTATACTATGACTATGTATACTATGTAAACTTCAATGCTGGTAGTTTGAAGCTTTATTCTAATTTATGTCCCCCTTTATTACAGTTTGGAAAAAACAAGATAAAAAAGAATATGTGGAATGGACTACTTTTTTATAAAATTTAATTATTTTGTTAAAAGCAAGATCCATATTAAACATGTATATTAACCCTTTCATGATTGGAGCTTCCTGACCAATGCATTCTCTTATATATAAGTGAATGCATTGGCCTTACAAATTTTATATTTATTTTTTTATAATTGTTAAAGAATGTAAGAAAAAATGATAAAAATTGATAAAATTGTTAAAGAATATAAGAAAAATGATAATTTTATTTATAGAATGTAAGAAAAAATTATAAAAAATGATTATTATTATACTTAAATTGTTAAAGAATGTATTAAAAGAAACAATGATTAAAAATAATAAAAATTTATGGTCGACTCACATATATAAGAGAATGTATCGACACAGGGTCTTTAATGTTGCGCCAGCGCAGCTCCCGTCATGAAAGGCAGTGGAACAATCGGGGAGTTCAGGTGGTTGCTGTGATTGATTAAGTGAGTTTGTCAGTAAACCTAAAAGGCACCTACAGCTATTTAAATGCTACTGCTTCTCTGACTCTGAGGTGCTACTTTTTGTGTACCATATGTGATCTTCACAAATAGATATGAGCCAAGTATTAAAATTATGATATAATAATATTAGGTACAGTGTGGAATGCTAAAGTGACTTATGAGTTCTGTTCAAAGGAAACTTTGACAATTATTAGACAACATATTCAAGATTATCTTTGTGAGAAACTTAAAATAACAATTTTCTAATGGAAAGGCATAACGATGAGTAAATCACACCCAGGAAGGTATTAAATACATAGTTTTGTGCTCCTGATATAATCACTTGATATATAAGTTTTTAATCTTAGTTAGAATCTGTGGTATACTGCCAACATCAATTTAGATTTTGTTTTTGGGAGATCAGGTCCTCAGATCAATTTAAATATGACAGGAAGTACTTATTGTTGGGCACAAGACCCATTTAACCCTTTCAGTGCCAGTCAGTGTTCACGCTGGACCGAAAAAAACTTTAGCCAAAAGTTTAGCCAAATGAAACTTTTATTAGCCAAATGAAAAAAACTTTAGCCAAATGTTTTTTAGCCAAATTAAAAAAAACTTTGGCCAAATTAAATCATCGTTTTCTGGTCGGTTCACAATTAATGACTAAAACGTAAAATCTAACAGACACAACAGACAAGTATTTTTATATATATCATTTATTAAAAATTTATTAATCTTTATGTGAAAGAGTGATTGGGGGGGGGGGGGGGGGGGGGGGGGGTAAGCCGGGATTGTCCTTCTTAATGTCATTAAATTTTTTATTTTTTTATATCAATATCTTTTTTTTAAATCATTAAATATTTATCCTTGCGAAAATATCTAAGTGACATCTGGAAACTAATAACTTAATATTGTTACGCCATTATCAAATTACAATCTGTCATAAAAGCATGCATATTATTTTGTCCGTATCGGTATTGACGACAAATAGCCACACAATATCTGTCGTGATTCACATTTGGCTGATTAAGCTATTGTCTTACACTTGGTGCTCATAAACCTCGACCGTCATAAATACAATGTCATCATAAACATACATTGTGCGGGAGTCCCGTGAGTGACCAGACAGACAATGGGGGATTAGGGGATTAAATGTAAAATAATAACCTTTTGCTGTTTCGTGCAGAATGATGTAATTTTTCTCCAGATTAAAACAGCCTGAGCCTGTTACGAACAAATTGCTTATATACCAGCGTCAATGCACACTTTACAATATATTGCTTTCTTCACATTGTCATGATTCAACCACGGTTGGTTTAATGTCCATGCTTCTTTGAATGTCCGCCTTGTGAAAACTAAAGATGATTGCATATCTCTGTGTGATCGCTTGGTTGATAGAGTTGTCGATCGGGTTTCCCTTTGTACTGTCCGCGATCGGGTTTCCCTTTGTACAGTCGGCAATATATTCCCACTTTCGATATTTTCGGACTAGATCGTTCACATCTCAGAATTGAAAACCCACTTGCCAAAATTTATGTTAGATTTGGAAATAAAAATATGTTTACTGTACACTAAATGTTAGAGCTTACCTTTTGCTGTTACGGAACGATATTTCATAAAAATACGAAATTAATGAAATACTTTCGTCACATAACTTCGTCTTGAATGTCGATCTATTGAGCGCTTTTATGAATTAGCTTTCTGACTCCATGCTTTCAGTCTCCATTTGGGGTTAAAAAAAAGTTTAGCCAAAAGTTTAGCCAAATGAAATTTTCATTAGCCAAATTCGAAAAAGATTAGCCATTGGCTAATTGGCTACCGACAGCGTGAACACTGGTGCCAGTACGGTCTGTAAAATAGGCCCTAAAAAAATAAAAAAAATAAAATTTTTATTTTTTTTATTTTTAATTTTTTTTTTAAATTGTAAAAAATTGTAAAAAATAATAACAAATGATGAAAAATTGTTAGGCCAATGCATTCTCTTATATATGCGAGGCGACCTATGGTCGACTCGCATATATAAGAGAATGCATTGGCACAGGGTATATGGGTTGATACAAAAATCGGACCTGGCACTCAAAGGGTTAACTCGTGCTAGAAACCTACCAACATGTTTACAAACGGAAAAGAGGTAAACAAATCTTACAGTATGGTCCTTCTATAAACACTGTTGCAAAAACACAAATTTTATGAAAGTTATGTTCCATCTATTGAAGCATGAGTAGTCAATTTCTTGTTTGGTGTATGTTTTTTTATTTTGATGAGAAATTGTGGTTTTAATTTCTTGTATTTGTTTCTTCTTTTCAGGTAAGCAACCTCATCTTATTACTTTACTAGAAGTTCATTTGGAAGTGTTATGTATACATTCAACTGGAGAATCATGGTTGAGTTTTGATAAGGAATTAATATAGTCGGCTTGACTCAGGTGCAAATGTAAATAACAACTCAAAGTTGATGTTTACAAGTTTGAACATGTGAGTATATTATAGCACTTCCAATACCTTCAGTGAGAAGGTTCAAATGAAGAATGTCAACTTCACCCATCAAGCATCAACAGACTATAACATTCCATAAAGTATGGCATGAAAATCCAGCAAATGGTAGGTGAACTACAGTTAGTACAGTAATGCCCTAATTAATTGACTTCTTAACCACTGCATAATTATTGGTAATTTTTCAGGATTTAGTCGGAAATATGGCTTGTTGCCATTCATCAGAAAGCTCTCAGTGAGAGACTAAATCCTGAAAAATTACCCATAATTCTGCTGTGGTTAAGAAGTCGATTAATTAGGGCATTACTGTACAATCAGTTGATAAACAGCATCACACTGGGTGTGAATTGTTAACATTCCAGTAATGGCCTCCTATAATACAGACTGTATCATGGTATGTTTCAAGACTCACTGTCAACTATTACTGTCTTTCTTTACTAAATGGATGCTCCCATGCAATCAGTTATAAAAGTATTCATTGGAATGGTCTATTCATTTGGAGGGAAGTTTAGGTAATAGTAGCAGACAACACACAGATGAAAATTTAATACAAGTGCAGAAGGATTCTTTTGTGGGAAATGTTCAGATAATAAGATCAACAAATGACTTATGGTCATTTGTTGAACTTATTATCTGAACATTTCCTAAGTGAACTACTCATCAATGAGTATTTAGTAAAGAAATGATTAAAGAAACTGGAAATAACTTTTGACTGAGGCTGCAGCTTTAAATACTGTGCCAGTGCATTCTCTAATATATGCAAGTCTCCTATAGGGAGCCTCGCATATATAAAGAGAATGCACTATAACTTACAAGGTCTCAAGGTAAATTTTGTAAGGCCAATATATTTTCTTATGTATGCGAGGCGCCCTATGGGAGACTCACATATATAAGAGAATGCATTGGCACATGGTTTGCATGAAAGACATTGGCAAAGTTGTACCACTGGATCCCTAATTTATTACATAACTGTCACAGGTTAAACCTTGTTTGTCACACAATTCCTTTATCGAATTGCCCTCTGTTTATGATATAACTGATATGAGGCTGATAGGAAGCTGATATGAGACTGATGGAAGGGATATTACACCATAAGTTAAATATACAGTTAATCCCTTTACACATGTGCAGGGCTGATAAGGTGGTTATACTGTATCATTTAGGAAAGTCTTGTCTACCCTTTATTGTTTGAAATATCTTTCAAGGATTATGGAGTTTTCAGACAAATCTATTATCATTTATGTAGTATGTATTAGAAATTGGAATAAATTTAATACCCTCCATTCAGAGGGATGAAACACACTAAACTTAGGGATTTTTAGATTTAACACATACCAATACTTATATGACCTACCGTAATGCCCTAAATAATCGACTCCTTAATGACAGCAGAATTATGGGTAATTTTTCAGGATTTAGTCGGAAATATGGCTTTCCGATGAATGGCAACAAGCCATATTTCCGACTAAATTCTGAAAAATTACCCATAATTCTGCTGTCGTTATTATAAAGGAGTCGATTATTTAGGGCATTCCTGTATATATCTGTTGATCATGGCATGGAAGCACGTTACTCCCAGTGATGAGGGAGCGGATAGCTCAGTTGATTAGTGGGCCGATCTCTGAGCTACACCTTTGATATGTTGAGGGTTTGAATCCATCTGCATTCCCAATACCATGGGCATCATGAATCAACCACGGATGCCATGATTAGTGCTCTGAGAATAATCCCAGAAGGAAAAAGAATCTAAGATAATTTTAATAATACATACTGGTTGATTTTTCGTACCTCCACTTCGTCTCCTAATATCATGACCAGGGAAGACACAACACTAGACACACTGTCGGATTTGGAGCCAACACTAATGGCTGTCTCATGTGCAACAATGTGCACAAGCTAAATATCCCTATTGTGTCAAAGAAGACACAGGTTCAGCAAAAATTCCTGGACAAATTAAAAATCTGGCTTAACTGCTTATAATTCCTATATACAGTAATACCCTAAGTAATCGACTCCTTAACCACAGCAGAATTATGGGTAACTTTTAAGGATTTAGTCGGAAATATGGCTTGTTGCCATTCATCGGAAAGCATTCCGATGTCTGATGAATGGCAACAAGCCATATTTTCGACTAAATCCTTAAAAGTTACCCATAATTCTGCTGTGATTAAAGAGTCGATTATTTAGGGCATTACTGTAGCAGTGCCACAGATAGATAGATAGTTTCAATATTGGCACAGCCGAGGTTGGGCTGTTTTTGTTGTACTGATTCTTATATCTTGTGTACCAATGGTGCTCATCCGAATCCTTGAAAATCAAAGAAAAATGCAGCAGCTTTGATGCTCTATATTTGTCTGTTCCTGGAATCTGATGGGGAAAGTTTTAAAAAAAAATGGGGTTTTTTTAGACAAGAGTTTTCTGTAGCCATGAATGAAAATAAGAGCTTTAGCTTAGATTGGCTGTCATGTGATGACATGGGTATTATCATATTCTGATATCATTCTTGTTATACTCTCAAAGCAACAAAAGACCGGGCTGATCAGTATTCATGTATGCAGTCTAATTGCTCTCTATAGCTTTCTGTCCAGAGACCTATGACATCGATATATATTATCCAATCATTACGTCTGGATGTGAACACCTTTTGACCCAAACTGAGGCTGATTTTCTATGCATTTGGAAGGATAGACATCAACTTGCATCCATCTGCTATTGTTCTGGTATCTTTTATGTATGACTCATTCAGAAATGTGGATGAGGTGTAATTCAGCTCAATAAGATTGATGTTTGGACTTACTGGAACTTAGTGCACCCCCCCCCCCCCCCCATTCATGTTGATACTAACTTAGACGTTGCTGTCCCTCGTCCACCATATGCTACTCCTCCAGACCGGTGTCTGCGTGCATGCGTCTATCTGTTCCAGATAGCATCTAAATGACTTTTTCTGTAATATTTATTAAAATTATAATTGGATGCTTTCAGCACCCTTCCTTGTTATGTATTCTGACAAATTTTTTTTTATTAAGTTTAAGTTTTGACAATAGTGAACAGTGTATTGGCCACACTGTTGAAATCAATCAGAAGGTATAGTTTGAAGTTTTCATTTTATGTTCTGTTACCTTCATACAGTTTCTTATAACAGGGCATTGTGTAGCACCGACAGGTTTATATACTTTACAAAAACATGTTGCCTAAACATTTTACTTTGATCAGAAGGTCAACATTTGATTAACTTCTTCAGGAGTCTTAACCGGACAATGGCCGCAAGTCAACATTCGTTTTAAGTAAGGACCATGGAAGGTGACAGGGAAATCCAATATTGTTTGAGGTTCAGTGAACAGGCACACACACAAATTTGGTCTGGGGTAGTCTTTAGTGCTGTCACATAGGGAAAGGTTAAACCACATGCAATATAAACATATATTAAACTTAGCAAGTACATTCTACTAGCAAACATACATGCACATTCGTTTCATATTACTTTCACCATTAGATGAGAAAGTCCTGGTCAAGTTAGAATTTGATTCCTTTGGTCTGGTTTGGCCACAGAGTTATTTGACTTGATACTTTGATCTGGCTCTCCCGTTTGTAGCCTAAGTGTACCGGTAAATGCACAAGAGTATACTCCGTCATGTTGGGTCAGTCACCCCTCTAGATTATTATAATTTATTTTATGATTGCTTCCTTTTTGATGGAATTAATAAAAAGTTTTAAAAAAATTGTGTAATTTATAACTATGAATCAGCTTCTCCCTAAAATGTGTGACTTCTCCCTATATTTGTCATAAGGATATTAAAGGTACACAATCTGATCAGGTGGTCCCCATATCATCAAGTTACAACAACAACAACATTACTTCAAAATACACTTTTGTTATCAGAATCGATTAATTACAACAAAATAATGCTAACCGCTGTCAACTATGGTATAAAATTTCCCAAAACGTGTTATTTATCAACATGTTGTTCAATGAAATATGGCGTATTAACACTTGCATATCAAGGAATTTAGCCGTATTACCACTTGATTTTAGAGTTATCCATCTTCATCCGCAAATTTTTCCGATACCATCGGTTTGATGACTCTTTTCTGGGCCGCAAATAATTACACATTTCGAGAAATAACAAAATTTCATAAATCGATATCTGATCACTCTGAGCTTTGATGGGTGGGTTCCTTGACTTGAATCAAATATTTTTCACCCCCGAAGCTGCCCGAAGCGAAAGAAATAGTAATTTAGCAGCGTTAATTCGGATTATTCATATTTAACCCTTTCAGTGCCAAGTCCAATTTTTGTATCAACCCATATTTCCTTGATCATTTTTCAAATTTATTGATTATAATAATGTGATACATTGATCGAAAGAGCTATATTAAAGAGCTCTTTCCATAAATGTATCACATTATTATAATCAATAAATTTGAAAAATGATCAAGGAAATATGGGTTGATACAAAAATTGGACTTGGCACTGAAAGGGTTAAGTGACTTTTCGTAACTATTCCAGCATACTGTTACATGCCAACAGTGTATTGAATGATTATATACTTTATAATGATGCAATTAATGATTATAGTTGGAATATAAATGCATTCTTTGTGTTGCGTAATACTTATTGGACCTTAAAAGGATCATGTTGACATGTAAATTAAACTTCAACCTTCATGACTTCTCCTTGTTAAGAACTTTAATCCACTTAATTCTCCCCAGTAAACAAAAAGGGAGAAGTGACTGCTCAAATTTAAGCCTGGAACCAATAATCTTGTAAATTCAGAGTCACTATTAAGCATATAGAAAGTTACTACCAAAATCACTGTCATATCATTTTAATTGTGCAACATATTTAATAATATTAGTACCTTTAACTTTTGGGTGATAAACAATGACAAAATTTTTGTTTTGATCTTCTGTGAAGTATAGCCAATTTAGCAACGTATCATATTATTAATTTCCTAGCTTTATAGAGCCATGCTTTTGCCTATGCTTCAATGACCATTCTTTGAAGTAAGCAAATTGAGCAACCAATAATAGCATTAATTTTCTAGGTTTACAGAGCCATGCCCTTGCCTGCGGTTGAGTGTATATTATGGGCCAGGGTTAAGACAATGCAGCTTTGATCATGTGATGAGCTATGTACGTTATGAATATACCATCGCCTCAGGCTTATATATAACCAAGGTGTAGATACCAATAATAAAACTATACTAGGACACACACTTTAATATGGGAGGTTTATGACCCAACCTCAAATGAACTATTGACTTGTAATTTCTCTATAATCAAATAGATTTTATTCACTGGGATGCATCTTTAAAAACTCTCAAGATGTCGCCCTAGATAGAGGGAAATATGACAGTGGTTGCGGAACTAGCATAAAAGTAGTGGGGGGGGGGGTCACATATAATTAAAGTTGGGGTCGTATAGGGAGTTCACTTATTTCATAGACGGTTTCACTAAGCTGTGACTATAAAGTGTACACAGTAATGCCCTAAATAATCGACTCCTTAACCACATCAGAATTATGGGTAATTTTTCAGGATGAATGGCAACAAAGCATATTTCCAACTAAATCCTGAAAAGTTACCCATAATTCTGCTGTGGTTAAGGAATCAATTATTTAGGACATTACTGTATTATAGAATGGTATATACTAAATTATATTTCCCCTCTTTAGCAGCCCTCAATTTTAAAGGGTCCCAAGGCACTTGCGAGCACATTTTTCCAATTGTCCTACATGATCACATTGCTTTTGCATTCAGCATGTTTCTAATATATATTGCTCAAATTTGGTGCACTCTACAATGGCGCTCTACAAGATTGGCATAAAAATTGTTGCTGGTATGCGAGTATATCCTAGATAGTAAAATATATGGATATGTCTGGATATGTGAGAATTTATTCTCAATAAAGCAACACTGAAAAAACATACTCTCACATAACCCCAAGGCTAGAGAGTTAATTGAAGTGTTTTCCACCAGGAAGTAGCAAATTGTGCATGTCTGAGGGGAGGCAGCTGTTTACATGTCACTTGTACTCGTTTCCACGGAAACACAAAGATAACTGGCTGCTGGATAAATCTAGTAGAGATTTTTTTTTAAAGTTTATCTAGTTTAAAAATAGAAGATGATCCTGCTAGGTACACTGGAGAGAATTGTAAGTGGTAGTTAAGAAATTTCATGGGAAGAATTTCTGTTTTGTGTTTTTGTGGAGAGAACGGCTGAGGGGAAGCACCTGCCCAGCCAGGTATAATCGCTGAAGACTGCCATGGAATACATGGCTGGCTGAGAGCATATAAAACATCTTGGGCAGAAGCTTTTAAAAAGTAGGGACAAGTTCAGGTAGCAGGGTAGGGGTGTTACAACATACCCTTTCATTCTTCATAGAATAGCAAGAAATACCTCATAGATCAGCAAAATATAAGTGTTATATTGTCCCCAGATGAATGTATATCCATTCTAGTAGTTTAATATGGGATCGATTGCCAAAATTGCTTAAAGACAATTGAAAAAAATTATCGATTTCAGCATTTATGCTATTAGATACTTCTGACTGAAAAAAAATGCCCTTTTCTGGAAGTTATGCATTCTTTGCCTTGGTTGCTTTCAGAGACCCTGGTAAAAAGTGGGGTTCACATAAATATTATTAAGTGGAGGTTGTGCCCGATTCCAAAGCAGAAGAGGGGTGATTTATTGACAAAATACATAGAATTCTCATATGATACAATGTAACTGAAATGAAATGCGTCAAAATTAAAGTTTATGTGCACAGAATAAGATATATTCTGTTTCCATGCCAAGTTTGGGTCAGTGTATTAATGAAGAATTCTATTAAAGCTGTTTAGCTATCTTTGTCATTGAATTCATTTCATTGCTGCAATATTGCACTGGGTGATAAAAAAAATAAAATGGTTGAATCATCAAATATAAACTTTCCCATGAATCTGAAGCAGAATTTCATTGAGATTAGCCACTTTCAGTGCAATTGGCTGTAACCTGTGGCCAGCTTGCACTTATTATCGCCACATAAATGGCAGAGAGCTTCTTCAATCCCGGTCTGCGACTTCCTCGTCTGTCCCTCCAGGGAAGGCACAATATCAACATGCAAATATAGCTACTTATAGTGCACATTCTGGAACCTCTAGGACATATGTCTCGGTTTACCCACTTGTTGGAGAATCCTGACCATAAGAGTTTATGCAGATTGGCCTTACATCCATTTGAAATGAATTTCATTGTCAGGTCTGTCTCTAAGTGTATGACATCTAACATCAGGGGTGCTTCCAATGTCCTTTGTATTAAAGATTTGCGACTGTCTGTGATTGGTAAAAAATTATGCCCTGTGTCACATTCTATTGGTGCCATAGGTGCTTATGATGCCATTATTGGTTGCACCTACACTACAGCTTTATCCATGTTTCTGGTTAATATAATAATATTCAGGGCTCCTAACAGCCCTTTCATATCATCTCTGTTGTCTAAATAAAAATTTGAAGACTATTGGCCAAAAATCTATCTCTCAATGAATCTTGTTTTATCCCCTATTGTAAATATATCGGTAGAATTTTAAGGACACTAAGTATTATTTGGAAGATAACGAATCTTCCGGAAATGTCCTTGAAATTATTACCATCGTACAATGTAGAAAATACAAGTGTAAATTGTTTAAAGGATAATTCACTGCTGTTCATAGGCAATGACAAGAGTGCACATGTTGAATCATCCACTCAATATTAAAGACTTAAAGTCTTGGGTCATAATAATTGATCCATTTATTACGTGTATGCATTCTACATGTACCCTGTTCCAATGCGTGGGACAATTATTACCCTGATGCATGAGCCTGAACACTCAGTAACCATATACTGCTACCCGGGGACTGGGTGAGGTACAGTAATGCTCTAATTAATCGACTCCTTAACCACAGCATAATTATGGGTAACTTTTCAGGATTTAGTCGGAAATATGGCTTGTTGCCATTTATCAGAAAGCTCTCACTGAGAGCTTTCCAATGAATGGCAACAAGCCATATTTCTGACTAAATCCTGAAAAGTTATCCATAATTCTGCTGTGGTTAAGGAGTCGATTATTTAGGGCATTATACTGTATGCTAATACAAACCCCCCCCCCCCCCCAAATATGCCTTTAATAGTCTCTCAGTACTAACTATGCATGTACAAATTTTACTTGACCAATTACAATATGTAGGAAATTGTTGATATTTGATTTAGATTTTCTTTCGTTTCGTAAACCTTTCGCTATGTGTCATAAAATTGGGAAGCGTCACTTCATTAGACAATATAACGAGCAGAAACATGCTGTGTCTGGCTCATCAGAGTCCCAATAGCGCACACAATCTAACCGGCTTTGTTAGGCACCCGGTCGCTCACGATGAGCTGATCATTCACGGTACATACCCTTTGTTCATCATTGTTCGTTTAATTTTTCTGACGCCAGAGAGATCATTGCTTCATATAGGTGGCTATTGGACTGAACTTCAATGTTATAATTGCTCTCACTAGTATTGTGTGATGAAATCATTGGCCGTAGTTTCTCCGAACTTCTTTCTGTCCAGCAAGTTGTGAAATTATCCAGATCTCTATCTTGATTTTGAAAGTACTCAATATGATAGAGTGCATATCGAAAAAATCTTCAAAGTGTATTACCACATAGAAAGTCTTTTTGGTATACACTTGTGGGCTAAATTCTGTTAGAACATGATCTTGTATGGCCAACATTTTCTTTGGATGAACAGTGAAAGCTATCGGTTTCTATTGGTGGGATTTATTTATGAAGCGAAGTTGATTTCAGTTATTCATTACTTCTTGTGAATTTTTAATGAACAGTTTCTCAAAACTGAGGGAGGTTGGTTCTCTAGGATGGGAGAAGGCCCTTTGAGCAAATGGCTTCTGGAGAAATTCTATATTATGTGGTCACTTAAAGCCACATGTGCTCCAAAACACACTAAATAATAATCACTTCTGCATTTTTCCTGGCATCAAAATAGGTTGATAAATACTTGAAATATCTTTCTACAAACATTTATATTTGTTCCATAGAAAAGAAACATTTTAAGTCATACAAATTTCCATTTTGAACACAATATTTGGGATCCGAGCTCTTGTTACGCCATTTGTATTCATTGAAGATCTGGAATCGGAATCGAAATAATATGTGACTCCAGATACAGCATTCTCTTCATTTTAATCATAAAAATTATGTAATACCATGAAAGTTACAAATTGACAACAGCTCTAGATTTTCCCCCGATTGTCTAATTCACGAACAAAACGAAATAAAATTTACCGAAAAATATTAGAAACAAAACACGTCTTTTCAGTGCTATATCACTATATCGACAAGTTTGTTCAGAAGTTTTCCATGTAGATATGTTCGGAGATACATGTACCTCTTACCAAATTATATGTCCATTAAAAGATGTTGTGTTCAGGGTTCCAGGCCAATCTTTACGAATCATGCTATGCTTTCTATTCAGATACTAGTGTAAAAAGTACTACATTTGAAATGAAAGACACTATCTCCTATTTGATTTGAATTTTTTGCTCCATTTATATTATACTTGCTGATGTGCACAACTTCGTCCGGGCTGTTTAGGGATTTCTTTGTGGTCACCTCCATCTGAATAGAATATTAGGAGAAAGAAAATAACTATTATTCGATCGGTTCAGAAACATGCCTATATGAGCGTATATGAGCAAGTTCAGGTCAAGGACACGGTCACACGTGAAACTGGAGCCGCCCATATTGTTGCCTGGATCAAAGTAGGCCTACATACCAAATTTGAGTCAGATCGGTCGAGCAGTTTTCGAGTCTATAACACACATACAGACAGACAGACAGACAGACAGACAGAAGTTCCAAAATATATAATAGATTTTGGCATTTTAGAGGCAGCAATAATTACAGTAATGCCCTAAATAATGGACTCCTTAACCACAGCAGAATTATGGGTAACTTTTCAGGATTTATTCAGAAATATGGCTTGTTGCCATTGATTGGAAAGCTCTCACTGAGACTTGCATATATAGGAGAATGCATTGGCACAGGGTTTTCACAAAATTTCATGCAGCTCCAGTCATGGAAATTAAAGTGACAACCCTGTGCCAATGCATTCTCCTATATATGCGAGTCTCACTGAGAGCTTTCCGATGAATGGCAACAAGCCATATTTTCGACTAAATCCTGAGAAGTTTACCCATAATTCTGCTGTGGTTAAGGAGTCGATTATATCGGGCATTACTGTACAATAATTGCCCCCTTGCCCTTGGTTGCATATGTTCCCCCTGATCTTCACTAGCTGATTTCATCTCCACTTTCCCTGTTTGGCCATGTTGTTTACACAGTATCTTCGTGCTGACTGCCACATATTGTCCTATCTATTCCAAACCAATCATCCCAATCAATAGTTAAATCTTCGACAACAGGAAATAATTAGTGTCAGTGCCGATTCCCTGAAAATGATACCCAGGTTGTGATGATAGTATCCCATTCAATCGTTGACGCACAAACAATGAAGGTTAGCCAACCCTGCACCACCATTGATGACGTGCACAAGACCACTATTGACTGGTCAATTTTAAGGCCCTTGAGGCGAAACCTCCATTTTCATGTTTCTTTTCACTTGTTTATGCTGATGAGCATTCCTTAGTTAGGCAAGGGTAACAGCTTATTATAGCTATGTCAAAAGTTTGAACAGGTGATTATGACAGGTAAACCTGAGATTAGTGTGCCTGTCATTTGCAGAATGAGGTCCCCTGAGGGTGAATTTAATAACCCTATCCTGCATAGCATAACTAAATTCACCCACTGGGGACCTCATTCTGCTTAGGCCTCATCTTCTCTGGAAAGTTTCTTTATTATCAAATTTATGGCAGAAGATACATTGCAATAATCTAGGTTCCCAATGGGTGCGCATCACAATATTCACCATAGGGAACTTCAATCTGAATCTATGTCTCACATATTTAAGAGAATGCTTTGGCACAGGGTTTTCACAAAATTTCAGGAAGATCCAGTCATGGAAGGGTTAAACCCGCAAACAAAATCAAAATGATATACTGTCCTTATTCAAATTTGAGCCCTCTCGATTGATTTAATGAATTTTCGAATTTACTATGATTTTATTGAGAAAATTTAAACGTCTTGGTTTCTATAAACATTACTTAGGATTGCTTGCAATTGATATCACTTCTCACTTGTTACGTGGCTAAAGTTAACATTGCTCAAAATACAGGTGATGTCATAATCAACATCTAATGATTTCTGCAAGTTATTTACCATTTCAACCCTGACAATTATATTTTCTGATTGTTTTTTGTACTGTTGATTTTCACTGATAATTGACTCCGACTGTCAAAGAATCCAATTATGTCTTTCTGAGAGCGAAATCAGAAGTTTTTGAGACTAATTCAATGGACATACAGTAATGCCCTAAATAATTGACTCCTTAACCACAGCAGAATTATGTATAACTTTTCAGGATTTAGTCGGAAATATGGCTTGTTGCCATTCATCGGAAATCTCTCACCATATTTCCGACTAAATCCTGAAAAGTTACCCATAATTCTGCTGTGGTTAAGGAGTCGATTATTTAGGGCATTACTGTATCATGGCCAAACAGCCTTATATATAAATTAAAACTGATTTCTTATCATTTCAGTGTTTCAATGAGTTGAACAATGGCATTATTTGCCACATTCTTTAATAATGCAGTATAATTATAGTATCATAAATATTTAACATAAAAACTTTAACCTCAGAAAATTTGCCGAAATGTTGTAAAAAGCCTTGTGTTGTATACATATTCAGAAAATGTCGTTCACTAGGTCCATGTGTAATAGCTATAGAGATGCACCCTATTATTACAGTAGTCCAGAACAATGCTTATTCTCTAGTATCCAATAATTGGGCCAGGATAATTTCCTACACTTTCTTGTAAACAACAGCAATTACCTCTGGATGATAGAAAAGAAAATAGCGACTGATGTCATTTTGTCTTGCGGTCTATGGTTTCTCATGTAATTATGACACTTACACCAAACAAGGCGACTTGATTCTTTTAATGTTACCGATTCTAATAACTTTTAGATATGTGTGGATTGCGAACCTGGGGGTTTTGGTACACTGGGAATTAAGAGGAATATTGTCGATCCAGTCTGCTTGAATACAATAAAGACCATATCTGGGCTGAACTTCATACATGCCTTGAAAGCTTGAAATATAGAGTCTAGCTTTATTGTAAGTAGTATTGATTGTTTGGATGCACCACTCACTGAATTTATAATAATTTTTAAAAACTTGAAAACTGCCAAGAAATGGCCTAGAATTTGGCCTTAAATTTTTTGAAAATAACCTAAAACTTTGCCATGAAATATCTTGAAAATTGTCACATGGTGGGTTAGGTTTCCTTGAGTTTCATTGGTCTGATCATGTATACAGTAATGCCCTAAGTAATCGACCCCTTAACCACAGCAGAATTATGGGTAACTTTTCATGATTTAGTCGGAAATATGGCTTGTTGAATGGCAATAAAGCCATATTTCCGACTAAATCATTAAAAGTTACCCATAACTCTGCTGTGGTTAAGGGGTCGATTACTTAGGGCATTACTGTACATATATACTAATTATCTCCCCAAACAATTGCAGCCACCTCATTCTTAGATCATTGGTTATTTTGATATCCAAGTATTGTAGAAGGAACTATATGAGTTGGTATCCTCATCTGACCAGAGGGATAAAGGGAAGAATTCCATCAAAGACATAACTGACTGAGAAGTCCATCAATCTGCAACCTGAGCAGAGCTCATAACACCTGTCAGCTATATTTCTCACCATGAAGCCCAGAATTACAGGTACGCTGAGTCTGAATTGATGAGCTAACCAATGTACACAAGGAACTTTCTCTTAAACTGGGTCGTCCTTGACCTGGGATGGTGCTCTCAACTCGTCTGTACTCAATAGCAATAGCCACCGAAAATATTTTTACAATCAAGTGACCAATTTTGAATTGAGATTTCTGTCTATAAACCTTCACACAGTCCAAATTACAGTAGTGCCCTAAATATTCGACTCCTTAACCACATCAGAATTATGGGTAATTTTTCAGGATTTAGCCGGAAATATGGCTTGTTGCCATTCATTGGAAAGCTCTCACTGACATGTCCTCTGGATGTATTGTATGATTTTCACATACAATGAGTTGAATATGTTCCTGTATGAATTCAAATTATAGATTTATAAGGCACCAAGTTTGAACATTTATTACCAAGCAGAGGTGTTTGGTATGAATTTTTCCAACAGTTAGAAAAATTTATAAATAGAGGAACTAGTTAAAAATTCTAGCTGGGGGTAGGGGTGCAAATGGAATTTAATTTACCAGATTTTTGTCTGGTCCGCATAATGCATTTGTAAATTGAAGGTGAAGACCAACCCCCTCCCCCCACCTTCCCAGGCACCATACTTCCCTGCTTAGTGGCCCGCCCCTCCACCTGAAAACCAGAGAGCGTATTCCTGCCAAGCCCACTCGCACCTGGCCACAGGGAAAGGTCAAAGAAAAATATATCAACATAGTGTGGCCTGCATTTCACTACTGTTTGCTCTGACAGACTCCACACAAGCTTTTACCTACACATGTGTTCTACTCCACTGAATTTGAGTGACAGACACCTCTGCCTGTTGTTAAATGTCACTCATTCTGACTGGCCTCTCCCACAATGCTTGGCTTCCCATGCAAATTACTCAAATCAGCTAAGTGGTGTACCTTGTGGGCTGGCCTCAATGATGGGTGCTGCCGTGTGCTATTACCTTATAGCTTAACAGTACTTCACCATTATAGGTGTAAGCTGAGATGGTTTTCTAAACTTTGGATAACTTTTGCAAGTTTTTTTTGTCATCTTCGAACTTTCAATCACCTGGATTTTTTTTAACAAAAGATTTGTTTTGTGTTCAGTTACTGAAAGAAAAATTATGTGAATTTGAGGTGAATTTATTACTTGAACCGATTCTTGCCACAACTGGAATATTCCAAGACATATTGAATTCTGACTTTTTGGATTAAACAATGTGAGACCAATTCTTGATATGAAAAATCTTTCTATAAAAATTAAAAATCTGATTCGGAGATATGTGTGAAAACTTATCTAAATGTTGGATTTTAGCTGCTCTTCGTCCTACTCTTTTGGATTTTATTGCCTAAGAACTAATAATGGATTTCCAAATATTAATGGTGAGTTTGTGCTTTTTGTTTTTAAATTGTGATTATTACCACTTTAGAGGGTGTTCTCTAGTACTAGTAGATTAAATGTATTATACCCGCAGGATAAGATTCCATAATTTTGAGGCAAAGTTGACCGGAAGAGGGCATTAATGAAGCTTTGTTTTCGTTAACGCCCGGCGCCCGCTTCTGGTTAAGTCACCAATCACATTATCACACGAGTATGGAGTGGTAATAACAGTAATAACATGATTTTGTCCAGTGTCATGGTTTATTAACGGCCCTCCAGGAATGATTAACAGCACTCGGGCCTATAAACGATAACGCCTTATAAAATCATGTTATTGGTATATTATAAATATAACATATCAATCATAAATGAACAATTTACCAAACTGACCTTCCTGTTTTTGGAGATTTTTTCACATACAGAGGGGCGGATGAGCAGTGTGGCATGCAGTGGCTCCATCCACTACCCCTTGCTGTGCCTCCCCAGGCAACACCAGTACAATTTCATAATAATCATAGAGAAAAAGTGCCCTTTTTAGAGTTCCTCCTGTTCTCTTCAATGCACCTACCAGAAGTAGGGGTCAGGCAAGAGGTGTCAGAGAGGGAGGCAGAGGCAATGGGTGGGGGTGCAAAGTGCAGAAGGCTCCTTTATTGTATTTAATTAATATAGAATAGCATGAAATATTGACAGAACTCTTTGTATTGTCCTGAAGGCAAAATATATCTATTCAGATATGAGCTTGATCCTTGAAGGAGAACTTCTGATTGAGTAGCATCATTTTATCTCCTCCACGTTCATGCATACATGTACCTCTGACTGCAAGCACCCTGAAACACATAATCATTATAAGCTCTATCCCTTCTTTTTGACCCATTTAACACACTCAATATCTGGTCAATGCAATATGCCATTCGGTACAATTAATCTTCAGAACATGAAGTGGAATTCAGCCAGAATTCTTGCAAATGATATGTTGAATTCCGGAAGATGTTTCAACTGGCTGCTGGCTCGGCCCCAGAAGAAACAGCTGTCCGTATCATTGTGTGAGCTGACTACATCTATCTCGGTCTATCTCTTCCTTTCCTGTCAATTGTGGCAGCTTTCTGGCACTTTTTCTTCTTTCTTTCATAATATCCATCATTCTTGAAGACTTGTAAATATCTGATGTTCATAGAAATATTTGGTTTTGTAGAAAATAATTGAATATAAATTTTATGCTTGGTTATTGAATTCCCACTATTCTCTCAGCCTTCCTTGGTCATATCCAACATAGGACGCTTGGTTACAACTACATGTATGTGCAGTAACTATCCTGCTCAATAAATTGATCAATAGCCTTTCATTGGGAAATGAGTGGTTCCAGCCACAATATTTAAGGTTACTATTTCTTTTCTGAGTTCTTGATCTAAACATTTACCAATTTTGGAAGATTTCAGTTGTCGTTAAGTGATTGTAAAGATTCCATGTCGAAAATGTT
Source organism: Siphonodentalium dalli (assembly GCA_032622095.1). Classification (NCBI taxonomy): domain Eukaryota; kingdom Metazoa; phylum Mollusca; class Scaphopoda; order Gadilida; family Siphonodentaliidae; genus Siphonodentalium; species Siphonodentalium dalli. The sequence goes on along the minus strand of CP136061.1, from coordinate 148,337,589 downwards.
TACATGTTCGTTAAATGTCTATCATATTTTCAACATTTCCAACAGTTGAAACTTTGGTATGGTTAAGAGTTGACTTTTCCACTCCCCCACACTGTTTTATTAGCTGAGTATATGAAATTGTGCTTCTACCCATGCCCTTCCTGTACATAGTGATTTCCCCTGATTTTATATTCCTAGGTCTCACATTCAGGAAATGCTTAGGTATAATCAAGCCTTCGTTCTTTATTCATCACGGTGTTTACTGTGCGATTTGCACTGGTTCTACCAATACCCTCTCTCTACACTAAAGAACGCCTCCCGCAAAAATAAACTGACCTTTTGCTAGAAGTAATTGTTCAACAATCAAGTGTGCTAAGAAAAATAAGTCGCCTGCTTTAATTGGTTAAATATTTACTTGGAAAGGGTAATGATTTCATTGAGTTAGGAACAGTTCTCGTCATAGGGTTTGGATGTGAAGTGGGATATCCTAGAGTTTGTCCAGGTGCACGCTATGTTATGTTTGCATGAGCATCAAACTTTACTCTAGATACCAGTGCACATATATGCGGTACCAATATATGTCTGGATGGACGGAACCAATGATCAAGGGGTGCACATTCTTCAAAATTAGGCTTGAAATGACAAAATGTTGCAACAAATTTTCTAAATTATTGTAAATACCCCCAAGGCATTACATTTCTCAAAAACAACACAACCGACAACCAATCATAGTTTAAGAAGAAAACAAGAAATAAAAATATTTCTTCAAGGAAAGGGGCCATCAACTTACTACCCTTTGCACTTTTCTACCAGCTTTGTTTGCGTTAAACCATCTGGACCGTTTAATTTTCTGTTGAATTGGGAGCAACATTCATTATTCAATGTCTGTCACCATAGCATTATAATCATCCTCACAATTCCTTCTTCAACTCGACTCGTCACCACAAAATGCTGAAATTGACAATTTTGTCTCATAAACCCTTTCTTCACTAAATACTCATTGACGAGTAGATTCCACACGAAATGTTCTTGTAATAAGTTCAAGAAATCGCCATAGGTTGTTTGTTGAACTTATTATCTGAATATTTCCCTCCAATAAATTGGACTCCTGCACTTTTATTATCTGTCGTCTGCCTATTTTTCTTGAAAACCCCTCCAGATGAGTCTATTGTTCCAATGTATATACTTTTATAACTGAGTGGGAGAATCCATTTAGTATAGAAAGGGTTGAAGATCTTATGAAATTAAGCTAGCAATTTACTTATGTCTTGTCCATCTGAGATTGTAGTATAAAAGTCAGGATCTCTCAATCTGTCACACCAAGACTGAGTTTAGTGTGCCTGTCATTTGCAAAATGAGGTCTACAGAGGGCGAATTTAGTGACACGAGCCCACTATCCTGCAATCTGAGTCTGTCTCCCATAGCAGATGAGACCATGCAGAATGAGGTCCTAAGAGGGTGAATTTGGTGACGCTAGCCCACTATGCAGGATAGCGTCACTAAATTCACTCTCTGGGGACCTCATTCTGCAAATGACAGGCACACTAAACTCAGGTTTGTGTCACACCGAATGTGCTGGAGTTGAGCCAGTTGAATGCAATGTGATGTATCATTATGAAAGGTTGTGTATTCAGTAATGCTCTAAGTAATCGACTCTTTAACCACAGCAGAATTATGGGTAACACTTCATGATTTAGTCGGAAATATGGCTTGTTGCCATTCATCGGAAAGCTCTCGGGGAGAGCTTTCCGATGAATGGCAACAAGCCATATTTCCGACTAAATCCTGAAAAGTTACCCATAATTCTTCTGTGGTTAAAGATTCGATTACTTAGAGCATTACTGTATGTTCTAATGATGCTGCACTTGTGATATGTAGACTGTAGTGTTATTGTTCATTGTTTCTGGCTATGACTGTAGATTTTCCCATTAATCTGATTCAACAAACCATGGGTGCAAACTTCCTGTAAGAAGGGCATGAACAACACCTGTGCACAGGTCTGCATGCCAAGTAATATAATCTATACATCGCCATATATCACCAGGCCCCCCAACCATCAAAAAACAAATACCACTCTGCCGGGGATAGAAGGACTGGAAACTTATGTAGGAACTCAGTCACGGAAATTCATTTCAGATGAGGGCTCCTTATTAAAAACAATTGAAATTTATTCTGAACTTCAGAAACTTCAGGTTAAAGTCACTTATTGTGTTTGAAACTTTATCATATTAATCATTTATATCCTACTAGCCGATGAGCCCGACGTTGTCCGGGCTATTCAAAAACCAAATTTCAAGTCGATAGCTCTACCCAGCCCGACCTTGTCCGGGCTATTCAAAAACCAAATTTCAAGTCGATAGCTCTACCCAGCCCGACGTTGTCCGGGCTATTCAAAAACCAAATTTCAAGTCGATAGCTCTACCCGTTTCCAAGATCTGGTCGGCGCATGCGCGAAGCTGGCGTCGCACGGGCTCGGCGACCTGATAAAATTTGTATCCGGGGCAAGATACATTCACATACCAAATTTCAAGTCGATAGCTCCACCCGTTTCCGAGATCTCGGTTGGAGGGGTTTGATTATGGCTCTGGAACCACTTGTCTTAAACCTTTCTATACTAAATACTCATTGACGAGTAGTTCCCTTAGGAAATGTTCAGATGATAAGTTGAACTACTTATCTAAACATTTCCCACCAATGAATATGAATTCTTCAGCACTTGTATTATCATTTCGTCTGTTTGTCCGACTCTGTCATCTGCTCGTATATCCTTAGCTTCCCTCCAAATGAATAATAGATATTGATATACTTTTATAACTGAATGGGAGAATCCATTTAGTATAGAAAGGGTTAATTAAGTTTTGGCATCTGAAAATCCTGGCATTGACCACTTGAGAGCTATAGTAAATGCCCTAAATTATTAACCACAGCAGAATTATGGGTAATTTTTCAGGATTTAGTCGGAAATATGGCTTTGTTGTCATTCATTGGAAAGCTCTCATTGAGAGCTTTCTGATGAATGGCAACAAGCCATATTTTCGACTTCATTGGAAAGCTCTCATTGATAATGGCAACAGGCCATATTTCCGACTAAATCCTGAAAAATTACCCATAATTCTACTGTTAAGGAGTCGATTATTTAGGGCATTACTGTATCTACTGCAGTGCCCCTCCTTCCAATACCCCTGCCTTCTCCATGGACAATATATTAAATTACAGACACTAGTCAATGGTATAATATTGAGGCCACATATAGATTCTGTCATACTACATAAATACATTCACCTGAGATATACATACATGTATGTATGACCACAGGTGTGTTTCTACTTAATTTCCTGTCCTTCCAATTTCATTTTGATACAGACATGAAACAGTGCATATAACTATCACTCACTATTCATCAAACGTAGAGGAGCATGAGAGCCGATTGTGCGGACAAACAGGCGAGGTGTGCGCTTTAAGTGGGACCCTGCCGTGATGTTGTCGGGCTAGTTAGGCTTGACCAATCACCAGTAACCACAGCCTCCCAATAAAGCAGGCTGAAAGCCCGTAATGTTACAGACGACCTCCATGTACTTTCACTCATTCATGTAATGTCGACACCTGGGAAATACATGTTCAATTTAATATTGTCATTAAGTGGGGAAATACGTCATGTCACATACATGGATGGATCAATAGATGTTTATGACCAAGACTCCAGTATATTCATCACATGCCCAAGACTGGAATGTATCAGAAACTAATGTCACTAGTCATTTATAAGTTTATATAGGTATCAATTTGATATTTTAAACCCTGTTTTGGACCATATTAAAAAAAAATTCAAGATTTTATTTTGATCTTGGGATGGAATGGGGCATCAGAGCAAGGAGCATGTACAGTAATGCCCTAAATAATCGACCCCTTAACCACAGTATAATTATGGGTAACTTTTCAGGATTTAGTCAGAAATATGGCTTGTTGCCATTCATCGGAGAGCTCGGGGAGAGCTTTGTGATGAATGGCAACAAGCCATATTTCTGAAAAGTTACCCATAATTCTGCTGTGGTTAAGGGGTCGATTAATTAGGGCATTACTGTAGGGGCTCCAGCCCCATTGTCCTAGATGGTACCTATTAGTAATGCTGAATTTAATTTGGGATTTCCCTTCTGAAGGTTGTACCCTCTTGCCCTTCAATGAGTCACCACCCTGGAATAAAAATGGGAAGAAACATGTATACTCCACTCATATGCTGAGATTCGTTGATGACAGGACAATTAAAAAAAATATTTGTGTTGTTCATAGCCTGACCAATAAGTTTGGACAAAACATACCTATTAAATGGTAATTCTACGTTTTGTCCAATTTGTTTGTTTTGTCTAAGTACATTCTTGCTGTAGTAGGTATGGTTTATATATCCAGCTCCCTACTAGCCATTGAGTGTATATATAGAGAGTCTGAAGTGACTAGTCCATGTTTGATGTTCTTAGACTAGTCATCTAGCATACCTACAGAGTCTGAAGTGACTTAAATCCATGTTTGTGATGATCACAGTAGCCATTGGGTGTGTAGAGAGCCTTCAGTGACTAGTTACTAGTCCATGTGTGTGATGTTCATAGACCAGCCATCTAGCATACATAGCGAGCCTGAAGTGACTAGTCCATGTTTGTAATGTTCATAGACTAGCCATCAAATGTACCTAGAGAGGCTGCAGTCACTAGTCTATGTTTGTGATGTTCATAGACAAGTCATCAAGCTTAGAAGCAGATCTTTGAAATGGTCTGGCAGTCTGTTCTACTAATTAGCATGGGCTTCGGAGCTACAGCAGTAACAACATATTTAAAACTGAATGCAATTGAGCAGTGTATTGGGCAAATCAAATACTGTCATGTTTTGGCGATATTTTGTTTCAATATTGGGATCAAATTAGGAAGAAATTATATATATATATAATTCACCTACAGTAATGCCCTAAATAATTGACTCCATAACCACAGCAGAATTATGGGTAACTTTTTCATGATTTAGTCGGAAATATGGCTTGTTGCCATTCATCGGAAATCTCTCAGTGAGAGTTTTCCAATGAATGGCAACAAGCCATATTTCCGACTAAATCCTGAAAAGTTACCCATAATTCCGCTGTGGTTAAGGAGTCGATTATTTAGGGCATTACTGTATATGCAAAGTTATGATGGTGTATTATAGAACTTAACTGAAGCAGTAGACAAATTGTCATATCAAGATACACACAGGCTTCATGTTAGGCTCCAAGCTGTATGGGATTTGGACAATTCCTGGCTATATATATGCTACTGCACTTATCTTTCAGTTTGTACCTTGCATAAGTAAAGTGCCTGAAGTCACTGGTCCACTTTTGCAATCTTCTTTAATACTAGCCTTCAAGCCCAGAAGCAGATCTTTGAAATTGTCTGGCCGTCTGTTCTACTAATTAGCATGGGCTTCAGACCTATAGAAATACCAGCATAAACTGAATGCAATTGAGCAGATAGATTCTTTGAAGTTTGCTCTAAGTTTTGATTTAGAGCAACACCTGGATGATTTGGGCAGGTAGAAAGGAGCAGGAGATATACACTACACCTTAGTTAACTGATAACATATGGTGGCCTGACTAACTCTACAATATCCTCATTCATCTGTTTATGAATCTGCTCGAAATCTATCCCATCCCTGTCTGATGAGCAGGTCTTTTGTCAAGACATGCAGCTCCATAAAGTACAGCAAATGCCCTAAATAATTGACTCCTTTAATAACCAGAGCAGAATTATGGGAAACTTTTCGGGATTTAGTCGGAAAAATGGCTTGTTGCCATTCATCGGAAAGCTCTCACAGAGCTTTCCGATTAATGGCAACAAGCCATATATTTCCGACTAAATCCTGAAAAGATACCCATAATTCTGCTGTGGTAATTATGGGTAACTTTTCAGGATTTAGTCGAAAATATGGCTTGTTGCCATTCTTCAGAAAGCTCTGTGAGAGCCTTCCGATGAATGGCAACAAGCTATATTTCCGACTAAATCCTGAAAAGTTACCCATAATTCTTCTGTAGTTAAGGAGTTGATTATTTAGGGCATTACTGTAAATCCATCGCTGCAATTTTAAAGATGGGAGTGTGATTTTCTACTATCCCCTATTGGTGTTAGCAGGTGGTCCCAAAAAAAGACATTACATATGTATTAAAGTAGAGTTAAGAAAACCCATATTTTAGAGTCTCTACAGCTGGTCAAGACATGAGGCTCAGTCATGTAATCAGTCATGTAATCAGTGACTGTAATTTAGATAGAGTGTGATTCTCTGGTATTCCCCTTATGTTTGTATGTATCAGTTGAAGATGTTTATTCCCCAAATGTCTCCACATCTGGTCTTGAACCACCTATGGCTATCCAATATGCCTTCGGTTATAGTAACATATCTTGTTTAACCCTTCATGACAGGAGCTGCGCTGGTGCAGCATTAAAGACCATGTGCCAATGCATTCTACTATATATGCGAGTTTCCCCATAGGGAGCCTCGTATATATAAGATAATTCACTTGCTTACAAGGTCAAGATGAATATTGTTAGGTCAATGTATTCTCTTACATGCATGTATGTGTGAGGCTCCCTACGGAAGACTCGCATATATGAGGATTCATTGGCACAGGGTTTTTTCGGAAAATTTCAGGAAGCTCCTCTATCATGAAAGGATTAAATGTAATTGCCCTATTTAAAATTCTGTTCTTTTGCTTCTGGATTTTGTGTGCAGGTCCATCTAAATTTCCACTTCCTGACATAGCTCAGGTGTGGCAACCCCTTAAAATGATTAAAAACTCCCATCTAGTCCGTAGCACAAAACATCCTAAGACTATAACTCTTTAAATGAGTGCATAAAAATCACAGGAGTAGATCATACAGTAATGCCCTATAAAGTAATCGACTCCATAACCACAGCAGAATTATGGGTAACTTTTCAGGATTTAGTCGGAAATATGGCTTGTTGCCATTTATCGGAAAGCTCTCGCTGAGAGCTTTCCAATGAATGGCAACAAGCCACTCATTTAAAGAGTTTAATATAGTCTTAGGATGTTTTGTTCTGCAGACTAGATGGGAGTTTTTAATCATTTTAAGGGGTTGCTACACCTGAGCTATGTCAGGAAGTGGAAATTTAGATCGACCTGCACACAAAACTACTAAATTATTAAGCTGGTACCACCTAAGGGAATCTGTGTTATCTGAAGACCACATCAAGCATATTACATAACAATAAAAAATGTCAAAAAGACTTCAATCATAGTTTTAGAAGGAAAAGTTTGGGAAGAGTGTTCTTAGCATGTATACAAATTGAGTGGAAATGAAACTGCCATAAAAAGTACATGATCTGAAATAGTTTAAGGCTCGAATGGCAATCTAATTGAGTTCAATGGTGCTTCAATAATCTCAACATTATGTTAACCCTTTCAGTGCCAAGTCCGATTTTTGTATCAACCCATATTTCCTTGATCATTTTTCAAATTTATTGATTATAATAATGTGATACATGCATTGATGGAAAGAGCTCTAAGACTTGGCACTGAAAGGGTTAAGTGTGTAATAACATGTGCTGGGGAATTCCAACTCGAACCAGGCATCACCATATATGGGATTTAAAGTGGAGAAAATAAATAGATTTCAAAAATCGAAATATAATAGCTCTAAATTGGACAGGTCATCTTTAAAGCAGATTATCAAATGCTGGCAAGCCTGAATTTAGTGTGAATGACATTTGCAGAATGAGGTCCCCAGAGGGAAAATTTAGTGATACCATTCCGCACAGCGGGCTAGCATCAACAAATTCACCCTCTGGGGACCTCATTCTGCTTAGGCCTCATCTTCTGGGAAGAATCTATAGTCTCAAATTAACATTAAGTTTAGTTACTTTTTCCCTTCTGTTCAGTTTCTATATCCCCTAATTTGCAGAAGATAAATTTCATAATCGAGGATGACTAATGGTGAACTTCACCAATTTCAACTCAGGTACTTCAATCTGAGCAGTAGGTATCCCATAGCAGTTGAGGCCTAAGAAGAATGTCGTCCCCAGATAGCGGGATAGCGTCACTAAATTCACCCTCTCGGGACCTCATTCTGCAAATGTCAGACACACTAAATTCAGACTTAAATGCTGGTTTCGGATTATAGTTCTTATTTTATTACTTTATTTCTTCTCAATTGCAGAGAATTTTAGTTGACCTTTGCATTATATTTTACTTGTTACCAATATGATGAAATTACCAGCTCATGCTGATTTCAGGAGCTGATATTCCCACTGAAAGCCAAACAACTAACCCTCAAAGGTGTCTTGTCTTCTTTGTATCAAACTTCTTATGATCTTTGGTCAAACATCAGTTCAGCTAAAAGAAAATTCAATTAACATACGAACAAGTGTAGAGTTTCACATTTAAAATTTAAATCAGGCTTGCTTTAATGGGATAGATGACCACTTTGAAGATGCTGATAATGTTGTACATATATTATACATACTCCAGATCTCACCTGCGTTTCTTCATAATTATTAGTTGCCTCTTGGTCCTTTTTTAAGCATTTTTTCAAATGGGTAATAAATCTATGCAGATGCTTTAACCCTTTCTATACTGAACGGAATCTCCCATTCAGTTATAAAAGTATACATTGGAATTGTCTATTCTTCATCTGTAGGGATGTTCAGGATATATGAGCAGACGTCAGACAGACAAAAACATAATACAAGTGCAGAATTATTCCTTTTCATTGGTGTGAAAGTTCGACAACTTATTTTATGAACATTTCCCAAGGGAACTACTCATCAATTAGTATTTAGTATAGAAAGCTGGTGAAAGTGTTAATATATTAACATAACCTTTTCACATTTCAATTACCTGGTTGAAAGCTTGCATCTGTATTAAACTTGAAACACAGATATTTATTTTGTGGCCAAAATATTTAAAACACATAAAACTTCCAACTTTTCAAAGAGATCCTACAGTAATGCCCTAATTAATTGACTCCATAACCACAGCAGAATTATGGGTAACTTTTCAGGATTTAGTCGGAAATATGGCTTGTTGCCATTCATAGGAAAGCTCTCCCCGAGAGCTTTCCGATGAATGACAACAAGCCATATTTCCGATTAAATCCTGAAAATTTACCCATAATTCTGCTGTGGTTATGGAGTTGATTACTTAGGGCATTACTGTACCAACTTTGATAGGTATTAATCTAAAATTTAATAATAAATGGATCAAGTGGTTCACAAATCAACAATCTTACATAATATTTGGGCTAATTCCCTTTATATTCTATATTCTGAAATTATTTCAATGAATGAGAAAAAAAATTGTATTTCATTATATTGCCATAGATTTGACCATAACTCCTTGACTCAGGATATTTATTTTAAATAAATTATATAGAAAGAGTTGAGAATCTCAAGTATATATCTCAACCAAATAACACAAATCAGTATATGTTTAACCAAATAAAAAAATCAGCATATGTTTAACCAAATAAAAAAGAACCAGAAAGCACAATCACACATCTGAGTGGAAGTGGGCCAATTCCCACAATGAGAATCTCGGATTTCTCTGTTGTCTTGTATCTGCACAGACCTGTGCTACTATTTATCATGTTGCCATACTTATCTCTATAGATGACAAGATTATACCTCCCTCCGCTCTACTTCTTGTGGGAAAAAACTCCTTTTATCTGTGTGATCCAATTTCTGGAAATTGGCACAATAAATCTGCCCTACACTCAAAAGTCCAGGGAGATGTGGAATTATTTTAACCTAACTCACTCCAGATTGGCTCCCCTTATAATCTGCTTCTCATGAAGTGTGATAGGAACCATTTGGAGTCAATTCTATTTTGACATTAGCGTCAGGAGAACCTGCAACCAGAGCTGTAATGCCTTCTGTATATTCACTGTTGATTTCTTTGTTCAGATAATAAGTTCAACAAACTGCCTTGAATTATTGTTGAACTTATATGAATATTTCCTAAGGGAGTACATGTATTTAGAAAAGAAAGGGTTATGGAATTCATCCTGAATAGATTATAGTTTTTGTTTGTCTCCAACTCAAATAAGTGCATCTGTTAATTGAACAGTAACCATAAAATATCCATAAAAAACTTCTGATATAAGATTATTTATTGATTAGTTAGATGTATATATTGTACGTGTTGTTTGAAAATCGACAAATATTTGCACTAAAAATAAGAAAGCAATAATAAGTTTATCCTCTTCACCAAAACGCTGTTCCCACAAATGGGATATATGGTTGGTTTATAATAGCAGGATGATCTCCAGAGCTACTGTGACTAATTGTGGGTAGAAATGTGTCTACCGTTATGTATACCCCAGTTAGCTACCCTGGTGGTGCTTAGATCAGATAAGAAATTTTAATTATCCCACACCGTTATCTTCCATTTGATAAACATGAACTGTGCACTGGGTTTATTCATTGGAGCGTCTTGTTGATCATTATGATAAAATATTTCCATAATCGCCTTTTTAATCTGATGACCAGCATGGTACTTAGATACCTCTATACACTTTAACCCTGGGATCGTGTGATATACATTGATACATTTAGCAAAATATCAGTGGATCGGGAGTTACTTGATTCCCATTCATTCATTTGTAGGGATGTTTATACATTTAGGCTGTTAGTTGAGCATAATATCTGAAAGATAATCATTGAATGGAAGTTCCTACGATTTTTGCTTTTCATATGTTGCAGTAATGAGAGCATGAACATTTTCATCTCCATTAATTTTCTCTGACTTCTTAGCAAGAGTCATGGATAGACATTAGATGGTCTTTGTTCTGGGTTTGGGTGGATGTTGTCAGTTCTCAATTTCAATGGGAACCACGCTCTCTTGAACCCAACCAAATGCCCCAGCTCTAGTACATTTCTTTTGTACCCCCACCCATTTCTTAGGTTATAATTTTTTAACTGTCTGCTCAAGTATTCTAATTATTGGAAAATTTCAATCAAAAGACACTCTATTTAGGTCAGAAATTGAGTCTAAAATTTCAATGTAGTAAAGCGTATTCAGTATTCAACTCGTGGATCTATACAAACCAAATACTTCATATTTATGCCAATACATGTTGGTAAGAATATTTAAACTTATATTTCCAGTCCAAAATATCAACCCTGCAACCCTCCCCATGTTGACAATTCCCTGACTTTATCAAACTGACCATTACTAACACTGAATTGGTCAATTTCATAGCATGTTTCTGTTTATTAGGATACCCAGTGAGCATCTCCAAAATATTTATTTGGGTACACAGGGTCTCCGAAATATGATTGGAGTACCCATGATCTACAAATCTCGCCCTACCAGCATGAAACCTCTATCGAAGAGGCATGCTATTTAGTGTTTTTTTTTTTTTTTAGAAAATGCATGGACTTGAAATGTTGATTTGTTATTGAATCAAAGCAGATGCACTATCTTTGGTTACAACGTCTTAATAGGCCAAGTTCTGGAGATCCTGTGTGTCCTTTGGAGGGGGGGGGGGGGGGGGGTTGGGTACTCAAATCAACATTTTGAGAACATGGGTACTCAAATAAGCAGAATTGTGAACTTGACCAATTCAGTATTACTATTAAATGTAGAGAATTGCTGATTAACCCAAATCAGTGCCAAGTCCGATTTTTGTATCAACCCGTATTTCCTTGATCATTTTTCAAATTTATTGATTATAATAATGTGATACATTGATGGAAAGAGCTTTCCATCAATGTATCACATTATTATAATCAATGAATTTGAAAAATGATCAAGGAAATATGGGTAGATACAAAAATCGGACTTGGCACTGAAAGGGTTATTACCCTTCCTATACTAGTAAAAGATGTATTTGCCCACCAAGTTATAAAAGTATGTCCAGAATAGCATGTTATCAAACTAGGCTGATATCGCATTTAAACAGAGTAATATCGATTAGCCGAAAATCTACTTCACTGTTATAAAATAACGTGTAGGTATCCATTTCTGCGATGTCACTCATATAAAAGAGTTGTCAGTTACTAGTGGGTTATCTAATTAATAAATATGATATTACTTGGTTTGTTTGATATTATTGGCCTGATATCATCCCTCGGTAATCTCATATCACCCTTTGACCTCAGGCTGATATGAGGTTACCTCGGGCTGATATCGGGCCTAATATCAAACAAACCAAGTAATATCCTCTAAATATTGTAATGATTTATTATTCACTTGGAGGGTTGTTCAGGAAAAATAAGCAGATAATACTAGTACAGAAGGAGTCCTATTTCTTGGAGGGAAATGTTCAGATAATAAGTTCCAGTTTGTTGAACTTATAATGTGAACATTTCTATAAAGGGATAACTACTCGTCAAGATGCTTTAGTATAGACAGAGTTAATTGTATAGTCTGCTGAATTACTTGATGTGACCAATTCTGATGAGATGATATATAATATATCAATAGCTATCCAGAGTGAGATACAGTAATGCCCCAAGTAATCGACTCCTTAAACACAGCAGAATTGTGGGTAACTTTTCAGGATTTAGTCGGAAATATGGCTTTCCGATGAATGGCAACAAGCCATATTTCCGACTAAATCCTGAAATGTTACCCTTAATTATGCTGTGGTTAAGGAGTCAATTACTTAGGGCATTACTGTAGGATATAGCTGATAATAGCCACCTGATGTATTCTGTCACAAGGTCTATTCCTATCAGAGGCTATTATTGGCTAGCAATGCCCTATCATTTATGTCTTTTTTGATCATCAAAACCCCTCAATTAAAATATTACAACCCACTATTCAATGTCATGTTTATAGACCAGAGTTGTCCCCAGTTACCTCATAATTGGAGGGTTGGTCCCTTGCCATTGAAATAGACAGTCCTATAGGTTTCTGGAGACTTCAAAAGTGGGGTGAGACATAATGCCTTTTAGTAGGATTATAGGTCTGATATATAAGGCACAGGTAGTAATCATCCATTGTCATACATGCCCTCTGTGTCATACAGCAAGTGTACTGGGTGCTGTATTATTTAACTTCCGATCCCTTGGTATTCAAATATTTCAATGAATGGGGCTCTCAGAAGGAGAATTTAAAGTCATGGACTTTTAACATATACATATATACATTAATATGAATAAGATTGGACCCCCATATACAACTCTTGGTCACATGACTTCTTAGAAAAATACATGTACAAACAAATTAAGCGAAAATAATTGTGCTAAAATAGGAGTTGTTGGATATAAATGATTTTAACCACCTGACTCCACCACTGTTTTTCTATCACCTTTATTTTTTATGGAAGATTATAATTATATAGTTAGTCATACTATTGTTACACATGATGAACAAATTGTGTAGTTTAGAATTCAATTAACTTGTCAAGAGTTAATCTGAAACCTGCAGTTATAATCGTATGTTCCGATGGTTCAATTGCTTCGAAAGAGCAACCCGGACATTTATCATGTGACCTTTCAGACTTGATTTAGCAAATGGTTCGAAATGAGATCCATCATTCTACTATTAGTAGTTATGTGTAATTGTTTGAGTGCAGGAAAGAAAATGCTTTGTTTGTTGGGATTTAATTTTGTATGGATGGGGAGTATCAGTGGACAGTTAAATTGATTGGTTTTACACCTGCCGAAGACGATGATATTAATCTGACTCGCCTCCAATGACCCGATATATTTGACCGTATATAGGTAGGGATTGAAATTGAAAGATGATGGCGACCAAAATACTGAGTGCAATATTGCAGATACCAAGTGCAATTGCATCCTCATAATGATTTTAACTTTAATATGGATGTGTAGTCAATGATGATTTGTATTTTGTATCTTTTAATGTGTTCACCCAGATTTTATTCTGGTTAAATAGCATCTTTTTTTTTACCCCATTCACTCTCATTCAGTTCTAAAATTATAAATCAGAATGGGCTATTCGTTTGCATGGTGGGCTAGCATCACCAAATTCCACCTCTGGGGACCTCATTCTGCTTTTAAGGCCTCATCTTCTGGGAAGTATCTATAGTCTCAAATTAACATTGTTTTAGTTACATTTTCCGTTCTGGGAAGTTTCTATATATCCACTAATTTGTAGAAGATAAAATGCATAATCGAGGTGACTAATGGGTGAGCATCACCAACTTCAATGGGGAAATTAAGTTCAATCTGATCCTAGGTTTCCCATAGCAGTTGAGGCCTACGGCGGGATGGCATCACCAAATTCACCTTCTGGGAACCTCATTCTGCAAATGACGAGCACACTATTTGCAGACTTGAATGAATACCCCTCCCTGGTCAATGCTGTTATAACCTGCAATATTATATATATTAACTCAGTCAGTATATTATTAACTGTTAGCTCAAACCTCTCATGCTTTGTCAGGATTTCATAAGACTATGTTGGCCCTTTAATCTAACCTTGACTGAAGGGAATTGCTTTTCTCCTTTTCTGAGCTCAGTTGAACAGATGGCATGCGTGCCTTAATTGGGCTGATGTAATAACGTCGAGGTTAAAACATTCCAAGATGCAACAGTACGTCTTAAGCTTTTTGTGCTCATCCGAATCGTACATCATTTGTACGTCTGATGCTTCCATCCCGTTAGGTGCATCATTGCATTTCTCTGATTGCGCAAACAGAATTAAGTAGCTAGTAATGCCACCGTTTCTCGTTATCTGAATAGGTAATTCTGCAGTAATTCCGCACTTTTGATTCTAGCCTTTACTTTACGCAGATAGCCCGTATTTTCTTTGAATAGTTTTGTAGCTATCTTCTGCTTTTCTCTTTGACTTTGCGTTGATGATATCTGGAAGAGTCATTATCATTTGAGTTCTAACCTGTTCTAGTAAATGCTTGGTCTGTTAGGAAACGGCACATCTAATATGAGATGTGAATGTATGGTGATGGTAATTGCTTGGGGTACTTCCAGTGCAAAGATGAGATGATAGGACGATGGTGAAGGTAATAAGCCTTCATAGCGCACAAAACCAGATCTATAGAACAAGGTCACCAAATGATCACCAAGTGCAGGGGCTTCAGCACACCTTCAGCCCACCTTCAGCCCACCTTCAGGGTTTCACCCTTTCGGTTATAAAAGTATACATTGGAATGGTATATTATTCATCTGGAGGGGGGTTTTGGAAAAATAAACAGATAATAAAGTGCAGAAGGAGTCCTATTTATTGGAGGGAATGTTCAGATAGTAAGTTCAACAAATTATGGCTGTGTGAAGGAACTTATTATCTGAACATTCCTGAGGATCATTGGAAAGTAGGTGAATAAAAATGTATTCTTAATTTCTTACTATTTGACATAATGGTTATATTTAAAAGCGTTTTTCGCAATCAACAGTTGTTCAACTGACATCTATCACTGTTTCAGCCGATTTTTCACAAAAAAGAGTTGAGATGTTGGTACTTCACACGAATCGATTTGGTGAATTGCGCCCCTTGCCCTCGGATCATTCCTGTACATTCCTGTAGCCCAATGGTTAGAGTGTGTAATGGTTTTAACGCACCCGTGCGCAGGGGCAGCAGACAGTGGCTTGACCAGGTTAAGTGGTATGTGTGCTGTAGAGCCACAGGCTGTTTCAAATCAGGTGCCAGGTTGCGACCCTTGGGCAAGGTCACTTTTGCTCTCACTTGGTGGTACATAGATGGAAAATAGGGACCTGGTTGTTGGGTAAGCCTAAGCGGCTCTAGTGAAGTGCCTGTAAAATGGCAGCAGGCACAATTAAGGCTGGGCATTACTCAACAGCTGGGGTAATTACAAGTGCTTAGCCATTGTGGGTATAGGTGCTATACAAATCCCATTATTACAAATACATTAGGAAAAGTGTTTTTCTGGAGGTTATGCCCCTGCCCTTTAGTGCTTGCTCCACCCCTGACTGGACAAGAATGTTCTGTTGAAAGTTTTTTTTCGACAGCATTTTAAATAAATAAATTATTTTACCTTTTCATTATTATTCATTTAGAATTCAGAATAAGTTAGCAGACTATATTCAGACGAAAAAATAATAGTGCTCAGTATGGATTTACATCCTTAATACTCAGTAGTCAGTACATATGTACAACAGCCAAGAGGTTAACCCTTCCATTGCTAGAACATCCTGAAATTTTGCGAAAACTCTGTGCCAATGGATTCCCTTATATATGCGTGTCTTCCATAGGGAGCCTCGCATATTTAAGAGAATTCATTGGCCTAACAATATTTACCTTGTCATAGTAGGCCAATGATTTCTCTTATATATGCAAGGCTCACTATGGGAGACTAGCATATATAAGAAAATGCACTGGCACAACATCTTTAATGCTGGACCAGCACAGCTCCTGTCATGAAATGGTTTATACAGAGAAGGCTAATTTAGCTGCAGCTTCGATCATGAAGGTTGATCTGAAAAGTTTACTTTTAACTGTCGATAATTGCCCTATTCAGAGGTAAAGTCAGTGCTGTAGGATGTACATGTATTTGGAAATTGGAGAACGACTACATTATGACAACTAAAGACACTTTGGGCACCATTTATCAATATGCTGGTTGATAATACTTATTAAAACATCCAATTGCACTGGAGTAGAGTGGAAGAAGGGCTTAGCTCCCACACCCCTTGGCCCTAGATAAACCAAGCATTTACTAATACAGTACTCTCATTGGGACAATTGCCCTTCTTAATAGGATGTGCCCTTCTCTATTATAATTTATAGTATTAATAATGTTACACTTGATCTATTCTCCCATTGGTCAACTTAATGGTCGGGCATGATAAAATGATGTCTGGGTCGGCTTAATCAGGTTGGTACAATAATTCGGTTATCATGATCATGGGTTAGTTTACCATTTCACCCACTGGGGTGGGGTGGAGAGGGGTCATGTTTAATTGTACTCACAGCATGGTCTTGTAGAATGCCCACAGTCACGACAATTCAGCAGGACAAACACCCAGGGCAGATGACACAGCCTTATGATTTGTCAACAGTACCTGCATAACATAGCCCCAGCTTTACTCAGTTCTATTGACAAATTCACACTATTCATCTCATAACACACTACTCCATAAGAGTGTCAATTTTAACAATATATTTGAACATATGGGATTCCTAGCTTGCATATTTGGCATAGATGTGAGGTTTCTGGCAATGCAGACATGATGCTTGTGTTTACTTTGTTACATAATCGAGATGTCGGTGTCTTATTTGCTTGGAATAGCCTCAATCTTAACACTTCATATTCAAAATACGAGGCTGGTCCAATTCTCGACAAATCTAAATAACTATTATCTTCCCATGGTCTACAGTTGCAATTTTATGAGATCGCCGACTAAAAATATTTGAACGACAAAAACAAAATGTTCTCAAATTTATTGAAAAAGACGTATTTCCAGTGCAAGATCAACAATTTCTTTCTGAAATTTTACATATAGGTATTTTTTGAGATACCTCTTACCCAGGAACCAGCCGAGATGGCGATGTGGGCGAAGAAGTCTCCCTATTGCTCACTTCACACTAATTTTGCAGCTGGGCGAAGTTTAAGTCGCTCTGAAATTTCCAAAGTTGACCCAACGAAAATCGGCAAAATATTCATCCTAATTTACTGCCAACATTGATTGAACCCTTATCCATTGATATGGTCTAAAAAAAAACAACATAATTCTTATTAACATCTGTATTAAGAGTCTTACCAAATTATGGCTACATAACTGTGGAATGGAATGAACCATGTATGTGGTAAATATAGTAATGAATCAGGTATTTACAGGGCATAAACAAGTATTGATAGGGCAAAATTGATGCGCTTGTGTTGAGATGTGTGCTGTAGTTTAATATTTGTGTATCAGAGAGCAGTATATTTTTGAAGACTTGCATGGTGTAAAGTTAACAAACTCCTATGTGATTTATGAGTATATATTGCCAGGGTGATGTTATAAATCGGATGAATTTTACAGCATCAGTATGAAGGAGAATGGGTGGTATATGAACCCAGAGACCCCCAGCATCTGGTGCCTATCACAGCTTGTCTACCAGGCTCAATGAAAGGACTGAACGAGAACATCAAAGAAAGTGAACCTCAATCTACAATACTGATTAGTCGGGTCATCGAGAACTATATACACTCTTATAGAACCCAGACTATACAACTCCACTGAACGTCTTTTCTTGAGAACTAAAGCCACTGGCACCTGAAATCGTTGGCTGCATGAATCTGCAAACAAGTGTTCCCTTGACTTAAAAATATTTCACATCTGGAGTCTGTCATGCACATTGTTGTCCTTGGCGTTTGCAGGAATTTTGACATTTACCAAAAGCTGGAGCAGGATTATAGTATAAATGCCCTAAGTAATTGATCCCTTAACCACAGCAGAATTATGGGTAACTATGGCTTGTTACCATTCATCAGAAAGCTCTCACTGAGAGCTTTCCGATGAATGGCAACAAGCCATATTTCCGACTAAATCCTGAAAAGTTACCCTTAATTCTGCTGTGGTTAAGGAGTCAATTACTTAGGGCATTACTGGATATACTTTGGTTGTACTTCTCCATCACTTGCGTGCATGGAGGAGGAGAAAATTTATAATATGTTAAAAGAACTTCAGGTTTCTGTTTGTTCACTCCATTTATATATTCTCAGTGAGTTGGTAAACTTTCACCTTCAGCAATAGCTAAAGTTGTAATAGTTTGTCTTTTTCCAATTACATATATATGTAATATATTATACATTATATATTATAAGACGATTGAAATCAGCCCTTATACACGTAGCTTCATTATAGAGCTGCAGAACAGAACACATAAGCTGTTTCAGTCGGTACCCTCCATAGTGCATTTAATATAGTCTGCCAATATAAGCCGTCCAGGCTGTTGAAGCTAGTTCAATACCTGATAATGTAGGGAGTATGTGAGCTGGATTTGACACCATATGTACATGTATAATTAGAAGTTCCCTTCCTGCAGGTTGGTTGTTTCTACATTCAATGAAGAGATTTCTCACTGAAATTAACCCGTGGGCAATCTATCCAGGGAAGAGTCCATCAGAGATAATTTGGTGACATCTGTTCCCAGCAGAGGATACATACATCCCCATATAATAAGGCTTCTACACCGAACCAACAAAGATACAGATACATACATTTATATTATACATATGACATAATATTTCTGATTTAAAAATTGAACATGCAAATAAAGGCACTATTGCAACTGCAGATTTTTTATTAGTCGAGTTTTTTTCCAAAACTCGACTTATAGTTTGATGAGGGACGGTGGGCGGGCGGCCGACGGGCGACGTGTTTTGCTTTTAACTCAACCGTTTATTGACGGATTAAAATTTTGGTGTGTGAGTACATATCCAGGCACGTAAGCTGCAGACAAAAAATCGGGTTCGTCCGCACATTTATTACAGAGTTATGGCCCTTTGCCATTTTTCACTGATTTTAGGCTCGTTAGCGCAACAACTTCAACAAACGTTATCTGATTCGATTGAAATTTGGGATATAGGTGTCTCCCTAGAATATCTCGGACGAGTTCGAAAACCGGCCTGGTCCGATAAAATTTGATAGAGTTATGGCCCTTAATTAGTCATTTTTCATGAATTTTCAGCTCGTTAGCGCGATAACTTCAACAAACGTTATCCGATTTGATTGAAATTTGGTATATAGGTGTCTCCCAAGAATATCTCGGACGAGTTCGAAAACCGGCCTGGTCCGATAAAATTTGATAGAGTTATGGCCCTTAATTAGTCATTTTTCACGAATTTTCAGCTCGTTAGCGCGATAACTTCAACAAACGTTATCCGATTTGATTGAAATTTGGTATATAGGTGTCTCCCAAGAATATCTCGGACGAGTTCGAAAACCGGCCTGGTCCGATAAAATTTGATAGAGTTATGGTCCTTAAGTAGTCATTTTGTACGAATTAGCGCGATAACTTCAACAAACGTCCTCCGATTTGTTTAAAATTTGGAATAGACATACTTGCCAAGAATATTTCGGCCGAGTTCGAAAACCAGCTTGGCCCGATAAAATTTGATAGAGTTATGGTCCTTAAGTAGTCATTTTTCGATTTTACCTATTAATTAGTCTACCGATACTGATGCACACCAATTGGCAGTAGCCTTAGGCGGTAGCCACCAGCGGTAAGCCACCGAAAACGAGACACAGCATCTCTGATGCCACCTCTTGTTTACATAGCATATTGTTGAATTGCCTTGAAAAGTGGAAAATTCAGGTTGACTCAATAATGTCTACTAGGAATTTGGGGACATATAGGCTTCTTGAGTTTGGGCGCCCATACCTGTAACAGGTATCAAAACAGCCCTGCATATTTCCCTGAGTCTATCGCTCTATCCTTCACTAATAAAAACGTTGTGATATGACCTACCGGCATAAATGACAATCAATCTCCGTAAACCAAACCATGTTGAAAAATCTAAGCTATCTCTTAAAATGAACCTCTTAAGCGATTCATCTGTGAGCGATGTAGTTACTTTATGTTGATTTATTTGTCCTCCACTTGTTTTAGATATCGGTTTGGTGCTAAGTTTACCCTGCACTAAGGACACACTAACAGTGCTAATTGATGTTAAATTATCTGTTTTGAGTCGCGGAGAGTCATTATTTGCTTGCCATGTCCCCACACAAAACACGCAGACCCCAGCAGAGACTGGACAAATTTACCTGCCCCAGTCTTGTGGACGGCCAGCATTGCAGCGACATGATATGTGTGCTCAGGAAACCTCAATTAAGTGGCTTACCCAAGAGGAGATATCCCTGGAACAGAAATCCTTGTCTGTCCACACAGTTTTATTTCTAAGCTACTCTCATAGAAATTATTCAGAATTAGTCACTATTTGTTTGTAAAATATACAGGAATCATACAGTCTGGGCTCCAGTCCACTTGCTTTTGACTGACATCTGCACAGTTGCCCAATTTTATTACTTTGGGAAAAGTCTCCCAAACCCCACCAACCTCGTCCTGTGGTGCTTCCATGTACCAACCATGAAAATATAAGAGATTAATATCAAAAGGTATGTTAATTGTTTGTGTTAGGGGGGGGGGGGTGGTATTGGTGATTTGTTTTCACATATATCCTGAGCCTTATGGCTTTCTGACTAGATTAATTAATATCTAGTTGCCCTGACACTAAATGAACAGTAAATACATTAACAGCATCCAAATTTACCTTGTTTCACAGGATTGTTATATAGGTGTCCTCTTTTGAGCACCTGTGCATATTTTTTTATGGCACAGCCACACAGTTTTTGTGTAATATATATTCGTTTTTATGTTGCAGTAATTATATTCCAACCCACTCTCATCACAATCTTATTAATAATACCTAGCCATTGATAGCACAGTCCTAATTCATGGCCTATATTCCAACAGATCACCACACCATGTGCCACAGCAAAGTTATTCCAGCAATAAAAAGCTAACAACATGTGCCTATGGTTATACCTATGAGGCGGAGCATAGAAATCTTGCCTGGTCTGGCTAGCATAGTAATTTCTTGGGGCATATGGTGCTTTGAGTTTGATAGTTTTTGTACAAGACTTAATCATTTTAACTGTGTGTAAAGATCGTGCATTTCTGTGGCTCTCCACAGCATAATTTCCCTGGCACATGCTCGGTGCATATCAATAAGTTTTATGTTTTAGTTGATAACATTAAGTTCCAAGTCTGGAAATAGTATGTCTGACATTTGCAGAATGAGGTATGCAGAGGGTGAATTTAGTGATGCTATTCCGCAGGGCCGGCTGGCGACACTCTGGGAACCTCATTCTGCTTATGCCTCAACTGCTATGGGAGACATTGGATCAGATTGATGTTCCCCTATTGAAGATGGTGATGTTCACCCATTTATAGTCACCTCAATTATGCATTTTAGCATCTGCAATTTAGGGGGTATAGAAACAGAAGGGGAAAAGTGACTAAATACTAAAACTTTAAATTGAGACTATAGACACTTCCCAGAAGATGAGGCCTAAAGCAGAATGAGGTCCCCAGAGGTGAATTTGGTGATGATTGACCGCTGTGCAACATCTGAGTAGCATCAATAAATTCACCCTCTGGGGACATCGTTCTGCATCGTCATACACACAATTTCCTGGCTTGATGGCCTTATTTGCTAAAGGACAATAAACCCCAATCAATCAATCATTGATGTCATTAACTACAGCAAATCCTGCTTATATACAGTCCATCTTTGGAGGAATTTGATGGCAAGGTTTCGTTATTTTGTTCATTGTATATTTTACAGCTAATAATAATAGTTTGATGCCTGAAGACCAAAAGTTATTTTATGCTGAAATATTTTTCTTATTTCACTTTGTGAACTACTTTATTATTTTATCCTTTTCTTTAATGAAGATGTTCTCCCATTCAGTTATAAAAGTACATATTGGAATGGTCTATTATTCACTTGGAGGGTCTGGATGGTTTTTCAGGAGAAATAAGCAGACAACAGACAAGTATAGAATGAGTCCTATCTATTGGACGGGGAAATGTTCAGATAGTAAAGTTAAATGAATGACCTATGGTCGTTTAATGAACTTATAAATCTGAACACTTCCTATAAAGGGAACTACTCGTCTATGAGTATTTAGTATAGAATGGGTTAAAGTGATAGTTTCTTTACTGAAAACATAATGATTTGAGGAAGTTTGTTAAAAAGCAGTGGCCATTTGTAATTTTGTTCATTGTTTCCGGAAATGACTCTTACAGTCCCGCCATACTTGGTCATAGCTGTTAATTGTCTGAGATGGTCTGAAATTATAGCCAATCGGTATTTCTTTCCTTTAGAATTGTGATACAGACATTATTTACTACAGTGTACTTAACTCGTTTAGGACGGGAAACGGATATATCCGTTTCCCAAAACATTACATACAAGACGGGAAACGGATATATCCGTTTCCCACTTTAATGCACTTGCTATCAGCGAATGGTTCTATTATAATTAAATGTTTTACGCATAAGTAACATGTATTCAATATAGGCCGATCACTCAGTGGGGGGTCCAGGAAGATGTAACCTATTTTTGGTGTCGCGTGCCGTGATTCGTGACGTCATTGTTCCAAAATGGCGGCGCTCAGTAGCCTAAGCCGTAGACGCGTAGACAAGTTTTCGGTTGGCAATCACCATGGCAGGTGAATATTGACCCCTTCAGCGGAAGGAACAAGAAGCGGAACAATTTAAGTACATTCATGGATACAATTTCTTTGGAAAATAATTTCATTTGATTCAAAATCTCGATAGCAAAATTACAGCCCCCAAACGCATAATTTTCCAAAAATCGGTTGCTATGTCAACCAGTCGCAATTTGGTGGTATCTACCCAAAAATGTTGGAAGATTTATAGAATACGAATGATCACTCATATATATATATATATTATTAGTTGTCACGTGGAGAATTCTGTCATGACAAATGTTCTGACCCAGCATTAAATTAACGCATAGGCCTACATTGCTATAAAATGATATAAAAGTAAGCATTTTAACGTTAGAAAACGGAGGTTTTGCAGCCATTTTGAATGGCGCCCTCTGTCGTTGTTGGGCGATTTTCGAGCAAGGCTAGTTCCAGATGTTGGCAAAATATTCCTGGATCATTTAACTTCGAAATGATTTATATTTGATTCAAAATGTCGCAAACATATCGTCATATAGCGAAATTACAGCCCCCAAACGCATAATAAATTTCCGAAAATAGGTTGCTATAGCAACCGGTCGCAATTTGGTGGTATCTACCCAAAATTTCTAGAAGATTTATAGACTACGGATGATTACCCATATAGTATGAGTTGTCATGCGGAGAATTCGGCCATGGCAAATGGTCTG
This sequence comes from Siphonodentalium dalli, assembly GCA_032622095.1. Classification (NCBI taxonomy): domain Eukaryota; kingdom Metazoa; phylum Mollusca; class Scaphopoda; order Gadilida; family Siphonodentaliidae; genus Siphonodentalium; species Siphonodentalium dalli. The sequence continues at coordinate 148,313,779 of CP136061.1, read as the reverse complement.
ACCCGACATTGAATAAAACGCATAAATTGCTATAAAAACCACCCTGGAGGAGCCTGTGGTCAGCAGAAACATACCCAGATATTTTTTTTTAACCAGGTTATGAGGTGAAAACTTGACATAATGCCAGTGTTACAGTGATGCCCTAAGTAATCAACTCCTTAACCACAGCAGAATTATGGGTAACTTTTCAGGTTTTAGTCGGAAATATGGCTTGTTTCCATTCATTGGAAGCTCTCGGGGAGGGGAGAGCTTTCCGATGAATGGCAACAAGCCATATTTCCGACTAAATCCTGAAAAGTTACCCATAATTCTGCTGTGGTTAAGGAGTCGATTACTTAGGGCATTACTGTACCTGAGAACAATATTTCTGTAACCTAATAACTCGAAGAACAGTTTTCCTTCACCACATTAAAATATTGTTTCCAACTTCGTATGAACATTCCTTATCACTAATTAAAACGAGCAATGATTGTGTTGGTCATTAATATTTTGGACCACTTTATTTTATATTTGTTAAATGTTGGCCAACAAATTACTTTGTCTGCAGCATATACACGTTGATGTGACCAAATAATTTGTTGTCCTTTACTAATTAAAGTGGTCATCAGATTAGAGCATGGCCATGGTTCCAATGCTAGAGATATATTATACACCTTGACATAAATTTAGGAAATATATCTCAGATCCACCTTTACTATGTGATTCGAAGGGAAGGAAAGTAAAATCTGGCAATTTTGTCTGTCTATCAGCCTAATTGCAGTAGTAAAGCATGCAGCACTGGTCACTGGGGTGGATAAAATAAACAGGGCTAGAAGCCATGCTGCTATTATAAAATTCAAACTGTTGGTGTCCCAGGCTTTATCAGAAAACAAGAGATGTCAGAAGTCAACATGAGGTAAATTCTTTGCTGTACACAGATCCACAAGATATCCATTGTACCTGGCACATGTCAGGTTTGACTGTCAAAGAAGAGGTACAATGCTATGTCAAGTATTAGGAGTTATCCCACCAAGAATTCAGCTGTTACCTTGTTCTCATACATGGCACTATCAGCAGAAACATGATGTTGGAAGATGGAAACCATAGGACAATGCATAGGTATACTGAATCATTCTTATCAGGACATAATTGATAGATAATGCACCTTCTAATACAAAGTGTCAGATAATATGGCATGGTGCGAACAGAGAACTTCGTCAATATAGGCAGCCTGGGAAACAATTTTGTTTGGATTTTCAATGAAATCCACAAATTTAATTAATCCACTAGCAAGCTGGACACAAGGTACAATAATGTACAATAATGTATTTGCCTGAGTAGGTAGATTAACTTTAATAATTATTTATAATAAGGAGTTATCAATTGTATACATAAGATTATTCCAGCGACTCTTTTGGTTTGGTCTGGTCCCACCTAGGGTTGGTCAGCAGGGAAATATATCATTGGGCCCCCCCCCCCCCCCCCCAGTGGCTCAGTTTGTAAGATCCATACTTCATTTAATAGGCATCCTAGTTGGCTCAGGGCATTTTAAATTGTTATCTCCCTCTATACTTTGGAATTTAAATAGTATGGGCTCCACAACCACAGTTTCCATCTTGTGAATTAATAATATCAATGACAACAGAATTTAAACATCAATTACACTTGTTTGCTGGCATGATGGCTCTCTCCTAATCTATCCCTGTGTTTACATACATTCAAACCCCTTGTACCTCATTAAAATCTGAACCTTTCATGTTAAGAAGCTTTTGAATCAAATTTCTCCTTTGATCTCATGCAAGCTCCATATTAAAAGCTTGCTCCATCTTTTGTCACCTAAAAATCAAACACATCTTGTGTTTACCATGGGTTTCAGGTTCAAAACAGCGAAAAAAAGGCTTGGATCCTCACCAGGTTAAACAGATACATTCTGATAGTATCCACTCTCTCTCTGATGCCCCGAGCTACATCTGCTCTGGTTTATATCTTATATAAGCCCAGTCACCAAAGGTTAAGATGCTTTAGGCTGTTCCTTTGATCTTTGTTTACATGTAAACAAATTTCACTTTGATGTTTATTTATCCTGCAAATAGTTATTAGTGGCCTCAGCTGTACTCTGTCTCTGAGTTTAAATATGGAAAAATTGACTCATTAATCTGATTCAAGTTACTCTGAATTTTTATGGTTGCGATTATGTTTGTGTCCAGATGCATTTTTTTAGCCTCCTGGCTTTGACCACAATTGTGTATGATAGCGTCTCCGCGAACTCAGGGGATGACCTCAGTAGGTGAGCAGATTGCACTTTTGATCTTATCTTGGGTTTAAGAAAAGTAAAAGGACAGATTATTTTGTTTGATCTTTTTCCACGTTTACGTAGGTTGTGAACCTATTTGCATATGTTGCTTTGTAAGTGGGAAGGGCATTTTTGAATGTCAACTCTGTGATGGATTTTTTTAACCTGATTAACTCCCTGTAGCATTTCAATGGGGAAACAACAGCTACATACTCTTATTGGGGATGACGATCAATGTTTGAAAGCATGATGCTTTTACAGTTATGTGGGACATAATTCATTTAGTTGTCACACCAAAAAAAATAATAATCCCACACAAGTCACACTGTCTTGTAATGGCTCAGTGCACTTGTCCAACATTGCTAAATAGCGGGTCTATAGTGAAAATGAAATTAGAAAAAAATGTAGTTGCTTCATATTATTTTCAAGCGGACACCACCACAAAGTCGGTAATTTCCTAATTGATGGCCATTGTAGTCTAAAAATGTGACCGAAATTTTGATCTAAATTAAAAACAACTCATTTCACACTTTTAAATACTGGTTTGAAGATCAAATTATCAGTATAATTTCAACCTAACTCTGGCCTGTCAGGCATGAAATATCCAACTGTTGAGCATTTTGGTCAAATTTGGGGGAAGCGAGTTGGGGTGGCTGAGACATGTCACTGAATTGGGAATATTATCCTTTGTGTCCTGTCTGTCACCTGAGACTCACAGCTGCAGTAATGCCCTGAATAATAGACTCCTTAACCACAGCAGAATTATGGGTAATTTTTCAGGATTGGTGAGAGCTTTCCGATGAATGGCAACAAGCCATATATATCCGACTAAAACCTGACAAATTACCCATAATTCTGCTGTGGTTAAGGAGTTGATTATTTAGGGCACTACTGTACAATGGTATAAAGGAGGCTATAGGTATGACCTTAGGCAGTTGCTTTCATCCTTTATTTTCCATTTAATGTTTGTAAAGTAAATTAACTTGAAACCAGATCCTCCATAAATGAACACAATTAAAACAGGTAGTACCAGTGCTGCTTTATTTGATCCCTTGATTGATTTTGGGTTGCCTTTATGAGGAAAGGTAATTACTGTTATCCAATAGAGGTTGTGTGCAATTATACCACACCTATTATATAGAGGTTAATTGGCAAGTTATTAAAGTCTGCAAATGGCAATTGAGGTAAGATATACATGGGAGTTACATATAGTAATAATGAGTGGAGGTGGAGTTAAATGGAAATCAGTTGTTAGACCATTGACAGCCAGCCACCCTGGATGTCAGCTGTTCTTGAAAGGTAGTTGACTAATTCAGGACGAGGAAACTGCATCACTATTTATATATATATTTGTATTATAATACCATCACTTCATAGCTGCTATCTGTAATTCATGCAGTAGTTGAGCTAGATATTTGTTGCCAAGCCTGCAAATAGCGTGTCTGTCATTTGCAGAATGAGGTCCCCAGATGGTGAATTTAGTGATGCTACCTCGCATAGTGGGCTAGCATCACTAAATTCACCCTCTGGAGACCTCATTCTGCTTAGGCCCTCAACTGCTATGGTAGGCCTAGGATCAGATTGAAGTTCCCCAGTTGAAGTTGGTGGTGATCACCCATTGGGCACCTCGATTATGCATTTTATCTGCTGCAAATTAGGGGATATAGAAAGTTCCCAGAAGGGAAAACTAAAAACAATGTTAATTTGATACTGTAGATACTTCCCAGAAGATGAGGCCTAAGCAGAATGAGGTCTCCAGCGGGTGAATTTGGTGATGCTAGCCCGCTGTGTGGGATAGCATCACTAAATTCACCCTCTGGGGACCTCATTCTGCAAATGACAGGCACACTATTTGCAGGCTTATTTGTTGCATGAGTTATTGTACTTATGAGTGAAAGAGGTTTATATGTGCATTTTACGAACATCTATTAAATAGTTGAGGTGTGTTTGATGTTCAAAAACGGGACATAATCGATACATATTCTCCTTGTAAATATCAGTTATAGATATGAATTTGTGATGCTTAATGATTCTTGAATGTGTGATGTGAATTTTCAGAGCTCATGTACAGTAATGCCCTAAATAATCGACTCCTTAATGACAGCAGAATTATGGGTAATAACTGAGAGCTTTCCGATGAATGCAACAAGCCATATTTCCGACTAAATCCTGAAAAGTTACCCATAATTCTGAAGTCATTAAGGAGTCGATTATTTAGGGCATTACTGTACTAATGTATCCCATCAGACAAATATTTATATACGTTTGGAATTTTTTTTAAATCAGGCCCGTTTGTTGATGTAGGTTCCTGTTACGTTTCATTGTGAGAATCGTCTTGAGATGCTGGCAAAATGCATATTATTGTAGCAACCGATTCTCAGTGTTAATGACACTTCTACAATTCAGATATACTCATTATTGAATTCCCCCATTCAATTGTCAATGGATTTCTATGATTATTTGACCAACCCTCCCCCACCCCATATCTAATTGAGTTAGAATAGAGCAAGCCATTAGCTATGATCATATACTATCTCATTTAAATAATCTTGGATGGCAACAGAGCTCATCCATCTGCAATGTGCTTGGAATATTTATTAATGATGTTTTACTTGAAAATTTGAGGATTTTCAAGACATCATAAAATATTTATAGCTTTCCAATATATTTTATAAATATTATGATATTCCGATTCAATATTAATTCAAATATTCAACTTTTCGAGTAAGTTTGAGCAATTAATGAACCGTAAATGGTATGATAAGGCACAACCCTTAATATGAGTATACTTGGTAGATTGGTATTATATGAGGATCATGTGTCCAGTATTGATTACAGGTGAGAACTACCTGTCATTATCATCAATATAATCACCACATTATGTAATGCAGGTGTGAGGCCTAATGCCTGAGGGCACCTGCTCATTGTGGAGGGTAACCTGTTGACCATACCATATCATTGATTTTATGGGAGTTTTGCCTGCCTGGGCATGGTAAATTGTTCTTGGTTTGGTTGAGGCGATATTCAGTTTTCCTGTCAAAATTTGGGAATTATGTTTCGATCAAGAACATTTTGTGGATTATGTAAGAGACCATATTGGGAGGTTGGTAGAAAGATATTTTAATACGTAATCTATCTATAGCAAACTTTTAGAAAACTAAAAACAAAAAAGCTATCAAAGGCTGGTCTAAATATTTTTAATTTCGGGAAGTTCAGTTCTTTTATTCGTGTATTGTAGAGAAATGGACTGTTGTCAGGGAGAAGTTCACATCAGAAAAAAATATGCCAAGACTTCTTTTATCTGATATGTATTCCTTTACAATGCAAAACTTGCGTCATAATTGTGGTTGATATTGTTTTTCTTTACAACAAAATTGGAAGGCGATTCATTTTAATCACATTGGCATTCCTTCTTTTTGGGCATAGGCATAACGGTATAGCATAGAAAAAACAAATCTCCTTGGCAAAACATAGTAATATGTGTCACATTCGGGGAGGAGAAACCCACCTCCAGACATGCCCTGAAGTCTCCCCATAAAATGGTCCCTGTAATCTATTTAGATTTGTGCCCTGCACTTGGAAGAATTCTCGGTATCACACCAAATATTTAACAGGAATACACTCCTGACAAGCATCTCTCTTAGCAGCTTAAGCCTAAGATATTTCATTCAAGTTGTATTTTACTAGAGTCTTTAGTAAACAGGATTGTAATCAAGGTTTGTTTTAGGAACATCAAAGAACATGGTGCAGTGACCCCTGGTCGGTGGTCAGGTGCAGTTGTAACCAATGGTGGTTTGGGATTGTTATATAGAATACAGTAATGCCATAGATAATCGACTCCTTAACCACAGCAGGATTACCCATAATTCTGCTGTGGTTAAGGAGTTGATTATTTAGGGTATTATTGTATGTAATAGCAGGGCCACATATAGGGCAAACGTGTGTGTGTGTGTCAGAACTTAGGGCACACAAATTTTGTGTTTGAGCTGTCCAACTTAGGGTACACAAACTTGCATGGCTGCATCACCAATGCATTGTGAGGATGTGTGTCTGGGTGATATTCTATTGAATTAGTTATAGCGCTAGACATCATCGGAATCAACTCGAGAGAAGTGAAACCACAACCACATACTATAGGCCGCTGACTTCGGCAAAATTCAACACTAGGTTGTGGGTTATGTTGGCATAAATAATTCCGTCTGTTTGTCATGGTGTCGCTCAATGCATTTTTGATAACAGGGGTGTACTTTCGGGCACCTTCTGCCTCGCCTGCAACATGAATATTTATTACAAGTATTTCAACACCGACGATGTTACCATGATTTGTTGCTTTACATAATTATGAGTAATGTTTGTATGTATGTCACCCGCATGTAATATATAGCCCTATAAAAGCAGGTCTAGTTATCTATATTTAGTCAAGCCTACCGTAATGTATGTTACTCATCAACATATCCATCTGCTTTTCCCTGTGGTTCGCTATAAACTCAAAGGGTCGTACTATTTTTCGCTCAGTTTTAAATTCGCGCATCAATGGCTGTGCGAAAAATAGTACTGCGCGAATTTAAATACGAGTAAGGTAGTAGGTCCACCTAGGGCACATAAACTCATGGGAAGCGAGTCACCATGGCACTCCACCAGAGTATGGGACTCTGATGCGACTAAAGAGTGTTAATAAAAAGCTGAGTTATTAACTGAGACAGAACTATTGAATTATCCCCATAGCATCCACTGTGACTTGCACAATTTTATTTTTTCAGAATAAAAATTATGCACTTTTGTGGATCGTATGTCATTTGTTGCATCTGCTGAGAACTTAAAGATCTATTGTGGACTTATTTTAGTGAATGAGCCTGATAAGTTTAATAGTTATTAAACGCCATCTATACTGGAAAGATGTAGTAATCAACTAAGAATGTTGAAAATTCCATCCTCATCGATTGTACCATTTCAGAGAAGTTGAGAGAGCACAATGTTTGAGCTATGCACAAATGTAAATATTTACTACTTTATTCAGGACGAATTATTGGGTGGTAAAAAAAAATTCATCGCCAGTGCTGGAGGGCGAGATGGCTTGGAGTTGTACCCCTATAAATCTACTGTGCCACTGAGGCCCCTACTTCCTTTTGAGATGAACCTTGACCCCAATTGTTGCACTAACGTTTCGAGGCTATGTTGCTTTCCTGATTATTGCACCTGCCCAAACTACTTTGCTGCAGTCTGGGTATATCATCTCTTCAGTTCTACCTATCAGGTCTACCTTCATATCACCAGAGCTACTTCTTCACACCATCTGACTTCCATCTGCTCCGGAGTTTAATAGTAATATTTTTTCTTTTTTGCCCCCTTCTCTCTTCTTCACTGAGAGCCTTCTGATGAATGGCAACAAGCCATATTTCCGACTAAATCCTGAAAAGTTACCCATAATTCTGCTTGTTGTTAAGGAGTCAATTATTTAGGGCATTACTATATTGGCCTTGGGTATATTATTTGTCTAGGGCATTATTACTGTAGCTTTCCTGATTGTGCACCTGCCCAAACTACTTTGCTGCGGTCTGGGTATATCATCTCATCAGTTCTACCTATCAGGTCTACCTTCATATCACCAGAGCTACTTCTTCACACCATCTGACTTCCATCTGCTCTGGAATTAGTAATATTTTACTTTTTTGCCCCCTTCTCTCTATACATTGCTATTGGAAGTCTATTGGTTCAGCAATGATATCCCACTCAGCCTGCAACAGCTCCAGAAATGAATAGGATCCATCAATGAAAAGCTGCTGTTTGTTTTTGCAGATATAATTGCCTTGGCAAGAAAAAAACATGACTGACTTACTCTGGATGCCAGGCAAGCAGGCAGTGAGGACAATTTGATGAAGTCGGTTATTAATTGCTTGGTTAGTTTTGTTTTTCTGATGTGATCATACGTGATCATCTTGTTGCACTATCTATTATATTAATAAGTTTGTTATTTGTCATACTTTGCTTATATTTGATTTGATAAGTGCATCCAGTTGTGTGGTCAGATGAACTTGGGCAGAGGGGTTTCGTTGGGGGGGGGGGGGGGGGGGGGGGGGGGGGGGGGGGGGGGGGGGAGTGGTCGTAGTCTCTCTTGCAAACCAAACATGGAGGGGGAAGCAATGCCATTTACATCCACAGGATATACATTTTATCATTAAACTAAAGTTTGCTGTACCACGCCTTTGGAAATCTTAGATGGGTACTGTACACTAAATCTGGCCATTTATAGGACCATCTCATTTTTACACGCCCGTTTGAAAAAACGGTCATATTATGTAAATGGGTTGTCCATCCGTCGTCCATCTGCTTTTGGTTTCCGGATGATTACTTTAGATTGAATCGAGTGAACTGAACCAAATTTGGTATATTAGTTTACCACCCCAAAATACAGATCAAGTTCGATTATGGCTTTCGTCCGCATGATTTTGACTGAGTTATGCGCCCCTTTTTCGACATAGATTTTACCTGATTTGCGGTAAATAATCGACTCCTTAACCACATCAGAATAATGGGTAATTTTTCAGGATTTGCCATATATTCGACTAAATCCTGAAAAATTACCCATAATTCTGTAGTTAATTAAGGAGTCGACTATTTAGGGAATTACTGTATTTCTTTACCTGATATCTCAAATAAGGCTCTGAGGTTAGAAGTTCCAAGAATAGATTTTGCTGAACAATGTGACCCCCAATAAATTTACAATCCAAATTCATGACATATTGTCACTTTGACATTTCTTGCCCTAAAATAACTAATGTTACCACTGTAATCAGAGTAGCATTAAAGTTTTGATGGCAGCAGTACCAAAATATCTTGGATGATGCCTCTATAATCGAAGTGGCATTAAGTTCTGATGGCAGTAGTACCTGCATGTCTTCTTCTTAATAGCAGCACTTGAGATCTGACACAGGCACCATGTTCAATGAACATATTATACCCAAGAAGGAGGAATCCTGTTTAATGGTTCCTGGACTTGGCAGATGTTTATGAAATAGGCAGGGCTGCATTATACTTTGTTATGATATAGCAGGAAGATAGTTATGATATAGGAGAAAGATATTGTTGTGGACTGTGCTACCTGTGGGCATGATGAGATCCCAGAGTCCTTGCTCACAAAATGCACATGGTTCGGTGCATTGCACATTCAGATCAACAACTGAGTCTTCATTACTGTATCATCATTAACCCTTTACCCAACAGAACGGCCCTGTGCCAATGCATTCTCTTATATATGCGAGTCGACCATAGGTCGCCTCGCATATATAAGAGAATGCATTGGCTTAACACATTAAAAATTATAAAATTGTTAAAGAATGTAAGAAAAAATGGTAAAAAGTGTTAAAAAAAGATTTTGCGAGGCGACCTGGTCGACTCGCATATATAAGAGAATGCATTGGCACAGGGCATAACTGTAACTATCACAATGTGGTCAAGGAGCCGGTTCCAATGATATCCATATTTGTATGGTTCTATTGAGACAGACCGAATATATTTTAGGCTGTTGAAGCTTTATTTGGCCGGTTTTGGCCGTTTTGTTGGGTAAAGGGTTAATACCATCATGTTCCTGATCCTCCTGAGCGTTCAGATCACGAGATATGTCTCACACTTTTTATCATCCATAAAAATTCATGAAATTTAAATTTTGTCAGGAGCTCTTGGCCTCTGCCCTCGACTGATGCCTGTAAACATGTTTTGTACTCCATAATTTGTTTTCTGAATCATATATTAAATTTATTTCTTAAAGGCCAAGACACATGTTTTGTATACATCTATACAAGAATTACAAGACATTTTCAAACAATTCAATCATGGGTCAGTCAGTTAGGGTCCAACTCCAAGCCATCTCGCCCTCCAGTGCTGGTGATGAGGATTCAAATCCACATGTTTCCATCATGGACTTTGTAACTCAAAATCGTTATCTTGTGAAGTTGCTAGTTACTTGCTGAATGAAGGCCAGTGGTTTGTGGCCACATCAGCCATTGAAATCACTGTTAGATTAGTTGTAAGTGTGAGGATTTCCATTATTTCCTCAGCCACTAAAACTGGCAATGTCATGTGATATGGCCTTAGTTGCTGAAAGCGGCATCAAACCCCAATCAATCAAACAATTCAATCAATTTCTCATCATTTGATGTGTTCAATAAAAACAAGCGCATTGGTTTGATGTGTCTTCATTACTACAGTAATGCCCTAATTAATCGACTCCATAACCACAGCATAATTATGGGTAACTTTTCAGGATTTAGTCGGAAATATATATGGCTTGTTGCCATTCATCGGAAAGCTCTCACTGAGAGCTTTCCGATGAATGGCAACATGCCATATTTCCGGCTAAATCCTGAAAAGTTACCCATAATTCTGCTGTGGTTATGGAGTCGATTAATTAGAGCATTACTGTATATTATCATCAATAATACCATCATCATGCAGTCTCTATAGGATGTACCTCTCTAGATTTGTGGTTTAAAATTAGTTTCTGTATTGATGGGATTCCCTCCATTGCATTGGTTGTGGCGCAGACCATGCGCGATTTCATTGGTTGTGGCACAGACCATGCGCGATTTCATTGGTTAATGACGTAACATATCACTTCAAGGCAGAATCGAATCTCTACAAAATGCCTATAGTGACGACAGACACTGCACATGTTTCCTGGTTGGTCATTTTAAATAGCGAGATCAGAGATAAATGGCATGTTGACAATTTTCCCACGCATTGTCAAACACAACTAATTTTTGTAAAACTGAATACAGGCATTATATTCGTAATTCATTATACTCATAATTATTCTTTTTATAACTATTTCTAAATATTTTGATTCTCACAAACATTTACTGCGCCAGGAATGCACTCCATATTTGGAAAAGGTTTATTACACCATGTTGGGAATGCCGCATCATCGTAGAAATGAAATATAATGGAGTGATCTCGAGACGTACATCCAAACTGATTTTTCGTCAACTTTTCAAAGAGCCTTGTACCGTCATCTGCCTGGATCCACCTCAATATCTTTCACAATGTTTTTCGTTCATGAAAAACCATGAAAGCTTAGTTTCATATGTAATGAGTTTTAAAGCTAGCAGTATATTTGGCACCAAGGGGTGGCAGAAGTACTGATGGGCAAAACAAGGGGAAATGAAAAAAAAAGTATCAATAGTCTCAAATTAACATTGTTTTAACTTTTTCGAGGCGTTGCAGAACGAGGTTCATAGAGGGTGAATTTGGTGATTCTAGCCTGTTGTGTGGGATAGCATCACTAAATTCACCCTCTACGGACCTCATTCTGCAGATCTCAGACACTATTTCCAGACTTGAACACATGCATTCATCATAAGCATTGTGTGGGATAGCATCACTAAATTCACCCTCTGTGGACCTCATTATGCAGATATCAGACATACTATTTCCAGACTTGGAACACATGCATACATCATAAGCATTGTGTGGGATAGCATCACTAAATTCACCCTCTGTGGGCCTCATTCTGCAGATATCAGACATACTATTTCCAGACTTGAACACATGCATACATCATAAGCATTGTGTGGGATAGCATCACTAAATTCACCCTCTGCGGACCTCATTCTGCAGATATCAGACACTATTTCCAGACTTGAACACATGCATACATCATAAGCATCACACAAGATTTATTATAAAGTCCTTTGTTTTGTCACAAAGCTATACATCATAAACATGCTCTATGTGGTATATGACTTTTCTTGAATAGTTGTATGAGCCAGATTAATAATTAAAGCCTTGCTGAACTTACAAATTGAGGCCAAGTTGTCAACACAAGTGATACCATCAGCCATCAGTGGGTTGTTTATTAACTGAGTTTCTGATACATATTACCCATTACAGCAATAAAGCATGTGTGACATGATGTGGTGAGAGATTCTTACTCTGGTGTATGTCACCTTTCCTTGTTTTATTACAACATGATTAAAGATATTTGATAACACAATATATAATCAGTTTGTAGTGCAGCTGAAAGTATTATACAAGTTATTCATTTCAGCTTGAATATATCCTACCTTGCATTATGGTGTCTGTATACACTATCTGAGAAAGTTGGCTATCAGGTTGTTTCAACAGAAGGCACTGTGTCTTTCATTGTATTCAATTTGGATCATTCTCAGGCTTTCCTGTTTTCTATAATGATGGCTGGACTCATATCAGGTACTACAGTAATGCCCTAAATAATTGTCTCCTTAACCACAGCAGAATTATAGATAACATTTCAGGATTTAGTCGGAAATATGGCTTGTTACCATTCATCGGAAAGCTCTCACTGAGAGTTTACCGATGAATGGCAACAAGCCATATTCCTGACTAAATCCTGAAAAGTTACCAATAATTCTGCTGTGGTTAAGGAGTAAGTAGTGAGAGCTTTCCGATGAATGGCAACAAGCCATATTTCCGACTAAATGCTGAAAAGTTAGCCATAATTCTGCTGTGGTTAAGGAGTCAATTATTTAGGGCATTACTGTATTCCCCCATATAAAAAGGGCTATTTAACATTGTTCTGTTCTAAAACTGTATATACACCCTTATTATCTGAAAATATTTTTGTTCCATACAAGTTTTCATTGCCACGTTAAAATATCATTTTTTGCTCCGAATAAATATCTGTTATAACTACTAGTATGCCCCATCCAACCAAATTGAATTTCGCAACCCTATTTTGACCTTTGATAACTGAATGAATTAAAACTTATTCACTTCTGAAATTATACATTGGCATGGTCTTTTCTTGATTCGTGTTGATGTCCAGATCATATAAGCAGCCGACAGACAGATAAAACTTTTAATGATTCATTTTAATATATGTGTGTTCAGCTAACATGGCATAAAATATCCTGTGCCAGTGCATTCTCTTATATATGCAAGTCATACAGCAGACATAGGGAACCTCACATATGTAAGAGAATGCTCTGGACTGCAAGGTCAATGTAAATATTTTTAGGCCTTTTATATTCTTTAAAATATGCAAGGCTCCCTATAGGAGACTCGTATATATAAGAGAATGCATTGGCACAGGGTTTTCTCAAAATTTCAGGAAGCTCCAGTCATGGAAGGCTTAAGTTATCAAAGGGTTAAGTCTATATGTGAAAACTACAGTAATGCCCTAAGTAATCGACTCCTTAACCACAGCAGAATTTTGGGTAACTTTTCAGGATTTAGTCGGAAATATGGCTTGTTGCCATTCATCAGAAAGCTCTCAGGGAGAGCTTTCCGATGAATGGCAACAAACCCGAGAGCTTTCTGATGAATGGCAACAAGCCATATTTCCGACTAAATCCTGAAAAGTTACCCATAATTCTGCTGTGGTTAAGGAGTCGATTACTTAGGGCATCACTGTAGAGGTTGTTCTTGAGTAGATTTTCGCCCATCTTGAGTTACTGCTTTCTGCACCTGACTTTCACAGAGGTCACCAAGTCAACAGCTTTATAATGAAATGTTTTAGAGGTCTGCTTTACAGCCTTGGTATTGAGGTAATGTTTTATTCATAACCATAAAGATGAATTTCAGCTACTGCTTCTGAGTACAAACAAATAATCATAGGTGTGAACTTCATCTCTAAACAGTAAATCAATTTCTAATCTGAAAAGGGTTGGTTCATTTCACAAATGGAATAATCTAGCTGATAGCTCTTCCATAAAATATTTTTGAAATTTTAGATGAAAGAGAAGAAATTAATGCTGAGTACACTGAAGTACAAATCTATAATTATTAATTTATTCAAATATCAAACAAAGGTGTTAATATGCTTTTCGGTTTGTGTGCAGATTCATTGCATATTAAAATCCACCCATCACAAGATTTGATAAGCTGTGTGTTGAATCACTAAGCCAGCAATGGGACTAGAGGGTCTTCAGTGTAGTGGGGGTTCTGTTTCTTCCACACGTTGAGTTAGACTTTTCAAACGATTCTACACATTGTTGAAAATTTCAAACGAACGCCCCTCTATGATCAAAATAATTTTGATCATAAAAAGTATTGCCGGTTATAGAACAAATATTCAACTCATGGTATAAAAAACTACATTTAATAATAAAACATTTGATGATAATTTGAAACAACAAAAATATTCTCAAGCTATTTTCCAGTCATCACAGGCCTGATTAAGGCATCTTTTGAATTACAGTAATGCTCTAAGTAATCGACTTCTTAACCACAGCAGAATTATGGGTGAGAGCTTTCCGATGAATGGCAACAAGCCATATTTCCGACTAAATCCTGAAAAGTTACCCATAATTATGCTGTGGTTAAGGAGTTGATTATTTAGGGCATTACCGGTACTGTAGGTGGGCGACCTGGGTGCATAAAGGCTTAAAGCTAATGTAGGATCAGATTTTGTTAGATGATTATTGTTGAGTGATTTTCTAATGGATTAAAAGCTTCCACACAGCTATGCAACAGATGTCGGCCAAATATATATTCATTGTTGTCCAACCATGGAGGCAAAATATAAAATGTATCAAATACAAGTCTACAGTTAACTAAAGCCTAAAGTTTCTCATGAGAAAGAAAGTGATGATTAAAAGCTTTCGTTTGTTAATATTTTAATTTGTGAACCTGTTTGAGATGAAAAACACTTTTTATATAATATTTAGCTGAAGGCAAAGATTATTATCAGGGTCGATCAAAGGATCTAAAACTGATAAGATCAGGCTAAAATGTCACATAAACCTAACTTATTATGACTGGATATGGGAGGGCTCTTGTGGGTGTGAATAATTAATATGACTACAATAAACTAAGTTCTCCGCCCTTTGTTGACGATAAAACAATTTTGCTTTTTAATAACCCTTCTATACTAAATACTCATTAACGAGTAGTTCCCTTAGGAAATATTCAGTTAATAAGTTCAACAAACGCTTGTGCAGTGCAACATTAAATATCCTGTGCCAGTGCATTATCTTATATATGTGAGTCTGGGGAGCTTCAAGTCTGGGGAGCTTCGCATATATAAGAGAATGCACTGGCTTACAAAGTCAAGTTAAATATTGTTATGCCAATGTATTCTCTTATGTATGCGAGGCTCCCTATATAAGAGAATGCATTGGCATAGGGTTTTCACAAAAATTCAGGAAGCTCCAGTCATGGAAGAGTTAACACCACAGTAACAACACACATCATGTCTTCAATATACATGTATGAGAAAATATTATTTCATAATATTAGGCACCTGTTGATTTATATGGAGGAAAACAATTTTTCTCATGAATTGGTGCTGGCACTGGTCATTCCAATGCATTGTCCATGTCCAAGCAACCTTAGTGATTTATACATTGACTCAAGCTTCCATGAAATCAGTGAGAGGTGAACCAATATCCAATCTCAAATACAAACAGGATTAATGAATCATTCTGTCACAGCATAGAACAGCTATACTGACATCAGTGATTACACTGTGAACCCTCTGATTAACATTCTGTTATAAAAGTACAGTAATGCCCTAAATAATCGACTCCTTAACCACAGCAGAATTATGGGTAACTTTTCAGGATTTAGTCGGAAACATGGCTTGTTGCCATTCATTGGAAAGCTCTCAGTGAGAGCTTTCAGATGAATGGCAACAAGCCATATTTCCGACTAAATCCTGAAATTACCCATAATTCTGCTGTGGTTGAGGAGTCGATTATTTAGGGCATTCCTGTCCAGATCGAATGATCTATTCTTCATTTGCAAGGATGTTCAGATAATACAAGCAGGTACAGGAATGTTCAGGGGTGCCTGAAAATTCTGAGGGCAAAGGGGTTGCTTTTAAAGGGCACCTCTAAGATTCGGAGACAAATCAATTTTACTGCTAAAATTGGGCTCAAATATAAACTTGGTTAGTACAACAGAAATTTTATTATATCTGCCGGAGTAAATTAAAATATCATGCTAAAATACCAGAATTGATCCCTTTCACTATTTAATTTAGACAGCACAAAATATAATTTCCTCTCCCAACTTTATGGTTTTCAACCATCCTTGAGATTCTGGAAAAGCATCCCACCTCCCACCTGGTGAAGGCCGCTTCATGCCCCTATGCACCCTTTTATGTCACCCCTAAACAGGGGACTTGGCTAGAAGGTCTAAATCCAAGATTCACAAAAATTGTTAAGAACACTTTCAACTTATGTGTGGCTTAAAATTTCCAAGAAATGTTGTGTGAAGCATGAAATTTCCAACTATTGAAAATTTTGACTAATGTTAGGAGGGGTCGGGTCGCCAATCCATATAAAATTGGATAACCAAAAGATCATATTTAAATTGTCCATAAAAAAGAAACGCTCTTCATATTATTATCTCCAACAAACCCGGGGGGGGGGGGGGGGGGGGCAGATTATATAGAATGTAGTTTGCTCTCTAATGAGACTTCCATATCGGGTCTGCCCTTTTTATCAATGAATCTGGACTCCTACATGTAAGTTTAATATCTGTACAGAAAATCTGAAAGGTAATCATCTGGTCACTTAATCAGATGAATGTTTCTGACACAGCCCCTCTCAACATGCATTGTTATTGAAATGTTACAAGAAAGCTGATACCACAGATATATGAACACAGATGGTACCAGTCTAAGAGAATAATACCACTGCACTGACCACATATCTGGGACCTGTACCCTGTCTTAACACAGACCACACATCCCATGGGAGTCTCATCAGTTGTCAGATATTGAATAATTTGGCCAGTGGGGATGTTACTGGGGTGTCAGATCTCATAGTTATTGGGCCAAACCATTTGGTTCCAATTATGACCAGATATGCCTGGGATCAGTTAGTTGAAGGTTACCAAGAGGGTCAGTTCTTCTGTTATCATACAGTTTATTGTGTGGAAATTTAAATGAAAATTACTACCATTGTGAGTATTAAATTTATTGTTTGGGAACAAAACATATTTAGGTATTTCCTTTCAGTATTATGAAAGAATGTTTTGTTTTCGTATTTATTTGAACTAATTGTTAAATATATGAAGAATTTTTTCAAATGACTCTAGTATACACAGCTGCCTGTTGGTTTTCCGGTTGGAAATGTATGGGATTAGATACGACGACACCCAATGTTTATGCTTTTTAAAATTTCTGGTAACTGTTTTCTTTTCGACATTTCTCAATTTTCTTTTTGTTTTCATCCATAAAAGAACATTTCCTGTTACCGACCTTGTTTAAAAAGCATTTTAAATATGTTACAATATATATTGCTTTTCAAGTGTCTATCCTAGTGAAATGAACTCAAACTTTATTGAACTGGCAACACTGAACGACACCACATATGTAGATTCTAAACTCAAAAATTGGGTCAACTTTTATCGGTTATTGCTGTTGCTGCTATATCATACATATTTCAATTCTTTTGTCAGCTGATTGACCAATTTATAAAGAGCTTCAACTTCAATTATTCTACATGAAGTGCATGTCACCCAAGTACCCTCACGTGAAACGCAACAGATATGCAGTAAAATGACAATACTAATTTCTTGGCATGTGTGTGTGTTGTCCTATGATTGTTGTGGGCAGCTTAGGCAGGCAGTATTTTTAATCCATTCATGGCTACAATGACTGCTGTTGTTCACCACTGGAAACAACTAAAGGGAGCACTTCCAGTGAGAAATAGAAAACAAATGATAAAAGTCCATACTTAACAACTCAAACACCATTTTAAAAGTATTTTAGTACAAAACTTACAATTCTGTTCATATATGTAGCATATTTATTATACCCCCTTTTAAAAACAAGGGGGGTATACTGTTTTGCACCTGTCCATCTGTGCGTCCACACGTCTATACATACTCATGTAGTTAGTATTTTAATGGTGATATCAAAGGGTTAACCTTGGTTGTCATACAACAGTCAGTCTCTGAGTTACTACCTGTGTCTCCTTCACTTATCATCATAACATATAAGCTTCTTGCAGGGATGAGGACTTTATAGTACTTCAATGGATACCCATATTTCATGTCGGATCCTTAATTCTTTCAATTGAGCTGCACTGGTGCAGCGTTAAGGACCATGTGCCAGTGCATTTTCTTATATATGTGAGTCTCCCATAGGGAGCCTCATATATATAAGAGAATGCACTGGCTTAAAAGTTCAAGGTAAATATTGTTAGGCCAATGCATTCTCTTATATATGCGAGGTTCACTATGGGAGACTCTATAAGAGAATGCATTGGCACAGGGTTTTTCGAAAACTTTCAGGAAGCTCCAGTCATGGAAGGGTTAAATTTATCTTTATATGAATCCCCTTTAATTGCTAGATAAGCCTAGTTTGTTTAAAAAAAAGAAGTAAAAACAAATAATCTTCCATGATAATATTGTTGACAGTGAACTCTTAGATGATGTCGTGTGAGGGTGTATTGTAATAACACCTAATGGACACAGAGTGGATGACTCACTCATGGCTCTTACCTGATCATAGTAATTGATCACATCACCTCACAAATCACAGGTACATTTGCTTTGATGTCGTATTCCATATTAATGAATTGATCATAAATGAGGACCTCGTAGAAGAATCAGTGTGATCGTTCAATCGAAGCATTGCAATCCGAAGAACAAAGTCATTTGAATATTAAGGTCAGCTTGCATTGCAATGATACCTGGTATTTTCTGTTAGGAGACCAGTTGATTCCCAGGATTGCACACCTGGAACTTCACTTGATGCCTTTGCAGGTAAGAAGCCTGTTCTTTCTATATGCACATTGAAAAACAGTTATATTATATGTAATCAGAATTGTCTATTAGTATGTCCATCCGTCAACATTTTTCATTTCTGGATGATAACGTTATTAGTCGTTTTTCAATCAATCCACAACTTGCATGTGGTTTAATCACAAGAAATACAGGTCAAGTTCGAATATGGGCTCCGTTCGAAAATGTTTGCCTCATGCAGTTGTTGCTATAGCCATTGTTGGACTTTAATAGAACTCTGCCAAAATGTTTGTTTCCGGTTAATATATAACCTTAGTATTCTTTATACAATTAACTAAAACTTGGTATGTGGTTTTATACTAAGAAAATGCAGGTCAAGTTTGAATATGGGACCAGTCCGTCAAAGTTTGCCAGAGTTATAGCCCTTAATTGTTATACTTAGAATACACTGGTTCAGCCTGTGCTCAAACAAATCAGATATTATGTTTAGTTTATTTTAAATATTATGAGCGAAAAACAAGTGTATTAATAACCCTTTCTTTACTAAATACTCATTGAGGAGTAGTTATCTTGGGAGATGTTTAGATAATAAGTTCAACAAACAACCTTAGGTCATTTGTTGAACTTATTATCTGAACATTTCCCTCCAATGAATGTGAATCCATCTTCACTTGTATTATCTTGTATTCGCATGTCTGTCATCTGCTTATTCTTCCTGACCACTCCTCCAAATAAAAAATAGACCATTTCAATGTAAATTTTTTTAACTGAATGGGAGAGTCCATTTAGAAAAGAAAGGGTTACTTTAAGCCACACTACAGCGGTGCATTTGTTTTTGTCTTGGAAGTTATTTTCATTAAATGGCCATTGGTTTATTTTTTGCAAATGATGATGCAAAAATAAATAAGCACTTCAAAACATTCTATAAAATAAGCTGTTTTGTACTTGGATATAATAGACTGATTAATACGGTAATGCAGAGAGAGAGTAGATGGGCGCGAAGTGCCCGGGATGGTCGAAAAGATCGAGTGATATTCTCCTTCACCCATTATACATACAGTAATGCTCTAAGTAATCGACTTCTTAACCACAGCAGAATTATTGGTAAATTTTCAGGATTTATGGCTTGTCAGGAAATATGGCTTGTTGCCATTCATCGGAAAGCTCTCGGCGAGAGCTTTCCGATGAATGGCAACAAGCCATATTTCCGACTAAATCCTGAAAAGTTACCCATAATTCTGCTGTGGTTAAGAAGTCGATTACTTAGAGCATTATTGTACTTTGGCAATGTTGATGACGACGTCAAATATAACGAAAAAGGTATCGGTTCTCCTTGCAACATCACTTTAATAATTCTCAACAAACTCATATGAAAAGTTTTGTCATTTAAAGTTATCATAATATTATATCACTAAAACTTTTATAAAAAAAAATTATGTCTAATATCCGGACTGTTATGTTAAGCAAATCTAGCTCAAATGCCCAGAATAATTTACGAAAAAATTGTGGATACAACCATTGTTGTTGAAAAATTAGCATTTAATCAGATGATTAAATATTAATTCATGCAGCCAAACTCACAATTTAGTGAATGAAGTATATGCATGAAGCACATGTACAATACGACTCAGTGACTTGCAATTCATTTCTAACCATGTGGTACTCTCGTTTTTCCGTTATCATGAGAAAACAATATCCTATGGCTCATTTGGTACATTGTTGGAACTAAATAGCCCAAATAGCTGTTTGATTTCGGCCCGATTTTCCTGGTTTGTAATTAGGGCACCCCAGGTTCAAATGACCCTTCTGACAATAGCAGGTGTTCTTACATAGTAAGCAATATTCTTTGGACATGAGTCCCGTGTGGCTTCGATTCGCTCGCACAATAGTCGAGGTTTTGCGTAATTGAACAATCAGGGTGTCATGCTGAGGGACCGATGATCATTATGTCGCACCTTTAAATTACTCAAACCGAATGTCACATGTTAGTTACTGTGTGCTTTCTTTGACAAGAAGAATGCATGTTCTTTTCACGAGACAACTGAGCAAATAGATATTTACAATATGGTTTTCCTGAGATTGGACTACTTTGCTGCAGGGTAGATATTCTCCTGCAGTTTCATGAATAGTGTATTGTAAATTGTATATCGAAGAGTTACAAATGCATATAGTACATAATACGAGGCGTTTAGTTAATATGGAAATGCATGAACTGCATATCAAATGGCACTTGTATTCAGTATCTTAAGAGATAGGCATTAAAAGTAGCGTTGATACTGGTTACTGCTTGGATTGGTGGGGGGGGGGGGGGGGGGGATTGATATGACTGCTAAGAATTGATGCATTCATATACATGTAGCATATTACCCTGGTCATAGGGCATTGAATCCATTGATTACCCATCCTCACTCAGCAGGAAGCAATCCAAGCAGCTAATTAGCATATCAGGATTAGTGTACTGACAATAACCATCGACTCCCGACCAGGACAAATGTAGTATGATATTGCTTGTCAAAGGCAGACACTGTAGCATTTGATGTTCAATGACAGATCGGGATTTTGGAAAGCATGACGTTTTCACGTCATAACGTTATGAGTTGAGCACGCAAGCCATGCTTCCCTTGCACTCAACTATAAACAACGGCATATAAAGACTGACATATGCATAATTTACATCGAGAAAAGTTCCCTTTTGAAGGCTGTTCCCCCTTGCCCTTCAGCGTACATTCAATTTCAGTTAATTGCATATCACTTAAATGCATTCTGATATTTGCATAAAATCTGCATGCACAAAACCATGTCCCCATAAAAAGAGTATTTCTTAATCATTTATTGTCATAAAGGTCAATCTGTTTTCCGCTGTTATTCATACGAAAATCACCAAAATATTTTGCTGAGAAGGGGTAAAAAGTGACCTCATGGATTCATGGTGCCCAATTGATAACAATTTGTAAATACAGTAATGCTCTATTAAAGTAATCGACTCCTTAACCACAGCAGAATTATGGTAACTTTTCAGGATTTAGTCGGAAATATGGCTTGTTGCCATTCATCGGAAAGCGCTCGTGGTTAAGGAGTCGATTACTTAGAGCATTACTGTAAAATTTTGCAATTGCACAATTGCTCCAGTTACTTGTTTCAACTAAAACTGAAAGTAAAAGTAGGATCCTGGGAATCTGATCAGATATCAGTTGCTCTAATTCCGCAAGTACACTGTAAGTGTGCACCTTATTAACCTTTTCATGACGGGAGCTTCGATGGTGCAGCATTAAAGATCCTGTGCCAGTGAATTCTCTTATATATGCAAGTCTCCCGCATATATAAGAGAATGCACTGGCTTACAAGGTGAAGGTCAACATTGTTAGGCCAATATAAAGAAATGGTTAAGAATCACCCAAATTTGGTGTAACAGTTAGGGGACAGGGGCAGGGGATGCCCTTATAAAGAAGTCCTTGAAGTCATTTTGCTAATAATACATCACAGAAAAACAAATACTCCACAATGAATGACCTGATTTCCTTACCAACATATCAGCTTCTTTTAGTTGCTCTGTGAAATTTATTGCATTATTCAATCAAAGACTTCAAAGTGTTGTTATTTCTTATTTATGACCAAACATAGATAAAACTCACTTTGAATGCATTTATTCCTACCCTTGAAGACTAAAAAAAGTTTTTAACATCAATATAATTGGTTATTTGAACATGATAAAAATAATTGAAATGAGAGGGTTAAAAATATAACATAATTTCTAAATATTAAGAAGGCAGAAGTCAGATCACTGTGTTTAGATACACATGTGCTGATGTGAACGACCATATGATAGTCCCCAGCCTATTGTGAAATTGCTGCAGGTGCCAGTGATATCCCTTTGTAGCTCGTAAATTGTACAACATCTCATGGGGCCCTAATGCTGCTTTTCAGCCATGCCCACTTTGATGTGATTGTCGACCATTGCACACATTGTCCACATGAATATCTGCCTTTTAATTTAACTGAAAAAAAGCTGTTATTTAGCAAGCCTTGAAATAGTGTGCCTGTCATTTGCAGAATGAGGTCCCCAGAGGGTGAATTTAGTGATGCTACCCCACATAGTGGGCTAGCATCACCAAATTCACGTTCTGGGGACCTCATTCTGCAAATGACAGACACACTATTTCAAGGCTTGTTATTTAGTGAGGAAGTGTACTCTCCTGCATTAACCATTTTGGTTTCTTTTGCATCTGGGAGCTAAACTGTCAATAGGAATCCACCTCTCACTTTCAACCCTTTCTTTACTGAATGGATTCTACCATTCAGTTATAAAAGTATACATTGGAATGGTCTATTATTCATCTGAAGGGGTTTTCATGGAAAATAATCAGAAAACAGATAATACAAGTACAGAAGGAGTTCTATTTATTGGAGGGACATGTTCAGATAATAAGTTCAACAAACGGCCTATGGTTGTTTGTTGAACTTATTATCTGAAAATTTCCTAAGGGACCTACTCGTTAACCCATTCATGACTGGAGCTTCCTGAAATTTTGCGAAAACCCTGTCCCAATGCATTATTTATATATGCGAGTCTCCCATATATAAGAGAATACATTGGTCAAACAATATTTACCTTGACCTTGTAAGCCAGTGCATTCTTTTATATATGCGAGGCTCCCTATGGGAGACATGCGATCATAATTTAAATGTCAAGCGATGGTGAGGTTGGATCATATACCTTTATCTGGATTAACGTACTTGGTTGGATCAATCCCCACATTGTCAGGCATGAATATCTGCCTTTTGATTTAACTGAAAAAAAACCTGTTATTTTATAGTGAGAAAGCATGCTCTTGCAAATTGGCTATTTCTAACAGTGTGTTATGGATAATGTACTTATAAATGAAAGGGCGCTCTGTGCTTCCCCCTTTATAATAGTAGAGGGGCAGCTCCCCTGCTGATTTTATGCCCCTGACTGTTAACCCTTTCATGACTAACCCTTTCATGACTGGAGCTTCCTGAAATTTTGCAAAAACTCTGTGCCAATGCATTCTCTTATATATTCGAGTCCCATAGGAAGCCTCACATATAAGAGAATACATTGGCCTAAAATATTTACCATGACCTTGTAAGCCAGTACATTCCCTTATATATGCGAGGCTCCCTATGGGGAAACTTTCATATGTATTAAGAGAATACACTGGCACATGATCTTTAATGCTGCACCAGTGCAGCTCCCATCATGAAAGGGTAATAAACTTTTTTGTTACTAAATTGATTCTTTCATTCAATTATAAAAGTGTACATTGGAATGGTCTATTACCGTCATGCTCAGCAAATATAAACAGACAAATACAATAAAAAGAAGGTCATTTGTTGAACTTATTATCTGAACATTTCCCATGGGATAACTACTTGTCATTAAGTTGTCAATGAGTATTATTTAGTATAGAAAGCGTCAATATCCTATTTTTGATACCAATAGCATATTTTCTCTGGGCCCAGTATCCTTCTTAATAAATACATGTACAGTAATGCTCAAATTAATTGGCTGCTTAACCACAGCAGAATTATGGGTAACTTTTCAGGATTTAGTCGGAAATATGGCTTGTAGCCATTAATCGGAAAACTCTCCCCGAGAGCTTCCGATGAATGGCAACAAGCCATATTTCCGACTAAATCCTGAAAAGTTACCCATAATTATGCTGTGGTTAAGCCGTTGATTAATTAGAGCATTACTGTATATGACCAAAGATAACCTTCATCAATCTTATAACTAGTGACATTTGGTTTGTGTTTGTCTGTATCTTTATGAAGAGAGATAAAGTTTTCATTAATAATGTATTTTGCATTAGTCCATGATGGGATTGTGAAATTGTAGATTACATAAAACCCACTCAATAATAGAGGACCATCAGCTGCCCGACAGCATTTATTATTAGTCAATAACAGACTAACTCATTTCCAGCCACCAGGGCTCATTCTGGAATTGTTTCTCCCACTTATAAATGAATTTCCATGGCTGCTAACAACAATTACTAGAACTCTTTAATTTCGGGAATCTGCCTGCTATATGAACCATCTTTGGTGTAACACCGACTTTGATGTGAATTAAACCAACTTTGGTATGATTACCGTATGAAATGGTATTTGGTACCATATGGAACCAACTTTGGTATGAAACCTACTTTGAAATGAAAACTACTTTGGTCAATATATTTTGTAGCTGAAATTCACTTAAATACTAGCTGCCAGAGTGTCTGATTGTCTTGAACTAACTGGCCTTGATATTTTAAATCAGATTACATATCGTAACTCACATAAGAACGAACCAGAGTAAATTTGTCATTTGGAATGACAAAACATAAGCCACTGTATAATTTACAAGTCTGGTATAATGAGCAGTTATGATCAGGCCTGAGAATAAGGTGCCTGTCACTTGCAGAATGAGGTCCCCAGAGCGTGAATTTAGTGACGCTATCCTGCATAGTGAGCTAGCATCACCAAATTCACTCTCGGGGGACCTCATTTTGCATGGCCTCATCTGCTATGGGAGACATAGACTCAGATTGAAGTTCCCAAATGGTGATTATTTTTATGTACATCTATTGGGAACCTCGATAATGCAATGTGCGTTTGCCAATATGGGAATATAGAGAAACTAAACTAAAAAAGAAATAGAATCAAAGTGAAGAAGTTTCTATAGAAATTTTATAATAAAAAAACTTTCCAGAGAAGATAAGACCTAAGCAGAATGAGGTTCCCCAGAAGGTGAATTTAGTTATGCTAGCCAGCTATGTGGGATAGCATCACTAATTTCACCCTCTGGGAACCACATTCTGCAAATGACAGGCACCTTATTGTTAAAGAGAAGCTGACAAAGGGTGGTTATTGGTGTGAAAATTTCTGCACAGCAATACAATCCAGTGATGGAGACTGTTCTGTTGTCCCATTCAGGAACTTGGCTAGAGGGTCTCCTTCAGGGGGTGTCAGCTTTGGAATTTCCTAATGCACTACCCCCCCCCCCCCCCCCGAACCCCTGTCGCCACATCTGTGGTCCCACTTTACTTCAACATTGACCTTTAAGGTCAGGTGTCATAGAATAATTGATGATCAGTAGTCCTATGCTAGCTTCAGGCAAAACAATAACCAATTTATGAAGGGGATGGGGGGTCTTCTTGTCAGAAAAACTAGAAACACATTCAAAATGTGGTGAGGAGTGGGAATGGGGGATACCCGGTGCCAAAAATGTCCTATGCTACCACAGCCTTGAATTTTACAAATGACAAGTTCAAGGCCTGGAAAGTACCTGAATTAAAATGCCATGGGTCCTTCTGCTTCTATTTACACAGCTTGCTTAACTCGTAAATAATTCTAGTTGCATTTAATCGTATTTAATTGGGGGTCTATGTTTGAAAATGTCATGGATAAGCCTTAAATTTTAGAATTTAGGGCCTTAACCCTTTGATGATAGGAGCTTCCTGAATTTTTGCGAAAACCCTGTGCCAATTAATTCTCTTGTATATGCGAGTCAACCATATGGGGCCTCTCATATATAAGAGAATGCATTGGCCTAAAAAAAATTTAAATATTTTTCATAATTGTTAAAAATGTAAGAAAAAATGATAAAAAATTTAGGGTCCTGCGAATATTCGATATTCGATTCGAGATTCGATTCGAAGTCAAATTCGATTCAAATTCGATTCGAAATTTTGAATATACACTGACAAAAAAGTAAGCTGTTTACGGACAAGTGCACACGTCGATCTTTGCTGTTTCTGTGCCATATAATTCCCGACAATTATGAATATATGCACCTTACAATTATTATTGTACATTGCGAATGTTCGCATGGTATTATATATAAGTATAGCCAGTAATTAGCCACTATAGGACGACTAAATACATCTGAATTCTAGCTTTGAACATGATAGTCAAAAGCTCGGAGATCGCCGATGGACCGACGACGCACGTAAATTACAATAGCGATGAGACTGAGCAATCGCTAGTGTTATCCGCCGACTATACGTCTCAGATATCGCGTTATGTAATATCACTGATAATGTAAATAACACGTGCTCCCGGCGTCGAAGGGTGCGTGTCGCGGTGTTTTCTGTTGAAGTTGACTTTCAGTTTCGGAGCGTTCCTTGAAACTTGACAATTTGTCATCCGTTATTCACGTTTATTTTAAACATGATAAAAGCTGCATGTAGTGCAGGAACTTACACGTGTGATGAATGCAACGTGGTTGATAAATCGCAAGCATCTGGGACAACAAGACACCTATTAAAGCATCCAGCGCTACATAAACAGGCTACCCTGCGACTGCTGTTGCATCTTCAAGATTGTAAAACAGGTGTTTCCGAGTGCCGATTTGCAATTGTGCATGTACATGCAAACTCTGCACATTGCGCGTGATGTTACCGTTTAGTGGTTATATATCTAATCGTCGTTACGACCGCATGGACGTTTTAATCTATTTATTTCTCTCTCGACAATTCTCAATTGAAGTTAATAGTATCGGCAAAGACGGTTGATCGCCACACAAGTTATGATGGAATTTCATGGAAGTTCATAGAACGTTTCTCAAATCGTCTAATCATTGACATTAAATGCCTAATTGAGAATGCAACACACAGGTATGATTCGATTCGATATTCGATTCAATATTCGATTCGATTACGTAGACTCGATTCGATATTCGATTCGATCAAAATCTCCAATTCGTAGGACCCTAAAAAAATTGTTAATAATGTAAGAAATAATGATAAAAAATAATAAAAATTGTTAACGAATTTAAGAAAAAATATATAAAAAATTGATAAAGAATGTAAGAAATCAACAACAAAAAAGTTAAAGAATGTAAGAAAAAATTATCAAATTGTTAAAGAATATAAGAAAAAATAATAAGAATTGATAGAATGTAAGAACAAATTATAAAAATTCTTAAAGAATGTAAGAAAAATTTATAAAAAATTGTTAGGCCAATGCATTCTCTTATATGTGCGAGGTGACCTATGGGAGATCCGCATATATAAGATAATGCACTGGCACAGGGTTTTTAATGTTGCACCAGCGCAGCTCCCGTCATGAAAGGTTAAATAACCTTGAAAATTGATGAGAAATTGCCTTGAAATTTATTAGGCCTGTTGTGTGGCAACCCTGTACTAAATTGAGTTTTCTATTTAAACTATTTTGCAGACTCTCACAGTTTTTATATTTCAGAATGTTTTAACTTTTAAATGCATCCACATTTGACTTAATTTAAAATAACATAGCTTTACATACTTGGCAGTACACTTCCAAGATGCTGCACAATTAGTAGTACAGTGTATACACCTTGCAGAGACATGTTGGTGCCTCTATTTATATAGAACTTAGTTTTCCTGTAATATATCATAATTCTAATTTCTTATGAATAAGATCTGGTCTTTTGAATGAAACATTTCTAAAAAATGCTCTTCCTTTGAGAAATAGTCAGATTATTCCTGCCAAGAATTTAATGAAACCGAACATTGGCATGCTTTTATCTACAATCCATGCCTTTTCACAGTATGTGTCCCATTAAAAAGCTGGCCAAATGGGATGTGAAATCTCTGCTGGAATATTTGAAATCCATTTATAAATTGTGAATTTTTCTTGAGATTAGGTTCATTTGGCAGAGAATCACAGGTGAATTATATCAAAACCCAGACCTGTGGGCGGACCACAGGTTTGTAATTGGAGGTACACAGTTGTGTGTGTGTCCTGAACATTAACCTATTGAATGGTGTGAGCCATAAATTATGATAGGGGGACCTTCAAATAAAACGGCACGTGGCAGGGATGTTTGGTGCTATTCCTGCTCATTGTTTGTACTTTTATACCATGATAGACAGGTGGTAGTGATTGGATTTCAAGGGTATCAGTGTTTCAGTTTATTGAGACCCAGCCAAGATCATGGGTGTGGTGTGGGGACATGTTGTCTGCCCATGCAGCTGTTTTATTCTTTGTGACTTTGATTTTACTGGAAATATTTCCTAGCCATGATTATAGTAATTTTCCCCAACTGCAAAATGCCTCAGTTTGAGGATGCTGGAAGCACCCGAGGTCAAACTGGGTACTTTGTTGAAACAATGTTTCTTTTCTTTGATATTGGAGAATTTCTTTGACATGGCATGGGTATTCTGAGTGAACATTGTCTCCCTCCCCCCCCCCCCCCCCCCCCCCCCCCCCCCCCCAGTGTCTTGGCGGAGGACAGCTTCCCATATTCCCTCCTGGCACCCTCAGTGTTCCGTTAACCCTTTCTTTATTAAATGGATTCTCCCACTTATACAAGTATTCATTAGAATGGTCTTCTATTGGAGTGATGTTCATGTAACTATAAAATAATATTACGGACAGACAATAAGTTAATTCAAGGGCAGAAGGAATCCTATTCTTTGGTTCAGATAATAAGTTCAGCATATGTCTGAACATTTCCTTATGGAACTTCTCATCAATGAGTGTTTAGTATAGAAAGAGTTAATATTTTACTGTCCTAAAGAGGGGACCCATATATGGTATATACAGTAATGCTCTAAGTAATCGACTTCTTAAAGGAATAGGGTGCTTAAAAAAACAATAATATTTTCTTTCAATATACCGATAATATATATATACTAGAAGGTGACCCGACTTCGTCCGGGCTTTGACCTTGAATTGTCCATTTTGAAGGTCAAGGTCGAGTGGGGTCACGATTTGACCAATCGAAACACTGCCCAGACAAAAGTACCCGACAAACGTTCCAGTCGAAATCCATCCGGTTTTACCCGATTTGACCTTGAATTTATCATTTTGAAGGTCAGGTTATGGTCACGATTTGACCCGTCCATAACACTCAGTGGACAAAAGTAACCCTATGTATAAAATTTCGTCGAAATCCCATCAAAATTGGCGATTTGACCTTGAATTGATCCGATTTCAAGGTCATGTCGCACGGGCAAATAAATATGCTTATGAGACTCCCAATACGAAAGTACCCCCACATACCAAGTTTCATCGAAATCCCGTGATATTCGGGCGTTTGACCTTGGAATAACCCGATTTCAAGGTCAAGGTCACGTCCCACGGGCAAATTAATAGGCCCATGTCACTCCCCGGCCGAAAATACCCCACATACCAAGTTTCATTCGAAATCGGCTCGGCCGTTTTCGAGTCCATCGATTACAGACAGACACACAGATCTTCCAAAATATATAATAGATAATGTCCATTGGGCGCATATAATCTAATATTCGGCCGCCATTCGTTATTTTTATAACGATTATAAAAAATTCCGAAGTTAGCCGAATATTTTGTTGTAGACGAAGTCACGTGATCATCGGCCCGATCACGTGATTGTCACATGTAAACAGAAGCATAGCACGTGATCGATCACGTGGTAACCCATCGACAACGCATATATACGCTACGGCAGTATTTTAAGTTTGCATGTAGTCGATCGCGGCCTTTGAAGATTGTCGCGTTATCACACTATGAATGCAAAACTTTGCCGAAAACATCGCCGTTCTCGTAATTAAATGTCTTTATCGTGTTATTATTATTATATGTATCGCGATGTATTGTTACTATAAAGCAATGCCCGTATATTATTCAGTTTTGCGCGCATTTATCTATATAAACATGTGCTCGTGTTTATATATTTTTTTTCGTTACCGGAATAGTCCAAGTTATATTATCTCATATATATTTTGAAGACCTCTGTCTGTATGTATGTATGTTTGTTTGTTTGTCTGTCTGTCTGTCATTTATACAAATCTACGATTCTCTACCGATCGGGACGAAACTTGGTACGTGTGTGTAGTTTGACCAGGCGGTGGACGTTGTCGTATTGGCGAGCCCGTGCGGCGCCCGCTTCGCGCATGCGCAGACGATATCTCGGAAACGGGTAGAGCTGTCGACTTGAAATTTGCTATGTGAATGTATCTTGCCCCGGATACGAATTTTATCGGGTCGCCGAGCCCGTGCGACGCCAGCTTCGCGCATGCGCAGACGAGATCTCGGAAACGGGTGGAGCTATCGACTTGAAATTTGGTATGTGAATGTAACTTGCCCCGGATACAAATTTTATTGGGTCGCCGAGCCCGTGCGACGCCAGCTTCGCGCATGCGCAGACCAGATCTCGGAAACGGGTAGAGCTATCGACTTGAAATTTGGTTTTTGAATAGCGCTGGGTAGAGCTATCGACTTGAAATTTGGTTTTTGAATAGCCCGGACAACGTCGGGCTCATCGGCTAGTATATTATATATTCATATAAAGATTGCATATATATGCGAAGACTTGCACAGTTATTAGGCAATTATCATCTCGTAAACAAGGAGGGATAATAATCCGGTTTAATATGTAAGCACATATACAAGCGTTCTTTATTCGCAATATATCGTAATAGTGAACGCTCTTTATTGCGTCACGGTAAAGGGACTGGACTTAGAACAGTTGTCATCGTGATTGTTTTACTGATTACACCAATACAGGTCAATACATGTACACGAACTTCCGATATGCATACTTTATATACCCTTCCAAGTCATACAATTTCCGCTTTATTAAACTCTTTTTATTCGTACCATATTAGGAAAACTCTTAACATGGAACGCTCTTTATTGAGCCATGGTGAAGGAAATGTGTAATCGACTTAGAATAGTTATCGTGAATTATTCAACATACTCTCCACTTTAACTGCAATTGTATGTATTAGTAACCATGACTGACTTGTCAAATTAAACGCTCTTTATTTGGTATATGTAATCGGTTTCTGATTTTGCGCAAAGGGTTTCCCACAGAAATCCTGCCAAATGGCACGTGAACGAACATCGTTTGGAAATGAATACAGCATTATACCTAACTGAAAGTCACAAGACCAGCCACAGCCGAAAACACTGCATTTATATGGCATTGTTACGAATGAATGATTGTAAATACGGGACACTCGGGGCATATACAACATCGTGAACACGCGCCCGAATAGAGTTCACATGCCTGCTCGTGTTTTTATAAGCTTTATTTTTGACACGAAAGTGTTACCTACCCCGCTCAATCGGCCTTCTATAGTTTTTTTGTCAAAACAATAACTTTCCAAACAGCGCTGAAGACAAATCACAAGTGAATATAACTCACCGCGCGATGACAATTAACCATGCATGAGTACACAATGCTATTGATATGCCCCGCAGTAATTCCATCACTCTCACACGCTGATGTCTATTCCGGATTTTCCATCGTCATATAGGTAGACACAATTAAATCCGACTCGGATTCCGTGTTTTTAATTAGTTTACCTCGCTTGACGTCATGCGAGGTTTTGCGACGGAGATAGTCGACAACAGGTGCCGGTATTATTTATTTATTTCTCGGCTTATTTATTACGCGATTTTTATGGGATGATTATTGTGATCACAATAGGGGTGGCTTTCCGATAGAGTTTTGTTGTTTCATGAGCATTGTAATCCTTTAACCACAGCAGAATTATGGGTAACATTTCAGGATTAGTCGGAAATATGGCTTGTTGCCATTCATCGGAAAGCTCTCCCCGAGAGCTCTCCGATGAATGGCAACAAGCCATATTTCCGACGAAAATCCTGAAAAGTTACCCATAATTCTGCTGTGGTTAAGAAGTCGACTACTTAGAGCATTACGGTACATTTATGCTTGGCGTGCACAACTTTATATAAACTCATTGTTCCATTATACATGGATGAGCAGAATTTAGTGTGCAAAGTTCCCAAATAATAAGCTGTCAATCATGATAAAAGTTAGTAATACTAATAACTGAACCATTCATTACATGTAATGAATGTTCACTGAGTGAAGTACAACCCAAATATTAAACCAACATGCCTACAGTTTATTACTGTGGCACAACTTTCTGTAGATCATTTGTGCTCAAAACCAGCTACTCGGTATAGAGGCAAGTCTTTTACCCCCCCCCCCCCCCCCCCCCCCCCTTTCCACTTTCCCAAAAGTTATGCTGTAAATGTTGAAGTCAAACAAATATATTTCGGCATCTGTCGGGTGATGATTCCTTGTATTCAAGGACTATAAACTGATAATAGCCCAAATGCTGTGCAAATAGTCCACGATGTCAATGAGGACACTCACACATGCTTCTGAAATGGGCTTGATGTGTGAAGAGGCAGCTAGGCCATATTCATCATAGAAAGACAGATCTGATTGGTTCGGCTCTAATATATGGCCACACACTCAGTCTGGTGTTTGCTCCTTTTGTTTCTGGAGTGTCTGCCATATACTTCATGGTTGTTTTCTCAAATACTCGTCAAGAGATATGTGGATAATTGGTGCTCAGTAACAGATACTGGGACCATATAACTCCACAGTTACTAACCCCCTCGAGGTTTTACTATAATCAACCCTTTTATTCAAGGGTGACGGTAGTACTGCAGGATGATGGGGGCACAACGTGCTAAAGGGCCCTTTTCTCGATGTTTTTTATTTGGGCGGGTGGATCTGTTATATACATCTCTGCTCTGACGCCCCTTTATCTCTTACTGAATCTATTCTCCCACTCAGTTCTAAAAGTATATGTTATATTGTGTTGAGATAGTTCATCTTCATTTGCATGGATGATTACATGCTACATGTATAAGCAGATGACAGGCAGTAGGACACACAAAGGCACTCTTAAATTCACCTAGGGAGCCACAGAGAGAGTCTCGCATATATAAGAGAGAATGCACTGCCTTACAATGTCAAGGTAAATATTGTTAGGCCAATGTATTCTCTTATATATGGGAGACTCGCATATATAAAGATTAATGCATTGGCACAGGGTTTTCACAAAATTTCAGGAAGCTCCAGTCATGAAAGGGGTTAAAAAGGTTGTTTGTTGAATTTATTAGCTGAACATTCTCATATAAATGAATCTATTGGAATCAAGTATCCATTTATCAGCGAGTGTTCAGCTACTATTGGTTAACCCTTCTATGATTGGAGTTTCCTGAAATTTTGCGAAAACCCTATGCCAATGCATTCTTTTATAGTGAGCCTCGCATATATAATAGAATACATGCATTGGCCTATTACAATATATATCTTGACCTTACATTCTTATATATGCGAGGCACCCTATGGGAGACTCACATATATAATAAAACACACTGGAACGGGATCTTTAATGCTGCACCAGCGCAGGTCCCATCATCAAAGTGTTAATATGATGCACACAAGATAAGAAACAGGAAATAGGAAAATTACAATTCAAAAATCTGAATGTGAACCATGGTTTATCAAAACTTGATTAGTATTCATGTTGTGCTAAAATGCACATATTAATGCATTTTGTTTTGTCACCGGATCATATTTTTATCACCTGATTCCCTTTTCGTCTCCACGTGTTGCTCTGCATAGAGATGATATAGTGAGACTGGTGGTAGATATCACGTAATCTGAGAGGGAATTTCTGTTCATTCTGTGGCAACAGCTCACCTCATCAAATATTAAAACCATTGTCTGCCGGGCCATTCCAAATCATAAGCATCAAGCAGGAAGGTATCGGCTCAATAAAATTTGCGAGTATCTGTATTAACTCGGTGTGAGTCACATTTGTCTCCCCCTCCTGGGAATAGTATCATAACCCAACAAATATGATCCGTGCTTCCCGAGATGGTTGATAGTCAATGTTATGTCAGTTCAATTTTGATTTCAGTCGAAACATTATCATCCTCAACGAATATGATCCATTTTATGTGTTAGAATTTTATGAGTCTGCTTTGCATTTGATAGATCTTCATGAATATCACGGGTTTGTCATCAATCAGTATATAATTTGATATCAACCTGTTCATTACATTTCAAACAATCTGATTTAGTTCAGAGAATGGCCTGTTGATCCAAAGTACAATCATTTTAAGGCCCAGTGACCCATTTGTTTAAAACAGTTGTCTGTTTACTGCCCAGTTGTCTTTTATGCCCAGAAAACTGACTCATTCCAATAATACAATCTTCATTGTTGGCTGCAATTTAAAATGCTAATTAGCAGAATAAATTAGTATAAATTTTTATTGGGTCTCTAGTTATAGTGAATTTGGGTAAAGTACAGTAATGCCCTAAAGAATCGACTACTTAACCACAGCAGAAT
This sequence comes from Siphonodentalium dalli, assembly GCA_032622095.1. Taxonomy (NCBI): domain Eukaryota; kingdom Metazoa; phylum Mollusca; class Scaphopoda; order Gadilida; family Siphonodentaliidae; genus Siphonodentalium; species Siphonodentalium dalli. The sequence continues at coordinate 148,278,745 of CP136061.1, read as the reverse complement.
TATGGGTAACTTTTCAGGATTTAGTCAGAAATATGGCTTGTTGCCATTTATCAGAAAGCTCTCGATTATTTAGGGCATCACTGTAGTAGCCAGTCTTGTTAGTATTCTTTGGTATTCCCATCAATTATTAATGACATATCCGGACATCCAAATCATCTCAAAGATATGCAATATATAGATTCTTCAAAAGCGACCACTAGTTGATACTTCACTATTACCAATGACAAACTGCTTCAGAAAATTGTGCATGTGTCACTGATATGGTCTGGGATGTGTTGAACTGTTGTATGTCAGTTTCTATCAAAATGATAGGTACCCGCTTTGTGTAACACTGTTTCCCAAATAATTTCAAAATGTGTAGCTTTCTCAACTAGTGTTTCTTTGAATTATATTTTCAGAATAAACCAATAGAATCAACTGTAGCGCTTGTTCCGTCAATGTATTGAACTGTTATCTGGTGATACAAGGTATTGCAATGAATACTATTAGCTGTACAAACACATCGCTATTTGCAAAAGTTGACCATATATTTCATTTAGCACATAGATTAATGCCCTAAATAATCGAATCGACTCCTTAACCACAGCAGAATTATGGGTAATTTTTCAGGATTTATTTGGAAATATGGCTTGTTGCAATTAATCGGAAAGCTCTCAGTGAGAGCTTTATGATGAATGGCAGCAAGCCATATTTCCGACTAAATCCTGAAAAATTATCCATAATTCTGCTGTGGTTAAGGAGTCGATTATTCATGGCATTACTGTATTAATTTATCTGGCACTGATTAACCAGATATGTTGATTATGCTCACTTGTCTGATGTTGTTAACGGTTCGATTTGCATGTCCCATATATTCCATTACTGTGGTTCATATGACAGATATGGGCTTGTTGCCCATTGGCCATCCCTGTAGATTGATTTTCTGGTGATCCAGCTCTTTAATAATCCCATTAGCAAAACGTTTGTGTAATCGGAACTGCTGCATGTCAATACAGCTGATATGACAATCATGTGGGCCATGGCCCAGATTGCTCTTCTGAGGTTAAGCTGTGTCATCAGTCATTCCCTCTCCACAAGCCACCAGAAAGTACCTGGACTGATATTTGTTGAGCATCCCTATAAATTAATCCTTTCTCTGCTTGTTGTCTGCTTATGATATATGAGCATCCCTAAAGCTATTGTGCTGAGTTGTGGTCCTTGGGTAACTTTGTTAGTTGTTGTTCTCATTTGTATGTACAGTAATGCCTTAAATAATCAATGCTTTAACCACAGCAGAATTATGGGTAATTTTTCAGGATTAAGTTGGAAATATGGCTTTTTGCCATTCATCCGATGAATGGCAACAAGCCATATTTCCGACTAAATCCTGAAAAATTACCCATAATTATGCTGTGGTTAAAGAGTCGATTATTTAGGGCATTATTGTATATGAATGTAGCTGACCTTACCGACTACAAGTATAATAGAACTTTGGTGAGCTGTACACCTGCTACTATTGAAAAGTTTAACATACTCACATTTTGTTACTGTGTTACGGTATTGACGGGCAACCAGCCTCCTGGACCATATAACATTTGGTTAAGAAAGCTTGAAACTTCAGTCAGGTTTGGATAAAATGAAACCTTTCATAACTGAATGCTAACTGATATAAATTAGTTACTTAATTCCCATTGATTCATTTGTAGTGCTCACCAGACTAATTTTGTGTTAAATTATAGCTTGACATCCCTTTACTGAAATGATTCCATAAAGTTTTGTCTGCTTAGAATATCTAAACTGTCGTCTTCATATGGTATCTCAACATCTACAAATGAAGAATTGAACATTCCAATATACTTTCAGAACAAAATGTGAGAGTTCTCTCAGCTCATATATATATAATCAAAATAGTCAACAGGTTATAATGTTTTGCTGAAATAACCATCATAAAATGATAGTCCTATTGATGTCACACAGACTCACGCTATGTGAGCTGCTCTGCCTGTACCAAAAAAAACCAACCCTTTGATCACCAAATTCTCCGAGGCTACTTAACCAGATACAATGTTTCTCTCGGCCTCATGAAATCGAGAGACGCTTTGTGATGAGCCGCTGCTGGAATCTGTCATCAGATATTGTCCCCTCAGGCTCGTAAAGCATCAAGCATTCATTCTCTGAGGGTCGGGTGCCGATTCACTATAAACAAACTGGTGCACTCACTCAATGATAGATAGCCACAGTTTGATTGTCTGCGATTCACAAGGGACCACGTAGATTCACAAAAGAATTGATACTACAAGTTTTAAGTGTGTAATGGTTCGGACAAATAATCAATAAGCATGGCAAAGCAGTACTGGCAAAACTATCGTGACTCGAGCGACTAACGCAGTTCTGTTAAGATCAATGTACGGAGAAGTTCCGCTGCAAGAGGAACCAAATCAATTTACCAAATTGGGTTTCGGTAATTTGGTCGAGTGAATAGGTTTAAAGAGTGATGTTACGGCTTTTCAAGCGTCAGTTTATTTTTCTTACTGAGCGAACAAGATGGACATTGCCTTATTTGGTTGACCTTTTGTTGGACACTGCTTCGCTGGATGACTGCATAAGTCAGATGGCTTCGTTATCGTATTGACTAGGACCGTAACTTATTAGTTCATTGTAAGTATTGGCAATATAATAACTTATGCATTTATACTGTATGATGTTCAGTTATGTAGCACTGTAGAACAAAATAGCTGGGATATAATATACGCAGATGCATACATCATTCAGCTCCATCCCACTGAGAAAGTATGGTTTTGTTATTGACCCTTCATTTTAGTGTTCAACTACTTCCTTGTGGTGTCATGATGTAACATTATTTAATATTCAATTCCACACTGTTCAGATTTATTGTTGAATACTGGGATACACTGTACAGTAATGCCCTAAATAATCAACTCCTGAACCACAGCAGAATTATGGGTAATTTTTCAGGATTTAGTGAGAGCTTTCCGATGAATGGCAACAAGCCATATTTCCGACTAAATCCTGAAAAGTTACCCATAATTCTGCTGTGGTTAAGGAGTCAATTTATTTAGGACATTATTGTAGCTTGCAGAAATATTTCATTTATCCAATTTGAATCTTCTATTTCACATTCAGTTTTAAAAGTATCCGTTGGAATTGATTGGAATGGTCTAATATTTATTTGCTTAGATGTTAACAGACAGATATATATCCTATATCTTCCCATTCATCCAATTGTAAAGTTTAGATAATATGGTAGACAAGCCGTCTATTAGCCCTTCCATGACTGGAGCTTCCTGAAATTTTGCGAAATCCCTGTCCCAATGCATTCTCTTATATATGTGAGTCTCCCAGAGGGAGCCTCGCATATGTAAGAGAATACATTGGGTAACAATATTTACCTTGACCTTGTAAGCCAGTGCATTCTCTTATATATGCGAGGCTCCCTATGGGAGACCCAGATATTAAAGATAATGCACTGGCACAGGATCTTTAATGCTGCACCAGTGCATCTCCCATCATGAAAGGGTTAAAGATCGAACTTTATTAGAGATTTGATAACATGATCATACAAATCAATGGATAGGAATCAAACTACCCGTGGGTGAGTATCCAGTTATGAAAAGTTAATATAATATATTCAGCTTCAAATTCAGTGAATGATATTTTGCTGGATTCCTCAAATAGGAGCTTTATTCTGACAGTCAGAATATGTGAGAGTGTTTCACAATAAGGTGCATTTAATCTGACATTAATGTATGCCTGGTTTTGCCTCAGTACATTGTTATCACTGCAGAGTCTGGTCAAGCCATTTTGGTGTTTTATGTGTAGCCTTTATAACCTAGTTATCCAGTTATACATCTCATTCCAGGGGATGTTATCTCAGTTTATAGGCCAGGTGGCAGGAGCCATAAAGCTCTGTTCTGCTCATCTCATGTTTGTTAGGTATTGCAGTTGCAGGATGAGAGGCAGGCCTGACTATAGTGTGCCTGTCATTTGCAGAGAATGAGGTATGAATTTAGTGATGCTATACCGCATAGTGGGCTAGCATCACTAAATTCACCCTCTGGGGACCTCATTCTGCAAATGACAGGAACCTTATACTCAGACTTGATGGGAGGGGGATGAAGGAGTATCGAACGCACTAAAGGGCAATGAGGAACAATTTTCAGAAGGGCACTTTTACCAATGTAAATAAACGGGAGACAGCCTCAGACAGGAGACCATGTAAAGCCTCCTACTCTGCCACTCCTGAGTTGCCAGAAGGAAGGGGCATTATTTCTAGTTAAAATTCTTGATAAATTGGAAAGTTTTTCTTTTAATATATCTAAAAAGCGCATTCCGAAGCAGAGTCTTTTTTAGGCAAAAATATCATGTTAACCCAAGTCCGATTTTTGAATTTTGTATCAACCCATATTTCCTTGATCATTTTTCTAATTTATCTGATTATAATAATGTGATACATTGATGGAAAGAGCTCTTAGAGCTCTTTCCATCAATGTATCACATTATTATAATCAATAAATTTGAAAAATGATCAAGGAAATATGGTTTGATACAAAAATTGGACTTGGCACTGAAAGGGTTAAAAGAATCATTGTTCGGTTGAATGTTAACTAAAACTGCTATATTGATAAAATTCTCAACTGCATCAACTGGATATTTATTGATTATTACTTTGTTAGTTTGATATCGGCCAAAATGTCAGCCCGAGGTAACTTCATATCAGCCTGAGACCGAAGGCCAATATTAATGTTATACTGATTGGGGGTGGGGAGTGAGTGGGGGATGCTTTGGGGAGTCCTGGTTTATTCAGTTCAATCGTTCATGATTTCATCCAAATTTCTCCAGTATAACAGCAGCACTAAATGGCAACAAAGCCTTTAACCCTTTCTATACTAAATGGATTCTCCCACTCAGTTATAAAAGTATACATCGGATGGTCTATTGTTCATTTGTAGGGGTTTAAAAAAAATTTAAGCTGACAGCAGATTATAAAACTACAGAAGAAGTCAAAATTATTGTAGATAAATTAGAAAGGGTTAAAATTGTTTGGAAAAATGTTCTTGCACTAGTATCTGTAGTTGCAGATGTTTCAACTGAGGGGTAGGATGTGATTTGGTGAAACACAAGCCTTGAAATAGTGTGTCTGTCATTTGCAGAATGAGGTTGCCAGAGGGTGAATTTAGTGATGCTACCCCACATAGCGGGCTAGCATCACTAAATTCACCCTCTGGGGACCTCATTCTGCAAATGACAGGCACACTATTTCAAGGCTTGGTGAAACATTATCATGATACAACCATACTCTGATATCATTGAATAGATATGAAATAACTATCAGTTTGAGTAAATGGATGAGAATTCATGAATGAAATAAACCAAGCATTCCTTTCTAATGATACATAAATAACTATAATCATTTACCCTACTAATTATACAATTCCCTTCCTTCTTATCTGCTCTGAAGATTCATTTATAGACATATGGAGAATTTTTTGCCCAGATAAGACTGAAATTCTCCTCAGGCATCAGCTGCTATCATGATATATGTTCAGTATCATTCAACAGTTGGACAATTAAGCTGGTTGACTCCATGGTGTTCTGATAACATAGGGCGGATAGCATAAACAATGTCTTGTGTATCATATGATCTACTATTAGTTAGAGGTTGACCTCAATTAGATGGTAATGAAACATTGGAACCATATTTTGGAACACACTGGTATGTGCAAGTTTGCAAATACTGTGTCTGTCCTTTGAAAAATGAAGTGTCCAGGGGGGGTGAATTTAGTCATGCTATCCCGCACAGTGTGCTAGCATCATCAAATTCACCCTCTTGGAATCTCATTCTGCTTTATAGGCCTCAATTGCTATGGAAGACCTAGGATCAGATTGAAGTTTCCGAGTTGAAGTTGGTGATGTTCACCCACAAGTCACCTCGATTATGCATTTTCTCTTCTGCAAATTAGGGGATATAGAAACTTCCCTGAAGGGACCACCAAGTATCTAAAAACATTGTTAATTTGAGACTATAGCTATTCCCAGAAGATGAGACCTAAGCAGAATGAGGTTCCCAGAGGGTGAATTTGGTGATTCTAGCCCACTGTATGGGATAGCATCACTAAATTCACCCTCTTGTGACCTCATTCTGCAAATGACAGACACTATTTGCAGGCTTGTGTATGTGTCTTCAATTCAGGGCTCCACATTCATTCTATATCCCTTTTATGATGAGAACTGCGTTGGTGGAGCATTAAAGATCCAGTGCATTCTCTTATATATGTGAGTCTCGCATTGGGGCTTTGCATATATAAGAGAATGCACTGGCTTACAAGGTCAAAGTAAATACTGTTTGGTCAATTTATTCTCTTATATATGCGAGGCTCCCTATGTGAGACTCGCATATATAAGAGAATGTATTAGCACAGTGTTTTCACAAAATTTCAGGAAGCTCCAGTCATGGAAGGGTAAAATAGGTAGCTTTTCATTTATAGTATATAAAATGGAATTACCACCTGGAGGAGTCACTTATATAGATTTCAACAGATTTATCTTTAATATTTCAATAGATTGAGATGGATGCTAATAATTATACTATTAATTTTGCAATTTTAAAAGAGACATTGTTACCTATTACCTACTTTATATTTATATTTAAGAAATTTTTAAGTGGAAAGATAACTTTAGTTAATAAGTTTAGATGGATGTTGCTCAGCCCCTACCAAATTGAAATTCATACATGTAATTTGTTCAAAGCATTTTAGTTGAAACGCCAGTCTCATAGTCAAAGTGTTTGATGCCCAAACTTGTTTCAATTGGCATAATTCGCAAGATAACTGAAGCTAATAGAATGGACTCAACTAAAATCATAAGGCTCTAAAATACCCAAGATATACAAAGCTATGCATGTGATCAGATTGAACAATTCTGATACTTTAATCAATAATTCTTCAAAGATTCTGTAGACTTTTGCATTAAGGTTTCGTTTAGGAATTCTGCCGTTCACTAATTGTTATGATTTGTGTTATGCAGTAATAGGGTGTGGATTATCACTGGTATGCCTCTGCATACCTCGCTAATCTCGCTGATCCTCTCATAAACTCCCCATCTGTTACCCCAAACTCACTGATTCAGCATAGCCTTATTAAAACAGCCTTCATAATATCAAAGCTTGCATACTGAATGCTGATCAAAGCGAGAACAGGAGACTCAGACATTGGTTAATAATTTAAAGACATAAATTATGTACTTATTTCAATGAATCAAAATGTAACTGTTCCCACAGAAAGAATGTAGCATTCAACTAACATTACCAAATCTTCCAGCCATGTCATTCTTTCATTTCAGAAAACACAACATCTGAATTACAAACAATTTGACGAATTTTCGTCGATAAACAAATGAAAATGATTCCTCTAATGAGAGCCGCAGCATACAATTTATATATAAAAATACTGTTTGCAGTCGATTTAGATATAAAATTTATGAAAATATCTGCATATTCTATATTCCCATTCTATCACCCCAGCGAATGTTCCACATGACTTTAATGTCTCTCTTTCTTATATATAGTGGGGATATACAATGATCATATCTTTCTTATATATAGTGGGGATATACAATGATCATAATGCTAATTGTGTATTCCACGGATACTTTAAGATAAGACAACACAAATACATTTATTCTATAAAACGACGAGAATTAAATTGTATCCATGCACACCAGTATATATAATGAATCCTCAAGTAAATTGAATAAAACATTTTGACATGGCAACGAAAATAAACAATTTCAAATTTACCAAAAAATGGCCATATGATCACATAGACATTCCTGACCGTAGGTTCTTTATAAACACTTTCTTTACTAAATGGATTCTCCCATTATTATTACATAAGAATACATTGGAATGGTCTATTATTCACTTGGAGGGATGTTAAGAATATACGAGTAGACGACGGCCACACGAAAAAATAATACAAGTGCAGAAGAATTCATATTCATTGGTGGGAAATGTTCAGATAATAAGTTCAACAATGGTCATTTGTTGAACTTATTAGATGAACATTTCCTAAGGAAACTACTGAATGAATGAAGGTTTTATTTAACTCAACACCACAATTAAGTGGTGAATACAGAATGATATAAAGTAACATATATACATTTATTTACAAAAAGGGGCCACTCATCATTGAATATTTAGTATAGAAAGGGTTATTAGCATTGTAGATATATAGAGCTGATCAGGTTGTGTATGGCATGAAAAGAGTTAACTAGCTGATGTTTTCTGCAAAGTAAATTTCCATTTCATCAATAACATCCAGATATTCTGGCATCGACTATACAAGACACTAGTACTTTGAAACTGAAAAATCAAACTTTTATGACTCAATAGCTGATTGCTTGTAGAATGCAAATTTTCTGGACAAATTAGCTTTCATTTACTATTGGAGATGAAAAGAGAGTTGCTCAGTGGTGCAGCAGCAACATGGATTTTTTCCAATAAGTCTGTGTCTTGGTATGTCAGCTGCTATGGTAGGGCAGATTCCAGCCTCTGATTGCAATAAATTGTCTCCATTGAGACGGAATTCCTGTGGGAAGATATCGGCAATCAGAGGAGCCAATCATATTCATTCATTGGTCAATTAAAAATTCAATTTTGAATGCTTTGATTTCATGCCAGTGAAATTTGCCCACCATTTAACCCCAATCATAACATTGATTCCTCAGAAAATGAAATTTCCCTTTTATGAAGAGCAAAAATTTGGGTTGCAGCTTGTAACATAAATGACAATTTGCAATGCATACAGAATGCATTTGTCATTATTCAATTCTATTTTCCATTTCCCAAGCAATATTTAGATTTGGTTTGTGGTTCTAGTCATTAAAAAAGGTGGGGTTTGGGGAAATTTGTGTATTTTTCAGTTGGATGCCCCTATCCCCTTCCAATCATATATCAAGGAATCTGTAATCTGTGGAGGAAAACTTGTTGAATGTTTTATGACTGCAAATAAAAGACATATGCCGGAAGGTCGCAGGATTTGAAGACTTGGAATGGAAACTGGTGGAGACTGGCATCTCAACTGAGCAACAGTTCCATTTTAATGAGATGTCATCATAGGGAAAGTAATGCTAAATACAGTAATGCCCTAAATAATTGACTCCTTAACCACAGCATAATTATGGGTAATTATTCAGGATTTTGTCGGAAATATGGCTTATTGACATTCATCGGAAAGCTCTCACTGAGAACTTTCCGATGAATGGCAACAAGCCATATTTCCAACTAAATCCTGAAAAGTTACCCATAACTCTGCTGTGGTTAAGGAGTCGATTATTTAGGGCATTACTGTAAGCACCAATCTGGCAAAAGCTAAACCCTCAACTTTGTCTTCACCCAAAACTGTAGCACATTGTATCGGACAACTCAAACAGATCACTAACAATCAACCCTGGCATCTCTATTCAGTCGTTTCTTAGCACATTGAGCCAAAAAAAATATGGTTAGCTGTGAGAGTACTAACTATCAATTAGCAATAAGTAATAAGGAATCCTTTTGCTTCATAACAATCCATGTGTATTGTGCGGCTGACAATGAAATTCATGCGCCAATAAGCGAATAACGTGGATTCTTGAAGATAATTGCATTCCGTACTGCCTTATAACTCCCGACAGCTGATTAGCAAGCGTAAATCAGGGGACATAACTCATTGTTAATAACCATGTCTTGATGCAATTCCCCTGTGCATGCAACCATTGTGCAAAAGATGTTTGTCTCATTACTACGAATCGTCCTGCCAAATGCTTGTCTTGCATCCTCATTTCCCCAAATCCTCAGTTTGTTGACTTGTGTTTTCGCCTGCGGTGGTGTTTTTATTCAGCGTTGTTTGCAATCATTGCTGACAATTACTCTGTCAAAAAAAGTGCCAACTGAATTCAATCGCATCCGCAATCTGTTGTGTCAGGCACAATGCTCCAGGTATTAATAAATTTTAATCAGCAAAGTTGTTTGGCATGGTGATAGCACAGCTCAGGGAAAGGATACCAACTTACTATGTACAGGTTTCGTCTTCATTTTTACCAAATTTACGGCCCTTTTTTTACTTTAGAGTGATATGAAACACCCCGGTAGGGTGATCAACTAGAATTCGGGAATAATCTTGTTCAAAGTAGTTATTTGTTTTAAATATTATATCCAAATAGACGATACATACAGCCATTCTTATATATTAATTAAATGCAGTGACTCTCGTTGACGAGATTGTTTTTGTTAGATTATCACTGATAGATGCGTCCCGAATCGAGTAGTAAATATTTACAATTGAGCGTTGTTCAAACGATGATCTCAGCAATGTCTTGATCAAGTTTGAAAACTGGTCGTGTATTTTGGGCTGAGTTAGCAGGGTGGGATGGGTGCTATTTGGTTTATCAGACTTCCTCAACAGTGTTGTGTATGATAGCCAGTGACAATCAAGGCATTTTCAATCCAAGCCGTGCATTTTTCACATAGCTACCGCAACTTGACCCCGCATCTCTGATCTGATTCTTGATTTCTGCACAATAATGCTCTACCTCTTGACTATTAAAACAATGCTCTTTTCTGAAAGAGGTGCCCCTTGTCCAAGCTTCTATCTAACACTTCTGGTTTTCCAGCAATATCTATATTTTCTTAAATCATCAAGAAGCAGTCGTCTAATTCAGAAAGATAACTCTCTTCATCTGAGTTATTAAGTTATACCCTCAGCCGGAGTCGACGACATATGGCCAGGATTCATTGAGGCCAAACTCCCCATTACAAAATTGTCCAATTACACTAACAAAGGATGCCTATAAGTGACATTGTATGGACTTCCACCTTCTCACTGGGTTTGGCAAATACAGGGTACTTCTATTGTCCGATCAGACTCATTATTGTCATGGTCAGAAGTAATACCGTTGATTTTTAAACCTTCCATCTCATTGGCTTGTACGCTGAGTTCCGTGGTCTTCAGCGATCTTCAGCGATATTCTTTTTGTTTAGGATTTATGTAGGTCTTATGCTCCTTTGTGGCTTCGATGTGTTCTGTTTCACTCGTGGATTATGATGCGTACTCTATTGTTGGTTACGTTGACAACCTGCCTCAATGGGTAAGAACGGTTCATTCATTTATATTGATCCCATCCTTGGCAAACAAAAATAAATCGACATTGATAGATTTTGACAGTCTTTTGTTGACGTTGAGCTTATGTTGTTTTCTTGTCCTGTTTCTTGGGCTTTACTTCATATTGAGTGGATTTTAAATGGATATACTTTCCTATACAACGCTATAGGTGTGTATGTTGTTATTTCAGGTTGTGCTGCAAATACATGTACAATCTTGAAAATGCCTTTTCTTCAAAATTGGTATGGTAAACTCCATTTGTAATCACATTGGCTCATTGATATATTCATGTTTAATTAAGATATGGGTGTGGTTTAAATCTATGCTGCCTCATCATTTCCACAAGCTGCAAGGCCATTTTAGCTTTTAGTATAGGGTTGTTGAGGATCTGATCAGAATAACATTTTTTTCTGTTTGTTTTTAAACCACACATAGTGGTGTTTCTCTTAATTATTATATATAATATATATATGCAAAAAAAAGTTGAAAACAAAATATCTAAAAAAGTTGAAAACAAAATATCTAAAAAAAACAGAAGAAATGTTGTAAAAATATAATTTGTTTTTATTGCCTCTGTACACTGTATTGGGTCGGTCAGTACCAATCACAAAACTTGATGGAAGAAATGTAAAACTCTGATTTTTTTTAACCTCAGGGACATGTTTAGGCCACAAAAGAGTTGTATCTTAATAGTGTCCTGTCATTGAATTATGTAATTTGTTTTCAATCTGCAGATTGCACGAAAACTACTTGCAACAAGTAGTTTTTGTAAGCTATAAATTGATTTAATGTTGGAAAATATAGGGATTTTAGCAGGATGCCAAATAAAATTGAAAAGAAAATAAGAAATAAACTTTCAATTTTCTAATTATAGACAGGTTCAAACCAGTGTAAGCATTGTCAGTGAATTTAGCTAAGAGAGGGTGAAGTTTATGGTTTAAATCGCATGAAGAAATAATTAATTGAAGCAACTTAGGTGTAAGCTACACAGTCATATAGAGCAATAACACTTGTCCCAGAGCAATAAAGTTAGCTGGGTGGAAAATCATCTCACTGAGGTGGATTGTGGGGTGGATATTAAAACACTTACTCACAATGGATACCCGAGCTCATAATTACAGGAGAATCACCAGTCAAATGGCCGGGATAATATATATGGCCTTATACATACAATGTTTTTCCTATTGGTTAACCCACACAGCTGCATTCAAATGGCAGGTACAGTAATACCCTAAATAATCTGACTCCTTAACCACAGCAGAATTATGGGTAACTTTTCAGGATTTAGTCGGAAATATGGCTAGTTGCCATTCACCGGAAAGCTCTCAGTGAGAGCTTTCCGATGAATGGCAACAAGCCATATTTCCGACTAAATCCTGAAAAGTTACCCATAATTCTGCTGTGGTCAAGGAGTCGATTATTTAGGGCACTACTGTATAATGGTCATAAGATTATTTCATGCAATGTTCTTCCAAGGTGTCAATATTTAACCCTTTCTTTACTAAATACTCATTGATGAGTAGTTCCCTTGGGACGTGTTCAGATAATAAGTTCAACAAACCTCCATAGGTTGCTTGATGAACTTATTATCTGAACATTTCCCTGCAATGAATAGGAATCCTTCTGTAGTTTAATATCTTTTCGTAAGTATGTCGTATACTCAGTTTGAACACCCCTCCAAATGAATAATATATCATATATCAATAAATAAGACTCTTTCTGTAATTGTATTATCTATTTGTCTTATTTTTCCTAAAAAACCCTCGTTGAATAATAGTCCAATCCATTGAATATATGCATTTACAGCCCTCTCAATTCAGATGTTTTGGCTTCAGCAATCCTCTATGGCAACCATTGCCATGGGTCCAGTTTGCTTCTGCAAATGGCTTCCACATTGCTGATTGCCATAGCGTAGTCAATTATGAGAGCTGCATTTATATATAACTTGGTGGTAGAATCCATTCAGTATATGATTAACCCAAGTGTTAGGGTCAATTGAATCAGATGTTGCACCTTTAAACATTTAGAATCATGGTATTAATATATATTTTCTCCATTACGCAGAGGCAAAACATCATTAGCTTAGGACATGACATCAATAACTTCATCGCGTAGAGCAGTCAAACCATTAAACATTTTGGCTGTAACCTGAACTTATATTTTCATATGCACCATTTAAATTCTATGAAATCTTTTGTATAATGAAATTTCTGGGGTTTTTTTCTTCAGGTGAATGGCCAGGATTTATCAAACGCGACTCATGAAGAAGCTGTGGAAGCTTTCAAAAATGCTCAAGAACCAATCATAGTTGAGGTTCTACGGAGAGGTGGTAACAAAGAAAAGTACAAAAGTCGTATTCCTAAGATGGTCTCCATTGCCACACAAACAGAAGAGGAATTTTATTGTTTTCAAAGACCACCTACTCCACCACCTCCAGTCGCATTCCCTAGTGGGTAAGTCACAGTACTTTTTCACTATTTAGGAAATATTTTTTTGTGTTCTAATTTCCAACAGGCAGTGTATCTGTCACCAAATCTTTAATTCTTTTGTGAACATAATAGCCATAGAAGGTGTGTCGTTTCTGAACCAAAACTGCTTGGAGGAATGCCGAAAATAAATTGTTCCACCGTGACTAAATGGCATCTTTCTGTACAGTAATGCTCTAAATAATCGACTCCTTAACCACAGCAGAATTATGGGTAACTTTTCAGGATTTAGTCGGAAATATGGCTTGTTGCCATTCATGGCTTGTTGCCATTCGGAAAGCTCTCAGTGAGAGCCTTCTGATGAATGGCATCAAGCCATATTTCCGACTAAATCCTGAAAAGTTACCCATAATTCTGCTTTGGTTATGGAGTCGATTAATTAGGGCATTACTGTATATTATCATCAATAATACCATCATCAGTCTCTTTGAAAAGCCGACGAACATCCTATCAGATTTACGTCTCTAGATTTGTGGTTTAAAATTAGTTTCTGTATTGATGGGATTCCCTCCATTGCATTGGTTGTGGCACAGACCATGTGCGATTTCATTGGTTGTGGCACAGACCATGCGTGATTTCATTGGTTGTGGCACAGACCATGCGCGATTTCATTGGTTGTGGCGCAGACTATGTGCAATTTCATCTCTGGGGACCTCATTCTGCACAGGCACACTAAACCCGGGCTTGTAGACTTCTATAGCATATACTGGAGCTGGGCTTTAGTCAGTTTGACATGTTACTTGCTGAATGTGACATACAATTGCCATTTAACCCTTTACCCAACAGAACGCCCAGAAACGCCCTAACAGCCTAAATTATCTTCGGTCTGTCTCAATAAAACCATGGAAATATGGGTATCATTGGAACCGGCTCATTGAGCACATTGTGATAGTTACAGTTATGCCCTGTGCCAATGCATTCTCTTATATATGCGAGTCGACCATAGGTCGCCTCGCATATATAAGAGAATGCATTGGCCTAAAAAAAACTTTTTTTAAACACTTTTTACCATTTTTTCTTTAATATGTGTTAAGCCAATGCATTCTCTTATATATGCGAGGCGACCTATGGTCGACTCGCATATATAAGAGAATGCATTGGCACAGGGCCCTTCTGTTGGGTAAAGGGTTAAATGCAACCTACAAACCAGACAAATGCCCCAAGAGCCATGAGGGGACCATAATATCATGCAAATACCAAACAAAAATGTTAGCTAAATCTGATATAACCATAAAAGAGTATGAAAATTAGACTGATTATATTACTTCCATTCTGATGCACATGACTTATCAAACCAAATTTTACATATGTAATTTGCTCATTTCGAAATATTCATTTTTGAATTGAAAACTTTCTCATTAGCTTCACAGCAGTTGAGATGAAAAGAGATAGATGCTACATAATCTGATAATACAAACTAGATATAAGTGCAGTAAAGCTTTGATGCTGAGTTATGACCATATTTATCAAGCCAAGCCTGAAAGAAACCACTGCCCCATATCACCTGGTGACCCTGAAAACCAAAACACTTCAAGCCCTCATATAATCAAAGGACCTGATTATAGATGGAGTGATACATCTATCAAAGAAATGAAAACACCAGCAAACTGGATGAGTTCTGACCTGATGCAGACCATTAATTCCTAGAATGGATGGGGAGTAATTACATTGCCAAATCTGCCCTGGATGAAGAGATAGCAGCAGGCAGGGATAAACTCAGAACAGGAGGTCAGAAAGCCAGTGACATCAATTCTGCACTCTAAATATAATGCACTCACTTAACCCTTCGATTCCTGAATGGAATATCCCATTCAGTTCCATTATAGTACGTTATACAGTAGTCTCTTTGAAAAGCCCACGATAATCCTAATGGATGTACAGTAATTCTCTAAGTAATCGACTCCTTAACCACAGCAGAATTATGGGTAACTTTTCAGGATTTAGTCGGAAATATGGCTTGTTGCCATTCATCGGAAAGCTCTCCCCGAGAGCTTTCCGAAGAATGGCAACAAGCCATATTTCCGACTAAATCCTGAAAAGTTACCCATAATTCTGCTGTGGTTAAGGAGTCGATTACTTAGGGAATTACTGTACGTGTCTAGAAGTGTCCATTATATTCATTTTTACAATGACATGGCATTCCCATCATGACATAATAAACCATTTCCAAATATGGAGTGCTTTCCTGGCATAGTAAACGTATGTGAGAATCGTGTTTAGAAATAGTTATAAATACAACAAGATGCGAAAGAATAATCAGTCATGAATATCGTTGACTGATAAAAACTCAAAGATGATGTCTCCTATATTGAGATCAGTAAAATTAGTTATCGATATATCGCCATGCATGGGAAATTTGTCAACACATCATAATGACTTCTGATCTGTGACGTGATCTGTTATGCCATAAACCAATGAAATCACTCGCCTGCTTTGCCACTCTCCAATGAAATGGAGGGAATCCCACCAATTCAGTAACTAATTATGAATGAGATTTCCAGAGATGTAAATATTGTAAAAATTTTGTTGTCTTTTTAAAGAGACTGCATGGCTATAAAGTTGATTGATCCATTCTTCCATTCTTCACCTGAAGTAAGGGGATGGGCACCCTTTGCAGGCCTCAAAATACGGTGCCGAACATTTGGAGAATGAGGTCCCCAGAGGGTGAATTTAATGATACATGTACTGGCAGTGTCACTAAATTACTACTCATCAGCAATTATTCTGTTTATCAAATGTTTAAATGTTTTAGAAAGAGCATTTTATAATAGTTCATATAGTTGTTTATGATCTCCTCATTTTAACTATTTTCTGCACCTAAATTCTAAAGTCGATTCAGTTGTAAGGTGTGTGAGAAATTCAGCGAATCACACACTTTGTATAAACCAATGATAACATCAGTACAAATTGAAACATTTGTGAAAATTAAACGCACAAACAACATCAATAAAATGAAAGACCAAAGAATTAGCTCGCTTTTATGTTGTAATGTGCAACAAATTGGTCTATGGATCAATCATTCTCAGTCTCCTTTCAACCTCCTGTGTCCCAGCCTGCAGACTCCAGAGCCATATAGACATAAAAGTGGCCTTTATGTTATAAAGGAAAGCACATTGCAGCAAAAAACATTTTGTATCCAATATGTACCACGATCTGGCTGTAATATGGACCATTATATGGCAGCAATATGTTACGCTGGTATTTGGTATTTAGACAGATGTTTCCAGCCCAGCTACTTAAAATGCTTTGAATTATGAAGACTTATCTTGCATTATTCCTTTATAATCACTGTGGTTCAATAACAATTTGTTTTCAATCCAGATTTAAATGGATGCAGACTTCCTTTCCCTGTCTCCATCTTGTCACAAATTTGGCAAATCTGCTTACCTCTGCTGCAAACCTTTTCACTAATCTAGAATTTCTTTTTAAATTTTGTCAGATTTACCGATTTGAAACTCTAATACTTCCTTAATCTGAACATATTGAAACCTTGCTGTGTTTATGAGGCTAGATTCCAGTCTTGTCAGCCTAAAAATAACCCTTTCATGACGGGAGCTGTGCTGGTGCAGCATTAAAATCCTATGCCAGTACATTCTGTTATATATGCGAGTCTGCATGTGAAGCATTGCATATATAATCTTGAGAATGCACTGGCTTACATGGTCAAGATAGATATTGTTAGGCCAATGCATTCTCTTATATATACGAGGCTCCATGTGGGAGACTCGCATATATAAGAGAATGCATTGGCACAAGATTTTCGCAAATTTTTATGAAGCTCCAGGCATGAAAGGATTAATAAAACACATGAGAAACATCTCTTGTCAATATAATTAACCCTTTCATTACTAAATGGATTTTCCCCACTCAGTTATAAAAGTATACATTGGAATGGTATATTATTCATCTGGAAGGGTCCACAGGAAAAAATATAAGCACACAATAGATTATACAAGGTCAGAACAAAATATATTTATAATGAACATTTCCTAAGGAAACTACTCATCAATGAGTATTTTAGTATAGAAAGGGTTAAAGGCTAAACATTAGTATAATAAAGGTTGGTACACTACACTAATGCCCTAAATAATCGACTCCTTAACCACAGCAGAATTATGGGTAATTTTTCAGGATTTTGTCAGAAATATGGCTTGTTGTCATTCATCGGAAAGCTCTCAGTGAGAGCTTTCCGATGAATGGCAACAAGCCATATTTCCGACTATATCCTGAAAAATTACCCATAATTCTGCTGTGGTTAAGGAGTCAATTATTTAGGGCATTACTGTACACATGACTTTAATGGAACCAATATTTTACATTTATAGGACATCATTTCCACTGATCAGTGCCACCATTAATACAGGAACATCATAGTAGTCAACTAAAGTATACCGTGTACTTAGAATACATTGTTTCGCTGACACAAATGAAAATATATGTAACTACTGTAACTGGAGGCTATCATTATCGGCCGAGTCGGTCATAGATAATTCCTCTCAGAGGTGATAACTCAATAGGCGTATTCTTTTTCCGTGAGGTTCCGCTGTGGCAGCATGTTTCCGATGGAGCTTTTCATAGCAGGAAGCAATCAGTGCTGCGTCTTAAATTGCTTACTGGGATTTGATAGATAGTCAATCAATGGTTCGTGGTATTATCGTCAACTTCAATGTCCGTCGTGTTGTTACACGAGCTTGGACTCTGCGTGTACACTAGAACAAATCAATTATTGGTGGCATGGTCCATAAAAGACCAAATTCTGTTATCGCTTAATATGTAGTGGCCGAGACCACTGAACGCTAAATGGCATTCACATTGCTGGATTTTAGGCAGGTTCACATGGAGAAAACCAATTAAACTAAACTAAAGGCTATATTCTGTACACTTAGCATTGAGGGAAGAAGTCACCACCCCTAAGAATTTGATGTCTGGTGCATATGGTGGTTGAATTTTTTTTCCACCCCCTACTACAAGGAAAATATGTTACTTGCTTGGGCTCTATATCCAAGTTCGTTTAGAATAGACAATTGTGTTTGTCATTTAAATTACTAAAAGGTGGTGGTTTATCAATAAATGATGGCACCCTATTGCTGTAAAGGAGAAATATTATTTATCAGCTTTAACTCTTCTGTATCATGTTAATTCCTTCATATATAAATAGTTATTTTTCTGTTCAATGCATCTATTTGAACCAAATGAACTTGTACTGTATCAAGTTTATTTATCTTTTCTTCATCTTGAATATTCCAAAAAATAAAAATTCAGATATATGTTATATGGGTAATCTGTAAATATTTCCTTCAAAAAAGAGGAATTTATGGAGATATATTTTACATTTATACATTCAAAATATGTTTTGCTACATTAAAACAATATTAAATATGCCATGCATTCTGGAATAAAATCTAGCATTGATGTCCCAAACATGTGCCCAACAATTCACCCATGTTTTTTTGTTATAAAAACAGATGGCACAAGGCCACCACAAGGAAATCTTATTGGCAACAGATGCACCATGGCCATGCAGAACAGCCCGGGTTATCCCTAGCACTACTAGAGATTCCTAGAATACTTCCTCCATCATTTCCCAGAATGCATCCTGATGAGCCATCACGTTTTTGAGAGGCTTTAAAAAAGACCGGCACAGCCCCATATTTCTTGTGGGGGAAATTATCTATTGATTGGAGTTATGTTTTGTGTGGTAAGAGCCTCTCATAAATTTCATGTAAATTATCATGCATGTTCCTTGGTTTGGCAGTAATTGAGAGAAGTGTGCTAAATGGAACATCTCCTGCTCTTGCTCTAGTTCCTATTTAACCCTTTCGATACTAAATGGATTCTCCCACTCAGGTATACATTGGAGTTGCGCTGGTGCAGTATTAAAGATCGTGTGCCACTGCATGCACTCTCTTATATGTGCGAGTCTCCCATAGGGAGCCTCAAATATTAAAGAGAATACATAAGATCAAGGTTGATATAGTTAGGCCAAAGCATTCTCTTAAATATACGAGGCCCCCTATGGGAGACTTGCATATATAATAGAATGCATTGGCACAGGGTTTTTCGCAACATTTCATGAAGCTCAATTCATGGAAGGGTTAAAAGTTACCTGAAGGTCGTAGCTACTATCTGTAGAGGTGGGTTGGTTCCAACGTATTTGTTTGCCATATTAATGATTATATATACGTATACGGATACAAACATTTACTAATTGGATTAAAGATCAAGTGCAAGTGACTGACATGCTACTTATATGAGGTGGTAGCATGTATATGGTGATGCACCAGTGTTCTCTGCAAAGATGTTTTGAAATTCAACATCTACACAGCAATTGCTCCAAATAGCGTGGAATCACATAATTTAAGGCAGATAACTGCCTTTATTATTGGTAGCTTATTTGCAGTTTTAAGATGGTCGATCTCTTACAACAAGTTTTATATAGTTTCCTGGTAATAAATATGAATTGAAGACCCGTGTCCGGAAATGCTTCTATCAATTAATATTTATTTTATTTTGAATTTTCTGGTATAATATACATACAATCAATTTGGGATATTTAACAAAAACGTTAGCTCGGAGCGTAGCATGCGTGATAACTCTATCTAAAATTTCTAAAAATAGTAACAAAAAAATTGTCTTGATTATCGCATTATATCAGAAAATATCAATATAAAATCAATATTATTAAATAGATAGAAGCGTTTCCGAACAGGTGTCTTCAACTTTTATAGCACGGAAACTATATAAAACTTATTTAGGAAAAGATAGACCATCTTTAAGAATTCTTTTGTAGTGTGGTGTGATTTATTATGAAATATGTCGATCTCCATATCCATGTTTGTCTTTCTTTCAAAACCTGAGAATTTTTAGAGGAATTCTAGAAGTGCATACCACTTTGTATAGAAGCAGAATAAGCGTTTTTATTACTGAAAAACATTGTTCTGGCTGAGATAGCTTTCTTGGAACCTCTGTACTTAACACAAGTTTATACAGGAGTATGATTCATAATCTTCTGTCATTAAAACTCATGCCAAAGAAATTTGTTCCACTGCTAAAGTGTTTGATGAATGAATGAGTTGGTTAGAAGAGGTGGGGCTTAGTCATAGTCAAGTCACATTGTTTACAAGGCACTTGATACTCTCATTAGTGGCGCATTGTTAGACGGGTTTGATGGGGCGTGATAGTGAGCATCGCGAGTGACGGGACAGGGATACAATGATAGAAATCAATAGGTTCGTCACCGATGCAGTTATATAATGTCGATTAGATAGTCATCGGGTGTTGCATGCAGCACGGACCACATTCTGCACTACTAGTAGTTGCGAAATTAGACACGCAATATCAGCAAAGTTTATCTGTCACATAAGTCAATATTCCATGATGTTCTGTTGCAGATTGGAATCTACAGGATATGTGACTCCCAAGTGGTAATTTTGCACCCTCGGTTGGTTTAGTTTACAAACTTGTGATAGGAGCTCCTGTGTAATGTAACTGCGCCAGTACATGTAGGTTGATGATGCTTTATTATTTCTTTAACTCTTTCAGTGCCAAGTCTGATTTTTGTATCAACCCATATTTCCTTGATCATTTTTCAAATTTATAGAGCTCTTTCCATCAATGTAGCACATTATTATAATCAATAAATTTGAAAAATGATCAAGGAAATATGGGTTGATACAAAAATCGGACTTGGCACTGAAAGGGTTAACCCTTCAATTGTTGAAATATTCTCCCTTTTAGTTCTAAAAGTATACAGTGGAATTGGCTGTTCTTTATAAGTCAGTATTTTATGGGTGTTGTGATAATATGAGCAGATGACAGGCAAAAGAAATGTTTTGGACTCAATTTAAATGACAAAGTATTTATGAGGCTGATGGAACATGAGAAGTTCATTAACTACGAGTAGTTCATTAACCATAGGGAGCCTCGCATATATAAGAGAATGCACTGGCTTACAAGGTCAAGGTAAATATTCATCGCATTAGAACATGTTCTCATAATTTTTGCGCCATATAAATTAATTTATTATTATTATCATTATAACTCGATGTGAAAGTTCATTTATAGAAAGGGTTAAGGGAAGGGATACGTCACCTTTAATTAATGGACCAAGCCAGTTTTATTGAGGGTTAAACCACTTCTTAACTGGAGCTTCTTTGCAAAAACCCTGTGCCAATGCATTCTCTTATATATGCGAGTCTCCAATAGGGAGCCTTGCATAATATAAGAGAATACATTTACCTTGTAAACCAGGGCATTTTCATATATGCGAGGCTCCCTATGGGAGACTCACATAAAAAAGAGAATGCACTGGCACATGATCATTAATGCTGCACCAGTGCAGCTAGCTCCCATATCGTAAGGGTTAAGTAATGAGCCAAACCAGTTTTATAGAGGGTTAAATATCCATCTCTTTGTAGTGATTAATATAGAGGATGTTATTATATTTCATGCAGTTTATTCTGTCAACTAGAAGCTGGTATGAGATGTTAACATGTCAGTCGCTGGTGACAAGCAATTTCACTTTTCCTGTCACCAAAGTTCATGGCCTATCATCGCAGGGCACTCTGTCTGTCTAACAAACTAGTGCACTTTCCAAAAGTTCATCATCTCAACAACATTTTCCATTTTGAGTTTTTCATTCTATAAACTCGTAATTTACAACTAGAGGATTGCTGTTGAGGATAGGAGTGTCCAATTTAAAATTAAAATTGCACTTCCCTCTTGACCAAAATTCCCTAACCCTGAGAAAATTCATACAGACGTTCTTGAGTCACATGAGTTAATTTAAATTGACATATACAGTAATGCCCTAAATAATCGACTCCTTAACCACAGCAGAATTATGGGTAATTTTTCAATGAACAATAGACCATTTCAATGTAAATTTTATAACTGAATGGGAGAGTCCATTTAGAAAAGAAAGGGTTACTTTAAGCCACACTACAGCGGTGCATTTGTTTTTGTCTTGGAAGTTATTTTCATTAAATGGCCATTGGTTTATTTTTTGCAAATGATGATGCAAAAATAAATAAGCACTTCAAAACATTCTATAAAATAAGCAAGTTTTGTACTTGGATATAATAGACTGATTAATACAGTAATGCTCTAAGTAATCGACTTCTTAACCACAGCAGAATTATGGGTAAATTTTCAGGATTTATGGCTTGTCAGGAAATATGGCTTGTTGCCATTCATCGAAAAGCTCTCAGTGAAAGCTTTCCGATGAATGGCAACAAGCCATATTTCCGATTAAATCCTGAAAAATTACCCATAATTCTGCTGTGTTTAGGGAGTTGATTATTTAGGGCATTAATATGTAACTGATATAACAAAAAAATATTTGATGGATATCTACTCTGCATAGTCTATCGTGCATGTCTTGGGTATTTTATTGAAATAGTTGATATTGTTTCATTTGAAATACTCAAATTTATTTGACCCATATTTGTTGCCACCCTACAACATTCCCATTTCACAAGAAAACATATTTGTCACACCGAGAGAAATAATGAGCGTGTTTTGTCCTTTTAATGCCATCGGTGCGAATTTAAATTGATGAGGCGTGTGCGTAATTACTGTTCTGATTGTTACGTGTCATCTAACTTTGTGTTTCCGCTGCGAGTCTCATTCTAGTAATCAGTGTCACGTGGTGTTTGGAGACAACACATCGCACGTTTCTACTTAGCACACCTGGATGGTACCACAGCATGGATAAATTAATCTAACGTTTTTCAATTGAAATTAGTTTTTGTCATGTGATGTCACCCTGATGTGACACAAGCGTTCTTTTGTTAGATGAAATCTTCTGAGTTACAGGTGTGCTCTATCCCAGTCAGATCTGTTTGGTCTTCATGAATAGTTCACTATTCTCATGTAGATTATCTGCCATTGTTACCAATGGAAAGTGATGGGATCGCAAGTTACGTTATTAGCATGTATATAGATGTAAAGTAGCCTGATTTCACTGTTCAATGATTATGGATGATATTTAAATTTGAGATAACAGATGTCGACAACCAGAAAACGGATTCATAGAGAAGTGGTTGAATTCTGGGGGAAATGTGGATAGTGGCTCTGTCAGTCAGATAGAATATATAAACACATTAACCATTTCTTTACTAAATGGATTCACCCACCCACTTATAACTGTTAACATTTGAATGGTCTATTATTCATTTGGAGGGTTGTTCATGAAAATTGTGCAGACGACAAGAGAGATGAAAGATAGTAAATGCAGAATTATTCCTATTCATTTGTGGGAAACGTTTATAAGAGAATACATTGGCCTAATAATATTTACCTTGACCTTGTAAGCCAGTACATTCTATTATATATGCGAGGCTCCCTATGGGAGACTATTATATATAAGAGAATGCACTGGTAACAAGATTTGTCTTTCTAAGCGAATTTGTTAGTTTCTTACTGTTGGTGGGTGGTTTCTGCATGCAGTAGAATGATTTTCTTGTAATAGTTGAAATTAAGTATGTGACTGGAGTAATGCTGAAACAAATAGGGAATTTACTGTTCGATGGCCATTAGTCGATTAGTAGACGACTATACTCAGCACCATATGACACTTAGTATGAAAAAGCAGACACAAAATCTGTATTCTCTATTCAACTTTGGCTACATTGATATCATATGAGGAAACTTGAACCAAGTAAACTCTGGTGGCCAAGATGTATAAGATTACTATTACCAGTAGAAGTCATAATGAAATTCCTCCTATCAACTATAGATAACATAATGTTAATTTGGTTTGATATAGAAACGATATTAGAGTCACGTCATTATTTCCTGTCACAAAGGCCGTTCCGTGAGGGAACACACACGATTTCTTCTTTGATTTCAGAGCAAATACTGGCAGCCTATTGTATAAGGGATTATATAGGATTACATAGTTATACACTCAATTACTCAACTGCTGTGCCGGCAGGATCAGTTGCCAAAAGACTTGAATGATTCAAAACAAAGTTTGTGCACTCATGGTTTGTGCGATAATGCTGAAAATAATATCTAAAATGTGTTGCAAACCTCCACTTTAAAACAGCAACATATTAGTCTATTACAAAAGCAATGAGAATGCCTTGTTAGGTACAAGATTCCAATGTGATGTATGATAATATACTAATACATTGTATACTAGTATATCAATGTGTGTGATGTAAGCCATTTAAAAATAATTTATTAATCATCTCTGCATTAACCCTTTCTATACTAAATGGATTCTCCCACTAAGTTATACAAGTATACATTGGAATTGTCTATTCATTTGGAGGGATTTGCATGAAAAATAAGCAGACGATAGATATAAATACAGGTACAAAAGGAGTGCGATTTATTGGAGGTAAAGGTTCAGATATGCCCATTTGTTGAACTTTTTATCTCAACATTTCCTGAGGGATACCTTTTAACCCTTTCATGACTGGAGCTTCCTGAAATTTTGAGAAAACCCTGTGTCAATGCATTTTCTTATACATGTGAGTCACCCATATATAGGGCGCAAGGCTCCCTATGGGAGACTCGCATATATAAGAGAATGCACTGGCACAGGGTATTTAATGCTGCACCAACGCTGCTCCCACCATGAAAGGGTTAAAATCGCCAATGAGTATATAGTATTGAAAGGGTTAAAGAATATTTTAATTTGCTTTTTCAAAATATCTAAGAATCCTTATTTTCAAATTCTGGATTTGAACTTCTCAGTATTAATTTTAATTTGCTTATAGATTATTGGCAGGACCCTATAATTTACAACACTGAAGCCTGTAGGGTATTTATTATATAGAAGGGAGATAAGCTCTTACCCATCCTGATGGGGGTCCACTGCACTATTCTCAGTAATATTTGTTATTTATTGCAATCAACCATAAGTTTGATACAGCTGAGTTTCATGATTGAGGAATTTATTTCCGCTCGATTTGTTCTTTATATGGCATCAACCTTGGGTGTTAACCAAATCAGTGGATTTATGTCCACAAACAATTGTTTCATCTCTGTCTGTTTTCGCCCGAGGAGATTTCTGAAAGCTGGAACAGGCCCTTGTCATCAGCGTAAACACCTGGTGTGCCTGATCGTCAAACAAAAGCTTTCACAGAGTGTGAAGATAAAAAACGTGGTTAGATCAATAATTCACATTGGTGCGTGTGCCATGCGACAAGTTTAATCAGGGCCTCCGAGACCTAATGACACTTCAAACCGTGAATCAATGATCTTTGGGTCTCTATTCCCTGTGCTCTTTATATCACGATTTGAATTATCCACACTTTTAATTTTATTAAGAAACATGATAGGCCATAGGTGCACCCAAGGCTTTGTTACGAAGTGGCCCGGATAAATGAAGCAGACGAGAAATATTTTTTTGGTGTGTTTGATCTCGACCGGGGAGGAACGAACATTCAAGATATTGGGAATTCACAATCATATCAATGGGACTTGACGATTCAGAGTTTTTCCTGTGAGTGCGTGTGAGTATCGTGTGACTATTACTGTCTGTTGTTCATCTTTACCCCATATCGCGGGTTCAAGAATTCTCAATTGATTATACCCACTGCGGATCGGAAGGTGTAAGTACAGTTCAAGAATTAATTCATAGCATGATTTCGCTCTCAAATTGTACATAGGAATTCTATTTTCAATCTTTTGATATTTGAATGTGAAATGACTGCATGTTGTTGACAATGGTGGAGTGACTCTTCAAATGACTACAGCGTGTCTGCAATATTAATGTCAGCAACAGCGGATATTTGAAATTGCAAAGCAAACTTCTTCGGAATGTGGTTTTCAAATTGATATGGTTCTGAACCACTGTCAACATTTACAAGAGATTTTTCAGGTATTTTAGAATATGAACACAAACTTTTTTTCCCCAAAAACTAAATTCATTTGAAGTTATAAAAATCACAAAATCAGTGTATGTTCATTGTATATTTGGTTAATACTTCTTATAGATTCTCATATCGTAGGAAAACAATTATTTTCTTTTGAAAACCAGGAATTGTCACATTGAAATGAGTATGAAAATTTCGATATCAATATCTCTGAAAATAAACCTATGATTGCACTAATTAGATGCTCTCACTTTTCACTGAATCCATTCACGTCAAGATGAATCTTCATTTCATGAATAGATACTAGTACATGTATATCTTGGAAAATGTTGTCTTACCATCAGTCTCAGTGTTTACATAAAGCAATCTCTGCATCCCTGAAGGTGCTTTCACATGGTGTTTGCGGAGTGCAGCAATATTCCTCAAATATGCAGGCAATATCGCAGAAAATGCTGCCGCAGGATTACATTGGTGTCCTAATCCAGTTTTTGCCTGCGGTTGTTTGGTAAATTCCACCGTTTGCAGCAGTTTTAAGTGTAGGTCAGTTTTGGACTGTGATTGTGCATCGCTTCACCATGCAATCATTTCAAATGAAAATACGCGTATAACCAAAAAAAACCATATGTTCAACAGTAACATATGAGTAACCACAGATAACGCCATCACTGCATAAAATGCAGTTGCCACAGTCATCATTCGTAACAGGATCTCAGAAGTTAGTGCTTCAGAACCAGTGTGTATCGACATTTGAATCAGTATATGATTTTCTAAGATTGGTTATGATAATACATTTCAGATGGTATCATTTCTATGGTTTTTGCAATATTCTCGTTATATATTTTCACTAAAAATGACCATAACGTTAAGGGTTTGTGTTTTTCTTCCGCCCCAGCAATCTGTACTTTAATGCTGATGTCAGCTGATTATTCTTATTAGATCTATCTATGGATGCATCTATTTTTCCTCAGGCATTGAGTTGTCTTAATACAATGTCCCCAAACAGATATTGTTAATTTTTTGCTTGGAAATATTTCGTCAAATACATGGGCTATCTTTGTGAATAAATCACATAAAACTTAACATGAATTTCCTGAATTAAACTCTGAATATTAATACAAAATAGTGTATATAAATCTATTGGTGACTGTTGTGACATAATTGATTTGATTCAAGATTAATCACTAGGGTGGTTTACATCATATATATTAATATCTGCATTGGTTATAAAGTTCGTAAATAAATGGATTAAATAAAAATTAGTATCAAGTCCAGAGTGTGCTCAATTCCTAAGCAGGAATTTGCTATGGTTATTAAGACACAATGCATCATCTTGGTAAAAGTAACTTGAGGCAATGAAATTGATAAATGATGACCCCCTATCAGCAGCCGCTGTTCATGATTGGCATACTAATTTCATACAGCGGTTTTTCATTGGCTCAAAGTTGACTGGGTTGCAGAATGGATTTCTCAAATAACAAAACTATGTTGGATACTGCTGCTAAAATAAAAGACCCAATAACTATCAGTGACTAGGGCTAATGCTATTTGACACAGAAAAAATTCCACAAATTTGAGTTTAATTCCTGTGAATAGAGAGAAATAATCAACAGCCTGGGAGTATTTGAAATCTGTCAATTTATCTTCATTAAAAGTGCCCTATGTGTCAACACTCCTCACAGCCCTATTAATCAACAAATATTAGATCACCACCAACATGCAACTGGAGAAATTTTACATTGAAATTTGCTGCAAATGGCCACATAAATAACCCCTACCAGGCATGCTCATGTATTTTCTTTCTAAACCTAAATGGCTTATGTCATGGAATTGGTAGAAGTAAATAATTTTGTGTGGTTTTGGGTTTTCATATTGGTTTACTCATGTTTGGATTGATGCTAAACATGACTGATTAATGGGGGATGATAGTGTGTAAATCACCTCAGCCATAACTACTGTTTATAAAAGACAGGAAATACCCTACATTGTTTGCATAGTTAGCACAATCTTTAGTCTAGACCTCCTATGTTAAGAAATGTCTAGCCTATTGGGTTTGGGTTATAATAATACTTTGAGGCACCCTGTAACCTAAAGTGAGCTTGTATATATATTTATATATAAATATGTGCTTATTCTCTCACCAAATGGATTGAGAAGTACAAATAGAAGACATATACAAAAGATTAAGAGTGTGGCAGTATATGTACAAAATATACACCAACTTCCCATCAACATCTTTATCGTGGTTTTCGTCATTCTCCTTGTCATTGTCATCATCATCACCATCATCATGTGCATTTCACACATTGAATATGAATTCTTCTGCACTTGTATTATCATTTCGTCTGGCTGTACGTCATCTTCTCATATATCTAGACCATTCCAAGTATACTTTTATATATATACAGGACAATATACATGTAACTTCTTATTTTTGTTGATGGTTCAGGGTTTCTTTTCTAATCTACATACATAGGTTTCATGTGTCAAAATATGCTGCCTTTGGTGAATGGGAAACGGGCAATAATTGTTTCAATGTTGCCATGCTCGTGCGTCCCTATATAAACCTATACTAGGAAATGAATTCGAAAAGAAAGTTATTAGCCTCTTTAAACATGAGTGCCAATCTGATGAACCCCTTTTGGTATAGGATAATTTATTTACAATACACACATGAATTATACAATGGCAGTAACACATAATAAGGTAATGCTGTATATTGTTGGGGGTAACCTAGCCCTGTCGGGCACTCTTCCTGCTACCCCCTAAACCAAGTATCACTCACTGTAAATAATTGATTACATGTAGATGGCATGTATTTCATATCTACGCATACGTACAAGTAAATAATTATATACAAACTATATTTAGGGCAAATCACAAACAGGTATTGGTGTGGTTGTGAGCAAATCCTGACAAGTTATATGATCGAAAATGTATTATCTCTCTATACTAAATACTCATTGCCAAGTAGTTAACCTTAGGAAATGTTCAGATAGTAAGTTCAACAAATGACTATAGATAGTTTGTTATCCAAACATATCCCTCCAATGAATATGAGTGACCACCACTTTGCTTTATACAGTAATGCCCTAAGTAATCGACCCCTTAACCACAGCAGTATTATGGGTAACTTTTCAGGATTTAGTCGGAAATATGGCTTGTTGCCATTCACCAGAAAGCTCTCGGGGAGAGCTTTCCGATGAATGGCAACAAGCCATATTTCCGACTAAATCCTGAAAAGTTACTCATAATTCTGCTGTGGTTAAGGGGTCGATTACTTAGGGCATTACTGAACATGTACATGAAAATGCTATGTACAAACAAAAATTGAAACACTAGCAACAGCGGATAATGATTGAAAGTCAGATATCCTGGAGCAGTGTTTCAATAAAACTAATCGGTACTTCATCGTCTTGAGGTTTTAAATTTCTTACCCTTAAAATCAATGAAACATTGAGTGATATACGTGAGGCAGAGAACAGCATTGTCTTGGTGTAATTGTAGTAAATTATTAAGTGACGGTACAGTAATTTGTTTAGCTAGCTTTTTTCCAATTCAATAATAATGGCTTCTTTAGTATTGATGGCATTAAATTAACCCCTCTGGACTTTATGGGTGCCATGCAGCTAATCACATCACTGCTAATTTGCTAAATGAATTTAATAGGCAGAATATTATTCATATGTGCATCAATTTAGTGACCAGATGGGAGGAATTACTAGTCTGTACACTCACTGTCTGACCCAAATTTACTCACAATGTCCCATGCAGACTCTTTAGGTGGCTCAGTCAGTATGGTGCATATCATAGCACCTTAGGCAGTCCAGTTTATGAGAAGATGGTTCCATTCTTAATAATCTATTCGAATCATAAATCTGATGAAAATATGGGAGAGTTTGTCAGTTGTCCAATTTACAGAAATGAAACCTTTCTATTCTAAATGGATTCTCCCATTCAGATATAAAAGTATGCATCGGAATGGTCTATTATCCATATTTAGTTACTATTTCCCATTTGTTCAGTTTCTATATATCTTATTTTGTAGAAGATATAAGCTGCATATTTAAATGGGGGAACATCACCAACTTCAACTGGGGAACTTCAATCTGATCCTCGGTCTCCTACAGGTTGATGCCAAACCAGAATGACGTTTACAGAGGGCGTATTTGGTACATCACTAAACTCACCCTCTGTGGTCCTCATTCTGATATTGTCAGAGACATTATATCCAGACTTGAATCACTTGTTACTTTTCTCAAATTAGGCACAGGAGGGCTGAAGCTCTGGCATGGCCACCCTGCTCCAACACCTAATAGATTAACACTTTCAGTGCCAAGTCCGATTTTTGTATCAACCCATATTTCCTTGATCATTTTTCAAATTTATTGATTATAATAATGTGATACATTGATGGAAAGAGCTCTTAGAGCTCTTTCCATCAATGTATCACATTATTATAGAGCTCTTAGAGCTCTTTCCATCAACGTATCACATTATTATAATCAATAAATTTGAAAAATGATCAAGGAAATATGGGTTGATACAAAAATCGGACTTGGCACTGAAAGGGTTAAAAGTTGATTTGCTGTTATTAATTAACTTCAGCCAATTACAGTAATGCCCTAAATAATCGACTCCTTATCCAACAGCAGAATTTGGGCAATTTTTCAGGATTTAGTCATAAATATGGCTTGTTGCCATTCATCGGAAAGCTCTCAACAAGCCATATTTCCGACTAAATCCTGAAAAATTACCCATAATTCTGATGTGGTTAAGGAGTCGATTATTTATGGCATTAATGTACATACTCAAAAACTTGTGATCTGTTATGACAGAATGTCTACTTCATTCA
The DNA here is from genome assembly GCA_032622095.1 of Siphonodentalium dalli. Lineage (NCBI taxonomy): Eukaryota > Metazoa > Mollusca > Scaphopoda > Gadilida > Siphonodentaliidae > Siphonodentalium > Siphonodentalium dalli. Next base: position 148,247,442 of record CP136061.1, on the reverse strand, counting down.
CCTGTTTAGTTCATCTTCACTAAATTTGCCTGCACCGAGTTATTGATTATCATTAGGAAGAAGTAGATTGTTATTTGGAGTAATATCGACAAAGTAATCAATCCTTACGGAGTGATGTGTGAGTTTCTCGGGCTCGGCGTACAACAAAGCTCCTGTGCAAACAAGCCCGGCATACATCAAAGCTCGCATGTGCCCTCATCTTGCAATCCTGTTGCGAAACAAATGATGCAATCATCAAAAGTACAAAAGCCCACCAAATAAACTCTTCAGTGTTGAAGCTGTTTGATGGCCCAATATCTTTAGCACAGTAGAAAAGATATTTTATGGAGAAAAATCACATGGAGAGAATTAATAAGTTAGATTAGTCGTGCACCTCAGGATCATTGGAGCCCGTTGTGTAAATCAATTGTATGGTGTTGTACATGCTTTTTCAGCTCTTTAGCTATCATCATGGGAAGAAGATAGCAGTTTATTTTCCTTGTGTTTTTATCAGACATTTCTGAAGTTTGATAATTTTGGAATCAAAAGTAACAACATCCCTAATAAATTTAAGTTTTTTGTTTATGAGGTGCATGCACTGTGATGAACATTATGATTACCTTGCTTACCATTGGTGTGCTGGAAAGGTTAAGGGGACACACTATTCAATCAAGCACTCAGAGGCACCGGAGCAGGGCGGGGGGTGCAGATGGGGCACATATCATTCAAGGGGGACACAGGGGGGGGGGGGGGCTGTCATACTTCATAGAATGGAAAGAAATACCTGAGATATCAGTTAAAACATCATTGTTTTATTGTCCCGAGAGACAAATATACCCATTCAAGCAGCATAATATGAGGTTGGAACCGGAAAGTGCTTTAAAATGTTGTATGATTACCGACATGTTGCCAATTGATTCCAATACCTCCAACTGAAAAAGTGTCCTTTTCTGGAAGTTGTGTCCCCCTTCCCCTCGGTTGCTTCGGCGCCCCTGAAAACACTTTTTCCACAATGCCAGTTTGTTTTAGCTTTGATGATGACAAGGGGATGTTTGGTTAACATTTTGCAGTTGGGGTAAAATTAAGTGACCATTTGGAAATAAATTATATTACACACACATGTGGGGGGGGGGGAGATAAATTAAATTTCCCAGCATTGGGCGTTGGGTCTTGTCCAGTCCCTATTGGTGTAGTTGAAAATTTGAGATGGTACTCCTTAAATAAGAGTCCACTCGATAGCAACCTCACTATAAGCAGTATTACAATGCACATTAATAGCGAGGGTGACTCCCCCTACCCCCCATGAAAATGTTCACACATTTGTTGAAGTAATGTCCATATTAACCCTTTCAGTGCCAGGGGCCGATCTCATCGGCCCTAATTTACGGTCTGTAAAATCGGCCCTTTTTTTTAAAGATTTTTTAAAAATTATTAAAATTGTAAAAAATTGTAAAAAATAATAACAAATGATGAAAAATTGTTAGGCCAATGCATTCTCTTATATATGCGAGGCGACCTATGGTCGACTCGCATATATAAGAGAATGCATTGGCACAGGGTATATGGGTTGATACAAAAATCGGACCTGGCACTCAAAGGGTTAAACTTCAACATATCAAGATGTATGAGACTGAATTACAATACAAATATGTTGTTGAATCCTGAATACCAGTTAAAATGGGCATATGAATCCCTGAGTACCAGTTAAAATGTGCATATGCATCCTGAGTACCAGTTAAAATTGGCATATGAATCCTGAGTACCTGAGGTAACAGAGGTGGTATGAATCCTGCGTACTACTTGAAACTCACCCGAATCCAGGGTACCAGAGAAGGTGGAGGTGGGGCTGATGACACCCTCATTAGTTTCAAAAGTTAATTGGTTTTCTAAATAATATTTCATCAATTTAATAGGGGCCCAATCTATTATTATTTCCTGGAGCACTATCGAGCATATATTGCCTGAGATACTGAAATAAAAGCAGTCTTAAGATTAGTTCCAGAAGCTTCCAATAAATCAATTTGGAAATATAATGCAGCCAAGATGACATCTCATGTATACACCAAGACTCGTATGTCATTTTCTATGATTCATCAGCTATGTAAAGTCACATCGCTCAGGTCATATCAGTAAGATTTATCGGCATCGACCCCAAGCTTATATCAGTATATTAAAATATGCATATTCATACTAGGCAAGTCAATTACTGGATGATGTATTGGTCCAAAGATCGGGGACATTTTCAATCACAATTCCTCAAGATGGCATCGGAAATCTCGCCATCACTGATCCATGTGTCACTTAGAATGCATAGAGATACTACAGGCTTTTCACAAAAATACAGACCTTGTCAAAATCTCCCCAATAGATGAATATTCCAGGCTAGAATCCAATATATCTAATATTGGGATTGTGTGCCCATCAATTAAATAGGGATGACACCTCTTAGATTTGGAACCGTTATCTGATTTATCCTTTATCCTAGAAAATGTCTTGAAATTAACCCATCTTATATGATTATAAATGTGCAGGTTTATTTTTATATAGTACTTTATTTACTGAAATACTGAAACTCCTGTACTGTTGTAAAGTATATATTACAATAGTCTATTATTCATATGAAGGGTATTTTGATTAAATATTTAAGTGTAGAGATTGTTCAAATAACCGGAATTCTCCCATCCATTATAAAATTGTACATTGGAATGGTCTCTTATTTATCTGCAGGGATATGTTCAGGAAATATTAGCAAACGACAGACTAACAGATAAGACAAGTGCAGAATGTTTCTATCCATTGGTGTGAAATGTTCAGATAATAAATTCAACAAACAGCCTATGGCCGGTTGTTGAACTTATTATCTGAACATTTCCTAAAGAAACTACTCATCAATGAGTACCTTAATGAAATGCTAAAAGGATAAAAGGTAGTTTAGGGATTACTTCATGTCGTTATTTAATTCTATATAACTTTTCTTTTTTCAGATTATACCAGCCATCATCACGTCGACCAGTGGCATTTTCAGCAAACACAGAAATGGGTCTGACGGACATAGAAATGGCCCAGTTCGATCTGGATGATCCTTTCTATGATGAACGGCCGTATGATGTTGAATATGAGGTGAGTTAATTGATACATTTCCTGTGAAGTATGATGTTATAAAGGTATCAGTCCTATTGTAGCAATTGCCTATTGTAAATAGGCAATTGCTACAATATTACTAAATATAGATAATCAAAATAATATCCATCCTCATTATATCCATGAAAAGTTTCCTTTTAGGAAATGAGTTTTTGAAGTTGTGACGTGGTAATATAATGTTATCCTAAAACTACGATAAACGACATATATGTCATTCCACCCGCCAACCGCAAAACAACATAAATGTTGTTCAATCTGCCAAAGGGTTAAGGATTAGGTGATCACACATGCATTGTGTACAGAACTGACAATATAAAGATATGTTATAAAGCTGCTTTCACAGACCTGCGGGTGACACATGCGGAAAACACATGCGGCCAATGCATGTAGCTATCAGGTTAGGCACAATGTTTCAAACCATACATATATCACTGGGGTTATGGCTGACGCAGTTAAATGCATCCGATTTCAAAAAGTTTTGAAATTGGTTGTGTTTAACTATGTCAGCCGCAACCCCAGTGATATGTGTATGGTTTGAAACATTGCTCCTATATATGGCTTGTTGCCATTCATCGGAAAGCTCTCGGCGAGAGCTTTCCAATGAATGGCAACAAGCCATATTTCCGACTAAATCCTGAAAAGTTACCCATAATTCTGCTGTGGTTAAGAGGTCGATTAATTAGAGCATTACTGTATTATACAGTGACTGACTTTTGAAGTTAGAAGTTTTAAAATCTAAATGGATATACCTTCACATTGAAAACTGATATTTTACTTTTGTGAACGATTGCTGTCCACAGAGATATTGTCGGAAATAAAAACATGGTTGTCAGATGATATCAGCATGGACATGTACCACATTTCAACTGGCATAATGTGATCACCATATTATCATTTCTAACAGGCAAGGAGATACAAAGAAGAACAGAGTTTTTTTTATGAATATTTGCAACATTCACTATATATATGTGACCCGCCATATCAAATCCATATCGGAAGTCGGGATTTTTTTTACCCTGTGCCAATGCATTCTCTTATATATGCGAGTCGACCATAGGTCGCCTCGCATATATAAGAGAATGCATTGGCCTAACAATTTTTTATAATTTTTTTTAAATAAATGTTTCTTACAATTTTTAGGACATAAAATATAAAACATCCATTACCCTGCAGGGAGCCCCACACATATATAGAAGAGTGTCGTCTGCTCATGTGTTGTCTGGGGCTCTGTATGGGTGAAATTATAAAATTGTTAAAGAATACAAGACAAAATTATTAAAATTGTAAAAAATTGTTAGGCCAATGCATTCTCTTATATATGCGAGGCGACCTATGGTCGACTCGCATATATAAGAGAATGCATTGGCACAGGGTAAAAAAATCCCGACTTCCGACTGGATTTGATATGGCGGGTCACATATGCACCCTGCGGTTTCTGTTCTGACCTATTTGCCCTTCCCCCTGCTGGATTGTTTGTTCACCCTAGCACCATTTTAAGGCTGAATTCTCCCACTAACACCACCTAATGAGCGCTTGGAATCATCTTGACACTTTGCCTCTAATTATGAATTCACTTGTGACCTGTTGGCCAGTCTAAATGTCATCTCGGAGACCAATAGTTGTTTGTTGCCTTCATTATAACCGATGGAGAAATTCCTGCCCAATTAAGGTCTCATCCCCAGAGATCGTTGCCCTCAACTATTTCTGGGTATAAATACTTTGTTTTCTGAGACTTAATACCAATATAGAGCTATACATTGACATAATCGGATGGTAAGCCACCATTTGTTTCGGAATGTTACGACCTACATAAATCTTTACCCTTTCATGACAGGAGCTGCGCTGGTGCGACTCACATATATAAGAGAATGCATTAGCACAGGGTTTTTGCAAAATTCAGGAAGCTGCAGTCATCAAAGGGTTACATATGCCAGACAAATTTTCTGTGTATTTCAAGAAGAAAGAAATCCCAGTTTGTTGCACAGTTTTATTATGAACCATAATTCTATAATTTCTATACTAAATCCTCATTGACCAGTTTCCCTTTAATAGGAAATGTTCAGCTGTTGAGATTATTATCTGAATATTTCCCTACAATAAATAGGACTCCTTCTGTAATTGTATAATCTGTTGTCTGCTTATTTTTCCTATAAACCCATCCAGATGAATAATAGATAATCCCAATGTATACCTTTATAACTGAGTGGGATAATCCATTTAGTATAGAAAGGGATAAGGGCACATGGGCATTTGTACCCTCAAATTATAACTAGCAATTACATGTTTTGCATTTATCACATATGATCCTGCCCAGTTCTGAGGATCAGAATAAGTTCACTAATACCTGGAATACTTTAAAATGGACTTTTAATATATGCCTCGTGAAGTCACTGAAATTACCACTTGAGAGACACAAAAGAGGCCCTTTTTTCTTCTGGTCATTTCATATGAAGATAGCAAATTTTAAAGACATACATATCATGGACTTGTTTGGGTGCATGAAGCTGTTAAGTTAGTATTCAGGCACTATGCCTACTGGAGAAATGTAGCATTCTACTAACATCACTGAAAATTTCTAGCAAACAAATCGACCATATCCACTCCATAGAAAACATCGACCAAACTACGCTCGATTGTAATATTTACGTTATTTATATAAACTAACAAAAATGATTGCGCCATTGAATGTCTCTGTATTTACTGAATAGTGTATAAAAATGATGGTGTATATTGTCAATTTGGATATAATATTTGTAAAAATAACTACTTTTAACAAGAATGTTCTACATTTCTATTTGATTACCAGAGTGTTTCACATCACTTTAAGAAAGAAAGCGTGATTTTCAATGCTAAATAGACAACATTGTTAGAAATATTCTGCATTGGTATGTTTCGATGTCCCTCCTCCCACATTATGCACCCATAATTTTATCAGGATAAATTTGTGTAAACAAGTCTTGACAGTTAGCTATTTTTTGGGTTAAACAATTTTATTGGATACTAGAAAAAAACGTAGGCCAGATGAAAGAGAGACTTCATACCTCCTTGCTGCTGGTAATTATAACTTTGAACATTATTTATTAATTTTCTTACCTCAAGCCCTATATAATGGAGTTATTAAGCATGTTTTATGGTCTTCAGTTTATTTCCTTCAAGTTACGGGCCATCTGTTCTATCTTACCTATCTCTGCCTGGGCTATGGATAGCTCATCATAGCACAAGATTATTCAAACACTGAAGTTATGTGTATCAGGTAGAAAGCCTTCTGTATAGGTAAATTAAACCTGATGCTGGCACAGTTAAACAATACATAAACCATCAGAAAGCAATTTGGTGTGTGCTGACTCCCTGCAGGGATGAGTAAAGCAGAATTACACAACATAAACGGAAACAGACGGCCACTCTCAGTTTAGTGCAAATAATCCCTTCAATGTCTCATAAAATGGAGGATCCTATCTTATAATCTTTATGTTAATCCAGTCACTGTCTCAATCAGAATTCAAACACTATTTCCGCTATTTAGCGAAGTGTTTTCAGCTGCCTCCAAAACACTCAAATGAAGAAATTTCACCTTTATTCCCAAGATACAGTAATGCTCTAAGTAATCGACTCCTTAACCACAGCTGAATTATGGGTAACTTTTCAGGATTTAGTCGGAAATATGGCTTGTTGCCATTCATCGGAAAGCTCTCAATTCAACTTTCCGCATTACTTATCGCTCCATTGACTGTAATGTATGACATTATCCCCTCTCCAAGTTGAGCTACAGTGTCATTGACATTTAACTTGGTTGGTGAATATATTAAGTATAGAAAGCGTTAAGGACTGAAAGGTTAATATTCCCCATGTATCCATGGCTGTATGATTGGTATAGGTTTCAAATGTAGGGAAGGTAAAGGGACTCTTGAAGCATACTGCTTTGTGTCAATTAAGTTTGTTAATTGGTTGATCCCTATGTAGAAATATGTAGAAAATGAAGTATAATTGTGTTATCAAACTAAATCTTTCACCCAATTTTTCACATTCATCTCTTCATCAAGTGACACATTCCAAGTAAACGTAGTATGTGCATTTGAGTTATAACTGCTATGAGTCACAACCAATGACAGACGATGTCATATGTCATGTCTGTCCCTTCCTCTTAAGCCTGAGGAATATACCCAATTCCGCCATTAATGAGTCTGGAGATTTTATCACTTCACCATTCTCTCCTAGATATTACATTCTCTTCTGAGAAGCCTTATTAGGCCACATTAACTTTATTGTCTGTTTTTCGAAACATTGGTAAAAAATCTATGGATACAGTAGGAAGAAAATCCTCTGTCCAGAAATATATACATACTAGCCGATGAGCCCGACGTTGTCCGGGCTATTCAAAAACCAATTTTCAAGTCGATAGCTCTACCCAGCCCGACGTTGTCCGGGCTATTCAAAAACCAAATTTCAAGTCGATAGCTGTACCCGTTTCCTAGATCTGGTCTGCGCATGCGCGAAGCTGGCGTCGCACGGGCTCGGCGACCCGATAAAATTCGTATCCGGGGCAAGATACATTCACATACCAAATTTCAAGTCGATAGCTCCACCCGTTTCCGAGATCTCGTCTGCGCATGCGCGAAGCTGGTGTCGCACGGGCTCGGCGACCCGATAAAATTCGCATCCGGGGCAAGATACATTCACATAGCAAATTTCAAGTCGATAGCTCCACCCGTTTCCGAGATCTCGTCTGCGCATGCGCGAAGCGGGCGCCGCACGGGCTCGCCAATACGACAACGACGACCGCCTGGTCAAACTACACTCACGTACCAAGTTTCGTCCCGATCGGTCAAGAATCGTAGATTTGTATTAATGACAGACAGACAAACAAACATACATACAGACAGAGGTCTTCAAAATATATATGAGATAGGAGAACTACATTTTTTGGTTGGAATTGGTAATTATTTTATTAGTGATGACCAAACAAAAAGTTTTATGTCATCACGAATGAGATAATTACCATATCCAACCAAAAAGTGTAGATATCCTACTCGAAAGAAGAGTTAAAAGTGCAAATGTGTATGCCCATGCACAGCCATGCATGGTAATGAGCTTGTGCATATAAAAATAGTTCCATTTTTCAGATTGGTTGAGGGATAAAGGGGATAACGAGTATGTGTAACAAAATAATTTAATTGATCACATATTACAATTTTGTTAACCTCAACATTCAGTGACGTTGTTACCCTCCTCCATATTTTCCACCCTTCTGATTGGCCCATTTCCTTCCACGTGCCGGGCGACAAATCACACTGTCGCCCGCTGAGCCGGGAGACATTGTTTTTGTCGCCCGCTTGATGTTATAATGCAAGAATATCTCCGAACACACACTGCAGTAACTCATCTACTTCACATCACTATAATGTACTAAAAATCATAGATCTTATATACCCCACTATTCGCAAAACACACCAGTTGTGGTGTTTGCTAATTTGCATATATTTAGTGAACACTAATATTCGAACTTTTAAGTTGATACGTTTATATCGGACAAGCGTTATTATGTACTTTTTACTTCTCGGTTATTCAATATGTTCATTTCGACATTATGGTGCAAGATTGAAAGACTGGATCCCTTCAGGTTGGTTGATTATAAATGTTTGCTGGTATAGACAACGTAATGCATACGTTTGTCGCGAATAAATGGTACTGTACGCTTATCAATGATATCAGACCTCTCCGCGATGTCTGCAATGTGATCATAGAAGTATTTTTGTGTGAGGATCGCCATGTACTTGGGAGCACTGACACATATGAATGTGCATTAATGAAATCGACAACGTCCCAATAGCTTTCGGGGAAGACCATTATGAAATGAACATCGCGAGTAAATTCCGCGCGCAAGGCGACGTTGAATATTCCACATTGCAGAAGGCGATAACATACCTATATGGCTTATTGGTTTACATTGCATGGACCGATATTGACAATTTAACCACCAAAATGATCGTAAATAAACGCTGATTGACAAACGCTTAACGGCTTGACTATCGTTTATGGAACAGAACGAGAAGTAGTTACTGAAAATATACATAATCTGGAAAGAAAGCACTCGTGACTCAGTGCAACATCGTGCGTGTGGATGGCAAGGATTTTTTTCTGTGGTATAATCGGATAACAAAACAGTTGTTGCCCTTCTTCTCGGGAGACATCGAGATTTGTCACCCGTTCTCGATCGGGTGACAAATCTCAATGTCTCCCTCGAAATCAACTGTATAATGTTAACTCATCAAGAACCGAATCACTTTTAATTTTAGCACAGATGGATATCTCACTAGACGAAGCCTGAGTTTAGTGTGCCTGTCATTTGCAGAATGAGGTCCGCAGAGGATGAATTTAGTGACACTATCCCGCATAGCAGGCTAGGATAACTAAATTCACCCTCTGCTGACCCCATTCTGCTTAGCCTCATCTTCTAGATGGATAACGGTTTTAATTCTGATGAAAACATTCTACTATTTGATGGCTTAGCATATAAAACTATCCATCTATCTATATATCTATCTACAACCCACAATCTCTTCATTGCTAATTCTTACTATTGAACCTTTTTGATAATTTGCATAGGATATTCCTTCAATTATAATTTGTTCAAAGTTTTACAGACTGAATTATTACACACAATATAGTAGGCAGAAGTTTACAATTTCTGTCAAGCTTATTAGTCATACTTGGGTTACATGTTTTACATTGAACAATATGAACACACATTCTCTTGGCCTTCTAAAAACTTGTATTTTAAAGAGAAATATATCAGCGATTTCATATAAAACACAAGCAAAAACATTTGGTATTAAATGCCTTGCCGGCATTCCCCTCCGAGAAAGCACTATTATGGCATTCTTGTACAGAATTGGGATCCATTACTGGTGCTCACTCTTGATTGGCTTCTGGGGAAAGAGGTTGCTATTAAATGCAATAACATGTTTTCTCAAGCCATTAAAGAAAACCTCTAATAGTTGCTGTCAATATGGTTTGTTTTGTCATAGAACAATTAGTTGTGTGGATTCACCCTGACTCAGCAGTTCTGTTGTCATAATGCTTGGAAAGATTAGTCTATGGTCCAGCAGCAAGTTAATTACAAACAGCCCAGAAGCCCCACTCAGGTTGCCAACCTATCTGTGCTTATAGGAAACTGGGCCACTGCAAATACTTATTACAGGATCCAAAACCTCAAAACAAATGGGACGCAAAACTAACATCGGCTTCTATAAGGCTGCGATGACGTTTCACGTAACTATGCATTGTTTGTCCGCGTAAGGAAATAGTCCCAGATAAATAAAGACTCTTTGGCATCTTTAGTGGCGTATATCTAATGACATATATTTTTTAAATCTTCATTTATTATAGTTGGTTGGAAAATATTGGAAGCCATAGTATTTTGAGACATTGCGTACGGATTGTAAACAGACGACAAACCGGAAGTCAAAGGTCACATGGCACTATTTCCTGTTATTAATCGAACGTTTAATATCACAATTTATAGAATGGGTTTATTGAATGGAATAAGTGTAGGATCATATAATAAATACAGCTATTATACCCATTTCTATACTACTTGGATTCTCCCACACATATAAGAGCATACATTGGAATGGTCTATTATTCATCTGGAGGGATATTCAGGAAAATAAGCAGACGATAGATGATACAAATACAGAAGGAGTCCTATTGATTGGTGGGAAATGTTCAGATAATGTTGAACTTATTATCTGAATATGTCCAAAGGGAACTACTCGTCAATGACGATTTAGTACAGTAATGCCCTAAATAATTTACTCCTTAACCACAGCAGAATTATGGGTAACTTTGTAGGATTTAGTTGGAAATATGACTTGTTGCCATTCATCTGAAAACTCTCACTGTGGTTAAGGAGTCGATTATTTAGGGCATCACTGTATAGAAAGGGTTAAATTAATGTAGAGAACTTTCTATTTCCATATTCAATTGCGTCGATAGCATTTAGGCATCGAAATTTCAGACATTGCTTCGGATTCCTGAATTTTCATTTTTTGCATTCAGTTGCTTCTGCATGTGCTCTACTGTTATCATTGTTGCCATACTAGTGGTCCAGATAAAATCCCTTGGTACGCTGAGACGGCATCATTCTGAATTTCTCGAGTCCCACAATGCACGGCGCTGCTCCAATGTGCCTCCCTCGATGATTGCTGGCATAATTCTTGTCCAGATAAAATCCCTTAGTACATTAGACAGCATTAATTAGTCATAGACTCAACATTGCAGAATTATCTGTGCTTCATTGTGTATGCACCGACTATTTCTCTCATCCCACTTGGAGTTCCTTGCACACCAAATAAGATTCTTCTGCTCTGCTTAGTTCTTTGTTAATATCCACATTCAGCAGAAAGGCCTGGAATACCTAGGGAATGATCATCGAACCACTTGTTTAGCTTGTTCATACTTGAGTTTGTTTATCAGAACTCCTGAAAAGCAAAAACTCCAGTCAGGGATTTTTTCCAAGCCTGCAAATAGTGTGTCTGTCATTTGCAGAATGAGGTTCCCAGAGGGTGAATCTTTATTTAGTGATGCTATCCCCATAGCAGGCTAGCATCAGCAAATTCACCCTCTATGGGGACCTCATTCTGCTTAGGTCTCATCTTCTGGGAAGGTTATCAAACATCAAATAAGAGAACTTGATGAACTAGATGATATATTAGCCCATTGATCAAGAACTTGAAATTCCTGCAGTCAGCCCCTCATGGAAATGGAATTGCAATTGAGTGTGAATCATCTGGGATCATGTTAATGCGTTTATTGTATGTCTGTTTTAGTTTCCTTCTAAGTCCTTATTAGACGTGATAGGCCATAAGTCAGCACATGTAAGTAATCTCCCTACGGACCTGTATTAGGGTCTGCTAATGGGTTTATGTACACCAGGTCTGCATTCCTTGTCAAATGTTAGCACCATTTCTTGACAGTAATTGCAAAGAAATATGTCTTTCCATAGGAACAAAACAAACCTTTGTAAATCATTTGTCACATCTATTAAACTAAAGTCCTTTATTTCCCTAAAGACCATGATCTGCTCATTTTGTGTAGGGCCTTTGGACAAGCCTTGAAATAGTGTGTCTGTCATTTGCAGAATGAGGTCCCCAGGGGGTGAATTTAGTGATGCTACCCCATATATCGGGCTAGCATCACCAAATTCACCCTCTGGGAACCTCATTCTGCTCACACCTCAGCAGAATGAGGTCCCCAGAGGGTGAATTTGGTGATGCTAGCCCGCTATGTGGGGTAGCATCACTAAATTCACCCTCTGGGGACCTCATTCTGCAAATGACAGACACACTATTTCAAGGCTTGCATTTGGAACCAAGAAATAGAAAAGTAGGATAAAAAACGAAGCAAAACTGCTCTGTTAATGTAGTCGAGTAATTCAATATTTGAAGTTGGGACAGATCGGGGCACACCCCCCCTGCCCTGCTCTAAGGGGGACACAGGGGGTACAATGTTCCCTTTCATACTTCATAGAATGGTAAAAAAAAATACATCAGATATCAGTTAAAACAGCATTGCTATATTGTTAAAGAGACAAACATACATGTATATCCCATTTTAGCAGCTTAATATATGAGGCTGGACCCAGGAAGTGCTTTAACCATTTCATGATGAGAGCTGTGCTGGTGCAGCTTTAAAAGACCCTGTGCCAGTGCATTCTCTTATATATAAGCGAGTCTCCCATAGGGAACCTCACATATATAAGAGAATGCACTGGCTTACAAGGTTAACATTCTCCATGATCTACTAACCATGTGTGACAAGCTATTTTATTCTAGGAAAGTCCACATGTATTTTTTAAAAAGGCATGCCCACTGACCACCATAACTGAACACTGAATATTTTGTTGATCTGCATTTAATATTGAGTTTCCTATGGTTGCAGTATGGTGCTTTCAGTCTCTACCATTTTCTGATATTTAAATTTGTCCAGTCTTTAATACCCCAACAAACAGATCCCATACAAAAAATTATGAAGATTGCAAAAGGATCTCAAAACATTGGCCACAGAGAAGTGTGAAGTCCTATGTCAGACCACACCATGGTGTGGCAGCATAATAAGTTTGGGTGTTGAAGTCTGTGGTTATTAATGAATGATAATTAACACTGGCTATGCATCTGCTTGGTGATAACTGATTCTGGCATTATCCTGGGAAAAAAACTGAGGGTCTGTAATCATCTGTGATTAATGGCTCAGCCAGTCAGGCAGCAGGCTATAGATACAGACTGGATATAGGCCAAGGTAGTGGATGATTGCAGAAATCAGAATTCCCACACAATGCTGATTCAACTATATCCATTAGCTTTGATAAACAGGCTCCACCCCACCCCTTGCCCTCAACTGATGTTTGTATGAATGCCCACATTACACATAGGAAAAGAACACTTTATATGAAGGTTGTACCCTCCTTGCTCTTCATTGCTTCTGCCAGCCCTCACAATATATGTTAACCCTTGCACGAAAGGAGCATCGCTGGTATAGCATTTAAAGATTCTGTATCAGTGCATTCTCTTATATATGTGAGTCTCCCATAGGGAGCCCCGCATACATAAAAGAATGCACTGCCTTACAGGTTCAAGGTAAATATTGTTAGGCCAATGTATTCTCTTATAAATGTGAGACTCCCTATGGGAAATTCGCAAATATAAGAGAATGCACTGGCATAACAAAATTTTATAGCAAAATTTCAGGAAGCTCCAGTCAGTGAAGATTCAATATGGAAAATTTTGATTCCTAACATAAAATCTCCCATTTCCTGCCATGTGGATCCCATTTTATCTTTAAATATAAAGCTGAGTTAATATTATGATTCTCATTATGAATACCTCACAATTTATAACTTCATATTCAGTACAGGGAAAATAAATTTTATGGCTACTACTAAATTACTAAATGTTATACAAATAAGTTTGATTCGATATGGAGTTCCCTATGGTTAAGGCACTTGTGAATTAAACACACTTGGACACATCATTAGCTGGTGTAGGAGTGGAGGATGTTTAAAAATAATTTCCTACTCACGTGAAGCAAACCTGCAGAAAATGGCAGGGTCGGCTCCTGCTTGTCATCTCATGTCAGTGTCCGTGAACTTTGACTCAGACTTCCTGTAAATCTTTAGCCTACTTAGAAGTGCCACGCTGACCAAACCTATTTAAAATACAGATATAATGAAATAATGGGTTCTGGCCCCATTACAATCATGTTAATGTTTAGCCCCCATGTAGCCTCATGTCCAAACATGACAGGTTTTAATAATAATGCTTGGCATATGACCACCCGGCCAAACTAATTTCGAATTGGAAAATATTTTTGGGAATTTAATTTGTTACAGTAATGCTCTAAGTAATCGACTTCTTAACCACAGCAGAATTATGGGTAACTTTTCAGGATTTAGTTGGAAATATGGCTTGTTGCCATTCATCGGAAAGCTCTCGGGGAGAGCTTTCCAATGAATGGCAACAAGCCTTATTTCCGACTAAATCCTGAAAAGTTACCCATAATTCTGCTGTCAGGAATTTTGATCTGACTATAGTTCCACTATTGGAAGCTTTTATATGTGATAACTTTTGAGAGACCATCCAGCTGGACCATCCAGATATTTTCAATTAAAGATAAACAATGTACCACATGTGATTTCAATGAAATTGAACCAAATTAGCTAATAAAAACATGAACAGTAAAGGAAAGAAAGAAAAGAACTGTTTGGATGTTTGGAATCCTGAAACTTGCAAACTCGCAAACCTTGGCTTGATCATGTTGAAACATTTAGGTACATGTAATATAATGTAACTGATATTTTGCTAAAATTCTGAGGACATCTGGTCAACTAAATAGTTTTAAAAATTTACCTCCAGTCATTTTATCTATTTTAAAATGGATATTGATTGAAAATCAAGCTTTTCCATCGATCAGATCAAGAAATTAGAGATTTTTGGTCACCAGAAATTTATATTTCACTGCTCGATCATGCAAGCAAACACTACAGTGTATCAAGTAGGTCATCATAATGGAATTCATCAAATAACTAACAAAAAATTCAGAAGAGCTGAAAATATCTCTATAATTCTCTTTGACAGCCACATCTTTGAGTGCATTATGAGCAGCAGTGATACGGATGCAATTGATTCTCAGTTTATCCCAGTGCTGATAACTAGGGTATTGGCATCAGCATAAGATTCAGTCCAGAGATCGCTGATATGCGTTCAGAAGTAACACTCATGTTTAATGGAACTGTCAAACAAAGCAAAGATATCATTCAGAAGTTAATGTTTTCTTCTAATTGCACTGATCAAAATAACTCTGAAAATTTGCTCTATTATCTAATTACAGTCAATTCCAATTAATCGAATAATGGTTAATCAAATAATTCGTTTATTATAATAATATTTCGGATTCCAAAACCATTTTAATAGTACATCTTTATTTTTTAATTGCTTATTCGAATAGACTCCCAAGCGGACTATCGCTTAATAGAATAGAATATTCGCAAAAATGTGCTCCGAAAGTCGGTATTTTCGTGCATTCTAGAACTTAGTTGAAGGTATTTCATCCAAAATATTATAGTTTATGTCAAGAAACCGCAGACAATCGTATTAGATCGAAAATGGGTAACATAAAACGTTTCAAAAGCGAGTGCTTTACGGTCTGACAATGGTATTACAAATATTTTAATATTATATGAAACAATCAATAAAGAGAACAATATTATGAAGTAAATACACATTTAATAACAGGTATTTTAAAGTTTTTATATCAAACAAACATCGGTCAAGTCAGTGGTACATCGTCAACTCGAAATTACAACGTTTTGGTGCAAATTTGTCTAATCAAATAATCGGTTATTCAAATAAAAATTTGCTGCACCGAGCATATTCTATTAACCGAAATCGACTGTACATAAAAAATATTTCCTTGGTCTCCAGGATACCTAATGGTGCGCTGCGTTCCATACTCAGAATAATTTGAAAATGTATTTTTCTTTTAAAAAAACAGCACACCTGTTGGACTTGATGCTTCAGGGACAAATTAAGATTTGTGAGAAGTGTTCACTCAAATTTTTAAATATATCTCTTCTGTATCTTTTTTCTGAATAAATCTGGACATCTATTCAAAGCTTATTCATGATTGGTGTTTGACCATATGCTTTGAAGTTACTATTAAAATATTACTCAAAGATATTAGTGGAGCTTCAAGTTATAAGTGGAGGCCCAGAACATATTTCAAACTTCTAAACACTGAAATAAGCACATAGTATTTCTTTAAAGAAATCACAGAGTTATCAAACTATTTCAGCATACTTACCCCTTGATGCTTGATAATGCCGACATATTTGTGTAGATGTGTAAATGGAAGCTATGTTTAGCAAGTCCCCAAACAAACATTGGATAGCTTTTAACGCACAATCACACAAACTGTTTCGATTGTGTTGAATCATATTTAGAGATTTGCTTAGATTCCAGTCATTGTTTGACTAATCCCACAGGCTGTTTTCCTTACATCAAACATCCCACTTCTGACACCAACTCTGCCAATATATCAAGTCTTGCTGCACCAATAATGGCGTTTAATCAGTTCCTAAGATCACATGATTTGTACAATACACCAAAGAGTAAATTTGGTTACTGGACTGCTGGTTTCAGTATCAATAGCAATCTAAAAATCCATTCATTTGGTCCCTCTGGCCAAATCAGTACAGATCCAGATATTCCACTGTTCTTTGATAAGAGTGATTTTGTAGTATGAGTCAATCATCTTGTATCAATGTTTTCTATAGTTTAAATTTCTTTCCATACACCATTCTATAGTTATCCCCGCAAACAAAGTTTGGCGGGGATATAGGAATGGGCTTCGTGAGTCCATCCATAACAACTTTGAAGTTCTATATCTTGGTCATCATTTATAGTTGGATTTTAATGATCTTCGGTTTGCTGATGAACCAACATGGCGAAATGAGTATTAACAAACAGCTGGGTTCGTCCATTGAGTTTTTCCAGAGTTACGGCCCTTATTGAGTAATGGGACTTTACTCTTTACATGACTAAATCTTTGGCACACCCTACAGGCCACATCCCTCATCCGATTGTCACCAAACTTCCTTCAGATGTTTGTGGTGACCTCTAGATGGGAGCTGTCAACTTTTATCCCAAAATTGTTTTAAAACATGGCCGCCAGCAGCCATCTTGTTTATCTAGAAATTTGGATTTTTTTCCGTCCATGCATATATCTCGACCAATGGTTATAGGATCTAAATGAAATTTAGTATGGAGGTTCACCATCATGACTGCTTTCAAAAGAGGGGCAAATGATGTTGTTCATATTTTCCATTTTAGAGTTATCCTTCTTTCTTTATTTCTTTTTGTCTGTTTGTGCAGATATCTCAGCCATCGGTTATCGGATCTGAAATAAATTTGTTATGGAGGTTTGCCATCACGAATGCTTTCAAAACACTGCTGTTGTTTGCATTTTCATTTTGACTGAGTTATCAACCTTAGTTTATACATTTTTCATGATTTTAGTTTGTCCGGCTTGATAACTCAAACAGATATGAACCGATTTCAATAATTTGTTTAATTTATGCAGGTTTTATTCAAACATCAGTCCAAACTATGACATCTTTCGAAATTATGCCACATCAGAAAATGAATAAACCTTAGTGGAAGCGACATTGGGCCCAGATACTCTGGGCGGTGTACTTGTTTAAATTCCTTTCCATACATCATTTCATACATGTATGCAGTGATTTTGTAGTATGAGTCAATCATCTTGTATCAATGTTTTCTACAGTTAATATTTCTTTCATACATCATAGTCTTATAAGGAATAAGAAAGGATTCCTTTACAACTATCAAGCTTAACAGATTCAAGATATAAAATACTCATTGGATCAGCTACAGGAATGCTTATTAAATTATCTGAGTCAAGTTTTATATTCACAGAAAATGCACATAGGTTATATTTTACCATATAAAATATTTAGTAATTTAAATATTAAAAAATTAAGTTCCTTAACTTCAGGATCATATTTCCTGCAATTTTGGAGGAATTTACAGCGTTATAAAATTTTCATATATTAATCTAATGTGATTATGTCAGTGATGCTCAGCTTCAGGCATCAACATTGCACAGAGTGGCGTAGGATGGTACTATTGCCACTTTTGCCATTATTGCCACTTTTCATGCCTGACACAATATATTTGGAAATTTCATACCAGAATAAGGCTGCAATTCTTGTGATAGCTTGATATTCGAATTGAATGGGTGCAGTTCTCAGTTCAGATGAACACCACCCCATCTCCCAAATGGAAAACATTGCCACGTCCCTGCCTCTTTGTCACATCAGAAGTAAAGTTCCCCAATGCAATGTCTGGTCATGTACATAATAAAACCTAGACTTGAAGATCCTACTGACGTGTGCCAGTGGCATTTCATTTGTAGCCACTCAATTAAACTATTCCAATAAATCTCATGATTTTTATGTTTTATACCCATACCATGTATGGTAAACATAGTGTCGTTGTCCGGATTGACCCCTCGTCGTGTGTCCGTCCGTCCGTCCGTCTGTCTGTCCGTCCGTAGACACTTTACGTGTCATGCGATAACTCAAACATTTTTTACCTGATCAAAACCAAATTTTGTATATGGTGTTTTCAGCCCAAATTACAGATCGAGTTCGAATATGGGTTTGATCCAACTTTTTTTGACAGAGTTATGGCCCTTTTTCGACTTAGAATTCACGCATTCTGCCATAACTCAAACATTTTTTATCTGATCGGAACCAAATTTGGTATGTGAATTTCTCGGCCCAAAATACAGATCGAGTTCGAATATGGATTTGATCGAAGTTTTTTTTACGGAGTTATGGCCCTTTTTCGACTTAGAATTCATGAATTCTGCCATAACTCAAACATTTTTTATCTGATTGGAACCAAATTTATGGTCCTTTGACATATGATTCACACATACATGTACTTCGATAAATTAACCATTTTTCATCTGATAGGAACCAAATTTGGTATGTGAGTTTCTCGGCCCAAAATACAGATCAAGTTCGAATATGGGTTTGATCGGAGTTTTTTTTACGGAGTTATGGCCCTTTTTCGACTTAGAATTCATGAATTCTGCCATAACTCAAACATTTTTTATCTGATTGGAACCAAATTTATGGTCCTTTGACATATGATTCACACATACATGTACTTCGATAAATTAACCATTTTTCATCTGATAGGAACCAAATTTGGTATGTGAGTTTCTCAACTCAAAATACAGAACGAGTTTGAATATGGGTTAGATCCAATTTGTTATACCAGAGATATGGCCCTTTTTAAACTAAGAATTATCCAGATTATAATCCAAGTAGCTTACAATTAATGAATACCTGCTTCTCTGTGAGCAAGATAAAAGACAATATAGTTTATTGCTTTGAGAGTTATTTATAGCCCTCATATGTTAGCTCTGTATTAACCCTTCTATATTGACTCATACATTCCAATAATTTGTGTTATTACTGGTTATTATGTACATTTGTCATATACTACTTTAGATCATAACAGCATACACTATAATTCAACATTAAAAGATTATGATTCTGATCTTAACAATTTACTATCGCCAAGGGATGGGTTAAACATCTGCCGATCGTGATCGGCCTCTCGTTAGTAAAAGACTTTAAAAACAGTCAGAATTGGAATCATGAGATGAAAATAATCATCTAGAAACTATTTGTCTCAATAAATATTTTATAAACTCAAATATATGGTACAGAACATAGCATATCTCCTAACCTGAGGTTATACAGAAAAGCCTGTTGTTCCATTTGAATCATTGCCTGGGGTGTCAGCCAGGTATTAATCTTGTTGCCTTTGAAGTTTCTGATTGGCTAATTACTTATTGATTACCTGTATAACGAGGCTGTAAGTCATGGTTCTTGCTTTCTCTGCCATCACACCTGACAGTGTTTTTGGTGTCTCTGCCAGCTGAGATATAATTACCAGCTCATTGAGAACATCACATATTTAGTAATACATGTAATTGTTGGAGACAAAGAGATAGATTATTCATATTTTAACACTGATCAGCAAGATCTCAAGAAGATTTGTTTTTGTAGAATCATCTTTTATTGCAAACAGTATTGCAATTTGAGAATGGAATTGCAGCACACTGCAAGTGCTGTCATTTCAAAGTCAAAGCAGCCTGTTCTTTACCCTTTCATGATGGGAGCTTCCTGATTTTTTTTTTTGAAAACCCTGTGCCAGTGCATTCTCTTATATATGCGAGCCGACTATAGGTAACATCATATATATAAGAGAATGCATTGGCCTAACAAATTTTATATTATTTTTTATAATTGTTAAAGAATGTAAGGTAAAATGATAAATATTGTTAAAGAATATAAGAAAAAATTATAAAATTGTAAAAGAATATAAGAAAAAATGATAAAAATTGTTGTAGAATGTAAGAAAAAATGATTAGGCCATTGTATTCTCTTATGCGAGGTGACCTATGGTCGACTCGCATTTATAGGAGAATGCATTGGCATAGGGTCTTTAATGTTGCGCCAGTGCAGCTCCCGTCATGAAAGGGTTAAGATACTGTTTGGATTTCATTTGGTTTACTAGTACGGCTATATAGTTTCAAACCCTTTATTTCAATGATTATCCCATTCAGTTCTAAAGGAACACATTGGAATGATTTATTCTTCACTTGTAGGGATATTCAACTTCAAAAGCAGGTGATAACTAAACACTTTAACCCTTTCTTTACTAAATGGATTCTCCCATTCAATTATAAAAGTATACACTGGAATGACTATTCTTCTTCTGGAGGGGTGTTCAGGTAATAAAAGTAGACAACAGACTGACTAAAAAGATAATACATGTAACAAGTGCAGAAGGATTCTTTGGCAGGAAATAGTCAGATATAAAATAAGATCAACAAACAACGTGTTCATTTGTTGAACTTATTATTTGAACATTTCCTATAAAGGGAACTACTCATCAATGAGAATTAGTATAGAAATTGTTATGGAATCATTTATATGAGTGTTCAGTGTTGAATTTATTAGCTGAACAATTTTCTACAAATGAATCAATGGGAATGAGGTATAAACTACTCATCAGCAGGTGTCAAGTTGTCAAAACTTTCTAGAGCTTTCGGTGATCAATCCCATATCAAAAGACGCGACATTTAAAATGTTAAGGGTCAAAAGCGAATGTGTACTACTAACAGTTTTCTTAGAAAACAATTTTCAAATATGTTGATTTTTGGACCATAAATCGGGAGGCATTGTCGTGGCTGTCAGATTTAATATACTGTGATGTATTTTGATTGATAATCTGCTGTACCGACCTACTGCATACCTATTAAGAGACTGTTTGGCGCATTGATATGTCTTCCTTTGATCTGGCCACTTCCACACCTGGCTAGCGGTCACCCCACAGAGAGGGAGACCCACTCAAAACTACACAATACAGCCATATATCACAGAGATCAAGTCCCACTAATAGCTACATAATAATGTCATATATCGTGTGAACTTGCTTTGAGGGGGTAGGAATATGATTATTTCATGAACAATTCATAATGACCAGTGTTTACTCTGTCTACTATCTAGTCTAGCTGGTGGCCGTGTTTGAGTACGTCGTTTAGCCGCATTCCGAACTGACTTGAAGTGGTTTCTGATCTCTGTCTGTAGAAACATGTTGATCTGAGAATTGGTCTGATCTTTTTCTCAAGTGTCCATAGTAAGCTCTATTTATCTCGGAAAATTGCATGGTTTTGAATATCTTGTACCTGGATTAACCCCTTTCTACCTGGTTCCTGTTAGATTTCTATCTGTTACCGATTCTGTTGAATAGGCAGACTGGTCTCTTTCATTTCAAATTACAACTATGCTAATAAATAGTAAGCTAAGGTTTTCTATCATTGCTACTATCTATGATTAAATCTCATTCCTATTTTAAGTCAACTTGAAGAAGATTATAGTTTTTATACACCCGTTTTTAAAAAAGTGTCGTATTATGTTATTGGTCTATCCATCTATCCGTTGTAATGTCTGTCCATCTGTTCGCTTTTGGTTTCCATATGACAGTCTCAACTGAATGAAATGAAATAATGGTACTGAATGAAATGAAATAATGGTATCTGGGTTTACAAGCACAAAATATAGGTCAAGCTTGAAACTTCGAATTCGGGTTCCGCCCCCCAATTTTTATTTCAAGATAAAAACTTCATTAATTATGAACTCGTGAATGGAATGAAATTTGGCATGTGAGTTTACTAGACCAAAATATAGGTCAAGTTAAAAAAAATTGTTCCGTCCGCCAGTTTTCACCAGAGTTATGACCCATTGTTGGAATTACCACAGGCATATTTTGCCATGCCCTAGCGATGGTCTTATTGCATAAATAAATTATCATAAAGCTATTATAAAAATACAGTCTGCCTTTAAATTGGGTATTGATCTTGAACTTGGTTGTCTTACAAAATTAAACTACATGTATCTGAGAGATGATTATTTATAACAGAGTCTCTTGTTATTTTCAGGAAATTTTCCTATGTCGAATCACCTTGGAAGATAAACTAGGTCTAACGATATGTTATGGCTCACTCGAAGATGACATCACAGACATCTACATCAGCGAGGTAAAACTTTTTAATACTGTAATTTTGTGTTAGACAAACACATTATTTTCAGAACAAATTCCAATTATGTCAGCCTGAAATTGACCATATTTAAATAAAACTTCATTCGAAAAGTTTTGGGCTTTATATGATACAAGATACGAGAGTGTGGAATATAAAGTACAAAATTCAGCATACATCGAACTGTGGATGAACTGAAGTAATAATTTGTACGCCTTTTCGCAGTACTGTATTTTTAGGTCGAGAAAGAAATAATACGTCGGAATGGTGAGTAGAATTATGTTGTTATCTCGAAAAACACCCAAAAAATAACCACTTAAAGTTGCTTTCCTCATATCCATGGTATAATAAGCTCTATTTCTATACTGAAAACGGATACAAATTTTGAATACTCCAATGACGAACATCCAAATTTCGCACAAATGAATAGAAAGGTTTGTTATCAAACAGCCATTCATTGGCGTCTTGGCATAAAATCGCACCGAAACCTGGGCTCTTAACCTTCAGTTATCAAGTGACATATGATGTTGAAATCTCATTGGCTTTGTTCTAACTTCCTAAAATAGTGTTGTCGCCCACTTTACCAACTTATCATAACATTCCACCTCAAATTACAGTATACATGTACTACCAAAACACACAGGTACAAATAATTAGGCCTACATCAGTTCACCCAGAGTGAAATCTTTTAACTCAATCTCATCGCAGTTAGTTTTCAGCTCTTTTGAAATTGTATTATAAAAACCTCTTTACCTGAGATTCGCATTGTATTCTATATACATGCTTCAGTCATGAAATTCCGATGAATCTTGACACGATTTATAGATGATCTAAGAATTATGAAGACAGGAGACATTTCATACAAAACATGCACTGAATCGATAGGTATCACATCACTGCCACGCAGGGGGTAATAACGTTCCATCATCATAATTATTCAGCTTAAAATACCACCATTGAATTTATGTATTTATAGCTCAGAAAACTTGAATACACCCAGGGACTAGGTCACATTTGTGTTTTTATTCAAAAAGTTTTGATGTGTCAGTTGTCAATCTTAAGACAAACTATGACAGTTTTCGATCAATTTCTTATTAGTATATTCCAATGAAACTCAATCATGGTCTTACTACATGTTAGGGTGTAGCATAAATACACAATGTGACATTCATCTAAATATTGAATCTTTTTATCAAACTCGTGGCAGATAGAATGGAGTCACACTTCACGTGAATATTCAGTTCTTGTGAAATATATTGAATACATCAAAGAAAGCTTCTATTATCTACACTCACGACATGTCCAACTCATATGATGAAACCTTCTTGATTCAGATTCGCATCACTTTGTGACAGTGTACTACATATTTGCAGGCTAATTCGGTGGTAGTGAATTTCAGATGAACCTTGACACAATTTATAGTGAAGTCTCTCATTATGAGATAGCATTTTGAAGATGATCTGAGAATTATGAAGACACCAAGACTTGACACACAAAATATGCACTGAATATATGGGTATCACACCACTGCCACGCAGGGGGTTATAATGTCCCATCATCATATTCAGCTTTGATCACAGTGGGCCGCATCTGTGTATTGTGTTCAAGCGGTCCTCCAACATAAGGTACACTGGTTTTATAAGTACCTCCCAGCTAAACTAAATTTGTGTGTGAACCTCATCATGTCTGCAGCCTCTGTCTATGCTTGAAAGATGCCTTCTGTATACAGATTGAAATTAGGTAAATAAATAGATATGTATTTTTTATACCAATCCCGAATTCCAATTATCGAAAACAACATATTTTAAACAATTTATAATTTTAACTCACCATTAGGTGTATTCCACTTAAAAGGTGTAGTTAGAAAACACATATGGCATATATTAAAAGAAGTTTGACTTGTAAATACCAAATAGTCATATATAGCAAATGAATACTGTACTAGTAATTGTTAGTGTCCCTCTAAATCATAAAAAAGCTAATATGAAATAAATGAGTGGGAAATTCTTTATCTAATATCTAATATAAGACTGTCTATTCAAGGTGGGATTTCTCAACTCAGAAGAGTTGATTTCAAATGTAAATAGGTTTCCTAAAAATTAGCCTGTATTCATGGGTGTCGGTCAAGGAGCTAGCTTTAAAATTTTCCAAGTAATATAATTGGTTTCCAAATGTCACTGGACCTTTGATGATGAATCCGGGCCAAGGCCGTCACTACATTACATATTGTTGTCAGTGAACCATGAAATTTGATCAGTATCTTGATAATTCTTTGACATTTGAGTCCTGAAAGTTGGCGGACAACACATGGGCATGGAATGGAAAATATTGATTAATTTACACCAATGTGTTGCCATTTTCTGATGAGGTTAACGGCACTCTTCTATACAGGTAGATATGTTAAAGTAATGCGAAACATTCTGTCTGGATTATCTGATTCTCAGAGTTTGGTCCTGCTCAACATCTTTCATAAATGTTGTATAGAGATCAACATCATATATCATTCTTCTGATAGGTAGATTGTATTTGGTATCTGTTATCAATTAGCGCTTAATAGCAGAATCATTGCTGAGATAAAATGTCATAGAGTAAAACCTCTCCAAACCGGACCTTCTATAAATATATATATATACTGACAAAATTGTCCTGTCCCGAATTCACCCAAGTGCATTCTCACTAAAAATTACCTCCGGAAACTCTATTCCAGACATCGGACAGCTTTTCTAGTCCAAAAGTGAACAAATGCATTAATTTAACCTCAGAAATCCAAACGCGGAAAGTGATACCAACCGAACGCACGTGCGGTAGATTTGACATATTTTATGCTGAGCTTGTGATGGCTCTGGGTTGGTGCAGCATTAAAGATTATGTGCCAGTGAATTCTCTTATATATGCGAATCTTCCATAGGGAGCCTCGCATATATAATGCACTGGCTAACAAGGTCAATGTAAATACTGTTAGGCCAATGTATTCTCTTATATATGTGAGGCTCCCTATTGGAGACTCGCATATATAAGAGAATGCATTGGCACAAGGTTTTCACAAAAATTTCAGGAAGCCCCAGTCTTGGAAGGGTTAATATTGGCACCATTTCCGTCATTGGATTTCAAATAGAATCTCATGGGAAGCAGCTGCTTAAGCTGAGGTTTACATCTGAGCATTCACCAATGGATAGAGATTCACTTCAGTGGTCATTACTGGTGATATAATCACAGAGCTGGGTACAATGAGATATTTAATTGTGTTAGTGTGAATAAATTAGCCATATAGTTGGGCACAAGTTCTTTGTAGTTGGTCAATCAAATCAAAATAGAAGAATTTAAATAGAATCGTTTCATTGTTATTCTGGGGATTGAGATCCCTATAAAATCTGTTGGTGAGACAGGGGGAGTGTGGACAATGAAATATGAGTCCATGTAATTGTTTGGGCAATAAAGGAGGATAACTATGATGGATGGGGGTGAGATTATAGGTCCAGAGGTGCACTTGAGGTCAGTTTTAATTGATTGGCTAGTCCTCGAGACAGTTATGTGATTAGTATGGTCCAGGCATATACAAATACATGTTAATAGTTGTATCTACCAGATGACTCAATCACTAAAGCCTGGTCGTACCAGTACATACTGTGACAGGAATTGTTAAAGCTACAGTTAATATTCAAATCTTGATTATACTATTTAAAGTCATACTATGGACTTGTTCGTGCATGTGAAACATATAAGTTTGTATTCAGGCGCTATATATGCCAACTTGGGGGAAAGTAGCATTCTACTAACATCGCTGAAAATTTCAAAGAACTCGACCATACCACTCCATAGAAAACATCATCTGAACTACGCTAGATTTTAAATAGTTACATCTTGATTCAGGATGCAACTAACGGCAATAAACTAGCACAATTGATTTCACTATCGAGAGTCATAATGCAATTAATATATATATCTATATATAAAGAATGACTGGGTGCTGACAATAGATTAATATTCGTAAAAATAACTACGTTGAGCAAGATTATTCTCCATTTCTATTTGAACACCCTACTGGAGTGTTTCACATCACTTTAAATATTCAGCCCACAAAAATCATTCTTTTTTTTAATATAGTCTGCATAATATTTGTATAATACCCACAATGGTGATGTTCTCAAGTTATGATTCTAACTATTAAGCATGAACTCTGTATATGCTAAGCAAAGTCCTGGAATAATAAATATTATAATATAATACTAAATAGAGGATCTCACATGAGTTTCTATTTTATACGGAATTTATCAACTGAGTTCACTAAATTCGATTTGAGCCGAGGTTTACCGAGGCTCAGATAGAATTTAGAGGACGAGGTTGATAAATTACGTATAAAATAGGACGAGTGTGAGATACCTTTTATCACATGATCAAATAAACCCGAAGCAACGCGAAATATTCATCGAAAACAACAATCATAAACTACAGCGATCGCAAGTTATTTGAAGAACGCCGTGACGTCATCGCACGCGCTGATATTAAACGTGTCTATTACCGATAATTATGAAACTGCTTTTATGGCCAAATTATGTGATAAATATTCTTATTTAATAGTCCTATTTTAAACACTTAAATCCTAGCAATATACACGCTCAATATTGCAGATTAATTTGACCAAAGATTTTTTATCGTGGTTAGATTTGAACATGGAGCTTCACATGAAGGGTTAGATGAATTAAGCAGTTCAAATTGCTCATTAGAGCAATTGGGGTTGGGACTCATCATGCCAGCACATTAGAGCCTCGTGTCAAGGAACTCTTCAACTGTGGACTGTGATTGATCTGACCAATCACATTGTCAGGAACATGTTTCCATGGTCAGCATAGTACAGCAGATTCATTCATCAGGCCATCTGATTGGTTATAATTAACATGTATTTGGGGCAGTGAATGCTCACTAAGTGATGGGTAATGGCCATTATATAGCCCCAGTGTAAGATCAAAGAGAGATAACTGGAGCTGGGAATTTCAGCACTGATTAGAATTGCCTAATTAGTCATTAAATTCTGAGAAGTTCTCATCAAAATTATTGGTCAGCCTTTGGTGTGCTGAAATAATTTGTATCTTTTGCCAAATTTCCAATTGAGCCAGTAATAAGTATTGACTGCTAGGCCAGGCCAGTATGATTTTCCGGCTTTCTTGTATATTATTCTGGGCAATATTTTTTTCAGCAGATACGGGAATGAAAATAAAGACAGAATAACTGCAAAATTGAATAAAGTGATTTTCATTATTTAACCCTTTCATTACGGGAGCTGAGCTGGTGCAGCATTAAAGATCCTGTGTCAGTGTATTGTCTTATATATTTGAGTCTCCCATAGATAAGAGAATGCACTGGCTTACAAGGTCAAGGTAAATAATGTTAGGCCAATGTACAGTAATGCCCTAAATAATTTACTCCTTAACCACAGCAGAATTATGGGTAATTTTTCAGGATTTAGTCGGAAATATGGCTTGTAGCCATTCATCGAAAAGCTCTTGCAACAGGCCATATTTCCGACTAAATCCTGAAAAATTCCCCATAATTCTGCTGTGGTTAAGGAGTTGATTATTTAGAGCATTACTGTATACTCTTATATATGCGAGGCTCCCTATGGAGACTCACATATATAAGAGAATGCATTGGCACAGGGTTTTCACATAATTTCAGGAAGCTCCAGTCATGAAAGGGTTAACCCTTTCTATACTAAATACATATTGAAGAGTAGTTATCCCAATAAACACGACTCCTTCTGTACTTTCCTCCAAATCAATAATAGACCATTCTAATGTACCTTTTTTTGTCCCCCGACGTTTCCGTCGGAGGACTATAGAAATGACCCTCGTCCGTCCGTCCGTCCGTGCGTCCGTGCGTCCGTCACGTCCGTGCGTCCGTGCGTCCGAGATTGGGTACCTTCATGGTGTAATTAACTCCTCCTACAGTTTTAAACGTAGAGATTTGAAACTCTGGGATATTGTTCCTAACATGTTGGTGATTTGCAACATCTATAAAGCTAATCAAAAATATAATTTTTTCCATATTTTTGGGGGGGTTTTCGACTTAGAAAATTTTGAACATTTTTGCCTTTTGGATGAGATTGGGTACCTTCATGGTGTAATCAACTCCTCCTACAGTTTTAAATGTAGAGATTTGAAACTCTGGGATATTGTTCCTAACATGTTGGTGATTTGCAACATCTATATAGCTAATCAAAAATATCATTTTTTCCATATTTTTGGGGGGTTTTCGACTTAGAAAATTTTGAACATTTTTGCCTTTTGGATGAGATTGGGTACCTTCATGGTGTAATCAACTCCTCCTACAGTTTTAAATGTAGAGATTTGAAACTCTGGGATATTGTTCCTAACATGTTGGTGATTTGCAACATCTATATAGCTAATACAAAAATATCATTTTTTTCGTGTTTGCATGCATTTGTTCATCGGGTTGTTTTGTCCAAGAAATTTTGCGGTGGTTTGCAACATCTATATACTGTATAACATTGTTGCAAATAGTATCCTACAAACAAATCCAATCATGAAGTTTACCACTCGAGTCGGGGGACATGTGGTCTGCGACCTTTTATTTTACTTTGAGGGATCATCAATTTAGTACCCTAAGTGTTAAATTTATTAAATGGTTCAAAAAAATAAGACATGTTACATATTTTGGTTATAAGTAAAATCATTGATAACAATATACATGTATATTGGATTGACTTTGACACCGATACAAAAAAATATTACCCCTAGTATATATTGGAATAGTTTATTCTTATCGCAGGTATGATCCATTAACATAAATAGACAACAGACAGAGAAGCATGATGTGAATTCCCATCCATTCATAGTGATATTCAGATAATATATGGTCAACAAAAAAATTTCTGATCTTATTATCTGAACTTATGTACAAATTAATGATAATCAGAATATAGAAATTCAAGTTGTAGGTTTGTCTTCTTCTTTTTTTTCACAAGCCAACAAATGATGAAATTTGTCTAGCATATCTGTTTCTTTGCATCAGGTTCACTTTGAAAAGAGAAAATGATAAATTTGATATTAGTTATGAACTGGAACCAGGAAAGGATATACGATATATCTTTTGATGTTAATGTCAACATTACACTGTCATAAATTATCATCACTACCATGGGCCTTTTTGACCTAATTTTTCTTGCTTTCTCATTCCATTCTCTGGATTCCTGGAGCTATATTGAGTATAAGACAATGATCACTGAAGACATATGAATGGCTATTTCTTGTGTCTCTGCCAGAAAAAAAACATTACTGTGTTTCTGATGCTAAGTTCTGTTCCTATTGACATACCATTCCATTTCAAAGTTTAAAGTTGCCCGGATTGGAATATATTCTTATTTCTGGATATTTTGTTTTTTCTTTAACAGATTGATCCTTCAGGAATCGCTGGTCGAGATAGCCGAATAAAAGTAGGAGACCAAATTGTCCAGGTAGGTGTAGTCTTTCATTTGTAATATGCAGCCCTGTTAATTATCTGCTGAGCAGTGGCAAATATAAATTTAGAATTTTGTTAGTCAGTCTGAAAATCAGAAAATCAACTTGAAATACATCTTTTTAGGATAAAAAAAATGTAATATCCTAAAATCTGTATTTTAGTGTCAGATTTTATTTTTGATAAACTATTTGAGGGAGATCAATATATATCTGGGGAAACGAAGTTGTAATCATTGCAAAATGCTAGCTCAAAAACGAGGTGTAATCACACACCTCAATTTTTATGCATTAGCGCCTGATCCTCAACAAAGAAAATTTGTCGCTGTTCTGAGTCTTTAGTAAAAAAATTTACAAGCGTAGATAAGATATGTATGGAGAGAGATAGGTATGAAAACAAGGCATCACACGAGAAGCTAGGTAATAACAATGATATAACGCAACCAATTATTAGCTTAATGTGAAAAAACTGGCAAATTGAGGGATCATTTCAAAGGGTATACTAAGCTATTACGAATCAGGTAACACTGAGACCTTCCATCAAATGCATTTCTTATTTCATTAGATGGATCATGTTATATGAAAACGCACTCATCTGAAGATATTGTCGGTTTACGAGTGGGGGGTGATATTCGTATCTATTGTTCAAGAGTTTTATTGCCCAACATCATGCAAGTATTATCATGTGTTTATGTTAGATTTCAATTTGTGGGGTATAATCACATAGCGTATGTTTAAGAACTCTGTGACCTGCCATTTGTGGTTGAAGAAGCATATTATATACAAATTTAATGCATGGTTGAAAAAGGTATGTGAATGTGACCTGCCATATTCGGTTGAAGAAGTGTATTACATACACAATTTAACCGTTGTTTAAAAGAGGTATGGGTATACAACCACAACACCCAGTGTGGTCCAGTCCACCAACAAGGCGGTCCAGTCTGGTCCGGCCCAGTCCTCTGCAGTCCGGTTCTCAAGTCTGGACCGGTCCAAAGCAGTCCAGTCCACCTTTATATGAATAATTGCTTAGTTTAGCAAATACTGCAACATAACACTTGAAAATCAAGTCCACAGCATTTAAATTAGGTTCTGTAATAATGTATGTAGCACACACTGTCCAGTTACAAATTTTGTTTACACTGTAATAGTTCCCTGTTTATATATCATTTTAATAGACTATAGGCCAAAGTGGAACAGTTCTACCCCTCATTTCACACAAGCGCAATGTTGTTGAAAAATTTAATTGAGGTGGGCACAGATGTAATACTTCAGAGAAGGGACTTTTGTCTTGTCCAGGTAGGAGACAATGAGTGTAGTTAGAAATTTTATATTGTAACACTCTTAAGCTGCTTTCACATACATGCGCTTAACGCATCCGTACGCGCATCGTTTCGGTCTCCAATGTTATCACTGGGGCTTTCACATACCATCCGCAAAACGCGCGTGCGTGGGCAACTTTTCGCTCAGAGACTGAAAACCTATCCGCTATTAAAGCGGACAGGGGTATTCGGTGCGATGTCGTAATCATGGGAGATACTGCAGATATTTTGTTGTGTTTACGAATGCTATTATATGTGGGGGCGTATGATAGCTGGCACCATGTTATCTATTCTTGGGTCAAATTAAACAAGAATTAAATAATTGGGATGGCAGGTATAGGTCAAAATATACATTAAATGACATAGAATGCCATGGTTTTGTGGGAAGTTAGCATTTTTGCTGGCAGTCTCGCATATAGGAGCATAGGTATACCAGGTATACCATGCCTAAAAAGAATAGGTACAACGCTTGTTTTGACAGAAACTTATAGATTCAGTACGGAAATATGAACACCTCTTCAACCCTAAAAATATTGGATGCCACGATGCATAGATGTCCCAAAATTCATGGGAAACTATTATAAACAACATGAAGAACTCGGGACATGGAGAATATGAAGGCAATCATGTATCTCAGTTCATGCATGATGGCAGGGTGACACAGTGTGTATAGTATTTGTTGTTTATTTTGGGGAGGGTATAGTTCATCAGTTGTTTTAACTGACGCTAAATTCAAGTCAACATCAATATAGATTCAATATTCACTATACAATAATTCAGCATTTGTTATGTCGGTATTTCTGTTAAATATATCAATATCATGGGATATATTACCAAATTATATTGCTAAACATCCTCGTTGCCAGGGAATCCATGGCGAAAGGACAATATGTAAACACAAATAATTCTTCACGCAGACGCGTACGAGCAGAGGTAAACGAAGGTATGTGAAAGCTTAACGCGGACGTCCCGCCTAACGAATCTGTCCGCCTAACGCATCCGTAAAACGCATGTATGTGAAAGTAGCTTAAGTCACACACTCCTGCATAATTTAGAAGATAAACTCTAAAAATCATATGCCTAGACCTCAAACTATTCCAAAGCAAGTTCATCTTGTTTTCGCATACGTACTGGGCAATGCACACAAGCTACTATCTGTAACCAATTCATAATTGGATAAGAAACAACTAGGCAAGCTTTTTTGTTTCTATCTCCCAGTGAAACATTTTGATCAGCTTCCAAAATCTCTAGTGGGCCACTTGCTTTCTGATTTTATGAGCTTAAGTTAATAATAAAATAGACATGACCTATAAAATTATCGTAAGCCTGGGATACATCAAACTAGTTTCTGTCATCTATAAATCTGATCAAACAAAATATTAACCCAGACAGCTTCCATGTACAGTAATGCATTAAATAATCAACTCCTTAACCACAGCAGAATTATGGGTAACTTTTCAGGATTTCGTAAAAAATATGGCTTGTTGCCATTCATCGGAAAACTCTCTGAGAGCTTTTCTATGAATGGCAACAAGCCATATTTCCAACTAAATCCTTAAAAGTTACCCATAATTATGCAGTGGTTAAGGAGTCGATTATTTAGGGCATTGCTGTATATATTACCTAGAGTTTGGCTGTGAACTGGTGACCAAATCAACCATTGGGATTTTTCACTGATTGAGCAAAGGGAGAATATTGAGGATTTATCCAGGTTAATTATATATTTATTGAAGAAAACATATATTTATCATACCCAGTAGTGGCTGTGTAAGAAGTCTCTGCCATCTGTTTTAATAAAATAAACATAGCCTTTGCTTGTTTTTGTCACGAATTGAATATTAAAGTCAATTATTAGATATCATACTTTAATATATAAACGGTATGCCTTGGAAATACTTATCAAATTGGTAGATATTATCGCCATAGAAAGAGAGGGTCTCTTGTAAAACAATATACTCTTTTTCCTGGCTATTATCAACAGCAATATATCTTCTCCTTCTCTGTTAGTTTCTTCCTGATATGGTCAAAATATAAGTTTTTCATGTATCTATTGACCTATTTTGATCCACCAAAATTGATAGCAGCAAGAGATTTCTAGTCTTAGTTTGATGGTTGAATAGTATGAGCCTTATTTAATAACCCTAAACTAGACTGTAGTAGGGTCAATGTGGTTTGATCCGGCATGAGAAACGTGTTTAGTAGTAATTGATTTTGAAATCTTCACAACCATCACTATAATTTAGCAGAAATTGTTCCTCTGATCGATCTGATATCTTTCCCGATAGGATTATTACATTTGAAAAAATTCTGATGAATATTTTCAGATAAACGGCGTCGATGTCCACAGCAGAGATCAAGCCATTCAGCTCTTCTCACAAAATGGAAACGACATATCGTTACTGGTAGCCAGGCCCCAGCAGGTAAGAATTGTCATCTCCCCTCGTCATATTGTACAATGCTGACAAGGCCTTTGTGCAACACACAAACAACACTGATCTCGCCCTGTTATTGGAAGATCATTATCACCCATACATCAAAAGGAGAAAGTTTTCTGTTGACTTTATCATAGCAAGGTGTCATGCTGTGAAACAGATTCCCTCAAATTACCTTTTTTGTGATACGCGAGTTTGATATTTGTAATTTTCTACTCCATTTTCCCTTTATGGTCAGGCGACTGGTTGGATATGAAAACGGATATTCTCTTTGAAGATTGTCAGTTATTTTTAATTTTTTGCTTAGACAACTGTTACAAGTTTCGTATTGGAAGCTTTTTGCTTCACACACTGACTTTGTCGTTCTGCTGGGATGTGTGTACATATTAGTATTGTGTTCTGAGGCTCGTCTCCGAGTTGTTTTCAGTTTATGGCGTGTAAAGTTTTCAGTAACATATTGGAGAAATTTACATGTTCTAAAAGACCGGTATGTACCTATATATAAAGTATGGATTTGAGTCAAGTCTGAGTTTAGTGTGCCTGTTATTTGCAGAATGAGGTCCCTAGAAGGTGAAGTTAGTGATGCTATCCCTCATAGCATCACTAAATTCACCCTCTAGGGGCCTCATTCTGTTTAGGCCTCATCTTCTCGAAAGTTTCTTTATTATCAAATTTCTATAGAAACTTCTTCACATAGATTCTATTTCGTTTTTAGTTTAGTTTCTCTATTTCCCCAAATTGGCAGACGATACATTGCATAATCAAGGTTCCTGATGGGTGTACATCACAATATTCACCATTTGGGAACTTCAATCTGAGTCTATGTCTCCCATATCAGATGAGACCATGCAGAATGAGGTCCAAAGGGGGGGAATTTGGTAATGCTAGCCCGCTATTTTCTAAATACTCATGGGTGAGTAGTTGCCTTAGAAATGATCAGATAATAAGTTCAACAAACAGCAATATGAACTTTCCCTCCAATGGATAGCATTCATTATGCACTTGTATTAATTACCTGTTGGTCTGTCTGGCGTCTGCTTATATTTCATGAACATTCATCCAGATGAGTGATAGACCACTTAAATGTATACTATTATAACTGGTTGGGAGAATCGTTTCAGAAAAATGGATTAAAAGCGGGTTATACCCTACTTACACTGAAAGAATCAACTAGATTGCAACATCTAATCTTCTGTTTTCTTTTTCACTTTTGCTTAAGACTGTACCTTCATCAATTTATATGAAGCCTGTGTCACAGGGTACCCTTTCCAACTTGTACTGGTGAGAATACCAGGTTCAGACCTAACAGCTAGAAATGAAGTCAGACACACTGAAAAGTAAATTAGAAGTGTATTGGTCTCAAGGGATCTCCCAACTTCATGAATTTTCCAGCTCTGTCTTGGCATGAACTCAAACCTATATCTATTTTCTGGTGGCTTGTGTTTCTGGTTTCGTAATATTTCATTTGAGTTTCATTTGTTCCAAAGGGAAGCATTTATCCAGGGCTGAACATGTGTGAATGAAATTTCAATCAAGGTTGGATTGCTAATACAGTAATGCTCTAAATTATCGATTCCTTAACCACAGCAGAATTATGGGTCATTTTTCAGGATTTATTTGGAAATATGGCTTGTTGCCATTCATCGGAAAGCTCTCAGTGAGAGCTTTCCAATGAATGGCAACAAGCCGTATTTAGAGCATTACTGCACTTGCTGCTGTAATCCTTGATAATACTGACATTTTTCACAATAGTGTTGCATTTGGTTGAGAAACATTTGGTGAAAACCCCTTTGTCTGTTTAAAGAGGCTATCAAGATTTATCCTGTGGGCTATATGTGCTGGTAACCTAATATATATTTCACACTTTGATAGGTCATCCGCTCTCAGTGGACATTTAAAGTACAGTAATGCCCTAAATAATCAACTCCTTAACTCTCAGAGCTTTCCGATGAATGGCAACAAGCCATATTTCCGACTAAATCCTGAAAAGTTACCCATAATTCTGCTGTGGTTAAGGAGTTGATTATTTAGGGCATTAATATCTCTTTATAACATTGAGCTCTGGAAAACACACTGGGCAACGGCACCCAAATAAGCCCTGACTGTGTTTACAGGAACTCGGATCATGTTTACATGAAACCCAGAGGTTTCAAATTGGGTGAAGTCTAAATATATAAACTAAAATAGAAAAAGAAACTAAAAAACTTGTTACTTTGATAATAAAGATTAGTGAGGTCCCCAGATGGTGAATTTAGTTATACTAGCCCTCTGTGTGGGGAAGCGTCACTAAATTCACCCTCTGGGGACCTCATTCTATAAATGTCCAGGACCATATTTTTAGGCCTGAATATTGTATCATAGCCGACATACAGTAATGCTCTAATTAATCGACTCCTTAACCACAGCAGAATTATGGGTAACTTTTCAGGATTTAGTCGGAAATATGGCTTGTTGCCATTCATCGGAAAGCCCTGAGAGCTTTCCGATGAATGGCAACAAGCCATATTTCCGACTAAATCCTGAAAAGTTATCCATAATTCTGCTGTGGTTAAGGAGTCGATTAATTAAAGCATTACTGTACCAAGCCCAAGTGGATGAAGGATAACTTGGTGCAGCACTGGTGTACAGGACCATCTATCCCAGGCACTAGTTTTCTAACAAGAGCCATCAAATTAATTGTATCATGGGCTATAGGTATGAGATTTTGATGAGAAATCTTATTATGTGCACATGTGCTTCACATTGAGGTGTACTGACTCTACAGACTCTAAAAACCTCATTTCATCTCACACATGCTAGGAATTTATATCACAGAGCTCTTGTAGAGCCCTCCTATCATCATTTAATGCTTCAGCTATTACTTTGCTAAGTTGTTCCATATTATCAATTAACAATGGTGTGATTCACAGCCTGTGCTGCTTTTCTAACACCATTCTGTCCAAAAACTTCAAAAGAGATGCCCACAGTTATGTGAAGACCAATCCTGCATATATTGTGTCTTGTCATTTGCAGAATAAGGTCCCCAGAGGGTAAATTTAGTGATGCTATCCTGCACAGCAGGCTAGCATCACAAAAGTCCCCCTCCGGGGACCTCATTCTGCTTAGGCCTCAACTGCTATGGGAGACCTGGAATCAGATTGAAGTTGCCCAGTTGAAGTTGGTGATGTTCACTCATTGGTCACCTTGATTTTATGCATTTTATCTTCAGCAAATTAGGGGATATAGAAACTTCCCAGAACGGAAAAATCTACTAAAAACAATGTTAATTTAAGACTATAGATACTTCCCAGAAGATGAGGCCTTGTCTGCAAATAGTGTGCCTGTCATTTACAGAATGAGGTCCCCAGAGGGTGAATTTGGTGATGTTAGCCCACATTGCGGTGTCTTTAGTTTGGTGGTTTAGAGGATGGTTTGGTTCATGGTTATTTTACAGAATGCTCTCATTCATGAATTATCATTGAGGTTACAATATAATGATTGAATATAGATCAACTCCCACAGTGTTTGTTCTACATATTAATTAATGTGCTTCTTGTGACTAATTTTATCAGAATTGGTTGTCACCCAACTGAGGGTGTATGGGAGTTCTACACTATTTTTCTGCTAATATTAACCCTTTCATGACAGGAGCTGCGCTGGTGCAGCATTAAAGATCATGTGCCAGTGAATTTTCTTATATATGTGAGTTTCCCATAGGGAGCCTCACATATATAAGAGAATGCACTGGCTTAATTACAAGGTCAAGGTAAATATTGTTAGGCCAATGTATTCTCTTATATGTGTGAGGCTTCCTATGGGAGACTAGCATATATAAGAGAATGCATTTGCACATGACTTTCGCAAATTTCAGGAAGCTCCAGTCAAGGAAGGGTTAAAGCATATACATGTAGCTATCATCATAATTTTGCTCTCTGGAAAATATAAGAGCTTTGATTCTGTTTTTCTGCTATTCTATGAAGCAGGGACTCAAATGTTCTGATCTCTCCTATGCCCCAATAGTGGAGGACAAGAGTGGCTACTCCTCCCCTAATTTCTACACCCCATTTTGGAATGATGCCATTTGTAAGACTTTATCAATGTGCTGAGGTACACTTCTCATATTGAAATGATGGTAGAAAAGGTGGTTATTGTCAATAGGTAAGGAAGTGTCTATATTCAGGTTGGAATCTTACAGATCTGTCTTATCAAAACACGTACAGCAGGGGAAATGGCCAGAGCTTCAAGAATGGATGAGATTCATACAAGTTCATTTATTTACTGTGAGAAATTGTAGTGCCTCGTTAAACCGTTATTTCACCACCCATGATCAAATGACATAAAGGGTCAATATTGTTGGTATGTTGAGATGCAGCTAAATCAAGGCGATCTTTACCTGTCTTTTATCACATGATTAATGACATGGTTGCCCATAATGCCAGCCCATCATTGATTTCACCTCATATCTCACCTGCTAACATTAGCTCAGTGATACCTGGAGAAGACAACAAATGTGGCCAGCCATCAAATATCAGCCCAGGTATAATGCTATTTATACAGTGTGGACCAGCCGCAGGTTTACTGACTTCTAACCTATATCCAGCTGGCTCCATACTACGAAAACAGTCAGACTTCTGGCAATTATCTACCCATAGTATATACATTACAGCAGAATCGGCAACTGCTGTTTGGTAAACAATGACTCCTAAGGCCAAAGGTCATCAATTATTTGCACCACATACAAAAAGATTCTGCTTCTGACTAGAATCACAAGTATGGTGAAACTTGAACAAAATCCTAACATCAGTTAATATGAGTATCTTAAACAATGTTTTAGCAGTCACAGGCACCTCTTGTTTTAAATACACAGTATGTACTTGTTCGGGTGCGTGAAACTGAGTTAGTATTCAGGTCCCATGCCAACTGGAGGAATGTAGCATTCTACTAACATCAACGAAAATCTCAAGCAAATCGACCGTACCACTCCATAGAAAACATCGTCTGAACTACGCTAAATTGTAAATATTTACTACTCGAATCGGGACGCATCTATCGGCGATAATTTGCCGATGGCGAAATCGTTTTCGTAGTCACTGCATTTAATTAATATACAAGAATGACGGTGTGTGTTGTCAATTTAGATATAATATTTGTAAAAATAACTACTTTGAACAAGATTATTCTCCATTTCTATTTGATCACCCTATTGATTGTAAATAAGTAAATTAATTCTTATTATGAAACATAAATCATAACACAAATTGATATGTGTTCTTTGGGTTTCTGCTATCTTTTCTGTTCCTATTCTTTATGACTATATATCAGAAACTGCCTTTACAGCAGGGTGCTCTGCCTATCATTAGCTTGTCAGCTTCCGGTGGGCAAGACATGGTACCTCTATTTGTGGACTCTACTGCTATTGGGCATCCCCCTTTACTCACATAATGTGGTCATACAAAGCTCACTGAGAGCTTTCCAATGAATGGCAACAAGCCATATTTCCGACTAAATCCTGAAAAATGACCTATAATTCTGCTCTGGTTAAGGAGTCGATTATTTAGGGCATTACTGTAGTTTGATTTTGTCAGACCCAAGTTCAAGATCAATTTATTTATGCAATAAGACCATCGCTAGAGCATGGAAAAATACGCTTGTGGTAACATGGGCACTGTAATCAACGGATATATGCAAACATGACCCCTTAAGCTTCAGGTTCATCTGTAATCAAACTCATTTATCATTTGTAATATCGTACATGTTTCTTAACTCTATCAGTAGTGGCGAAAAGACTGAAGGGTAAAGGGATAAGACCTTCAGAATTTAGGGCAATGTTAAGGCCCCTCGCACAAGCCTGAGTTTAGTGTGCCCGTCATTTGCAGAATGAGGTCCGTAGATGGTGAATTTATATTGTGATGTACACCAATTGGGAACCTCAATTATGCAATGTGTCGTCTGCCAATTTGGGGATATAGAGAAACTAAACTAAAAAATAAATAGAATCATGTGAAGAAGTTTCTATAGAAATTTGATAATGAAGTATCTTTCCAGAGAAGATGAGGGCTAAGCAGAATGAGGTCCCCAGAGGGTGAATTTAGTGATGCTAGCCCACTTTGCGGGATAGCGTCACTAAATTCACCCTCTGGGGACCTCATTCTGCAAATAACAGGCACACTAAACTCAGGCTTGCGGGGAACATGACTCGAGCAATCGGGCTCACGAGTCCAATTGCTTAGCTTGATTGCTCAAGCGTGCTGGGGCCTTTAATTACGCAATTGCACAAGAACAAATGAGGGCAAAGGGCTGGGGTCCCTGCTCTGCTGTTCCGACTCTGCCTCCAACATTTCTCAGCTTCATTCTCTGTCCTGTGCTAGTATTGACTGCCCATGTGTACCACAGACCCACTTGGTTTTGGCCTAACTAGTCGAGCACCTGTGCTACCATTCCTTAGATGCAACACCTTAGCTGGACCACAGACTCCATACTGTGTCCCTTCCTGTGGACTAATTGTTCTATAAACGCTATTTCCTCTCAGACTTGTGGCACTTCCCTGGCCGAGAGTTTGCACCGATGGCTGCCATTTGTGTAAACTTCATTCTATGCCAGGAATTAAAACTGCTTTCCACATGGGTTTACGTCATATTGTTTCAGCCTGCAGAAAAAATATTTTGTGAGCTCCAGGAACTCACAATTTATTTAGATTCACTGGTTCGTGTATTCTTTTTTCTTGGTACAGAATGCCAGTGCATTGAGTATTGCACCAAACCAAGAAATAATTCAAATTTAGGGTCACATTGTGGTTTAGTTTAACCCTTCCATGATTGGAGCTTTCTGAAATTAATGAAAACCCTGTGCCAATGCATTCTCTTATATATGTGAGCCTTGCATATATAAGAGAATACATTGGCCTACAATGTTTACCTTGACCTTCTAAGCCAGTGCATTCTCTTATATATATGCGAGGCTCCCTATGGGAGACTCACATATATAAGAGAATGAACTGGCACAGTATATGTTATGCTGCACCAGCGCAGCTTACATCTTGAAAGGGTTAAACATGTTTATTTGTCTATTGAGTATTCATTCATTGCTTCAATGTGACAATTGAGGACAAGTGCTGTTCTCGTTTATTGGTACATACATTTGCCATTGAGAGTCAGTGACCAGCTGTTTAGAGCCTACTTGGAATACATGTATAGACTTAAGCAGTCAATATATCATACAAGTATAAAATAATACTTCTGAGTCAGATACCATTCAAAAAAATTATTCCCGTCAACAGAAACTTTTCTTAAAATGTTTTTTCCACACAGCATCAAAGATATTGGTTCAATAAATGTTGCTATTTTAGACCACTAAACTGTTAGGTTATTTGTAATCTGTTCATATTTTGGCTTGGAAATTTTTCACTTTTAATTAAAACTTTTACCACACCAGATATTTTTCAGGTAACAAATTTATACATATGCATTTGCAAAAAACAGAGTGTCATCATAATTTCAATAATTGCAGTGGAGAAGAAA
Source organism: Siphonodentalium dalli (assembly GCA_032622095.1). Classification (NCBI taxonomy): domain Eukaryota; kingdom Metazoa; phylum Mollusca; class Scaphopoda; order Gadilida; family Siphonodentaliidae; genus Siphonodentalium; species Siphonodentalium dalli. Next base: position 148,205,905 of record CP136061.1, on the reverse strand, counting down.
AGCCATTCTTTAACTGACTATCTGTTATTATACTATCATTTTACCATCTATTTGAGCAACATGCCCATGTGTCGGACTCTGTCCACACTCCCCTCCCATACATTCCATGTGTATCCCCTCAACACTATGGTTGTTGACACAGAAGTTTTTGTCTGATCATAGATAACTCCATGGTCAGCCCTACCAATGCCCTCTCTTTGATCCGGACCGGATTCTTGTTTTGTGAGAAAACATCACTAGCCTTTGGTCTTACATTGGTTATTGAACTTTTGTAATCTGAATACTCTTCTATTCCTTGAAATGTTTCCATTGCTCACACTGTGTATTCTCTATCAATGGATTTAGCAGACACAGAGAAAACATCTCCTCAATTTAAGGCCACTCATCCTTCTAATTTACCTTGCCTGAATGGTTGGCCAGCACTTTGTATTTTGATTTAAGTTACTTCAAGGCTGTTTGATCTGTCTGATCTTTAGTCTTTATGCCAAAAAATCATATTTTGCCTTACCACATAATAATTTCACTCCCAACATAATGGAGATGTTCTGAAAAATGTATAACTGCTTCCAGATGGCATCATTGAAATGCTCTCTATCAAACATGCTCAGTTTTGAGTGGACCGAATAACTGTCTGAAGTATATTATCCTACACTGTGACATTTTACTACCTGCCCTGTACAGATGTATACCAGCAGAAGAGGTTAAGAATTTGTTGAGTAATTCAGGAGGTTCTAACTTTCACTCGCCCATAGTGCACTGCTGATCGTTACACGATGGGATTGGTGCGGATTATCTAACGAGATCCTAGACTTCAATTAAAATTTGAAATGGGTGTATGTATATTTGTCTGGAATGCTACACTGCACATCAGGGTGTATCTTATTAGCTTGTTAGAGGAATTAAACATTAGGTATCTACGATTTAAATCTACTGAAAATATGTGATAGGATCCTGGGCAGGGTGGCCATTATTACTGAAGAAATTCTTCTGGTTTAACCTCATCATTGCTAAATGACTTAATTTTATCGTGGGCTGCGCCCTTGGCATTGTGGCCATTTTGCTTTAAAAAATTGTTGTGAATATTCTACAACTGACCGAGACTGAGGGTATGATCTGGGACTCTCCACAGACTTCTATCATTGTTAACCCTTCCATGACTGGAGCTTCCTGTAATTTTGCAAAAACCCTGTGCCAATGCATTCTCTTATATATATGTCAGTCTGCCATATAGGGTGCCTCGCCTATATATGAGAATACATTGGCCTAACAATATTAACCTTGACCGTGTAAGCCTGTGCATTCTCATATATATGCAAGGCTTCCTATGGGAGACTCGTATATATAAGAAAATGCACTGCCACAGGATCTTTAGTGCTGCACCAGTGCAGCTCCTGTCATGAAAGGGTTAAAACTTTGAAATACACAATAGTTTGGATGCTTGGAAATAACAGCAATTGATTGTGATTATGCTGAAGTGTTACACGACAGTGTTAAATTTTATATCAGCGCTGATCTATAGTAGCAAAGAGGTTAACCCTGTATGATGTACAGTAATGTCCTAAATAATCGACCAATAAACAACAGAAGAATTATGGTAAAATTTTCAGGATTTAGTCGGAAATATGGCTTGCTGCCATTCATCGGAAAACTCTCGATGAGAGCTTACCGATGAATGGCAACAAGCCATATTTCCGACTAAATCCTGAAAAATTTCCCATAATTCTGCTCTGGTTAAAGGGTCATATACTTACTGTAGCAACATTATCTACTTCAAATGACTTTGTAAGCCAGTGCTTATAAGAAAGAGAATGCACTGGCACAGGGTCTCTAATGCTGCACCAGCGCGACTCCCGTCATGAAAGGTTTAAAACATTGTGTTGATATTAATTAATGGGAATCAAGTAACTATACTCATCAGTCAGTATCTAGTTATCCAAGGGTTGTTGGAGGTTTTTAAATTAGGACATCATGTCTGTCTCGTGCTATTAACTTAATTAACCCATTCTATACTGAATAGACAGACGACAGAAAACAGATAATACAACAGCAGAATGATTCATATAATTGGTGGTAAATGCTCTGAAAACAAATTCAACAAAAGACCAATGGTCAATTGTTGAACTTATTATCTGAACATTTCCTAAGGGATAACTACTTGTTAACCCTTCCATGACTGGAGCTTCCTGAAATTTTGTGAACAATGCATTCTCTTATATATGCGAGTCTTCCTTGGGAGCCTCACATACATAATAGAATACATTGGCCTAACAATATTTACCTTGACCTTGTAAGCCAATGCATTCTCTTATATATGCTCCCTGTGGGAGACGCATATATATATATATAAGAATTGCACTGGCACAGGAATCACAGGAACTTTAATAATGCACCAGCACGACTCCCGTCATGAAAGGGTTAATAAGTATTTAGTATTGAAAGGATTAACCTCTTCACTGCTAATGATGTTATGACATCGTGTGCTGGGCCATTAACATTATGGTCATTTTCCAGTGGAAAAATACAACAGGAATATCACGAAAGCCATAAAACTGATGCACACAGTGTGATATTTTACGTTGGTACTCAGTACTGACCTATAGCAGCCGAAAAGAGAATTAATTTGATGCCAGGAGATCTGTGATAATTATGTAATATGGTTTTCCAAAGAAACTCATCTGCACTGCACTCCTAACTTCTTAATCCCTGCTGCTGGAATGGAGATTCATCACCTTTAACATGATATCTGATTTTCTAAACCATTCCTCCAATTCCTATAATCAGTGGTCTGCCAAGAACCCTGTGGGTATATGTAAAATATTAGTTTATTTTAACAGTTGGGTCATAAGGTGCAGGATTAATCCTTATCCATGGGGGCATGATCTTAGCTGGTATATTAGCATTTATCATTGGTTAATTTAACTGGCCTCCTGTTTAGGAATATACTTGTCAAGTAGTAACTGAAATATAACCTTATCTCTCCCAATTGCCTTCAATGGTATGACCAAGGCCAGCTATATTTAAGATGGAAGATTGGTAATGAGTGATGCTTTTCAATATTCACATCAGATTCATCATTTTATGAACATGTAAATTATGCAGTATACCAATATAGATAATTGTATGTTCTCCCTGATTTCCCACCCACAGATTAAAATTTTTACAAAGGCCAAGTAATTAATGTGTTGAATAGTTTGGTACATATATATATGATCCCCTCCAGCTTCTCCCCCATGATTTCCACCTAGTTGTATTGTAATAGTCTGCTTTGATATGGTACTATTTTAAAGGATCTGCTCTTCAAATTTATTTTTTATTTTAATAAAACTGGAGACTGCAACTGTTCCATCGTAAAGATACTCTTGCATAAAATCTTGATACAATGAGAAGAAATATCTTCCGACTCATAATTCAGACACTCTTTGATTGAAAGAAATCTCGATCAATGAAATATTTTCCCTTTAATGATGCTCCCTTTTCCAACTTGCTTCATAATGTGCCACATACAGTAATGCTCTAAATAACCGACTCCTTAACCACAGCAGAATTATGGGTAATTTTTCAGGATTTAGTCGGGAAATATGGCTTGTTGCCATTCATCGGAAAGCTCTCGCCGAGATCTTTCCGATGAATGGCAACAAGCCATATTTCCGACTAAATCCTGAAAAATTACCCATAATTTTGCTGTGGTTATTAAAGGTACTCAATCCGTAAAGAGGGTCCCCATCTCAACAGATTCCAACAACAACAATCCGATCAGAGGGTCCTATATTACTATTCTTTGGCTTTGGGGGTAAAAAATATTTGATTCGAGTCGAGGAACCCGTCAAACAAAGCTCAGAGTTATTAGATATTGATTTTTGAAATTTGTTATTAACTCGAGATGAGTACTAATAACTGCCGTAATCTGCTCTGGATGTGTACTCCAAATCTATTCAAACAGATGGATAACTCTAAAATCAAGTGGTAATTTTAACGCAATTTTGACTTGAGTTCTGGGCCAGATAGTATTCCCGATAATGAAAAATAATAGATTTCTAAAATCGATATCTAACAAATCTGAGCTTTGATGGGTGACTTCCTCGACTCGAATCAAATATTTTTGACCCCCGAAGCCATTGAAATAGTAATTGAGAGGAGGTTTATCGGATTGAGTACCTTTAAGGAGTCGATTACTTAGAGCATTACTGTAGCAGAAAGTATACCTGGTATGAATGTCTGCCTTTACTTCTATGATAGCTCAGTATGTATGAAACATATGGTAGGCACAGGTAGACTGTATATACACTTATACACACACAGGTGACTCGAGCTCATCTCCCTCCTTAGCTGAGTGTAAATAAACCATAAGTGTGTCAGACTCGGGAACCAGCAGGTAGAGTTCACCTCAACGCACCAAATGGTGTTCTTACAAAAGTTGAAAGTTAGAAGAATATGAGTACACAGGATATATGGGTGCATTCGCATCATTCAAATTATTCTTTTGCTTTTAGCAGGGCCCATGGGTTACTCAATCTGTAATGTGCATATCACATTAGGCCATCATAAGTCCTCTGGCAATGACGAAGTTGGATTGATTCCAGATATGCTGCTTTTTGATCCATGCAAGGGAAATGTAAATTTTCAGTATTTAGCCGGAAATATGGCTTGTTGCCATTCATCGGAAAGCTCTCATTGAGAACTTTCCGATGAATGGCAACAAGCCATATTTCCGACTCAATACTGAAAAATTTCCTATAATTCTGCTGTGGTTGAGGAGTTTTTAGGGCATTGCTGTAACCTGATTCGAGTTTCCAGGAAAGTTGTCTGAACATTGCTAAATTAAGCCTTTCATGACGTGAGCTGTGCTGATGTAGCATTAAAGATCATGTGCCTGTATATTCTTTTATATATGTGAGTCTCCCATAGGGAGCCTCACATATATAAGAGAATGCATTGGCTTTAACAGTAAAGGTGAATATTGTTAGGCCAATGCATTCTCTTATATATGCGAGGCTGCCTATGGGAGACTCGCATATATAAGAGAATGCATTGGCACAGGGTTTTCACCAAATTTCAGGAAGCTCCAGTCATGTAAGGGTTAACTGGGGGGTGTCAGTGATTTCTATGTGCAGTGGATGTATTTCCTAATGAAACTGAAATGACGATAATCTCTAACAAACCAAATAAGATAAAATTTTGGCTTTTAGTAGAACATTTTGGAGAACCATGCATAGCTTTAGTTAAGGATGAGTTGAAAATACACATCTAACATACACACCTAAAATACACATCTAATGATATATCTGTATCATCCAGATTGTAAAATGCCTTACCACTCCTTGGAAGATTTCAGTCTTTATTTTTCATTCCTTGATTTAGATTTTTTTGATAACTGGAATCATACACTTGGATGACATGTCAACCGCTTCAAAATTCCTTGGGAATTTAAGCAAGAATTATTAAAAGACAAAAACAAATATATGAAAGTCTGAAAATCATGCTTCATTAATGTTTAAAAAGTGATTAAAACATACCAACTGATCAGTTTGTTTGTTTTTGGATACATGAAACCAAAAGTTTTAGAACTTTGAATATTTCTCCAGGGCGCACACCAGTAAAACATGTAATTATTGTTGACAATGGTATGTATCACAATATTTAAACCACCCAGTTTTTCAAATTCCTGAAGTTTCTTTGCAAGCCTCATGGCTTTTAATGAGTTTCAGCTGTCATTTGTGTCTGTTTTCGAAACAGAAGTTATTTCCCCTGTTCCATATGGGTATGTCTGTCCTAATTACCTAGAGTGACTTGCAGCCATTATCATTTTCGACTTCACTGATTCCTCTCATGCCTGATTGGCCTTCGTACTGTTTCCTCAAATTAGCTTCTACCTATCTAATTACTTAACTAAATACCCTGGGCATTCCTGCTCCGAAACTCACACCAAATATTCCTAGCATGAATGACAGCTCTGAGAAAGGTTTTGGGGTTGAATTGCCAGCATTTGTAGCCCCACTGATCATTTTGAGCATGTTAGCTTGCCAATTTGAGTTTGTGATATGTGTTTTGATGAGTAGTGACAGTTAATATTTTAAGCTGGCACTGGAGTCGAGATGTTGGTGTTGGAGTAGGGGGGATCTTGGTGTGTGGGGGAAGCATATCATGTTATTGGTTGGTATCTCTCCCCTGCCTAGCTCTGTTATTGATATCTGAATGTACTCCATGAATCCACTTCCTGATGCCAATAATAACACCACATCTTTCATTCCAGTCGGTGCAAGCATGCTACAGTAATGCTCTAAGTAATCAACTTGGGTAACTTTTCAGGATTTAGTCGGATATCCTGAAAAGTCACAGGCCAAATGTTTGCATCAATGACCAATCATTATTCTAACTTTGGATAACTCAACCCTACCTTGGGAAATATTAATACAACTTCCATGCCATCATGTTGACATCACATTTTCACCTGGCCGTGCGATGCTCAGAACAGAACAGATTTATCCCTGAGATTGGGATTCATCTGCAACCACAAATACATGTAGACATGTATTTTAATAGAAGTAAATTGTTTTTGAAAATTCCATCTAAAATTATTCCTGCTGTAAACATAGTATATAGTCTATATTTAGTGATATAGATATGTTTTACATGTCAATTACATGAATATAAAAAAAAAATATATATATTATTTTGGAAAACAATTCCAGGTTGGCCATTTTCGGGAGGTAGGTCGGGAAACTGGAAACACAGATGGTTTTTTTTGGCGTAATACAAGAGCAAAATGATTCATATTCATTGGTGGGAAATGTTCAGATAATAAGGTCTATCAGGTGAACATGTCCTAAGGGAACATAGTATAGAAATGGTGAAACAAACTGTTGTTCATAGACCAATCCAGTCTTTCTAAATCACAGACTTTGTACATCCTGCATAGGTTTTAGTGAGCCAGCACTGGTCAGACTGTCCCAGTAGGATCTATAGTGCTTCTCCTTTTAATATAAAATTGTGTCCATATGTTTACTAGAAGCATGTGGTCAGGGTCGAGGGCATTCAAATTTCAAAAGGCAAGGGAACAAGGCCCCCCCCCCCCCCCCTCGCATGGCCCTGCTCATTTTATACCCAAGTCAGTAATTTACAAATATGCAAGCAGTTTCCCTGGGTTCAATACACTGTTATAAATTATGTTTCTATATTATGTATGTATACACTTGACCATATTTGGTGTAAAAGTATATTAAATTGAATTGGTCTAATACTTCTATAAGGTCCCCCCCCCCCCCCCCCCCCCCCCCCATCTCCTCATTTCAGTAACTGATATTATAAAGTTTTCATAACCGTTGAAGGAAAGACATATTTTAACTGTTGGTTGTCCAAGGGTTAATTAAAGGCAGAGACTAAATTCATGACCAACATTATTGTGTATATTCTGAATCTTTGTGCATGAAGTCATTGTAGGAATACAGACATCAGGGCTATGATAATTACCACCAGTATCAGGTTGTGTTGTATATCCCCATAAAGTCTCTGTTATCCTTTGTTATCAAGTGAGACATTTTTTGTTTCCTTTGAAGTGACAGGGACTAAATCATTTAACTTACAAAAACTTAAGGTAATCATATACCGCTGATGTTTGTAAACATTTAGGTCACAGCAGATAACACCACAGATTATAAGGTGATTGTGTACAAAGCCATAACCTGTTGTTGGAGAACTCAAATGCCAAGAAAACAATTTTGATTGAGCCTTTGGCAATATGATCCATGGGAAGTAACTCTATTTTCTTGACAGTGGAAAACAGTTTTAGTGATAATTGCGTTCTGTTTGGTTGTGATGATTTTCAGATGATCGTGTGATGCTCAGTACATTCCATTTCCTTCCGTGCATCATAGTAATAACTGCAAATTATTTTACAATATGCCTTGATTTTGTCAGTTTTGGATGTATGATTGGGATATTGAGATACTGAAGTTGTTGCGATATTTAGAATTATTCTGTCCGCTTTCTAACATCACTGATGGTTGTTCTCTCTGCACTTTCCCCCATGTGTTCAATATTAGGGGGCATGCATGAGCTTCACCCCTTGCCCTCATCTGTCTTCTGTGCAAATGCATAATATACATTGTAATATTAAGTGCCCTTCTGACAGTTGAGCCCCCCCCCCCCCCCCTTTGGCCTTCAGTGTTCTGCCACCACTGTTCAATATGATGTTTTAGTGTTATTTCTGTCTGTTAGAATAGAATAAATACTGCAAGAAGGTGTAAGCTAAAGGTGGAAACTGCTGTATGAATATGTCCAGGTGTAGAAGATGCAGGTCATGAATGTTGTGTAGTTTTAGATAATTTCTTTATAAATTGAGTGGTTTTACTAAGAATTCAAACCATAACCATTTTTTCATGGTTTTCTTTTTTCTGAATAAAATATGAATTTAAGAACCATGGTATAAAATTTTCCAAAACATGTTATTTATCAACATGTTGTTCATTGAAATCTGGCTGTATTATCACTTGTGTATCACCACTTGATTTTAAAGTTATCCATCTTCATCTGCAATATTGTCCGAGACCATCGGATTGACGATTCTTTTCTGGGTGACAAATAATTACACATTTCGAGAAATAACAAATTTCAAAAATCGATATCTGATCACTCTGAGCTTCGATGGGTGGGTTACTTGACTCAAATCAAATATTTGTTCAACCCCCCCCCCCCCCTCCATAGCCAAAGAAACAGTCATTTGGGAGCATTAATTCTGATTATGCACCTTTAACAGTGTTAAAACAGCATTGTTCTATCAAAACATTTTCATTACAACTGACATTTTTGTAACTCTGGTGATTTTTTTTCTAGCTTGATGATGGTTTCATGGAGGATCAGTTGGATCTCCTGGAGCGACATCACCATGACAACATGCAAATCATGGCTGATATGCTAGCCAGGGTTAGTATATAAGATCATGATGTTCAATGATAATTCAATCTTAAAAGTGTAGGCCCAGTTTCAATGTCAGCATTTACAGTAATCTCCTAAATAATCGACCCCTAAACCACAGCAGATTTCTCGGTGAGAGCTTTCCGATGAATGGCAACAAGCCATATTTCCGACTAAATCCTGAAAAAATACCCACAGTTCTGCTGTGGTTAAAGTGTCGATTATTTGCGGCATTACTGTATATCACTGGTATCAGAGAGTGGCTTTTGTTTCTTTTCTATTAGTCTGAATTTCCAAAGAACGTTAGCATTATTTCATGATACATATCTGGTCAGATACAGTAAATGCTCTAAGTAATACTTAGAGCATTACTATATTTAACCTGTTGAAATGACAGATTTACAATATAGGAGATAAGTTCCGATAAAGGTTATGCTTTATTTATCTATAATTTAATTATTAATATAAATAAAAACTTTTCTTTCATATATTTCTTTTAATTTGTCTAATTTTCAAACTGGGCCTATCCCATTTAAAACAAACACATCTTTATCCCAAAAAATAAAAAAATTGGCATCAATATCTTTATTATTCCAGTGTGAGGACAAAGGCAAGAGACTAATGCAGTGTTGATATTTAATAACATTTGCATCTTATGCAAGTAATGAACAAACTGTTATTTTAACACACAGGGACATATGGTACATTAATGAAATGAAACGAACCAACGAATCCTTTGTGTTAAAGAAAAAAGCTTTGTGATAAAATCATCACAGGTTAACATTGCTTTCTATTATTTATTTGTTTGTCAAAGAACTACAAAAAGCGACAGATAAATGGAAGTGATGAGAAACAGCCTTTTGTAGAGTATGATACATAAAGAAACTACCTGAGATTTACTGCCTGTGTGGAGGCAAGCAGTCAAATTTATTAAGCTGTTGTATGAAGTTAAGATTTATATTGTCTCAAGGGATTTTCCCAAAGACATTTCTCTCAAAAAGTGACTTATATTCAGGTTAACCTCTTTACTAAATACTAATTGATGAGTTTTTCCCTCAGAAAATGTTAGATAATAAGTTCAACAAAGTCGTTTGTTGAACTTATTATCTGAACATTCCCTTCACATAAATAAGAATTTATCTGTGGAGAATACATTGGACTAACAATATTTACCTTGACCTTGTAATCCAGTACATTCTCGTATATATGCGAGGCTCCCTATGGGAGCACAGCTCCTGTCATGGAAGGGTTAATATGTCCTGCAACAACTCAATTCTGTTCCCCATCTAAATTTGTTGTATATGTTATAACAATGTGGGCTTCAGGAAACTTTGAAACATTACTGTTAATCTTTTAGGATATATGTTTGTAATTAGGAAGAGGGACTGCAATCCATTGCATTTCATAACAAAAAAATAGTGGATTATCTGAATCAGCTCCTCTCTGTGTCCATCTGTCTGGATGTGGACCTTCACATTGTAATCAATTCCTCATACACTTATGATCCTAAACCATCTTTGGGGGGGGGGGTTGCCTGTTACAGATTTGCAGCATGAATTTAGCTTATGTGAATGTTGATTCCTAACGGTTATCTTTCTTTTGTATAAGCCCGTTTTGAAAAAAAACGACGTATTATGTTATTGGTCTGTTGTCCATCCGTCCATCCGATACCCATTTTGTGATATAGCATTACATTTACTGCAATACCATCTGGGACTATGTCAAACAACTTGTTCCTTACTAAATTGATATTGAAAATTGATTGATAACTTTAGTAAGTCTGATTTGAATGGAATTAAATTTGGCAAGTGAGTTTACTAGCCCAAAATACAGGTCAAGTTCGAATTTGGGTTCCACCTGCCAATTTTCACCTGAGTTGAAATTACCATGGGTGTATTTTGCCACACCTATAGTGATGCTCTTGTTAATAAATAGAATCTTTTGATACATACATGTACAGATTTTTTTATAATAACATGTCGGCATGGGGGTTTGGCTGTTCAAGCCTGCAGAATGAGGTCCCGAACGTGTGAATTTGAGTCATTCTAAAAAAAGCTGGATACCCCCACGCCAATATTGACCCTCTAGCCACATCCCTGAATCCAGCTGTCTTTCCAAATAATGTTGAGAATGATATTAGTTATGTCATGATTGTCATTCATGGAGAGTTGATACATCCACTTGAAGTCCCTCACAATTCCACCTGTATATGACGGGTCCTGCATGCATACTGTCCATCTGCACTGATCAGTTTACACTACCAGCATGCAGTCAGCAGTCCATGCATACACTCAGACATGCCATGACTCCTCAAGACACTGCCACTCATCTTATTAATTAGTATTAATTAGTAACACCACCACAGCCTGCATCATGAAAATGATTGACAACCTTTCCTGGACCTGATACTAATTAACGACCTGTGTGATTAGTTATCTGCTGGGGCTAATTCCCTCTGGGTAGGTTTGTTATGTAATGTTGTCTCATCTGTTTATGAGGTGCCCTGTTTTTCTTTCCATCCATCTGCTATTAGATAAATATATGCCATATAAAAAGAAGAATGATCAGTTTGTGTATTCTTATAGCTTTTATATGATCGAATGGTGAAAAGTTAGGAAAAGGATAATCATTTTGTGCATTCTGACGTTATTCAATGCTGAGATTTTATATAAAAAAAGAAGACCAATCAGTCTGTATATTCTGAGGTTGTAGCCAGATGTTGATATGAAATGGGACCTAATGTTTTTTACACAGCTGGACAATCATAGATTTGTTTCAACTTTTCTCTCCTATTGTGTTTCTGTACGGAATAATGTGCGGTGGATTGTTTCAGTGATTAGTCAATGTGTGTAACTTTTGAGTTGGATATAAAAAAAAGTCACCTGTCAGCTCAACTTTAGCTTAATTTTCTTTTGGAAAAATGTATATTTACCTCGTAGGCAGAAAGTTCAGTAAGGTATGTTTGTAATTACTAATTAACCTATCTCGACCCACATGAATGTCTTTTTTTGCCAGTATCTCAAATATATATGTATCAATTCATTTCATTGTGGTTTTAAGATTATTTTTTTGAAATCATCCATTTGTATCCTATTTGCTGTCAAAGATGCAAACATATTTATACATTATGTTAACACTTCCTACCTACCTCTCAGTTGCAAAAACACAAAAACAACATTATTTTTCCTCATTTTTGTTCATAGTTTTCGCATTTCTCCAATCATAGCTAGCAGCTGGTGAAACATGGTGCAAAATTTGCCTTCTGTGTGTATATTAAATGCTATGTGTTATATTGACTTGTGGCTGTTAATTTTTTTAATATTTTTTTTTATTTTAAGTAATAATGTTTGTGGAACTATTACCTGAACATTTGTTACATATGAATTAATTATGAATCTTAATTATATCTTCTGAACTTTTATTTACATTCAAAAGACCACTCCAAATGAATAAATCATTTATAACTGAATTTGTAATGAAAGGGTTAAGCGCGTATGAGGTTTTGTAATAATGTGAAGGAAGAATTGATTTGTAATGGTCAGTAGCTTCTGTACAAATAATCTGATCAGGAGAAGGCTGTATGTCCAGACGATTTGATCAGGGCACCAAGTGAAGATGGATATTGATAAACTGTTGATCTGTGTGGGTAAATAACACAAGATCAAAGGAAAACTTCCACCAGAGATGATTGGAGGGGATGGCCTGCCATTACTTACTCAGATAGAAATCATCTCCAGGATTGTTGGAATGATTTCTCCTTGGGACTAGCATCATTCTTTGGAAGAATTGTCCTCCTTCCTTATCCATGATGCTGTCTTCATTGTAATCACATGTATAAATAGCTTTCTGTCAGTTTGCATGAAATTTCCCCATCTTTGATATTGAGATCAGGATCAATTGGTTCCTGGGAGTTCAATGGACATATAAATGAACTGATGTAACATAACATTATGTGGGTTAAATGTATACAGTGATGTGAAACACTCTGGTAGGGTGATCCAATAGAAATGGAGAATAATCTTGCTCAAAGTTGTTCTTTTTATGAATATTAATCCAAATTGCCAACACACATTGTCGTTCTGATATATTAATTAAATGCACTGACACTGGATGGCGAAATCATTTGTGTTTGTTTGTCGCCGATTGTTGCATCCCGAATCCAGATGTAAATATTTACAATTGAGCGTAGTTTTGACGATGTTTTCTATTGAGTGGTATGGTCGATTTATTTGAAATTTTCGGCGATGTTAGTAGAATGCTACATTCTCCAGGTTGGCATAAAGCCTGAATACTAACTTATTAGTTTCACAAACTCATACAAGTCCATAGTATGTCTTTAAAACTTTTTTGGCATAAATAGAAAAAAGTCAAAAGTTAGGTTCTCATAGAGCAATTTAAGGCATTTCCAGGATGAAGCTCATATTGAGCTACTGGAATGGATATACTTTACTCTAAGGACATTATAACAATGCTGTCAACCCTTCCATGACTGGAGCTTCCTGAAATTTGTGAAAACCCTATGCCAATGCATTCTCTTATATATGCGAGTCTCCCATAGGGAGCCTCACTTATACAGCCCTCATAATTGGCTACGGCAATCGGCAATGCCGAAGACATTTGCTGAAGCAAGCTGGGCCACGATAAAGGGTTGCCGTAGCAGATTGCCGAAGCCAAACAATCTGAATTAAAAGGGCTGCTTATATTAGAGAATGTATTGGCCTAACAATATTTACCTTGACCTTGTAAGCCAGTGCATTCTGTTATATATATATGAGGCTCCCTATGGGAGTCTCTCATGTAATTCACTGGCACAGGATCTTTTAATGCTGCACCAACACAGCTCCCGACATCAAAGGGTTAAACTGATATATGACGTGTTTCTTGAAGACTGAAAGGACACTTTGTATCCCCCTTTGTGGAGGAAAGGAGGGACTGTTTCCCCACCCCCCTCCCCCACTATGGTGGCTGTGCTCCTGTCTTAAATATTCTCCATTTTACAGAAATCATTGCCCATCAAAATTTTCTTTATTTTTGCTCTACAATTTTATACTACTATAATGCAGTTTAGGTTTGGCTTCACTGCAGTGCATTCTCTTTCTTCCTACTAGCTTCAGGGACATAGGATGTCTGGAGGTGTTCACTTTTCAAATTTCTAACTACACTCCCTAGGGACTCTAGCCGAATGTCCAGTTTCAGTATTCCATTTGCACACACACTTGACTTGAAATTGTCCAACTCATCCTCCAAGATTTCTAACTTTTAGAATAGAACAATCATAACCATATACAGAAATATTCATATTATGAGCTAGAAACAATTAACTTCAAATTTCTAGTTTATACATGTACTTCTTCAAATTTTTGACCGTCATGGTTTGTTGACATTTGTGGCTGCAAATCTGCACAGGGTGTCTTTATATTTGCGCATTCTGCTTAGGCCTCATCTTCTCTGGAAAGTTTCTTTACTATCACATTTCTATAGAAACTTGTGCAAATAGCTTTTATTTCTTTTTTAATTTAGTTTCTCTATATCCCCAAATTGGCAGATAACACATTGCATAATCGAGGTTCCCAATGGGTGTAGATCACAATATTCACCATTTGGGAACTTCAATCTGAGTCTATGTCTATGCCCAGGGTGTCGTTAAATTCCTGCCTGATTCTCTATCTCAGATCAAGGCCCTATTTGAGAAGTCATGAAGTCTGTGACCCCCTGATGTCTGTGACCCCCCTGAAGTCTGTGACCCCCCCTGATGACCATAAAAAGATTGAGTGTCTCTTGATAGTCTAACTTCTGTAACAATCAGTGGGGTCACCAGTAAATTTCTCTGGCCAGACGATTCAATCATCCAAAGTCACAGAGGGTGAAAATAATATTGATAAAGTGTGTATTTCTGTAAATAAACCATACAAGATCAAAGGGACTGGGTGGCCAGAGCTGATTGGGGGGAATATCACTCCATCACTATGATTGCCGATATATCACACCAACTGATACCTTTGTGTATTACCCATAACTACCACCAAGCTAAGCAATTACAGCTCAGGGTTCACGGTGCCATAGAAGTGCAGTTCAGTCTCATGTTATATCTGTTGAGGGTTTGAGATAGGTCTTTAATAGTAGGAGGAACATGTCTATAATGATTTGATATTTTAGCTTTAATGTGCAGTGCTGTCGCCACTAAACATGATTTTTTACATGTCTGTCTAGAGATATTACAATGATAGAAAGTGTTCAACATTTACCACCTACTGGGTGTTAGAAGAACACAAAAAAGCTTATCAATTTTTCTACAATTTTACTTTTGAAGATATTTTAGCCTGTGAATTCTCTTGAGATCCGGTGTATACTAGAAATCGTTGTATAGTAAATTATTTTTAGAGGGTCGCTGAGTAAAAAAAGGTTTTGTAAAAAGTGGTTGGTTGTATCTTAACATTGTTTCAGTTGTTGGGTTATTTCATGTTGAGGGTGTTTAAATATTTTCAATATCCGCTCCTCATCACTGAATGGGACCAGACCTGTTTACTTTCAAAATTGGAAATAGGGAGATTTGTCCTCAGAAATAGGGAGATTTAGTGAAAAATAGGGAGTATTTTTTCAATGTCAGTATCATCGAAAAAACTTTTAATTTAAATGTCATATAGTGTTTGTTGCATTGGGTTGACATCTGCCAAAATTAACTGCCTTGACACCCAATGTCTCTAAAATCATGGAATCATTGGGAATCAATTACGATTTTTCAGTTACGGAGTGCGTTTTATTTTGGAACAAGGCAATAAAATGATTAAAACTATATTTGTACACTATAAAATGGTGCTCTCAGATAATTTTTTCGCCAAATATATTCAGTAACATCAGGTAACATCAGTGAATTTAAAGAGAGTACATATTGATAGTAATGTTTGAGGTTCACTCGATTCGCGTTCTGTAATATTGCATACATAAAACACGGAATACCACCAAGACGGAAATGGAACTTTCACAGACGCAAAAAACATATATAAATGTTTGGTATATTATAATCCTTGCCTGGACATTGAAGCCCACATTTAGTTACTCAACGCTGTTAAACAAAAGAGAGTTGACATTATGTCACTGTTTGACTCACAGGTGATTTAATTTATAATTGATTTCTAACACTATAGCCTGCACTTATTGCTTAATACAGCTGGTGGCTAGTTTATTGTTATATTTTGAATCAGGAGATTTTGTTTCCTGATTGTGAGCACAGGAGAAATGACACAAAATCGGGAACCCCCCCCCCCCCCCCCCCCCCCCCCCCCCCCCCCCCCCCCCCCCCCCCCCGCTGCTGAAATCAGGACAGTAAACAGGTCTGGAATTGATATGATGATGGTCTGATGCACTTTACAACTTATCAAATGAGCAACTTGTACCCCCAAAACCTGAGTTTAGTGTCCCTGTCATCTTCAGAATGAGGACCCTAGAGGGTGAATTTAGTGACGCTATCCCACATAGCGGGCTAGCATCGCTAAATTCACCCTCTGGGGACCTCATTCTGTAATAGGCCTCATCTTCTCTGGAAAGTTTCTTTACTATCACATTTCTATAGCATCTATTTCTTTTTTAATTAGTTTCTCTATATCCCCGAATTGGCAGATGACACATGGCATAATCGAGGTTCCCAATGTGTGTAGATCACAATATTCACCATTTAGGAACTTCAATCTGAGTCTGTGTCTCCAATAGAGGTGACAATGCAGAATGAGGTTCCCAGGGGGTGAATTTAGTGATGCTAGCCTACTATGCGGGATAGCGCCACTACATTCACCCTCTGGGGACCTCATTCTGCAAATGACAGGCACACTAAACTTCAGGCTTGGTACCCCCCTTGTAACAAGTGAAATATTGCATATGTTAGCTGATGTATGATGAACTGGAATTTATAAACCTGGCAGTCATAACATATTGACTATTGACTATGTTTTAAATAAATATTGACATCTGCTGATATATTATTACTACCATTTCAGCAGTTTAATATGTTACACTGAAATGGCATCCCTTCTAAATCACACCTTTATCTTTACAGTCCAATCTAGATGAGGAGGGTGGAACCACAGACACAGTATCCACAGAAAACTCCAATAAACTTGATAAAGACAGTGGAGTTGGGAGGACTGATGAAAGTACTCGCAACGATACAAGTTCAGAACAGGTACTGATCAAACAAACCTCCAGTAAAACTTTTCATCATTTTATAATAATTATGAATACATCGGATCACAAGTGAATGTTCAGATGATCACAATTTAATCGTAAGTGGAGGAATCGGGCTGGACAAAATCATGGATAGTCGGTTCACACGATTGCATTGTCGTCGCATATGAGGTAATCATAAGCCGTGGTTAACCTTTATAATAATTATGAATACATCGGATCATAAGTGAATGTTCAGATGATCACAATTTAATCGTAAGTGGAGGAATCGGGCTGGACAAAATCATGGATAGTCGGTTCACACGATTGCATTGTCGTCGCATATGAGGTAATCATAAGCCGTGGTTAACCATTAAACTACCCTATGATCTATCTGTCTATGATTTTTACGTACACACGACTGCGATTCCGTCGCAAGTGGAGGTAACCAATGATATCCCACAATTTCGCAGATGAATCAAACAGTGCTTGATAATCATTTTATACTCACGATCTTGTCGCGAGCATGCACAGTCCAACTACCATTTACTACCCACGACGGAAAACTTCCCATATATGATTGAATCATGGTCGTCTGAACGTTCACTAAAACTAAATAACCTCAATTCCATAGTTAAAGTGATGTGAAACACTCCAGCATGGTGATCAAATGGAAAAGGAGAATAATCTTGTTCAAATTAGTAATTTTTACAAATAGTATATCCAAATTGACAACACACACAGTCATTCTTATATATGAATTAAATGCAGTGACTCTCGCTGGCGAAATCGTTTTCGTTAGTTTATCGCCGATAGATGCGTCCCGAATTGAGTGGTAAATATTTACAATTAAGCGTAGTTCGGACGATGTTTTCTATGGAGTGGTAGCATCGATTTGCTTCAAATTTTCGGGGATGTTAGTAGAATGTTTACATTCCTCCAGTTGTCATAGCACCTGAATACTTACTTCTCAGTTTCACGCACCTGAACAAGTACATAATATGTCTTTAATGAATTGATAGCAGTAATTGTCAGGAGGAACAGGTTATATTATAGGAACAATTGTCAATGACAATACATATATTCATACAGTTTTGTATTAGCAATGAGATGTGTTAACCCTTTCATGACTGGAGCTGCGCTTGTGCACCATTGAAGATCCTGTGCCAGTGCATTCTCTTATATATGTGAGTCTCTCATATATAAGAGAATCCACTGGCTTAATACAGGGTAAAGGTAAATATAGTTAGGCCAATGTATTCTCTATATGCGAGACTCGCATATAAAAGGGAATGCATTGACACAGGGTTTTTGCAAAATATCAGGAAGCTCCAGTCATGGAAGGGTCAATCATTGTGCAAGTGAGATGATATTATTAGTGCAATTTTTTCAAATCAAAATTTTGAAAAACTAACACCGTTTTAACATCTGCCAGGTTATCCTGAATCACCACACCAAATTTGGTTAAAATCGGTCTAGGGGTCTGGGAGAAAATTCGAACAGACAGATCCTACTCTTTTATATATATAGATACATCTGATATGGTTGGCTTAAAAATTTAAATAAGAATGAAGGGTGATGATCACTTTTAATGTAGTTTAACACTATAACTTAAACATGGAGAACAAATGTTTAAAATCTAAAACATTGCTTGAAATTCTATCCTGTCCATAAAGTGCCAAACAGTGAAAGATAATGCAGATAGATAATATTCTAAGGAGTAATCATCCAGTTTATGAGTCGCAAGTTATAGAAACCCCCTGTTTCCCCTCACTCTTATCAAACACAGAGCACTTAATCCTAACAAATACATTGGAACTCATTGCGTACACAATCAGTGTATCAAATTACAGTAATGCCGTAAATAATTGACTCTTTAACCTCAGCAGAATTATGGGTAACTTTTCAGGATTTAGTCGGAAATATAGACTTCCCATTCATCGGAAAGCTCTCACTGAGAGCTTTCCGATGAATGGCAACAAGCCATATTTCCGACTAAATCCTGAAAAGTTACAGATAGTTCTGCTGTGGTTAAGGAGTCGATTATTTAGGGCATTGTATATTGACTGGGGACTTCCATAGGCTTTAAACCACTTTTTCCTAACTACAACAATTCTGCCTCATGGGTTAATTGTCTCCTTTGAGGGGAAATGATACAAGATTAACTTAATACCTTAACATTTGGTGCTTTTAAGCGATTTATTTTCTTTAGATTTAACAGCAATGAGGCTTCCAGGGCCCTGATGTCTGGACTCCCATCCACTGTCACATCCTATTAACCTACTAACACTCAGACACTTGTTTCCTTTGAAGTTTACCAAGTAATTATAAATGTCAATTTAGATTTGAAACTGAGCCCTGTAAGGTCAGTAATACCATTGATGTGGGTTAGATATTGTTAGAGGTAAATAAGATGATATCTTAACTTTAGAAGGACCACATTGACTTTGAGCCATTTAACTTGGTATGTAAACTAATAACAAAGTCACTCAACAAGAAAGGGATCTTGATTAATATAACAGCTAGATTTAATAGTTATTCCATAGGATAAGATCAGGCAACGAAATTATGCAAGAATATATCAACTCTTGTTGAGAAAACTTTTGTTATCAAACCTGATCAAACCGGTAGATCTTGAAAGGTATATACATTGTATTAAAGTCATGTATTCATGAAAAGCTCATGGTAAAATTTCAAACAAACATATCCAAAGAGTTGTCTAATGAATGGATGTTCCTTGTGTAACCCTTTGATAACTAGATATTGATGAATAGTTACATGATTTTGATTCATACATTTATAGGGATTTTCAGCTAATAAATTAACCCTATACTATTAAAGTGGATTCTCCCACCCAGTTATAAAAGTATATATTGGAATGGTTTATTATTCAATCATTTGGAGGGGTGTCCAGGAAAAATTAGCAGACAACAGACATACAAAAAGATAATACAAGTGCAGAAGGATTACTATTAATTGATGGGAGATGTTCAGATAATAATTTGTTAGTTGTTTGTTGAACTTACTATCTGAAAATTTCCTAAGTGAACTACTTGCCAATGAGTATTTTAATAGTATAGCAAGGGCTAAATCCCAGAAAGGGTGGCACTGGGGGAAGGGTTGGGGGGGGCTGTTACAGCCCCCTGTCAGGGAGGGTTAGCCTGCAACCTGTCAGGGAAATCTGCAATGGTCAGCCCGGTAGCTTCTGGGATCCTATAGCCCCCACCCCATGTCAGAGATCCTAGCCCCTGTGTTTGAGAAATCCTGGTGCCACCCCTGATCCAAGACTATTAAAAATGTTGTCTGATGAATTTATTATATGATCATCCCTATTAAATACGAATGAACAGGCCTGATATTAGTGTGTCTGACATTTGCAGAATGAGGTCCCCAGAGGGTGAATTTAGTGATGCTATCACACATGGTGGGCTAGCATCACTAAATTCACCCACTGGGGACCTCATTCTGCTCAGGCCTCATCTTCTCTGGATAATTTCTTTATTATCAAATTTCTATAGAAACTTCTTCACATAGATTATATTTCTTTTTAGTTTAGTTTCTTTATACATGTATCCACAAATTGGCAGACAATATTCACCATTTGGGAACTTCAATCTGAGTTTGTCTCCCATAGCAGATGAGGCTGGAAAACCCCACATTAAATATAGAAACTACAGACCAGCTGGTGACAAGAGGCAGAAAGAAAGTATGACTGGTGCGATCTGGTAGAGATTGCAGAAAGTCAAGTAAAAGAAAATCATACAAACACTTTCACTGAAATGCCCTTCAGCGTGACTCATGCCAAAGATCCACATTCTTTATCTACACTAAAGCTAAATTTCTTCTGATCAGTGCCAAATGCTATCACCCTGGCAAAAAGAAAATTACCGAAAAAAATGGCTTGTTTTCATTTTGGCATTCTCTCAGAGATTCCAATTAGCAGAATGAGAATATCAAACCTTGTAAGAATTGTGTGTCTTTGTGTGATTTTTCACTGTATCATTGCCTGGTCTTTGTTAGTGGTATTACTGCATCAATCAGCCCTTTGATGTGTATTCTTAAGTCTCTTGGGTAAATATTACTTGTGAATTCTTCTACGCCCTTTATATACAGATTGATTTCAAAGATATTCGGCATCATTGACCCCTGTATTGGTGCGCTTTTAAGTCTTACTGGGTCATAGACCTAGTTAGATCAATGATAAGTTTTTGTAAAAAATATGATAACATTCATCAAAGAATCCCCAGTACATTCAGCACAACTGTATCATATTCCAATAAGTACTTCTCAAACCATTCTTTAATATAAAATGTTTGTAAAACAGACTGCTCTCTTCAGACCATGTATTATGTATGTTGTGACGTGAAGTAAAATTTGAGATTATTAATGGGTTTCCTGATGGACTGTATTAGCGAATTATTCAGATCCAGATTCTCTAGAAAAGCTCAAGTAGCTTGGTTTAGACATTTGAAGGTATGTTTAAGTGGTATTCCATTTTGTAGGGATGTTCATTTTATATGCTTAGCTTTATTTGTAGGGATGTTCAGTTTATATAACCAGATGGAAGGCAGAGAAACCCCCTTTTGAATTTGTATTAGTTTGTAGGCATGTACAGTTAATATGGTCTAGCTTTGTTTGTAGGGATGTTCAGTTAATATGGCCTAAGCTTCATGTGTATAGGGATGTTCAGTTAAAATAACCTAATGGAAGGCAGAGAAACACACTTTTGAATTAATTAATTTGTAGGCATTCAGCCATTTGTAAAGATGTTCAGTTAATATGGTCTAAGCTTTATTTGTGGGGATGTTCAGTTAATATGGTCTAAGCTTTATTTGTAGGGATGTTCAGTTAATATGGTCTAAGTTTTATTTGTGGTGATGTTCAGTTAATATGGTCTAAGTTTTATTTGTGGGGATGTTCAGTTAATATAACCAGATGGAAGGCAGAGAAACCCCCTTTACAATTCTCATTCAATCGTTTGTAGGGATGTTTGTGTAATAAGTTTCAACATATTAGCTGAGCCTTCCTACACATTTACCAATGGGAATCAAGTAATTATCCGAAAGGAGCCTCTGATATTTGTGAATGTTTGCAAATCCATTGTTAGATTACCCTTCATTTAGGATATTAGAATGCGAGGGATGGAAATTTCAATCTAAAATGAGTAAAAAAATTAATTATTGAATAACCCCTCAGATAAAGTTAAGCACAATTGTTGTGAATGTGTTAAGTATATCTGAATATAGTTGAAATAGAATATTAAGCCTAGCCCAACTCAGTCTATCAATCTGTCTCTTTTCAGGAAACTTTCGATGTTGAATCACTACCTCCAAATGTGAAAAATCTTCCACGACCGACATGTGACCTTGGAAGGGTACATCATCACAGTAGTGACAGTTTTGCATCGACGGATGCGATTAAAGAGCAAAATCGCTCAACAGAAGACTCTGGAAATAAATGTGATATCGTGGGGAATTCTCCAATTCAACTGAAATTCAATTCTCGTGACAGTTCTGATGGGAGTATTGATAAGGAACTCATGTTGCTAAATAAGGAAATGGAGGATATGCAACAGGATTGTCAGGAGCTTGTCGATTCGCACAAGCAAAATAACAACAATGATTGTAAAAGTCCTCAGCATCAGAAGTTTGATTCTTTGCGGAGTCCGCGTGTATTTCCCAGGATGGGAACAAGGCTTGACTATTTGAAACATGTGCAATTACAGGAAGCTGCAGAGTTTATGTCGCAGAGAGATTCTGTGGACATTAAATCAGGGCGATGTTCAGACAAAGATAAGGACACTTCTACGACAAGTGCATATAATACTGGGGAGAGTTGTCGGAGCACTCCGTTAACGCTCGAACTCAACATCGCTAGTGACGACGGCGAAAGAGGATTCAGAAATTCCATGCTGTCGTTGCCAATACCAGCGATACCAAAATGTGCTGATGTTCAATCACCTGTGACTGTGCCCTCTTCTAGTGATACTGAGAAACAGACTCAAACACCAACTCATTCGAATGGATTGTCAAGTGAAGGTAGTCGGCGGAGGAAAAGCAACTCTAAGGATTCTAAGGAGGATTCTAAAACTAAAGTTAATAACACAAAAAATAACTTGAAAGACCATATACATACTATGGATGACTCATTACAAGATATTTATATGAAATATGCAGATATTATGTACACTAATAGTGCGAATTTGGAGCATACAATGGCAGTGCAACAGAAACTGTTTCAACAACAGCTTGATCAACGTGCGAAAATGTATGGTGGTCATCACAAAATTACATCCTCGCCGACTCATCGATCCAAGGCTAGTGTGAAAAGTCAGCAGAATTCGCCTTCGCGTGTTAAATCACCATCGCAAGGCAAAATTTCGTCACCAGATACATCGAACAATATCTCTGAGTGCGGTAATGAAATGGAGTGGGTCGTCAAACGTCGGCCAGATGGTACTCGGTATATAACTCGACGACCAATCAGAAGTAAGTTATTGAAGGAACGAGCCAAGAAATTAGCTGAAGAGAGGTGCGGAATGACAACAGATGATGATGCAATGAGCGAGTTGAAAGTAGGTCGATATTGGCCCAAAGAAGACCGAAAACGTCACCTGGAAAAAGCAAAAGACCATAAGAAAAAGAAGGAGACAATGAGAACAAAAATGGACACTGTGAAAGAGGAGAAAAAGGACATTAACATTATCGATCTAAGTCATCGGAAAATGATGAAACATAAAGGCAAGAAAGTGTTTGATGACTTTGTGACGATTCAGGAGATGTTAGCGCATGGAAACCGTGTCGATGGGAAATCTTATACACCTCTTCTATCTGTTACTACTGTCTAAGTTTGTGATGTTTTATTTTGTTCAAGTAATAAATTAATGGGGAGGTCTCACATAATTGCACTAAGAATCTAGGAATATGTTTGTGTGAATTGGAAGCATGTAATTTTGATTCAGTTAGATGTTCTTAAGTCTTTTGAAACATTTATTGGTACAGTAATGCCCTAAATAATCGACTTCTTAACCACAGCAGAATTATGGGTTATTTTTCAGGATTTAGTTGGAAATATGGCTTGTTGCTATTCATCGGAAAGCTCTGACTGAGAGATTTCCGATGAATGGCAACAAGCCATATTTCCGATTAAATTCTGAAAATTACCCATAATTCTGCTGTGGTTAAGGAGTCGATTATTTAGGACATTACTGTACATTACTTGTATCTGTCAGCTATTTAAACCTAAACTGAATGGATTCTCCCACTGAGTTATAAAAATATACATTGGAATGGTCTATTACTCATCTGGATGGGTTTTCAGGAAAAATAAGCAGACAACTGATAATACAAGTACAGAAGGCATCCTATTTACTGGAGGGAAATGTTCAGATAATATGTTCAATGGTCATTTGAGGGTTAACTACTCATCAGTGAGTATTTAGTATAGAAAGGGTTAAATTATGAATAAATCATCAGCCAAGCACCTGTGCTTGTTTTATACGGATGGATCTGTATCATTCAATCCTGCTATAAATGCTTGCTGTAGTCATTTTGTGAAACCTCTTCATTTTCTCTTTTCAGTCACTTCTTCACAGTTGGCAAATGCCATTTCAGATTGTTGTTTCTGCTATATATCCTGCAATTCTAGCTCTCATTCTGTCTGCTAAATTTTATTATACTATCAAATTTGTGAAGGCAAAAAGGAGGAGGTGACTCAATAACTGTACTGTTGTAAATGTAACACCATTAATGTATCTCTGGTTTTAATAACTGCAAGCTATGGACTATATTTGAACATCCTTCATCAGAAAACTATTGTATTATGCTATCAAGTACCATCAGGTTTTAACAAAGGTTGTTCATATACAGCCAACAGCTTTCATTAATTAAAAATAGCATAGACCTTTAATGGTGTTACTTTTATAACCATACAATCGTTAATATAAGACATATATGGCTATCATCTATTTAGTATTGTGTATCACCTACACAGTAAGCCTTTTTTCCAATATCTATAATGCATTAATTATACTGACCAACTGTTGAATATTCAGCATTGTTAAAGATGGTCTATATCTCTTCTAATTAAAGTTTTATATTGTTTCCAAGGTATAAAATAATAATTAAGAATCAAAGACCCTGCCTGGAAATTCTTCTATCAATTAATATTGATAGTATTTCAAATTTTATTTTATAATATATATACAATCAATTGGAACATTTTACATCTTGCGTTCTTTCAGAGTGTAGCATGCGGCATAACTCTTATCTATAAATTCTAAATATAGTAACGAAAAATGTCCCACTTGATTATCGCATCATATAAGAAAATATATTGATATAAAATCAATATTAATTGATAGAAGCATTTCCGGCCAGGTGTCTTTGACTCATATTTATTATTTTTTACCCCAGAAACTA
Source organism: Siphonodentalium dalli (assembly GCA_032622095.1). NCBI lineage: Eukaryota > Metazoa > Mollusca > Scaphopoda > Gadilida > Siphonodentaliidae > Siphonodentalium > Siphonodentalium dalli. The sequence goes on along the minus strand of CP136061.1, from coordinate 148,180,418 downwards.
TATAAAACATTTAGGAAGAGATAGACCATCTTTAATTATGGGAATTTGTATTATATTTCAAACACCGCAAAATCAAATAATCTTATCTGGCAACTGCCCCTGACTGTAATATAAGAAGAATAACTCCAAAATTGGTATATGTCTTATCTTCCTCAGAATATCCTCAACCTATTAAATCACCAGCAGTCTTTGCCAGATTAGTGACTGCCCATCGTTATGTCAATTTTGTTAACTCAGTGTTGTGTGATTGCATGTTTCTGCATATTATGGTATGATGTCAGAAGAATTTAGTCCAGGGATAGCCAGTCATATGCACTTCCGTGTGTCTTGGATTTATCACAATTCGTCCTTTTTTGCCACTGAAATGGTGCTCGTCAATCAGTCACACATATCATCAGAACCATCTTCATATTTATGTCATAGTCTCAGATTCATTTGCTGATGTGTCATTCACTTTAATACACAATTTTGTGATTTCGGAGTTAGACTTACAGTAATGCTCTAAATAATCGACTCCTTAACCACAGCAGAATTATTGGTAACTTTTCAGGATTTAGTCGGAAATATGGCTTGTTGCCATTCATCGGAAAGCTCTCTGTGAGAGCATTCCAATGAATGGCAACAAGTCATATTTGCGACAAAATTCTGAAAAAATACCCATAATTCTGCTGTGGTTAAGGAGTCGATTATTTAGAGCATTTCTGTACATATTGCATTGCATTCATATCAATCATGTTTTAGCAAACAATGTTTGAATATCTTGAGATTCTTAACACCCCAATTTAATGGAACTGTTAATTTGACTAATCAGCATCACTATTAAGTGTCTATATATTTCATCATCAATGACACGAAGAAGTAAATTCAATCTTTCAAAAACATCACTCGCATGTTCCCAAAACAACTACAGTCAATTTCGGTTAATAGAATATGCTCGGTGTACCACAACCGTGATAAGGCAAGAAATATTTTTTTGTCGAATCGATTCCAAATCATAGGCCTCAGGCCTCAGATACAGGGGTTTTATAACGGTGACTTCAGAATCCATGGAAGGAAATAGTTGATCAATAATTATGCTTTTTTATCCACATTTATTCTCAACTGCTGTACCTGCCCAAAACGGCAAAAAGCTGAAACATCAAGCATGTTTAATATTTTCTCGACCCATGAGGCAAATTGCTCAATTGTGCGCAGATGGGAACCCGATGCTAAGATACCAGATATGAAATGAGCAATGCTATTTTTGTCCTCTTCGAAACTCTGCAAGTCTTAACAATCAAATCACGACAGTGGTGCCATTTTGGATATAAATCAACAAGTCGGTATCACTTGAGCGAGCACCTGTCGATAGTAAATCACATGCTTTGGGTTGATACAGTGACTCCCGAGGAATCGGTCTCAGAAATTTTTTCAGATATGTCTGGAAACAGACAGTGGTATTGTGGTATAATAGTTGAGAATTTATGTATAGTATATTGAACACACTTTTAGTCTTGTGAATTATGCTATTGAGTAATCGCAAATCATAAGGATAACAAATATGTACTGCAGAGCAATTTTACAGATTTCTGCAAAAAAAAATCATTTTATCCTTTAAAAAAAATCATCTACCCTCCCTGAATTTCCATAAGGCGACACCCAAATTAATCAGGTGGTTAATGAACCCAGACAACTTTTTTACTGACATTGCAACAACAACAAAATTATGTAAGACTTCTCACCAAACTGTTAGTATTATTTATTTATATTTGCAAAAAAAAAAATTCAATATGAGACTGGTATTCACCAAGATTGTGTGGCATAATTGCCACCCATCCCTCATCTCATTTTATATCTTATCTCATATAAATGCCCAAGTTCACAAACATTGATGAACCAACTTCAGATATAAGCTACCCACACCAGTCTTCACTACTCATTCTGTGCATTCAATATATCTCATTACAATCTGGTCACTTAAATTTCATTACATTCATTCTGCTAGTTAGTGATTATATTTGTATGCATTTGTTGAAGGGGTCAGAGAACACAGATCTCCAAATATATTTGTTAGCTAACTTCCATGGTCTTAACTGAATTGGTAGAATAACAAAACTATTTTATATCCAATTATTTTGATGAAATACTCATTGACAAGTAGTTGCCATAGGAAATGTTCAGATAATATGTTCAACAAATGACCAGTTTGTTGAACTTATTATCTGAACATTTCCCTCCAATAAATTGGACTCCTTCTGCACTTTTATAATCTGTTGTCTGCTTATTTTCCTGAAAACCCCTCCTGATGAACAATACCATACCAATGTACATGTGTACTTTTATAAAAAAACTATTGTTACAAACTATCGAGGAAGTTGTGAGCTTTTTTCAGTGTAATGTTTATGTATAATCAGAGACTTCATACATGCTACTCTATTGTGTTGTTACTGGATTACTCGCATTTATGATTTGTTTAAGTCTGTATATTATTGTATATGTATGCTATACAGTATATAGTAGTGTAATACTTGCTTCATATGTGATCAGACTCAGCACTTCCACCTCGTCTTAGCCTCATTTTGGTGCTCTGGCAATGCTGGCCAATTGTATATATTCGCCATGTCGATACATGCCTACAAGCTATAAATTTAAAGTTGCACTCAGGTTTTCTCATATATTGTCACAGAATTATTATAAAATTAGTTTGTGTCTAGATATTTTTTTCCCAAAATATGCATCAAGTGAAACATTTATTTTAACCCACCCCCTTCCAAAAATATATCTCACTCAGGTGTTATATAATAGCTTTATCCACACCCATTTATGGGAGGCACATGTATTCAGCGGAATTACAGCCATTGAATATATATATTATATGTTTACCTCTCGTGGAATACAAGCCGGAACTATTCTTGTTGACACTGTCACCAAGAAAGATGACGTACATTACGTCAACGATCTGCTTCGGGTGATTCCCCATCGTTACTGGTTATTCATCAGACTTAATAATTCAAAATAAAGGTAGCTATAGTAGCAATAAATGTGACAGTCGTGGGTTGAACTTACCTGACATAATGGTGTAGAATAAATACGGAACACAACTTACAAAATAATCTTGAATATTTTATCAAACTCGTTACGGACGGTGCATAGTTACATTTTGGTCGAGCTATGCTCTCGCGAAATATATCCTTCCGCCATCCGCAACTCATGTGTTAAAAGATTTTTTATTAAGATGCCCTTTTATCTGAACAACCCTTCTAATGAAAATTTTGAATCCATAATGTGTTACACTACCTCACCTGTCATCTGCTCACATTATCTGGTCATCCCTGCAAATGAGGAATGGACCATTCCCATATATACTCTTTGAACTCAATGGGAGAATCCATTCAGAAGCAAATGGCTTAATATTACTGGCTGCCATTTAAATACAATCCAGATTGAACCAAAAATTAAATATTTTTTGTTTTATGACAGAAGGTGGATTTTCAATGCACTTCTGTTGTCCACTGTTTTAGTTTGGATACCAACTTGATGTCTGCCTTTTAATTCAAATAATTATGTAAATTTCGTTGAAGGCAAATATCTCTTTCGAAAATGAAGTGTATCATATGAAATCTGCCTTCTGTCTTAGCCATTTGTAGTCTTACTGAATTAGTGTGATTACAGTTTTTTTTTGTAAGCAATAGAGAGGCAGTCCTTTAATTTTGAAAAATGTAGCTGCACAGTTAATTGAGCACTTGAATTTGGATCCAGGTGCACTATTTTTCTACGCCACAGCTATGGGAAATATGTCCAAGTATCAGAATATGCACCCTACTTTTCAAACTCAGGTGCACTATTGACGGCACACAAGCACTTCTGTTCACCACAAAAACATGGACTGGCGGCCAAGGGGGCAAATCCTTCAAAATGGCATTCTTCCTACCTTACTTGTATTTAAATTCACACAGCCGGTGCATGGTGCACGAATTTAAATAAAGAGTTTATGGTAACAAGTTTATATATTTATATTAAAACCTGCATTGAGTGGGGAATTATTTGTATACGACCAGTCAATCTCCACAAGTCCACAGGTGTAAATTGGTAAATAATTGATAACAAGTTTGATATTATAAAGTTATTATACAATGTTGTGTACAGTATGTGTTTTTCTTGTTCGAGTCCATGTTGTGGTGAAAAGTCATATTGGACAAGACACGCAGTGTCGAGTCCAATATGACTTTTCATCACAACCTGGACGAGTACAAGAAAAACTCATAATGTACAAAACATTGTATAATGACATTTTTATCATCCATCTGTATATTTATCAAAATTTTGGGAATAAAACTTTAGTGGTTACTTTTGGTATTTGTCGGCACTTAATTCTCTATAACAGCCTGTATTTGATCATCAAAAAACACGATTTGGAACAGTAAACAAGGAAATGAAAAAAAAACTCAATGCGGAAGTGAAACGTCTGCTAAATCCACCAGTGTTGCGCGCACATCACAATTTCACCGATTCATTTCGCAATAGTTAATTCGTGACATCACAGAGTCCCGATAAAAAAGTCATATTGCACTCTTGGGAGTCCAATATGACATTCAGGAGTCAATATGACTTTTTCCCGGATTAGCATGTGGCGGCTTTTGCCCAATCAGAAATAGTGTTAGTTAAGGGATGGATAATATAAATATATGATATTGCAATGTCCTAAAATTGTCAATGATGCCTAAAGACATGTACCACATATAGAAACAAAACAAGAGTAGAGAAATACTGATATGAACCTTCAATTTGCTGCACATGGTCATGTCTGATAATAGCGTGTCTGTCATTTGCAGAATGAGGTCCCCAGAGGGTGAATTTTGTACACTATCCCGTATGGCAGGCTAGCATCACCAAATTCACCCTCTGAGGGACCTCATTCTGCTTAGGCCTCAACTTCTAAGGGAGACCAAGGATAAGATTGAACTTCCCCAGTTGAAGTTGGTGATGTTCACCCATTGGGCACCTCGATTATGCATTTTATTTTCTGCAAATTAGGGGATATAGAAACTTCCCAGAAGGGAAAAAGTAACTAAAAACAATGTTAATTTGAGTCTATAGATATTTCCCAGAAGATGAGGCTTAAGCAGAATGAGGTTCCCAGATGGTGAATTTGGTGATGCTAGCCCACTATGTGGGATAGCATCCCTAAATTCACCCTCTAGGGACCTCATTCTCCAAATGACAGACACAATAAATTCAGGCTTGCATATGGAGCATGGTGGTTTTATTTACTGGTTATGGGAACAATTGATAACCGAAACTGCGATTTACTAAAATATTTCCGTCCGTTTTGAAATTGTGTATCATGGTGAACGAATTCAAAGAGTACAAATTTTAAACTGAGTAAAAAGTAGAACTGCACAAATTTAAATATGAGTAAGGCTGAATAGAAATAATGCATGTGTACAGTTGTCTGCAGAGTAATTCCCATGCTTCATCACATCTCAGAATTACTTAGAATCTGGAATTTCATGACATATCCAATTATAACTATTCTAGAATTCCACTTGTCATCTCCAATTATAATTGCCCAGACTTGTGATCAGAACGATATATTGTAAACATGAGTGCAACTTTAATAATTGTTGTTAAAGTGTCTTGAGAGCATTCTGTTTGAATCATGCGAAATGTGTGTTATTAGGTCAAGTGTTACCTGGCGACATAGTGTTATACAATGAATATTAGTGAACCACCATAGATCCATATTATAGAATATAGTCCCAATGTATTGCAGTGTGCAAAGCAATTACTCCAGCTTAGTCTAGCTTTTCAGAACTGTTCACAAGCCTGTTTTCTTTCGTACTGGAAACAAAAATAGTAAGAATTAGTCTATATACCGTATGCAAGAAATTTGATCTTTTTTTAAACTACAAACTGCCATTTTTTTTAATTTTTTTTTTTAATAATGATTAGAATTTCCCTATGATAATATCCATAGTGTTAATGAGTAGCAATCTAACATGTTTGCCAGTGTAAATATTTGGGAACAAACTCCATGTCACTTAGAGAAGAATACTGATTTGTTTTATTACACTCATCAATACCGTATATATATAATGATTAACATCAACCAAAACTCCCTTGCCATGTATTTGATAGCATGTGATTCATAAGATAACGCCAACTTATTACACTGTGAGCCTCTCATGCTCAGTTGACTTAAAAGGTGCTCAGGAATGCCTCATGCTGGTTCAATGATGTCTGGAAGATCAGCACTTTGTCTCTGTATGACTATAACCAATCTGGGAAAGTCTGTCAGTTGCGCTTTCCGGCATTATACTAGTATGGTGTTTGGATACTCTACAACCCCATGTCCTGATTCAAACAGAGTGCTCTGTCTGGTCACTGTTGTACATGATGTTTCGCTTTAAACTATTATGTATACATTTGCTGCGTTAGGGCGAATGATAAGAGATTCGAATAAATTATTGTTTTATATTTATTCAAATTATTACTGACTTTGCATGTTAATCACCCAATCCCAAATGGGTAGGAAACTCTGAACAATGAAAAACTCTGAACAGTGACATGACTAAATATGATGATTCACATCAGTAATGACATATTTAAACACCAGGGCTCATATTAACCAACTGTGTTTATATATAGTCCAGGTAGTTTATGCCGGGTGAGGCTCAATGCGAAGCTATCTGTCGATCTGATTGACATCGCAGAGGTACAGTAATGCCCTAAATAATTGACTCCTTAACCACAGCAGAATTATGGGTAATTTTTCAGGATTTAGTCGGAAATATGGCTTGTTGCCATTCATTGGAAAGCTCTCAGTGAGCCTCGCATATATAAGAGAATACATTGGCCTAACAATCTTGATCTTGTGAGCCAGCACATTCTCTTACATATGTGAGCCTCTCATATATAAAGAGAATACATGCCCTAACAATCTTAACTTTGTTTGCCAGTGCATTCTCTTATATATGTGAGGCTCCCTATGGGAGACTTGCATATATAAGAGAATGTACTGGCACATGGTCTTTAATGGTGCACCAGCGCAGCTTCCAGTCATGAAAGGGTTAACACAAGCAGTGATCGTAGATGCCCTGGGTGGTCAGACTCACCCGGTATAAACCACTTGGACTTAATATGAAAGTGTCAATGACACTGTAGCTCAACTTGGAAATGGAATAATTTCATGTGTTACAGTCAGTGGAGCGATTAGGAATGCAGAAAGTTGAAATGTCTAAGTAATACTAGATTATCACCATGAAGAGATATATATATAAAGTAAAATCCAAGATGGCCACTGGCAGCTATGTTTTCCAATGAAATTCAAAAACATTTGATAACTCCCATCTAAAAGTTGGTGACTATCGGATGAGGGAAGTGGACTGTAGGGTGCGCCAAATGAATTAGTCATGCAAAGAGTAAAATCCAAGATGGCTGCCGGCAGCCATATTTTATGGCTCCAAAATGACTCATTTCCATCTACATATGAATATTAACATCCATAACAAATTTGATGATGATAAGAGGTACACTCCGGCATGTAGCCCGTGCTAATGGATTGAATTTTGAAATCCAAGATGGCCACTGGTGGCTATGTTTTTTAGCCGAATGACCGCAAAATGATTCGTTCCCATCTAAATGTCAATATCAACAGCCATGACAAATTTCACGATAATCCGACCAAAGTTAGACCTGTAGCCCGTGCCAAAGGATTTAATCATGCAAAGAGTAAAATCCAAGATGGCTGCCAGTGGCCATGTTTTATGACGAATTACACCAAAATAAGTCGTTCCCATCTACATGTCAATATTAACATCTATGACAAATTTCATGATCAGGCGAACACTCTGGCCTGTAGCCCGTGCTAATGGATTTAATTTGAAATCCAAGATGGCTGCTGGTGGCCATGTTTTTTTTGCCAAATGACCCCAAAATGATTCGTTCCCATCTACATGTGAATGTCAACAGCCATGACAAATTTCATGATGATCCGACCAAAGGTAGACCTGTAGCCCATGCCAAAGGATTTAGTCATGCAAAGAGTAAAAGCCAAGATGGCTGCCGGTGGCCATGTTTTATGGCCGAATGACACCAAAATGACTCGTTCCCATCTACATGTCAATATTAACATCCATGACAAATTTCTTGATGATCAGACGAACAGTACGACCTGTGGCCCGTGCTAATGGATTGAATTTTGTGGCCATGTTTTTTTGCCGAATGACCCCAAAATGACACGTTCCCATCTGCAAGTCAATATCAACAGCTATGACAAATTTCATAATGATTTGTTCAAAGGTACGACCTGTAGCCCGTGCTAAAGGAAATTGTTGATGAATCACGTACGCACACACACGGACGACGGATACCAACCCATGGCAATAGCTCAAACTTTACAAAGTAAAGTTTAGCTAATAAACTCAGCTGGTGAATACGAACCCTGTCGTCATATCCACTGCACAAAACCATAATATAATCAAGGTGTTTTATACTGGGCGAGACCAGGGGTTTCTCGTCATCGTTTATATTCAGATTATCAATCAATGCGATTTGCTTATGCCAGCACTGTCACTGTCACGGCTAGAGTAATGCCCTAAATAATCGACTCCTTAATGACAGGATTTAGTCGGATATAGACTAAATCCTGAAAAATTACCCATAATTCTGCTGTGGTTAAAGAGTCGATTATTTAGGGCATTACTGTAGAAGTGCCTTTATCAGCAGCAGGTTAACCCTTTCATGACTGGAGCTGCGTCGCATATATAATAGAATCCACTGGCTTACAAGGTCAAGGTAAATATTCTTAGGCCAATGTATTCTCTTATATATGCAAGGCTCCTTACGGGAGACTCGCATATATAAGAGAATACATTGGCACATGGTTTTCGCAAAATTTCAGGAAGCTCCAGTCAAGGGTTAACATTTGGATTGGTACCATGTTAACCATATCTATACTAAATATTAATAGACGATTAGTTCCCTTTGGAAATGTTCAGGTTATAAGTTCAACAAACGGCCATGTACAGGCCGTTTATTATACCCCCATCCCAAAATATGGGGGGTATACTGGATTACATGTACATCCATCTGTCCGTCCATGTGTCCATCTGCTCATACATCTCAACCATGGATTAACGGATATCGATGAAATTTTATATGCAGGTTTGGCATCAGGAGGGCTTTCAAAAGAGGGTTCATTAACTTTGTTCACATTTTTTGTTCAAGAGTTATCCCTGTTTGTTTATCTGAAAATGTTGGATTTCTGTCTGTCCGCTCATATATCTCAACCACAGGTTATTGGATCTCGATGAAATTTGTTATGCAGGTTTGGGATCATAAGGGCTTTCAAAATAGTGTTCATTAACGTTGTTCACATTTTCTGTTCAAGAGTTATCCCTCTTTGTTTATCTGAAAATGTTGTGTTTCTGTCCATCCACTCTTATATCTCAAAGAAGGGTTAATATTGGATCTCAATGAAATTTGGTATGCATGTATGGCAACATGAGAGCTTTCAAAAGAGGGTTCATTGACATTGTTCTCATTTTCCGTTCAAGAGTTATCCCTCTTTCTTTATCAGAAAATGCTTAATTTCTGTCCGTTGTTTGTTAGAATTGTACAATAATTTTTTCGTTCATCACATTTTTTTTCACAATTTGGTTTCCGGCCTGCCCATATTTCAATTTTCACCATAGGGGTATCCCAGCTCCCGTGGTGTAACATCTTGTTGAAATTAAATATTATCTAAAGATTTCCCACTAATGAGTAGGACTTTCTTCTTTTGCAATTTTATCATCTTGTCATCTGCTTAATATATTGCCTGAATATCCCTCCATGTATATATAGATGAAAAAAAGAACCATTCCAATGTATAGTTTTAGTATAATTTAGCAGGAGAATCCATTGATCAGGCTATGAATCTCTACTCTGGCTAACAATGTAAAGATCATGTTCCACCAGTACAAAACCTGGGAACTTTTGGATATTCTGACCTCTTATGACTGACAGGGAACATTATCATAACATTGAACAAACAAGGCAGGGAATATATTTCTGTGTTCATATTTGTTCCTTGATAATATACATCAAAGTATGGGGTTATCCCAACTTGAAAGCCAGGTAAGCAACACAAAGCAAAATCGCTCACAAAGTCACTTAAATTTCGAGTTGGGACCTTCACCTACAGTTCAATACATTATTAAAGGTAATAAACTAAGAAATATATTACTTGCACTGTTTTTTAGTCGAGTTTTTCAAAAACTGGACTTATGGTTTGACGAGGGACGGTTGGCGAGGGACGGTTGGCGGGTGGGCGGGCGGTGGCGGGCGGACCTAAAGAATGCCTTATAACTTTGACATTTGTGAACGGATTCAAAAAAAAATTGGTATGTGAGTTGCTCCCAATGACTATTTACTGCCTGTAGAAAATGGGTCACGTCCAAACTTTTTGACAAGAGTTATCCATCTTTGATGGTTTTTAGTCAAGTTTTTAACCGTTAGCGCGATAACTCACGCAAATATTAACCAATTTCAACAATAGTTCGTATATGAGACTGTTGCAACAATATCTTGGACGAGTTCGAAAACCAGGTTTTTCCGAAAAAAAATTCTGGAGTTATGGATCTTAGTTTGTCTATTTTTAGCAATTTTATCACCGTTAGCGCGATAACTCTATGACATACATGTATTAACCGACTTCAACAATATTTGGTATATGAGTCTCTTGCAACAATATCTCGGACGAGTTCTAAAACCAGGTTTGTCCGAGAAAAAAAATTCCCGGAGTTATGGATCTTAGTTTATCTAATTTTAGCAATTTTATCACCGTTAGTGCGATAACTCGATGAAATATTAACCGATTTCAACAATATTTGGTATATGAGTACAATATCTCGGACGAGTTCGAAAACCAGGTTTGTCCGAATTTTTTTCGCGGAGTTATGGGTCTTAGTTTGTCTATTTTAATAACAATTTTATCACCGTTAGTGCGATAACTCAATGAAATATTAACGGATTCAATTGATATTTGGTATATAGGTCTATTGCAATAATATACCACTGTCCGACTATTTTTCCCCGAGTTGCAGCTGGGAGTTGTGCACCTTATTGGCAGAAGTTTGGTTCGACTGCCCAAAAACTCGACAAAAGCATCTTAGATGCGTACCCCTTGTTTCAGTGTTATACACTTCCCTGTCGCAGCATTAAAAAGTTCCCAGATTTTGCACTGGTGGAATATGATCTCTACAGGCATAGCTGGAGTAGAGATTCATGACATGATCTAGAAAATCCATTGAATATAAAGAAAATGGTTGTGATGCAAAATGTTCACATTGTTCATGCTTGTATATGAACATGCACTGATACCAGCAGAGACCAAATATGATACTCACTGGTATGTACAGTAATGCCCTAAGTAATCGACTCCTTTAAACCACAACAGAATTATGGGTAACTTTTCAGGATTTAGTTGGAAATATGGCTTGTTGCCATTCATCGGAAAGCTCTCACTGAGAGCTTTCCGATGAATGGCAACAAGCCATCCGACTAAATCCTGAAAAGTTACCCATAATTCTGCTGTGGTTAAGGAGTCGATTACTTAGGGCATTACTGTATAATTAGTTATCTCACAGGGGGGGGGTAGTAAAAAATTTGCAGGAAGGTATGCCGGGGTGGTGGGTGTCCCGAGGGGCAAAAAACACATTTTTACACCCTCGTGCAATTTTTTTACTAAAGACCTTTTGTGTTCTTATATGACATTTGTAACAGTTTAAATCATATTATAAGAATTTGTAACTGCAAAAATTATGTTACTGGGACCTCATATGGGCCATTGGAGAGATGACATTAAGCTATATGGCATGTTGCATATGGGGCGGTGGGGTGAAAAAATTCCTTCCCGACACCATTCGGAAAGAAGCTTCGAGAAAATAATATAAAACTGAAATATATAAACTTGTCTTGATGTAACTAAAACCACAAACATTGTGTGCATGGAAAAAGAGCAACTGCCTCAAACATTAATGTGACTATCAATGGCTAGAATATAACTGTCATCACACTGTTCATCAGTGCATCAAGCCAATCAGTGAAATATTTGCATGTCTATCAACTCATCTGATCTGTTACTCTCACAACACCTAAAATATCCAAGTCTGGCATAGTGACTGTTTGTCATTTATTATAACAGAAGTTGCTCCAGTAGACTAACAAAAGTGTTAAGGCATAATGCTAGATAATGGGCTGGTTGACAAACTAATCGGGAAATGGTTAGAAATTATGGAATTGTGTGTATCCTCTACTATGACATAAGTTTGCATATATAAGTAAACTTGTCCTGATGCAACTATTAAATGCCTAGACAAACTATTTGAGTTGTTGAGTTCAAGTTTGGTACTGATTATAGTTTTAAGCTCACCTGAGGCAAAGTCTCCTGTGGAGCTACCGGGTATAGTCACCGCTCCTCCTCCACCGTCCATCAAAAATTGTTTAAACATCTTCTCCAGACCCATAAGTCTGAATGGGTTCATATTTGGTGTGGATGTACCCTAGGTGACTCATATTCAGATTTGTTGAAATGAGGTCACCAAACCAAAAAGTCTGAAGCCAGGGTCATAAATCTTTCCCTTCATAGTAATTCTTTAAAACAACTTCTTCTCAAGAACCATTGGGCTTATCAAGCTTATATTTGGTATGGAGGGTCCTTGGTTTACTGGGGTTCAGATTTATTAAAATGGGGTAACTGGGGCAAACATGGGCAGAGCCAGGGTCAATATCTTTAAAAAATTAGATTTAATTTTTTAGATTTAACTCCTTGTTCAATTTAAAGGTACTCAATCCGAACAGAGGGTCCCCATCTCAACAGATTCCAACAACAACAATCCGATCAGAGGGTCCTATATTACTATTTCTTTGGCTTTGGGGGTAATAAATATTTGATTCGAGTCGAGGAACCCATCAAACAAAGCTCAAATTTGTTATTTACTCGAGATAAGTACTAATAATTGCCTTCAACTGCCGTAATCTGCTCGGGATGTGTACACCAAAATCTATTCAAACAGACAAGGATGGATAACTCTAAAATCAAGTGGTAATAATAACGCAATTTTGACTGAGTTCTGGGCCAGAAAGTATTCCCGATAATGAAAAATAATAGATTTCTAAAATCGATATCTAACAAATCTGAGCTTTGATGGGTGACATCCTCGACTCGAATCAAATATTTTTGACCCCCGAAGCCATTGAAATAGTAATTGAGAGGAGTTTTATCAGATTGAGTACCTTTAACAACAAAAAAACACACATTTTTAAATGAAAAAACAAACATTCAGATTTTACTCCTTGCTCGATTTTTTTTTTTTATTTAAATAAAAATTTGGAAATAATAATTACGTTATAACATATGGCAAGCCGTTTTCACATTTTCGATTGATTTAGACTTAAGTCCAATTATTTGGACTTAAGTCCAAATAATTGGACTTAAGTCCAAATAATTGGACTTAAGTCCAAATAGCGAATTGGACTTAAGTCCAAATACCACATAATTGTGAATTCGGCGAGGAATTGGACTTAAGTCCAATTGATTTGGACTTAAGTCCAAATACCGATATTTTCATCTATTTGGACTTAAGTCCAATTCCTCGCCGAATTCACAATTATGTGGTATTTGGACTTAAGTACAATTCATTTGGACTTAAGTCCAATTCATCTGTATAAGAAACACCCCCATCAGATATTAAGCAGGTCTGGTTTTGCTCATAGGGCGGAGTTGTGGGAAAATGGCCGTTTACATTTGGGTCTAATTCTTGTTGATCTTGTTAATTGTTACCTTTCTCAACATATATAATGAATCAGCTCGATGTGGACCAGATCAAATATAAGACACTTAGTAAATGCAATAAACGAAACTGCGTGTAGCCTACACTACATGCTGTCAAATAACAATTGAATCAAGTCGTGAATTAATTTTACTTCATTCATGCATGCAGTTAGCATTTATTAAGATGCCAATTCGGATTCGAAACATTTTCAATCTCGGCATGCCGAAAACAAGCCACGTGGCAAAGGGGACGTACGGAGTTAGTCTTGGAGTCAGGAATGCCCTGGTTAGTACGAAGTTTGACTGTCAATCAAAACTTGCAGGAATATACCATTACAAAGAAGGGGACTATCGTTTCAAACCAGATGAATTGGACTTAAGTCCAAATGAATTGGACTTAAGTCCAAATCAATTCACTAATTGGACTTAAGTCCAAATAATTGGACTTAAGTCCAAATAATTGGACTTAAGTCCAATTATTGGACTTAAGTCCAATTATTTGGACTTAAGTCCAATTATTTGGAATTAAGTCCAATAATTGGACTTAAGTCCAAATAATTGGACTTAAGTCCAATTCATTTGGACTTAAGTCCAAATCAATTTGCTAATTGGACTTAAGTCCAATTCATTTGGACTTAAGTCCAATTATTTGGACTTAAGTCCAAATAATTGGACTTAAGTCCAAATAATTGGACTTAAGTCTAAATCAATCAAAAATGTGAAAACGGCTTGCCATAATAACAACGTACTGACTATTGTAGTCTTCAGAGTCCCAGTCTTCTCCGTCTTTACAGTCTGGTGGGCGACCTCACAGTCATTGACTGTCTTGTATATCAATGTACCAGCTGTTACCAGTATAATCTTTTCGGAGAAGTTGCCGAGCAGCTAATTGTTTGTGGATGCTTGTGTTAGGTAACTTAGGTTGACGACATAACTTGTAGTACAATATCATTGCTCTATACCCTACTTGGTTTTGAATTGGTAATGTGTCAATGAGAATGTAGACGGCTTTATCGTTGATTCGAGTAAGCAGCGATAGTAACTGCTTCAGTAATTTCTTCTGATATTTCTCAAGCTCCAGGATGGATTTGGTTTGGTTGAATGTAAAGACCAACAGTAACGCCACATCGCGCATCGAAAAAGATAGCAACCCCGGGAAAGTTCGCGGGGGGGGGGGGGGGGCAAACACGTCACAAACATGGCGGATCGATATTGGCAGGTCCCTTATTAAACACCCAACCCACTTGTCGTCGCGTCGCAAGCACATCTTATAGGATTAAGTGTTATTGGGGTGGAGTCAATTTTTTTTCAATAGGGACCTGAGGTCCCATGATGCTTGAAGCCTGCTTCTTATTCAGTTGATATAATTATGTCTGCAAATACCACGTGTATTTCCTGGTTCCATTCACGTCTACATAAAGTCATGCACGAACGCGTCACGAGACCAGCTTTAAAATATTCGATATCACGCTGCCTATGTATATGCATCGCTGGTAAAGTTCAGACCATCAGACAGTCACGAGGTGCGAAAACAGAGATGCAGTTTAGATAATAAGACGATTAACGTTGCAGCAGTGTTAATTCACAGACCCTGATATCACGCGTTTACTATCATACACAAAAGGTTTTCCTGGACATTATCCGCACCATCTTAAAAGCCACCGCATGAAATATGAAATGAAAAATTGGAGGCAATCGGGTTAGATAGGATTGGCCTTTGAGGAGAATTAACACCTGTAGTTTTACTTGATTATAGTGTATTCCGACTGCATTCCGTCAGCAATTTAAACCATCCAACAGATAAATCGTATGATAAAGGTGTCGGTACTGAAAACACCGTGAACAACACGAAACACCGCGCGCACAGGCCTATACAATCGATAATATCCTGTACCTGGCCATACACACAGGTAGAGACATTCTACACGTAATACTGAAATGTTAAAATGACGTTGCGAATCTTCATTAAATATATACGGAGATTATATTCCTCTATGTTCTTATAAATGTGTGTTCAACGTCCGCGTGAGGTTGTCACTTCGTTCGGCTCCCATCCCATTCAGTTCTAAGTGTGTTACTTCTCCTATATATAATCTTATCGTCCACTTTATGGTATGTCCTTCATGTAAGAATATACACTAACCCTAACTCTAACCCTAAGCCTAACCCTCGCCCTAACCATAACCCTAGCCCTAGCCCTAACTTTAACCCTAGCCCTGACCCTGACCCTAACCCTAACCCTAACACATATGGAGAATGGAGGGGGTGCGTGGTTCCGTGTATTCTTACATGAAGGGTATACCCACGTTTTAAAGATTCTGCTTTCATGGATAACTAATTTAAATGTGTGTTAGTGAGGCCGAAGGGATGACTCTCACCAAAAAAAGATCGGAAGGGTACACATGATTTGAAATCTCGTTCTAAATGACGTTTAGTTTTCGTGTCTGTCATGATTGCTGTATAAAGAGAACAAATGTTTACGTTCCAATGAAAATTATAATGAACTAAAAACCAAATGCGGATGGGCGCCAGACTTTCAGGAACACAGATGAAGTAACTATATACACCAGTGCCCATCACAAACCATGTGCATGTACCCTTCAGCACATTTTCAAAAACCTGTGTACGCTTTGGTGAGAGTTTGCCATTCAGAGTTAATGATCGAGGGGGGGGGCTGCGGAATTATACTTATATATGAGCCTACGATGGGGGGACGTGGCGACAGGAGATTGGGTGAGATAAAAACTTTTGTCAACAAGTTCAACCTGGGTTGTGGCGACATGGGGTGGGATGGGGTAGACATAATTATGGCACCATATTATAGCTGGAAACTACAGTGCTGCTACAATGGCCATTATTTGGAAAGTTTTCAACCTCAGGGTGGGGGATGTTAGGTTGGAAATTTCTATCAGTTGGGAAGTTTTAAGGGGTAGCAGGAAAACAGCCCAATATGGCTAGGATACCCCCAACAATATACAGTATAGGGCTAGGCTACCACAACAATATACCTTATTATGTGTTACTGTCTTACTGACATTGTATAATTCATGTGTGTATTGTAAATAAATTATCCTATCCTATCCTTAAAGGATCACTTAATTTTCGAACCCCATATCACATATATAAAATATATGCCATATTATATACCATTTGAAAGAGGAACCTCCAAAACATTGTATCATCAACTTGTCCGGTGTAATAAACTGTGAACATGTTACTAGCTCAACTTTATACTTTAGAAAGTTTGAGCTATTGCCATATGGCTTGGTATCCGTCGTCCGTGTGTGTGTGTGTGCGTGTGTGATTCGTCAACAATTTCCTTTAGCACGGGCTACAGATATTACCTTTGGTCGGATCATTATACAATTTGTCAAATCTGTTGACATTGGTCAACATGTAGATGGGAACGAGTCAGTTTGGGGTCATTCGGGAAAAAAACAAGGACGCCAGAGGCCATCTTGGATTTCAAAATCCAATCCATTAGCACGGGCTACAGGTCTTACCGTTCGTCTGATTATCATGAAATTTGTCATGGATGTTAATATTGAGATGTAGATGAGAACGAGTCATTTTTGGGTCATTCGGCCATAAAACATGGCCGCCGGCAGCCATTCTTGGATTTGGCTACAGTTCGTACCTTTGGTCGGATCATTATGAAATTTGTCATGGGCATTGACATTGACATGTAGATGGGAACGAGTCATTTTGGAGTCAATTAGCAAAAAAAAACATGGCCACCAGCGGCCATCTTGGATTTCAAAATTCAGTTCATTAGCACGGGCTACAGGCCGTACGGTTTGTCTGATCATCATGAAGTTTGTCATTTATGTTAATATTGACATGTAGATGGGAACGAGTCATTTTGGGGTCATTCGGCGAAAAAACATGGCGCCAGCAGCCATCTTGGATTTTACTATTTGCATGACTAAATCCTTTGGCATGAGCTACAGGTCACTTATTGAGGAAGGGACATGTCGCCAAAGAGGAGAAGACTTCATATAAGCACTCGGGCTTGTTGTCTGATCCTCATTTCCAAAATTAAATCTTATATGTTGTATATTTATGTCATCTGTGTATTATGTCAATTATTTGGTTTGGAAATAAAAATATGTTTACACTACAGGTCGTACCTTTGATCGGATCGTTATGAAATTTGAAATCTGTTGACATTGACATGTAGATGGGGAACGAGTCATTTTGGATTTCAAAATTCAATTAGCACGGGCTACAGGCCGGAGTTTTCGTCTGATCATCATGCATTTTGTCGTGGATGTTAATATTGACATGTAGATAGGAACGAGTCATTTTGGGATCAATCGGCCATAAAACATGGCCGCTGACAGCCATCTTGGATTTTACTCATTGCATGACTAAATCCTTTGGCACTGGATATACAAGTCGTAGCTTTGGTCGATCATTATGAAATTTATCATGGCTGTTAACATCGACATGTAGATAGGAACGGGTCATTTTCGGGTCATTCGGTCATAAAACATGTCCACTGGGCAGCCATCTTGGATTTTACTCTTTGCATGACTAAATCATTTGGCACACCCAACAGTCCACTTCCCTCAGCAGATCATCACCAAACTTCATATTAATCTTGATATTGATCTAGTAGATGGAAGCTATATATATCTCTCTTCATGTTGATTACTTAGACATTTCAACTTTCCGCATTCCTAATCGCTCCATTGATATGTTTCAAATGGTGATGAATTATAGTATTTTAATCAGATTGTATGGCATATATTGTAATAATATTTGATTTTAAAACAGTTTTGCTACGGGAAAGGTGCTTGTGTTTTATTTTATAAGAAAAAAATTCACGAAAATCACGACCAGCCGTCGAAAGCTGAATATAGGTCATTGTCGCATGGTTTCGTGTAAAAAGACACACAGCTAGGATCTCACAAAATGTGCAAAAAGTCACACAGCATCTCAAAGTCGCATAAAAATAAAAGTTTAAAGGGGAGCTTCGTGTATACTAAATCCGGTCATTTGTGGAACCGGACCATCTTCTTTTATATACTCAACAGAATATATGCAACAAATGAATAATTTTGAGACGCGGATTAGTGCAAAATACCCTGGTGTGCTATATGAACGATGCAAATAACATGGTAATTATAATGAAAATGAATGTATGACTGCAGTGGGGTGTTAATTGTTTTCGTCTTTCATAGAGTACATGTGTGTATTTTGCACTAATCCATGCGGTTGAAATTCATTCAATTGTGGCATATACACAATGTATTATGTTGAGTATAAAGGAGATGGTCCCATAAATGGCCGGATTTAGTGCACAGTATCCCTTTAAGTTAGTTGCATGTTAATTATTATTACAATAATTATTTGTTTGTGATTTTCGAGTGAAATTTCAAGGGAATTTTAATGGACAGGTACAGTAATGCTCTAAGTAATCGACTTCTTAACCACAGCAGAATTATGGGTAACTTTTCAGGATTTAGTCGGAAATATGGCTTGTTGCCATTCATCGGAAAGCTCTCGAAAGCAACTCGCGTTGAGTTTAACTGTCGCAGACGAACGATACTTTGGTATCCTGAGTGTCATTTTGCACGTTTTCAAGAGAGATACTGGGTGTTCCGTTGAGAACTTGAGGTGCTTCGTGTATTCATGTCGCGGATATCGTGACCACCGTGCGCTCGGCACCATATTTAGTAGATTATAGCTGTGTAGACTTATCGCGACCTGATTTCCATTCTGTCCTAAGTGACATGCTGGTACGAAACGTCCGTATGGGTATCGTTGGAATCGGCATCAAATTCCGCGTCTAACGGTACCGGCCCCTAAGCGGTATCTGGTTTTTTCGCGGTGATATTAGCTATTCTTTTCTGTCCGTTCTGCATAAAAACACTATTTCTAGAACCATTATGTCCTATAAATAAAACATACTTATAAAGCCAGTTATATCCTGTCATTTAAAAACAAAGATGAATTCTATCTTGAGTTTTAGACACAACAGATAATTATTCAGATCGATGTTGTTCTATGTGCAGTTCGGCTTTACGAACTGTCACTTACTACAGGATGGAACTGAAATATTTTGCTAAATTCTCTCACATCGAACAGGTTGGAACTCAAGTGCGATCGAACAGAGACATTTTTCCCGCGAAAAGAAACACACATAGTCGAGGAGATATTGGTCGACCTCTGCACCCCAGGACTCAACTTCACCCCACTATTTTTTTTTCTTAATGTCTCCTCTAATTTTTTTTGGTTGTTAACAAGAACAAAAAGTGGTCACAGAGACTCCAGACAAGATGACGTCCATCATGGCGTCCATTTTTAGCTCAACTTACTTGTAAGTTTGAGCTATTGCCATGGTTTGGCGTCCGTCGTCCGTGTGTCCATGTGTCCGTGTGAGCGTGTGTGCGTGTGTCCGTGTGTCCGTCAACAATTTCCTTTGGCGCGGGCTACAGGTCGTACCTTTGGTCTGATCTTCATGAAATTTGTCATGAATGTTGACATTGACATGTAGATGGGAACGAGTCATTTTGGGGTCATTCGGCCAAAAAACATGGCCGCTGGCAGCCATCTTGGATTTCAAGATTCAATCCATTGGCGCGGCCTACAGGTCGTACTGTTCATCTGATCATCATGAAATTTGACATTGATGTTAATAATGACATGTAGATGGGAACGAGTCATTTTGGGGATGTTCGGCCTATAAACATGGCCACCAGCAGCCATCTTGGATTTTACTCTTTGCATGACTAAATCCTTTGGCGCGGGCTACAGGTCGTAGCTTCGATCGGAACATCATGAAATTTGTCATGGATGTTAACAATGACATGTATATGGGAACGAGTGATTTTGGGGTCGTTCGGCCGAAAAACATGGCCGCCAGCAGCCATCTTGGATTTTACTCTTTGCATGACTAAATCCTTTGGCCCGGGCTACAGGTCGTACCTTTGGTCTGATCTTTATGAAATTTGTCATGAATGTTGACATTGACATGTAGATGGGAACGAGTCATTTTGGGGTCATTCGGCCAAAAAACATGGCCGCTGGCAGCCATCTTGGATTTCAAGATTCAATCCATTGGCGCGGGCTACAGGTCGTACTGTTCGCCTGATCATCATGAAATTTGTCATTGATGTTAATAATGACATGTAGATGGGAACGAGTGATTTTGGGGTCGTTCGGCCAAAAAACATGGCTGCCAGCAGCCATCTTGGATTTTACTCTTTGCATGACTAAATCCTTTGGCGCGGGCTACAGGTCGTTGTGTTGGTCGGAAGTTTATGAAATTTGTCATGGATGTTAACACTGACATGTAGATGGGAACGAGTGATTTTGGAGTCGTTCGGCCAAAAAACATGGCCGCCAGCAGCCATCTTGGATTTTACTCTTTGCATGACTAAATCCTTTGGCGCGGGCTATAGGTTGCCTTTGGTCTAATCTTTATAAAATTTGTCATGAACATTGACATTGACATGTAGATGGGAACGAATCATTGTCGGGTCATTCGGCCAAAAAACATGGCTGCTGGCGGCCATCTTGGATTTCAAAATTCAATCCATTGGCGCGGGCTACAGGTCTTACTGTTCGTCTGATCATCATGAAATTTGTCATGAATGATAACAATGACATGTAGATGGGATCGAGTCGTTTTGGGGTCATTTGGTAAAAAAACATGGCCGCCAGCAGCCATCTTGGATTTTACTCTTTGCATGACTAAATCCTTTGGTGCGGGCTACAGGTCGTAGCTTTGGTCAGATGGTCATGAAATTTGTCATGAATTATAACAATGACATGTAGATGGGAACGAGTCGTTTTGGGGTCATTCGGTCAAAAAACATTGCCACCAGCATTTTACTTTTTGCATGACTAAATCCTTTGGCGTGGGCTACAGGTCATACCTTTGGTCTGATCTTTATTAAATTTGTCATGAATGTTGACATTGACATGTAGATGGGAACGAATCATTGTGGGGTCATTCGGCCAAAAAACATGGCTGCCAGCGGCCATCTTGGATTTCAAAATTCAATCCATTGGCGCGGTCTACAGGTCGTACTGTTCGTCTGATCATCATGAAATTTGTATGTCGTGGCTTTGGTCAGATCTTCATAAAATTTGTCATGGATGTTAACAATTATACGTAGATGGGAACGAGTTCTTTTGGGGTCAATTGGCCAAAAAAAATGGCCACCAGCAGCCATCTTGTATTTTACTCTTTGCATCACTAAATCCTTTGACGCATGTTAGACATTTCAATTAGCACCTTTCCTATTCCTCCATTTACTGTCAACCATTAAATTATTCCCCTACCTAAGTTGAGCTACAGTGTCATTGACACTTTCATTTGTATATGCACCAGGTCTCTTTGATCGCCGTTATAGTAAAGATTATATCTAATGCGGTCTTGTTTTTTGCTCGATTCGTTATGCCAATATATAACCCTTACAAATTAGCCAGAAGTCCGACACCATAATCTAATATGGCGGCCAAGATGGCCGCCGAAATGTGAAAATATGCTATTTTTCTGACATTTCACCACTTTTTGTTTGTCTCTATGGGAATATATTGGCATCTTGGCGTGAATTTATACATTGACGAACACAATGGGATCATAATACATATTAATTGTGGGATATTTTTGTCAAATATCACGTTTTCCCAAATGCCGAGATAATAGGTCAAAGCCGAATCGACGCTAATAACGCGATGTAATGTTTCGAATCAATGAAATTTATTGCTATCATAACAACACCCATGCATATATGTGCAGGAGATACTCGAGCTATGATTCCTCTTATACCTGAGTTGAGGAATATTCACCCAAATCCAAGATGGCGGCCAAAATGGCCACCAAAATAGAAAAATTGCTGATTTTATCATCAGTGAGCGTTATTGTCACGACAACTACACACCTGCTTATTATTGTGAATTGGGAACACTTAGACGAAGAACTGTCATTTTACCATATCCAAATAAAAGTTTCCAAAATGGCGCCACAATGGCACCGAAATGCCCTCATATTCACATCATTGGATACTATTGTCGAGACAACTCCATCCATGCTTACAGTTGAGTTGGAAATACTGAGGTACAAGAAAAAAAAATTCCAAATCGAACATGGCGGCCAAAATGGCCATCGAAATTTTAAAACACGCCTACATTCCTTAATTTCCTATACTTTCTTACGATGGGCGTTAATGTTTCGCGATTTCTACCCTCCATTACATGTTGAAATGGAATATTGATACGAAGTATTCATTTGAGTTTGGCAATTGATACTCACAGTCAAGATGGCGGCTAAATTGGCGGCCAGAAATTGAAAATAAATCGATATTTTCACATACTAATTTCAACTTTTTGTCATAATATCAATATGTGTGGACGAAACTGTACATAAACAATCTATTAGTTTAACTAAATATGTATCAAAATGCATAAAATGGCTCGTATCCTTCTGGAAAGTCGAAAACCCACCATTAATATCGCGATGTGGCATTTCGAAATCCATTCTCCACTTAACACCGATAATGGCCGTAACCGTAGGTGCGCCGAATAGTAATATTAGAACAATTACCTGATAACATATTCTGATTTGCCACATCACGTCCATAATTATCTGGACCAGCTTCCATTTCTTTGTCTGGTAAATCTGGGTCGCTCACATAGACAAAGTATTCAACACCTCCTGGGAGAAGGGTCCCTCTAATCATAACGTTTCAAACAATTCATTCTCCGGTGTCTAGCTTACGATTTTAAATATGCTAAATATGGGATTTGTGCGTCATCTTGAACTAGAAAGGCATATGGTCGATGAGTATACAAGCTTGCATAATGTCATCTCTATGTATGTGTCTCATACCCCATGGGGATAACGACATGTACACCTGGCGAACCAATTAGCTAGTCACTTCTCAATAGATGGTTCGACAACTCACAAACTTAGCGAACGCATTGGCATATGTGGACAACTTCGGCATTGTTTCGAAGGTTGCTAGCTGTCTCATTTCCTTGGACAGATGTATATCTGCTGAGGAGAAGACCATAATGTACCGACTACCCACAATTCTTGACCATGATCCCAAGGAAACTGTGTGATGTCCCGCAGTCGTCTCGTTGAATAGCTCCCAGCAGAGAAGAACAATACTCGCGGTGTTAGTTTGTGGACATACGCCATGATAGTGGGAATGAAATAAATTGGCCATGGTAAAATGGTCGGAATGGTGATGTTGCCAAGATATCACTTTGTTTACCCAACGTGTGTTGATCTGAAGCAAGATATCATCAACGTAACATTCCTCTAGATGTTCTTCGCGTTGAACATTTCACCCTTGTGTTGGTGGCATTTGTACTTTCTTGAACCATACCGACCACCACCCAGTGTGTGTATGACATATCAACCAACTATGAAAGGCATCGTCTTTAAGACTATACCCTAGTCTGGGTGTGTCTCATATAGTAGTAGCCAGTGGTACACTCCTGGTCCAGTTGATTGTGAACGGCTTCCAAACGGATGGGAACAATATTAGCATACAAGGAAAGCAAAGCCACACATGAGATCATGTCTGAATCTAAAACATACCCAAAGAAGGGCGGTGCAGTCATGGTCCAATTTCATTTCCGCTATCATGACACATGCCCACAAACTAGCACCGTGCGTATTGTTATTATCTGCTTGAATTTGTTCAGTGAGACAATTGCTGTACGCAACAAGATTTTTCTTTTGTTCATGGTCAAGACGTGTGGGTATGTTATGCATTATGGTCTTCTACGACTTAGCGGAAAGACATCCATCAAATGTCTGGCTTTCAACATTCGAAGCCATATACATAAGTTGTCCGGGTACGTCAGTGCATTAGATGAGTATGTGAATTGATGAACCATATATTGAGAAGTGGCTGTTTGGTAAGATCACCAGGTGTATATGTTGTTATTCCCATTAGGTCACCAAAGCTGAAAATACGCAGATAGCGACGTCCTTCTGAAAGCTAGTATATGCATCGACCACATTCCTTTCTAGTTTATCGCACAAAATAACGCTCAGATCCCATATGTAGCATCTGAATTATACCATAAGTTATACCACGAATGAAGATCGCCAAGAATAAGGATAAGAATTCCCAGCTTTCGAGACAAACACGTGAGCTGGGCACCGGCATATGTATTGTTTGAAATATTCCGATTAGTGGGACCTTTCTAAAAAGAAGTGTAGAAAACTGTGATGGTGTGAGAGAGATAGATTAATCTGACGAAGAGACGGAAACTGGTCCATGCAGATAATGCTGAATGTGGCACATCAGAATAAGCTGAGGTACTGTTGTTTTGATTTTTGGAGGCCATACTATGGCTATTTGGCGCACCTAAACGGTCATTATGGGCGCTTATGGTGGACAATGGATTTCGAAATGCCACATCGTGATAATTTATTGTGGGTTTTCATCTTTCCAGAGGCTACTGTTGGGACGGTTTACACTAAGACTCACTACTCACGCGTCGTTTAGTGTATGAATCTTATATAGGCGACCATGTTTGTATTCTAGTTATAATAGTTCGTTCTTCAACTTAACCACGTGTTCTTTCACTTTCTACATCTCTCCAATTCCCAATATTTGGTCACTCGAACCTGACTACCAGCTAAAATGGCTGATAGACAACAGAGAATACGCCGAGCACATCGAGGACAAAGTTCCAAACTGCTGAAGCTACTTGAAGAAGCGTTGGTACAACAGAACACAACGGAAACAACTCTCGTTCTGGCCAACTTAAAAAGAAAGCTAGCAGATCTCGAAGAGATCGATAAAAAGCTAATTTCCCTGTCTGACGAGAAGGACGATACTTTCGAAGATATTATCATTGAAGCGGATGAGTTTATTTACGGATTGAATAAACGAATAAATGAAGGAGATATCGCACTGAATGCCCTCTTCCTGGAGAAAAAAGACAAAGTCGAGTCAATTGAACACAAACCACCTCCCCGATCACAAAATGTTATCCTTCCAAGGACTGATCTACCAACGTTCGCTGGTGACATAATGCAATGGCAAACATTTTGGGAACTCTTTGATTCCTCTGTAAATTCCTGCACACAATTGAGAGATATCGATAAGTTCATCTACCTCAAGAATTCCCTGGCGGGAGACGCAAAATCGTGTATATATGGACTACCGCTAACATCTGCTAATTACAACAATGCACTAGAGCTGCTGAAAGCTCGATTTGGGAAAACTCATCGAATCATAGATTCTCACATGAAACATCTGGCAGATCTACCTCGAGTCACCTGGAACCTTCTCTCCATTCAGACATTTTATGACTACCTGGAGTCGTCCATTCGTGCGCTTCAATCTCTTGATAAGCCCGAAGAATCTTATGAGACAATGCTTCTACCCATTCTTTGGGATAAGCTTCCTTTCCAGCTAAAAAGCAATATGGCGAGAACTCATGGTAATACGGAATGGAAGCTAAACGAATTTCGGAAACTTCTTCAAGCTGAAATAGCTGTTCTGGAATCATGTCAACCAGATAAAGAACATAACACAACATCAACTACCAGTAGCGAAGATATTTTAGGTACGGTAACATCCCTCATCACCCCAACCACTGGGAACCGACCGAGAGTGTGTGTGTTTTGCTCAGGAAAACATTTTCCATCGGACTGCACTTCATTGAAAGACGTGGATTCCAGAATTAATTACATACGAAATCACGATTTGTGTTTCAATTGCTTGGGTAGACATAGGGTTAATGTTTGCAGGTCGCTGAAACGGTGTTTAGTCTGTAAAGCGAAGCACCATACAAGTATCCATCGGACCAGTAAACCGGAAACAGTTACTACCGAAGTGAGAATGTTTGCACCAAATCCAGACACAACTGTTGCCACAGCAGTAGCATCATCACCCGCCAATGTGTATCTAAAAACGGCGGTGGCAGACGTTTACGATAGGGAATGCTACAATCATGCAGTGGCACACTTACTATTCGACGATGGGTCGCAGAGATCTTTTATTTCGGCTAAATTTGCCAATGAACTTGGACTACACCCTGAGAAAAAGGAGAATCTCACAATATCAAGCTTTGGATCAGAGACACAAACTTGTCGCGAACTTGATGAAGTTACCATCCATATAGCGAGCGATACGTCCTTTATCGCCGTCAAAGCCCTGATTGTCCCTACAATAACAAAGGCACTCACTGTAGCTGTTAGACATCGTCGTGACTTACCTGAACTGTCTGGTCTTAAACTAGCACACCCACTCAATTATAGTTGTGATGCGTTCGATGTCTCTGTACTTATAGGGAGTGACTTTTACTACTCGTTTGTTGAAGACCACCATATCAAGACAGGAAATGGACCAATAGCTGTCAAATCGAAGTTAGGTTATTTACTCTGTGGACCGTCACTTACAACCCAAGCAACTCTAACGACAACGTCATTGAACGTCCTCACGCAACCGGACAACTTGGATTTGAAACGATGCTGGGAACTCGAAACAATAGATATCGGAGCTGATGAGACGAATCCACAATCAAGTTTCATGGATGAGTATGGCGTATCTACTGATATCGAAAAAGCCTTCTGGAACATTCCACGAGACACTCTTCTGTCGAATAACATCAGCACCGGGAAGGAATTTTCGCAACAAATCAATGATACGGATGATCTCACTCCATCTCACTTCCTGAATGGTCGACTTGCAACATTACCTCATCCAGACGTATGCGATGACGAACTGACTGATCCAAATTTTAACATCAATTCCACCGAGTTAAAAAGACGTGGACGAAAACGCACAGCATTATTACAGTCCTTCAAACACCGCTGGGCTCATGAGTATCTGATAAATCTAAGAGAGTTTCACCGTTTTACTGGCGACAATCGAGAATGCATTAAACATGGTTCAGTTTTACAGATAGATCAACAGGTCAAAACCAAGTTATCCCCACCCGTGCAAATTGCAGTTGAAAAGGAGCAACGACCAACGCGAGCCGCAGCTGAGCGCGCGAATGAACGAATACGCACGATATTTTTCAACGATGGTTAAACATTGTGGCGGGGAGTATGTTGGGACGGTTTACACTAAGACTCACTACTCACGCATCGTTTAGTGTATGAATCTTATATAGGCGACCATGTTTGTATTCTAGTTATAATAGTTCGTTCTTCAACTTAACCACGTGTTCTTTCACTTTCTACATCTCTCCAATTCCCAATAGCTACGACTTATGTTGAAACTAATAAATGGCCAAAAGTATGTACAGTGTCGACCATATGTATCGATATAATGACAAAAAGTTGGAATTAGTATGTGATAATATCGACTTCTTTTCAATTTCTGGCCGCCAGTTTGGCCACCATCTTGACTGTGAGAGTTTGCCAAACTCAAATGAATACTTCCTATCAATGTTCCATATGAACATGTAATTGTGGGCAGAATTCGCATAACAATAACGACCATCGTAAGAAAGTAAAGGAATGTGAGCTTGATTTCAAATTTCGGTCTCCATTTTGGCCGCTATCTTTGATTTGGAAAACAATTTATTGTATGAGATGCAAGGTAATTACTTCACCTCAGTATTTCCAAATCAACTGTCCGCGTGTGTGCAGTTGTCTCGAAAATAATGCCCAATGATGTGAATATGAGGGAATTTCGGTGATTTTTCAAAATCTTTCCGCCATTGTGGGTGCCATTTTAGATCTGGGGAACTTTTATTTGGATATGGTATAATGAAAGTACTTCGCCTAAGTGTTCCCAACTCACAATAGTTAACAGGTGTGGAGTTGTCGTGACAATAACGCTCACTTATGTTAAAATCAGCGATTTTTGGCGATTTTTCTATTTCTGGTGGCCATTTTGGCCGCCGTCTTGGATTTGAATGAATATTCCACAACTCGGGTATAAGAGAAATCATAGCTCGAGTATCTCCTGCACATATATATGCATGGGTGTTGTTATGATAGCAATAACTTTTATTGATTCGAAACATTACATCGCGTTATTAGTGTTGATTCGGCTTTGACCTATTATACCGGCATTTGGGAAACGTGTTATTGGACAAAACTATCCCGCTATGAATGTATATTATGATCCCATTGTGTTCGTCAATGACTCTTCTATACGATAAATGTATAAATTCACGCCAAGATGCCAATATTTTCCCATAGAGACAAACGAAAGGTGGTAAAATGTAAGAAAAATAGCATATATTCACATTTCGGCGGCCATCTTGGCCGCCATATTGAATTCTGGTGTCGGACTTCTGGCTAATTTATGAGGGTTGTATATTAGCATAACGAATCGAGCGGAAAACAAGACCGCTTTTTATATCATCTTTACTATAACGGCGATCAAAGAGACCTGATGCATATAAACAAAATGGCCGCCACGATGGACGCCATCTTGTCTGGAGTCTCTGCGGCCACTTTTTTTTGTTTGTTAACAACCGAAACAAATTAGAGGAGACATTAAGAAAGAAAATTAGTGGGGTGAAGTTGAGTCCTGGGGAGGGGGGTGCAGATGTCGACCAATATCTCCTGGACATATACGCGTCAAATTCGCAATGTAACATTAACGAAGAGTACATTCCATGAAGCCATATCAACATTACGTATGCAATATATCATCAAGAGTCGTTTGCTTTCCATACAATACCAATTCAAAAATTCTTGTTTCTATGTCGATGTGCTGGCTAACTGTTCCAAAGAGCGCACATATCACACTCTGCTCACATTGTAATCTCTAATTCTATCATGTTATCCGGTAAATTGAGACTAAATATTTCTTCATGTTGTCCCAAGTGCGTATTATCTCTTTTATAATCACCACTTGGAACAGACCGGTCCTGAAAAATTTTCCGTTTCCATAGTGTCCCACGAAAAATATTCTACTAAGACTGAGTCCATATTGTGCTAAATGCAAAAAATCGCACCCCACCTCCCGAATCTGGTCGAAATATCATATAAGAAAGAGCATCTCCTTATCGAAGTTGATGGTTATTGGCAGAATGAATACTGATTTCTCGGCAGATACCAGGATATCCACCATAAGTCTAATAACAACCAATTGCCAGAACTTTGAAATTTAAAAATCGATTTACTCGGAAACACAAAAAATGCACTTAGGAGAATGGAAATCAGGTCGCGTTATCTCAAACGCCAAAATACATGCACATTATAACGGACTTGTGGAACAAATCATACAGGTTATAATATGGGCTTATCGGAATGATTAATGCCCGTCATAATTGTCACTGAAAAACCATATATGCCCAACATTGTTCATGAAGTAGC
Source organism: Siphonodentalium dalli (assembly GCA_032622095.1). Classification (NCBI taxonomy): domain Eukaryota; kingdom Metazoa; phylum Mollusca; class Scaphopoda; order Gadilida; family Siphonodentaliidae; genus Siphonodentalium; species Siphonodentalium dalli. The sequence continues at coordinate 148,150,353 of CP136061.1, read as the reverse complement.
TGGATTTCATTTACATCTTTTGAGGTACGCTTTTTCAAAATTTCAGCAACAGTTGTTTATATATAATTTTATCACATCTATCCCATTTTGGTTTTAGCTGGATCACAGTTTTCTGAGTATTTTGAGATAGGTTTCAGGCCTGCAAATTTGAGGCGACCGACCATTCAATTCGCCTAAAATACAGGTCATGCCAAGGTTTTATAAATGCAGGTCTTGCGATAACCAGGGCTTACCTGACGCCAAGCATACACTTTAGTAACCAGGGCTTACCTGACGCCAAGCATACACTTTAGGAACAAGACGGCTGTCAATCAAGACTAGTCTTGCGATAACTAATTCTCACCTTAATTTTTGCTCTCTTTGTGTTTTCTTTGGGCTAATAGATAGAGTTATTCCTCCTATCATAGTGTGGTAAGACAAGCCCAGACTTGGAAATCTGAAGAGGACCAATTTGATTCTGAAAAATCAATGCACCATGTCTGAGTTTAGTGTGTCTGTCATTTGCAGAATGAGCTCCTCATACGAGTCCATACGAGTCATAGAGTGAATTTAGTGATGCTACCACACACATCATCAAATTCACCATCTGGGCCGGGACCTCATTTTTCTTAGTTCTCATTTTCCAAGAAATATCTATAGTCTCAAATTAACATTGTTTTTAGTTACTTTTTCCCTTCTGATAAGTATCTATATGCCCTAATTTGCAGAAGATAAATTGCATAATCAAGGTGACTATAATGGGTGAACATCACCAATTTCAGCTGGGGAACTTCAATATTATACTAGGTCTCCCATAGCAGTTGAGGCCTAAGCAGAATGAGGTTCCCAGAGGGTGATTGGTGATGCTAGGCTTGCTTTGCATGTTTCTCGGGAGTAAAACCAAATGAGAGCCAAGAATATTTTGTCTGTGGTCGCAACTTGTCGAGATTGTACATTATGTTACAAACAACAATCCATTATTTTAATAACGAATGCTCAATATCCAAATTAATGAACAGTTATTTCACTGTGAATGATTTAGTTATATCCCCTTTTTTAAAAACACTGTTTTGCACCTGTCAATCCATCCATCGTGGAGCCGTGCGGGTGCACATATGAGCCTTAGGTCGCCAGGGGAGGAGCCTAAGACAAAATAATAAAATAATAATATTATAATAAATTAATTTATATAGCGCAAAAATTATGAGACATATATTCTAATGTTCTTTACATATGAGCTCTGATAAAAATGTTAAATAAAATAGTTCATAAAAATAATTAAGTTGATGAGACAAATCTACTACTTGTTAGACGTTATGGCATATACCTTTCGAAACTGGAATGTTTTAAGGCGCTTCTTTATGGGAGGCCAAATTCACATTTAATAATGAATTGCGCTTAAGCGCAAATACCACATATTGTGCTTAAGCGCTAATAGGGCATTTACGCTTAAGCGTAATTAATTACGCTTAAGCGCAATTAATTGCGCTTAAGCGCAATCAATTGCGCTTAAGCGTAATTGTGACTACTATCTAACCTACCCATAAACTATTAGCATGACCTGGTGTATCACCTAGCAACACAAGATGAGCATTGGGCTAATTTTGACCTGTACTCAACAGTCAAACTGTGAGTATGTGTTCAACAAGGAGAATCCCCTAATTACATATTATCAGCATCCCTCTATCCAAAGAATTGATGTCGCCTTCCCGGAACTCTAGTAATGTTTTGTATGATGTTTTTAATGTATTTTTGCACAGATTTTAGCCTTTACTATGGTAATATCCTATACATGCATGCTGTGTCACTGCATGAGGGCTTTCTTACCTCATACAGTAATGCTCTATTTAATCGACTTCTTAACCACAGCAGAATTATGGGTAACTTTTCAGGATTTATTCGGAAATATGGCTTGTTGCCATTCATCGAAAAGCTCTCGAGAGCTTTCCGATGAATGGCAACAAGCCATATTTCCGACTAAATCCTGAAAAGTTATCCATAATTCTGCTGTGGTTAAGGAGTCGATTAATTAGAGCATTACTGTATGGTTTACTTATTGACTTAAATCAGGGGGAAAAAACCCTATTTTCATATTATCAGCATCCCTGTCCAAAAAATGGTGTGTAATTACTGGAGCTTTGGTGTCTCAGTCCTGAAGCTCTAGTTTTTCTTATTAAATCAGCAGCTCTTGCACAAATCTATAGTATTTCCATGATCATATAGTGTGAATGTGGTGTCTTGCTTCCCTCATATGGTGTGCCTGTATACTCGAAAATTTTAGAAAATCAATGTCGCCCCGACTAATACAGAAAGTAATGCTATTGCAAGTAGCCCCAACTAATATATACCGAAGATAATATAATGCTATCACGAATCGCTCCAACTAAAACAGAAGGTGAGACTATTGCGAGTCAGCCAGCCATTTTGATAAAGAAGTTGGGCTAGCTCCCTACCCATCCAAACCAATGAAACCAAGAAGTGACATGTCAATAGGAGTTAATGCTAAGTTATGGAGAAACCTATTTATTCACCAGGGGTGTTTTGTTACATATAACCATGAATTGCGCTTAAGCGCAATTAATTGCGCTTAAGCGCAATTGATTGCGCTTAAGCACAATTGACATTTGAGACCTTTTTCAAGGAATCTGGAAGCGATTTCCAGAGGTGAGGACCAGCAAATAAAAATGCCCTGTCACCAAATGGCTTAGATTTGTAGAATTGTACCTGCAAAAGAATTTTTTTTATTAGATCTCAGGCCATAATTCACATTTACTGTTTTCTCCTGAACAAGATCATTAATATAAGATTGTGCCATATTGTTTCTGGATTTATATAGCAGACTTTGAATTTTGAAGATGAAATGGTACAATGACTGGCAGCCAGTGTAAAGTCTTCAGCACTGGAATCATATGCTCAGACCATGGGGTGAAGCATACAACTCGAGCTGATATATTTAGCACTTTCCTCAAGCGTTCATATTGACAGTGAGGTACATCAAATAAAAGAGAGTTGAAATAATCAAGATGAGATGTAACACAGACATGAATAAGAGTTTGGTGGAATCGTGTGTAAGGAATGGTCGAATCTGTCTAATTTTATACAATCCATAGAATGCTTTCTTGCATATGTTATGTGGTTGTCCATTGACATGTTTTCGTCGAAATATGCTCATAAATTGCCAACATTATTCCCAGAATTGATATGGGAATCACGAACACAAATAGAATCAATGGACACTTTCTCCAACTGCTGCCTAGAACCGATTACCATGAATTCTGTTTTGCTGTCGTTTATCTGTTTGAAATCATCCATGCTCGAATTTCAGATATGCAGGTCTCATTTTGTTGAGTAGGTCGAAATGAGAGATATATTTGTGTGTTGTCGGCTTATCCATGAGCAGTTGGAAGATGAAATTTATTTATGGAGAACAGATGGAGAGTAGAATAAGAAAAGAAACGGACCAAGACAACTACCTTTGGGAACACCACAGTTGAGTTGGAATTCCTTGGATAATGAGCCATTGATGAGAATTGTCTACTTCTGGTTGTTAAGATATGATTTAAGCCATGATATTGCTGATCCAGATAATCCAAAAATAGATTCCATACTGGTCATTAAACTATCAAATTTGAATGATTTTAGATTAATAACATGGCTGAAGACAGCCATCACTGGATTTTACTCTTTGCATCACAAAATTTTTCAGCATTTTTAATACAATTGATTTCAAACTTCTTATGGGCCCGGGGTCCCATCATGCATTGGAAGCCTGCGGCACCAGGCTACTAGCTGTGTGATGTTTTTATCTTAAACAGAGCCTTTATTCAGTGACGGCACATGTGTGCGCTTCGCACACATTTTGATTATTTTAAACATTTTGATTTGATATGTGTCTCAGTGCGTCATTGCTACACAGAGTCATTAGCGTCTCTGTAATAGAGAGTTAACTCTATCACAATCGATAATGCTAGCTGAGCGTTTACCCTGTCGGGGATTGAGTCCGCCCCTGTGCCTACTGGACTGAGCTGCTAATCATGTTAACGACTGTGACGCTGGATTATACGTGAGACAATTGAGTGAGTGAACTGTGTATGACAATGTATTGTGTGTAATTGACTTGGCGTTGTAAATATGCTTGGCTAGAGTAAAGTTGTGCATTCCGATACCCTCCGATCTTCTCGCTTTCATTCGATCTGCCCAACATTTGGTCCCTCGAACCGGATTAATCTCAATATGACTACTACCGACACAGAACACTGGACACAGCTATTCGACAGAACTCTGGAACTGCTAAACAAAGCGAACCCATTGATGGACCTACCTATTTCTGATACTCCTGACACCCTTCGAAGCCTACATGCCGAGATTGGAGAAAATGTAGCAACTCTGTGTAAAACATCATGGAAATTGATCAGTCACATAGAGGAAGATGACGTGTATCTTCAAGAAGCTGACCTGCATATGATTGAAGACGCTATGTACCCTCTGAGAGATAGGTGTCGCATGATCCGACAACACCTGGACGGTCTTCTATATGTCAAAGGCAGCTGTGTTTCCCGATTGGTGAATTATATTCCGACGCCTGGTGTTGGTTCCAGTTTACCAAATGTTCAGTTGATACCTGATGCATGTAGTGCTTCGCCTGTTGCTCCAAGATCACATGAGCCCCTGTCTGCTACCAACCTCATAACCACAGATGAGAGTTCTACTGGCGCTCCGATATCTTATGTCTCTCTGATGTCACTTGATGTTCTCATTCCGAAAGATACCGATGCCATCTCCGAAGAACAGGTTACTTCTGCACGTCCGGATTATCCTGCTCACATCGAAGGACTTTCCGTTACATGTGTCAGCCTGGATTAAGTGTCTATTCAACGTCTGTTAACTATACGACCTGTGATCTCCGGTCTACGACAGATTCTTTGGTACTATGTGAGCAATCGCCAATGCCAGATGTGTTTCAACAGACTAACTCACCATTACATGCTATGCACGCATTGCCAGGATTTCGAACATCGCATCAATTGCTCCCGACTTTCGTCGCATATGACCTTACGATTGTGATTGCCAGCTTGTCATTTATCAGTCAAACTCTCCCTTGCTATGGACAGTCTTCGTTTGATGATCGACTTGTACATGCGCACATGTCTGGACATATGATTCCATTCGGATGTCCGAGACCAGATTATACTGACCAACATCTGTCATGTTGTATTGGGTTTCTCATGCCGTCTTATTCCGGACAAAGTAGGGTACTGCATGTGACAGTGGACGTCCGTCCCGTCCCCGGAGGATGTTGGGGATTGAGTCCGCCCCTGTGCGTACTGGACTGAGCTGCTAATCATGTTAACGACTGTGATGCTGGATTATACATGAGACAATTGAGTGAGTGAACTGTGTATGACAATGTATTGTGTGCAATTGACTTGGCGTTGTAAATATGCTTGGCTAGAGCAAAGTTGTGCATTCTGATACCCTCGATCTTCTCGCTTTCAATCGATATTCCCGACATACCCGTCCGCTCTAAATCATGGAAAATCGCACTATAACTGTTGTCCGTATATACGACCAAACACATGCAGTGTTAAAAATATAAAACATTTGATTCGCGATTTTCCATTTTTTCCCTTTTACGAGTTTCGGTGGAATTTGCCAAATGGCTCGACCCTCCATGGCGCTCTACATCGGGCATGTTGCTTTCATAGTAGAGCAGTGAATCTTTGGGGGCTCACCTATGGTATATCGTTGTACCTGCTCATGCATTAGCCTTGCTCCTTGGTAAGCCAGTTTGAATTTGGGTAATATATATCACCAGTTAACAACGTTACATGCTACAAGGAGTAAACGGTCCACTCTAAAACTTATGCAATCATACTAAAGTTGCATGTGGATACTTCTAACCACGTCCACTTGTCAAAAAGTTTTTATCTCAATGTTTGATTTTTGGAGTAAATTTCCGCATTTGTTTTCGGTGGAATTTGCCCACCACGACGCAAGCTCTCCGTTGAGCAGGTTGCATTTATAGTAGAGCGGTCAAATTTTGGAGGCATACCTACAGTATACTGTACATGCTCCTGCATTAAACTCGCTCGTTCATTAGCCCGTTTGGATTTGGGGCTAAAAAAAAATAGTGATAGACTACTTAAGTATACATATTTATGTTATATAGCGTTGTCACGAGTAAACCGTTCCATCTGAAAATTAGAAAATCGTACTCTAGATGCGTGTGAACACTACCCATCAGATGTAATCATCAAGAAAATTTTATCTCGATCTTTGAATTTTGCCCATTTGTGATTTTCGGTGGAATTTAAAAAAAGACTGAACCCACACCGACTCGCACTCTCAGTTGGCCAGGTTACTTTTAAGTATAGCGGTCAAACTTTGTGGGGGTACATACAGTATCCCAATGTACCTGCTACGGCATTACCTTGCTCTTTAATTAGCCCGTTCAGATTTGGCGGGAATAATAGGTGCAATTTTACCGTTCCCCGTATAGCGGAAAGGCCTGGGAGAAAAATCTTTTAAGCGGCATATTCGGGTCCGAATAACATCCCATTCGGAATATGCGATAAAAAAATAATAGCACTGGACTTCTAAAAAAAACCAAAAAAAAAACCTCGGATTATTCATCCTGGTGTATAGTGTGTCCCTATTTATGGGCGGTAACTCCGCATGGAAAGCATGGACTCAAGTTTTGATGCCTGTGGGCAGTAGGGCATATTGAGGTGTATCCGTTATATGACTACTGGTTAGAACTCATTAGCCCCAACGTACGTACCAAATTTCAGTTTGCTATACCTCATACTTTCAGATATTAAGGCGTTGCAAAATTGTGGAGTATATTAATAATAATAATGAAAAATAATCGCAAAAGGACCATAACTCGGTCAAGAAACATTGGACCGATATGCAGATACCTTTATTTTCTGTAGACGTTAGATGCCTACATTCTCTGGAGATTTTGTGCTCCCACTGCAATTAGTTTCTGAGTATTTCCAAATAAACAGAAAACGACCCCAATAGAAAAACAATATACTTCCTTGGTTACATCATGGAAGTATAATAATAATAATCCGAATAAGCGCTCGCATATTACTATTTCCTTGGCTTCGGGAGTAAAAAAATATTTGAATCGAGTCAAGGAACCCACCCATCAAAGCTCATAGTGATCAGATATCAATTTTTTAAATCTATTATTTTTCACCACCGATAATATTTAGTGGCCCAGTAACATTCCGAAGAGAAGACGGTCTCTGAACAAATTGCGGATGAAGATGGATAACTTTAAAATCAAGGGGCTTTTTTGTGTCAGATATTTGACAAGCCGGCAAAATATTGTTGGAACAAAATGTTGATAAATAACAGATTTTGAGCAATTTTATACTGTAGTTGACTGGTTAGCATTATTTTTGTGCAATTAATCGATTCTGATAACTGAAGTGGCATTTAAAAAAATGTTGTTGGAACCTGATGATATGGGGACCATCAAATCGGATTGAGTACCTTTAAAAAAATGTTCAATTAGCAAAACAATTTTTTTTTAAAGTTTATTATTACATGTATTGTAATCAAACTTTTGAAAAACTAACACCGTTATAACCTCCGCCAGGGTTCCACGAGTCACCACACAAAAGTTTTTGCAAAAGGTCCAGGGGTCAGGTACAAAAATCCGAACAGACAGACATATCCTACTCTTTTATATATATAGATATCACTAGCTAAAAAAAAGGCTTCCTTTGGGAGCCTTTATTCAGCTTCGGAGGGGAATAAAATTGTTGTTTTAATTATTTTTTTTCTTTAGATTCAACTCCATTTAACAAAAAATTAATTAATCAAAATTCTGGAAATCTAATGCTGTTTCCCTAGCTTTTCCTAATTTACTCTTTTATATATAAAGATTATTCCCTCTCCGAGTTTTGCTATAATGTTATTGACACTTTCATTTATACCGCCACGATGGGATGTGTACTGGATTACATGCGGTTGGTCCTATCTGCCTGAGCATATATCTCAACTATCAGTTAACGATCTCAATGAAATTTGAAAAGAATGTTGGCTATCAAGAGGGGTATCCAATGATGTTGCTCGCATTTTTGTTCTTGAGTTATTCCTCTTTGTTCCTGGGAATGTTGATTTTTCATCCATTGAGAGCAAATATCTCAGCCGTTGGTTATCAGATATCAAAATAATTTGTATGGATGTTGGCCATCAAGATGGCTTTGATAGAAGTGTCCAATGAAGTTTCTCTCATTTTTCGTTCTCAAGTAATTTCTCTTGGTTCATCTGGAAATGTTTTTTCCTCCTCCGTTCAAGCTGATATCTCAGCCATATATTATGAAATTTGGTAAGGATGGTGGCCATTAGGATGGCTTTGATAGAAGAGTAAAATTTAACCCACTGATGTGACCAAGATTGGTTACTATCTAGTGATATTTTTACTTTAGGATATGTCCAAACTTGTGTGATATGCCACTTAGGTTTATGCACTGAGCGTCAGCCCAGCTCTTTTTTTCTTCTATTTTTCCATCATCCTGGCTCACTTCCAAACACAAATTGTACTGAGATTTCAACCAATACATATCCCACTCATATAGACCCCAGGCATTGTCACTCCTTAAGAAGTGGTTTAATCCAGCTAAGTAACCAGCATTAACACACACTCGCTGAAGCGTGCTTCAATACAACTACCCCTATTGTCAATGTTCGTCAGTTTAACAAGTATCATTCTGATATCCCAAGTTGTTATTTTTTTTATGGAGAGATCGTTGGATTGACAAAAGCAATGCACCTGTCAATATTTTAAATACATTCCAGGGCACGGCTGTAGATGGCGGGACCGATTCATTTTATCCTCATATCAAATCTCACATCATATATAAAGGTATGTACTTATTGATTATATAACACACAACACATTGTCACTCAGCTGTGCTGGCATTTGATTGTGTCTTATGTAGTCCTCTGTTATCGTATACCACCCATGAGTTAGAGTGGTTCTAATTTTGAACTTTCATGTTAGTGAAAAATATTGCACTGCATAAGAAATCATACAATTGGTTATACATGTACTTCTTACATGTTAGTAGACATTTTTACTTGCTGTTTTATTAAGGGGGAGGTCAAGTAACCAATTTTGAATGGCATTTCCATGCAAATCTCCACAGCAAAAGTTACAGAGTTGCAAATATTTCTTGATGTGACTTTGTGTGGTATTGAAAACAATACACATTAAATTTATCAGGCAGGTCGGCTTGGAAATTGTTCCATTAGAATGTTGATTTATTTATTTTTAATTTTTATTGATTTTTCAAAATTTAAGTCAAGTGTTTATTTCCAGAAAAAAAATTCTCAAAAATAAATTTATAGCAAACATTGCCTATTTACCAAGCCCAGTCACCAGATAAATGCTATGTCTGTTTAATGATATGGCTGCTTTAGTTCCCAGACACTTCATATAAAACTTTTGCTGGGGAGATTTGCATGGAAATCCCCATTCAAAATTGGTCACTTGACTCCTATTAACCACAGCAGAATTATGGGTAATTTTTCCGGAAATATGACTTGTTGCCATTCATCGGAAAGCTCTCACCGTTGAATGTCAACAAGCCATATTTCCGACTAAATCCTGTAATATTACCCATATTTCTTCTGTGGTTAAGGAGTCGATTATTTAGGGCATTACTGTTGGGTAGAGCAAATGATGGAACCTAATGTGCTGGTAGCTATGGGTACAATAATACACAATAATATTACAATAATGTTACAATAGCGACTAATTGCATGTTTAACAAAAGCCAGTAAGTGTAATTAATTAACAGTACAAAATGTACTGACAAAAGACAGTTGTATTTCTGCTGGTATGGAAAAGCACGTGTTTATACTGTAAAACGTGAACAAAATGTAGTTTAAAAATATTAATGTCGATAACCTTTATTTTTGTTTTGAGTGTCTAACATTGACGCAGTTTGGATAACATGGTTGTTGAATGACAAGTTTCCCCTTCTGTCCCATTATTATACCCACTGTGTGTTTACATAACGAGGAAGCCAGTTCTTTGTGTTTGGCCACATGTAGGAACATACCGACGTTGTCACTGAACACGAAAAATGTTTTTACAGTACGGTTGTTGGACAGGCGTGCTTTGCACGCGCACGCGACTCATGTTTACCGCGTTTTCAGCTATACGCCGTTAGAGATTGGGTTCTAAATGAGATTTTAAGATTGAAATGTTTCGAAACAGGAAATGTTTGAACAGAAGCATGTTAGAAGAAATAGAAAAGCACGTTAGTTTCGGTTTCGGTTTCGTAATTGGCTTCCTTGTTGGTGGAATTCCCGGGAAAATCTTCCTTTCACTTTGAATCCTCAGAATTGCAACTGGAACTTCAGGTTTTTACAAACGTTTACAAACTCAACAAACAACCAAATAAATATACAAATTTAAATAAATCATGCAATTCAAAAATAAATATGGAAACATACAGGAAATGTGTGTCAACAGAAGCTTGTTAATGAGAAGAGATCGAAAACCACGTGTGTTATGAAATCGATAATTGCCGTCTTCGCTCGCGATGGTCATCTTCATCAACTATGTATTAAGTTTTCCCATAAAATACGTTTTTCAAGGTAAATAGTTTTACAAATTGCTATAATTTCGGCAGCATGAGGTGACTTTTTACCCCTTCTCATCAACATTTTTGGCGATTTTCGTATGCATAAAAACGGAATAGAGTCCGACCCTTATGCAAATAAACGATTTAAAAAATAGTCTTTTTATGAGAAAATGGTTTGGTTCATGCATATTTTATGCAAATAGCCGAAATATGCATTTAAACGATATGCAATTAACTGGAATTGACTGTATATACATATACAACTAATTAATGTTAATAATGTTATTGCCCCTTCACACAGCATCAATAGAAATAACTTAGGATTACCAATGATAAATATTTTGCTAGTCATTTCTCTAAACTTGTAATTTACAGTTAATTTACAACATATATATAGAATATGTAGCTAGTGTCGTCGCTTAAACTGTTTATGTCCGTGAGGGGGATTTGAGCATTTATTGGGCGGGGCTCTGCCGAGTCCAATAGATGCCAAATCCCCTGAACGGACATAAACAGTTTTAGCGACAACATTAGCAACATATTTTACTTATCCATCACACAAAACATGCATTTTGTGCGGTAAATCTGTCATTTTCCTCAGTTTTACATTTGTTACTTCGATTACGCCCTTACATTTATAAGGTCAAGCAAACTAGTTAGCATTCATGACGTGGAAAAACCGGATTGCAGCTTAGAGCGAAATAGTTCGCTGGGTTATTTTAATAGTTATTCTAAGCTGGCCTTTAGCTAATAGTTTATAGATGTTTTAGAGTGAAAACACATATCCGCTTACGAATTTTGTATCAATTGCGGTGAATTATGGACGATAAAAAGGTCCCAAAATCACAATGACGTCATACAGGTCCGTTGACGTCCCTATTTACCTGCGCAATTTACATAAACAATTATGTCATGAACGTAGTACTAACCTAATAAAGCTACGTTGACCTAATAAAGCTAATTTGACGTAATAAACGTAACGTTTATTAGGCAGGCTTTATGGAGGCAATAGAGGTTGTGAGTGGTGGATAAATATGTTTTATTGTACTGACCCCAGTTCACCACATGAGCTGAATATAGAGTGGGAGTAACAATTTGTAGTCTACAACCCTTTCGTGACTGGAGCTGCACTGGTGAAGCATTAAAGACCCTGTGCCAGTGCATTCTCTTATATATACTCCCATAGGGAGCCTCAATATGTAAGAGAATGCATTGGTTTACAAGGTAAGTAAATATGGTTAGACCGTTGCATTCTCTTACATATGGGAGCGTTCCTATTGGTGACTCGCATATATAAGCGAATGCCCCTCCTACAGCGCCTGATGCAGATATACTAAGCAATCTTACAGGAGAGAGAGTGTTTGGGGGGGGCTAACCCCGGGATTCTCCTCGAATGGGCCTTTTGGCCCATTCCCGCCCATTCCCTAACCCCTCATTTTATAGCCTTAATAAAAAAATTTAAAAAAAGAAGACATATAATACATTTTTCAAAAGTTCATTTCTTTTTCTTTTTCCTTCTTTTGGCTGGTGGCTCTTTTGGTGGTGTAATGTTGTTGCTGTTGGCTTCTTTTTCGCGTTGTGCACGTATGACTTCTATAGTTGCGGATGTATCGTCGCGTCGTGGTCCTGGTAAAAAAGGTTGCCAGGGCTTCTTCCATTGCTTGGATAACACTGTCTGTGTATCTTGATGCGGTTGTTTCCATCTGAACAGGACTTTTCTCGGGAGACACCTGTTCGATGTAGTTTGGTGCCTCCGGGGTGGAGAAGGGTGGATCCATCTCCATATGCGCCTGCGACTCCGGAGTGGCTGATGGTGACTCCAGCCGTACTCCAAACCGCGCAGGATCTGGTGGTGGAATGTCAGTCTCCTGCACGGGCCTACGACTGGAAGCGGCAGTCTGCATGGCTGGATGCGGGGGGGACCGCTGGTGTGACATTAGTGGACCCTGTCTGGACCAAGTGGGAGGAGAATCTGGGCGTATCAGATCTCCTCGCTATCCACCTGGCCTTCCGTGCTGCATCTCTACGGCATCTGGAGGGTGTCTTCTTCCTCTTAGAGCTGTTCTTTCCGGGCGCAGCTGTACACGCTGGTGTCGAGTTGGCCACTCGATAGTCAAGGTATACCTGTACATGTGGTCCCCGAGCTTGGATTGTCCAGCTCAAGGTACTCTCCACGTGCCGGCGAGACAAATAATAGCTCCACCACCGCAGCAGGGATTATAGCTAATCCCATAATCCGCTGCGGGGTAGTCGAACGAAAGCCAGGTGGTTAACTGGAGCGATCCAGAAAGCGTCTTCTCCCGTCTCCAGCTAAATCCAGAGTGACTGATGAGCACTCTTACAAGTTACAATTCTGCATGTGCATGGCTTCCCTCTCTTTTCCCCACTCTCTCCTCGCCCTCCCTCCTATAACATATATATATATATATCTCTCTTTTTATCATTCTCTCTCTTTCTCACCCTCCCTCTGCCTCTCATGTCCGAACCTGTTAATTTATCTCCCAAGTATATTGAGTATATCTGAACCTGTTAATTTATCTCCCAAGTATATTGAATATATCTGAACCAGTTAATCGATCCCGTAAGTATATTGAGTACATCTGAACCTGTCAATTATATCCTAATTATATTGAGTACATCTAAACCTGTTAATATTCCCCTAAGTATATTGAGTATATCTGAACATGTTAATTGATCTCCTAACTATATTGAGTATATCTAATCGAGATGTTCTCACCTATCCGGCATGTATTATATCGGAGGTAGATGTGATAATCCTCAACATGAAACAGTTGTCACTTAATTATAGTCTGTGTCGGCATGCAGTCACTAAGGTTTTTAACATTTTTACAGTTTTTTCATTTAAGTAACAGTCGTTTGATTTACCAGTATTACATTTGCACCTAACAATTTTTATAATATAACAGAATACATTTATATGACAAATACAATAACAGAATAACATAATAATCATTACATGCATCATCAAAAAGTCTTCAATAGCCAGATAAATATCCGACCTGTCTGAACCTGTTAATCTCCCAAGTATATTGAGTATATCTGAACCTGTTAATCGATCCCCTAAGTATATAGAGTATTCTGAACCTGTTAATCGATCCATATTAGGTTGTGTTTGGGGGGGCTAACCCCGGGATTGTCGGAAGGACCGAATGGTCCTCCCCCTAACCCCTCATATTTTTGCCTTTATTAAGAACACACACAAAACAAAAGAAGCATTTTTCTGTTTGAATTATTTTTTCTTTTTTCTCTTTTTCTTGGAGTTAGGCTTTTCTGTTGAAGATGGGGGTGATGTCTGATATGTCTGCTGTAATGTAGTCATAAGCTGTTCATGTTTCCGTTTGTCTTCTTTCTTTTGTTTTTCCCATTCTGCATTCCATTTTTCTGTCTCTTCATTGTATCGTTGATTTTTAGCATGGAGAGCTTGGAGAGCTGTTAATGCTGTTCCCCCATCTTCATCAGGAGCAGGGGGTGGTGATTCCTGTTCCTTTTCCATGGTGGTGGTGGAGATGGAGGACACCGGGATGTGATGGTACTCCGGTGTCCGAGGTGGTAAACTGTCCAACTCCACATCGAAGCTGGCGGCAGGAACATCGGGGGTGGTGTCCTCGTCCCTTTCTCCGCTCGCCTCAATGACGACAGCAGGGACATCCGGCAGATCAACGGAGGCCCTGCTAGCTGTTGTGATGTCGTCTGTCTCCATGCAGGTCGGGTCGTCTGGGCGTCTCTCAGACAACTCTGACCTACCGGCTGTGACACTGGACGTCGGCTGGACCACATGGGGAGGGGTGACCGGCAGATCAACGGTCACCCCCATCTTCTTATTCCATTTCGCCCATCTGGCAGCGTCCCTTCTCCATCTAGATGGCATCTTCTTTTTTGGAGGCCCTTGCTTCATGGTACAGCGGGTTTTCGGCGTTCCTGTCCTGGGCAGAAGACCTGGATGCCAGCTTCTTCTGTCCGGAATTCGATGCAGAGGACCAGAGAGCCCCTGTCAGCCTGGAGTGACCAGCTGGCAGTGTCCACAATCCGGCTCCTCTGCATAGCAGCTAACGCGGCGTTGGGGATCAGCTCTATAATCCGTCCTGAGCCTAATCCAAAACCATCTCACTCCGGCGTTAGCACGAGGGCGGCTGCTTCCCGAAGGTCACAATCCACACAACTCACTCGCGCTAACGTCTGATGATCGGAACAGCAAGCACACAAGGAAAAATTATTGTGTTCTCTGCTCAACGATCACCAGAGTTAATCGATCCCCTAAGTATATTGAGTATATCCGAACATGTTAATTCAACTTAATTGATCCCCTAACTATATTGAGTACATCTGAACCTGTTAATATTCCCCTAAGTATATTGAGTATATCTGAACATGTTAATTGATCCCCTAAGTATATTGAGTATATCTGAACATGTTAATTGATCCCCTAAGTATATTGAGTATATCTAAACGAGATGTTCTCACCTATCCGGCAGGTATTATATCGGAGGTAGATGTGATAATCCTCGACATTTAATAATTGTTGCTTATAGTCTGTATCGGCAGTTACTTACATTTTTAAAAGTTTTACAGTTTTTTCATTTAAGTAACAGTTGGGCTGATTTACCTGTATTACATTGGAACAACAGTTGCCCTCTATCGATTTATTTTCATATAACAGAATACATTAATAACATAATAATCATGACATCATCACAAAGTTTTCAATAGCCTGATAAATATCCGACTGATTCTAAATATGCTATCATTCCCAACTGCTCTTCTCTATATTAAAACCCTCTTGTAGTGATAAAGACTGTTGTACACGCTCCTCTATTTTCTCTGGTTTGGTCTGACATGATGGTCATTGCTTACTTTTAGTATGGTCATGATACGCCTGTTCTATTTTTATGAATTCGATGAAGTTGAACAGATTAGGTTTGCTCCCCGGCAGATAATTTTGGAGCTTCTTGTGCCAGCCTTCGACAGATAGATAGCAGTGACTGGTATGGATATCTGTCGAACTATGGTTTTAAGCTCTGCAAGGATGGTGTCAGCAGCAACTTGGTCCTGGACTGAATCGTTGTTATGCTGGCTTTTGTAGGATGTGACAATGTCGTTCTTGGTGTTAACAGTAGCATTATGAACACTCTTAGCCGTGTGTGTTTGTTTATTACTTTTTGACGGATGGAACCACTTAACAGCCAATATGATTGACGCCTTCCCATGGTGCCTGACGCATGTATCTTACTACAGACGAGCATAATTTTAATCACGCAACAACTCAATTATTGAAAACTCCCCACCACTGTCATCATTTCACGATTCATCTGTCCCCCTCCTGTCTTCTACATTCTCGCCCTCTCTCTCTCCCTCTCTCGCTCTCCCTCTCTCCCTGCCTCATGCTTTCCCTAACACTATCTTCTTCCATCCCTAACTCAAATTTAGTTATATATCTCCACTTTTCCTAAAACCATTATTTCCCGTCTGATCGATACCCTCCCTCACTTATTGGGGAAGGGACATGTCGCCAAAGAGGAGAAGACTTCATTTAAGCCCTCGGGCTTGTTGTCTGATCCTCATTTCCATAATTAACACTTATATTTTGTATATTTATGACATCTGTATATTATGTTATTTGTTTGGATTTAGAAATAAAAATATGATTACACTAACAGTAGCACTGCATGTCTTTGAACAGCATCGCCAATGTACACTCTCGTTTCTTCGAAACTTAACACAGAACTTAAAGCGGTTAAAGATCAGGTATTTACTGGCGCTATGATTAGGATTATAACATTTTTAAAGAAATATATCTTTTAAATCACTTTTAATATGCCCGTTTTTTAACCCTTCCATGACTGGAGCTTCCTGAAATTTTGCGAAAACCATGCGCCAATGAATTCACTTATATATGAGAGTCTCCCCAACTGAACATTTCCTACCAATGAATGTGAATCATTCTGCTCTTGTATTATCTGATTTTCTGTCTATCTGCTTTATTAGCTGAACTCCCCTCCAAATATATAATAGACCATTCCAATATATTTTTATAACTGAATGGGAGAATCCATTCAGTATAGAAAGGGGTTTAAAGTTTTGGGAGACTGCTGATCTATGATGTCAACAATTCGGTGACTCCCTGCACCACAAAGATCATTACACCGACATTATTTACATGCCTGTATGTTTGCATGAACTGTTTATACAATTTGACTTCAGGTGACTCCTATTATCTTCTCTGACTCCTTTCATGTCCTGTTTGTTTTCCTTCGATTTAAAGGTTTTAAATCACTTAACATTGGTGTGGCCACTTGCCAACAGGGATATGAAGTAGATTTGTTCTTTGCTGCGAACCCCAAATTTGGTCATGATCTCAGATGCTATTTGAGGCAGCAAGTTGTGCATCAGACCCACACATTATTAGGAATTAATTGGCCTTTGCCATGATATATTTATATTTTATAAACACTATATTAAGTCATTTGAGATCAACAGCACCTATCCCGTAACATCACCCCCACCCCCCCCCCCCCCCCCCCCCCCCCCACCCCCCACCCGAGTCATTTTACTTTTGTGCACCAATTGTCCCACACAGTGCTTGGGCTAATGATAAATGCTCTTTATTGATCATATACATTACTTTTATCCCTTTAACCCTTTCAGTGCCAAGTGCAATTTTTGTATCAAACCATATTTCCTTGATCATTTTTCAAATTTTTTGATTATAATAATGTGATACATTGATGGAAAGAGCTATACAAAAATCGAACTTGGCACTGAAAGGGTTAAGTCATCTGAGGTCAAAGGCTCCTATCCCATGACAATCCCCTGGTAGGTGACCCATATGTACCAACATTGCTACATATCTTTTATGCTGATAAGATACACTCTGTTAGTGCTCATATTTTTCCCTTTAAGTCGCCTGAGGTCAACGGCATCTATCTCATGACACTATAGATCACTATACGGTTCCATTTATCCCCATGTTTCAATTTTCACTGACCAAATTGCAACCATTTTGGGTATATAGTTAATTATTAGCTCAACTTTACTTTGTAAAGTTTGAGCTATTGCCATGGCTTTGTTGTCCGTCGTCCGTATGCGTGTGTGCGTGATGCATCAACAATTTCCTTTAGCACGGGCTACAGGTCGTACCTTTGGTCGGATCATTATGAAATTTGTCATAGCTGTTGACATTGACATGTAGATGGGAACGAGTCATTTTGGGTTCATTCGGGAAAAAAACATGGCCGCCAGTGGCCATCTTGGATTTCAATATTCAATCCATTAGCACGGGCTACAGGTCGTACTGTTTGTCTGATCATCATGAAATTTGTCATGGATGTTAATATTGACATGTAGATGGGAACGAGTAATTTTGGGGTTGTTCGGCCAAAAAACATGGCCAACGGCAGCCATCTTAGATTTTACTCTTTGCATGACTAAATTCTTTGGCACGGCCTACAGGTCTTACCTTTGGTCGGATCATCATAAATTTTTTCATGGATGTTAACAATGACATGTAGATGGGAACAAGTTATTTTGGGGTCATTCGGCAAAAAAAGAAGGCCGCCAGCAGCCATTTTGGATTTTACTCTTTGTATGACTAAATCCTTTAGCACGGGCTACAGATCGTACCTTTAGTCTGATCATCATGAAATTTGTCATGGCTGTTGAAATTGGAATGTAGATGGGAACGAGTCATTTTGGGGTCATTCGGACAAACAACATGGCCACCAGCGGCCATCTTGGATTTCAAAATTCAATCCATTAGCACGGGCTACAGGTCGTACCTTTGGTCTGATCATCATGAAATTTGTCATGAATGTTAACATTGACATGTAGATGGGAACGAGTAATTTTGGGGTCAATCGGCCCAAAAACATGGCTGCCGACAGCCATCTTAGATTTACTCTTTGCATGACTAAATTCTTTGGCACGGCCTACAGGTCGTACCTTTGGTCGGATCATCATAAAATGTGTCATAGATGTTAACAATGACATGTAGATGGCAACGAGTCATTTTGGGGTCATTCGGCAAAAAAATATGGCCGCCAGCAGCCATTTTGGATTTTACTCTTTGTATGACTAAATCCTTTAGCACGGGCTACAGGTCGTACCTTTGGTTGGATCATTATGAAATTTGTCATGGCTGTTGAAATTGGAATGTAGATGGGAACGAGTCATTTTGGGGTCATTCGGCAAAAAAACATGGCCGCCAGCAGCCATTTTGGATTTTAGCACGGGCTACAGGTTGTACCTTTAGTCTGATCATCATGAAATTTGTCATGGCTGTTGAAATTGGAATGTAAATGGGAACAAGTCGTTTTGGGGTCATTCGGACAAACAACATGGCCGCCAGCGGCCATCTTGGATTTCAAAATTCAATCCATTAGCACGGGCTACAGGTTGTACCTTTGGTCTGATCATCATGAAATTTGTCATGAATGTTAACATTGACATGTAGATGGGAACGAGTAATTTTGGGGTCATTTGGCCCAAAAACATGGCCGCCGGCAGCCATCATATATTTACTCTTTGCATGACTAAATTCTTTGGCACGGCCTGCAGGTCGTACCTTTGGTCGGATCATCATAAAATGTGTCATGGATGTTAACAATCACATGTAGATGGGAACGAGTAATTTTGGGGTCATTCGGCAAAAAACATGGCTGCCGGCAGCCATCTTAGATTTACTCTGCATGACTAAATTCTTTGGTACGGCCTACAGGTCGTACCCTTGGTCGGATCATCATAAAATGTGTCATAGCTGTTGACATTGAAATGTAGATGGGAACGAGTCATTTTGGGTTCATTCGGGAAAAAAACATGGCCGCCAGTGGCCATCTTGGATTTCAATATTCAATTAATTAGCACGGGCTACAGGTCGTACTGTTTGTCTGATGATCATGAAATTTATCATGGATATTAATATTGACATGTAGATGGGAACGAGTAATTTTGGGGTTGTTCGGCCAAAAAACATGGCCACCGGCAGCCATCTTGGATTTTACTCTTTGTATGACTAAATTCTTTAGCACGGGCTACAGGTCTGATCATCATAAAATTTGTCATGAATGTTAATAATGACATGTAGATGGGAACGAGTCATCTTGGGGTCATTCGGCCAAAAAACATGGCCACCAGCAGCCATCTTGGATTTTACTCTTTGTATGACTAAATCCTTTAGCACGGGCTACAGGTCGTACCTTTAGTCTGATCATCATAAAATTTGTCATGGATGTTAACGATGACATGTAGATGGGAACGACTCATTTTGGGGTCATGGCTGTTAATATTGACATGTAGATGGGAACGAGTAATGTTGGGGTCATTTGGCGAAAAAACATGGCCACCAACAGCCATCTTGGATTTTACTCTTTGTATGACTAAATTCTTTAGCATGGGCTACATGCAGGTCGTACCTTTAGTCTGATCGTCATAAAATTTGTCATGGATGTTAACGATGACATGTAGATGGGAACGACTCATTTTGGGGTCATTCAGCCGAAAACATGGCCGCCAGCAGCCATCTTGGATTTTACTCTTTGTATGACTAAATTCTTTAGCACGGGCTACATGTCGTACCTTTAGTCTGATCATCATAAAATTTGTCATGAATGTTAACAATGACATGTAGATGGGAACGAGTCATTTTGGGGTCATTCGGCCAAAAAACATGGCTGCCAGCAGCCATCTTGGATTTTACTCTTTGTATGACTAAATTCTTTATCATGGGCTACAGGTCGTACCTTTAGTCTGATCGTCATAAAATTTGTCATTGATGTTAACGATGACATGTAGATGGGAACGACTCATTTTGGGGTCATTCGGCCGAAATCATGGCTGCCAGCAGCCATCTTGGATTTTAGTTTTCTCTTCATTTCTATAAACTAGTATTAAACATTCAACTTTCCACATTCCTAATCGCTCCATTGACTGTAATACATTAAATTGTTCCCTTTCCAAGTTGAGCTACAGTATCATTGACACTTTCATTTAAGAAGCAGTGCTCTTTTAAGACATCTGAGATCAACAGGACCTATCTAATAAGATTCACAGGCTCAAATTACCCATATGCACACATTTTCAGCTCCGAGGGTCCAACCGTTTGGTCGACTATAGCGAAGATATATATAAAATAATTATTAGTGCCCTTTTAAGACATCTGAGGTGAATGAGACATATCTAATAACGCTCCCTGGGTCATATTACCTCGATATGCAAAGCTGCAATGCAAAGGCAATTGCCTATAAGCAGACAAACATGTGTACGAACAAACAAAATTGAGTTTTATTAGTATAGATGTTTTAGTGTATGAATCCTTGATCATCACTAAGATCAAAGTATTCCAATAAATGCAAAGCATGAGTGAAGACAAAAAAATGGAATGACTGTTTTTAGGCCACTTTTTAGAAATTATCCAGGAGGTTATTGATTATGGTTTAAACCCTAATCTGTAACCCCCTGGATAATCTCTAAAAAGTGGCCTAAAAGTAAGTGATTCCAGTTTCTGTGGGTGAAGAATTATACTGGTACATAAAAAGTCTGATGTGGTCTTATGGGTATTTAAATCCCTAAACATTCCACACATCTTTCAGCAGCTTGAGGGGGTGGTGTGATGCACGTTTTGCATAAATCCAGCCAAAAATAGCAAGAGATTTTCAACAAAGAATTTCTCTGGATCTATCTGGCGAAACATCTTGAATTTCACATGTCATCATCTTAATTGTAGAATCTAAGTAATTATTAAGAGATGACAAAAACAGTGTAATTTAATAGATTTGAGAGGTTTAAATTAGTTTATTTGTTGTCCCTTTCGGTACCAAGAACTGCTAGAATAATTTATAATTTCACACAACACTTCAATCAACAAATAGCTTATTGTCTTGGCTCTATGAGAGGAGGCTTCATTTGTATCATAATGTTGAATTTTAATGCATAATATAGCATCATATTATATTATAATGAAGAAAAAAGCAGTCACAAAATATTTCAGCCCAATGAAAACAAATGTTGATATGCATTGTGGTCCACCCAAGCAGGGAGCATTCGACTGGAATTGGGCCACAGTGTTAAGAGATACATGTATGGTGGTCAACTTTAACCTGGTTATGTACCCTTGGCCCCGAACTCATCTCAGCCCAATTTTTCATTGTTCAACAGGCGTGACATGAACATTCTCAAATATAGAAAATTATTGGGTAGTTGCCTTCTAAATGAAAATAATCAGTGAATTTCACGAATCAAGAATAATTATGTCTCGTCTCATGATCTTCAGATATGATATCATGGATATATGGACTGAACTTTTGAAAAAAGCTATTTTACAGAAGTTCTTGGTACCTGAGTACAGTGAAATTTTATATATTTATCAAAGTAAAGTAAATGATGTTATAATATCCAATTGTTCGATGTTTCTTAAATATTGTGTCACAATAATAGCTTGTACCAAATTTCACAAAGAAATTCCTGACAGATTTTGAGAAAACCCATGTTGAAATACCCGAAAATTTGGGCAAAACGTGCTTCTGACCCTTAAAAATTGGAATTGGGATCTGGACATTTCAAATGCAGCGATCTGAGATTAGATTAAAGCCTGGATGTCATTTGTCTCTGGTTGCACCCTCAATTATACCATACTGGGGTAACTTCGGAGCATATAAATGTATAAATTGGTCATATATAGTAGCAATACATGCAGTATAAATGCCCTAAATAATCGACTCCTTTAACCACATCAGAATTATTGGTAATTTTTCAGGATTTAGTCGGAAATATGGCTTGTTGCCATTCATCGGAAAGCTCTCAGTGAGAGGAGTAGATTATTTAAGGCATTACTGTACAACTGTTTCTCAAATTCAATGTGTTCATTAAAAATATTATACCGATCTCATTCAATGCATACATGTAGATTTATTAGACATCAAATATTGGGGAAACTCTCAGAAAAGAACTATATTTGACAGCCATGTTACATGTACGGTATGTGCTCTGAAAAAATGAAATATATTATGAGACCCATGCTCTGTTTTTATCTTTTTGGTATAAAACAGTTTATACTGGTACAGCTGTAGTACTAACATTTCTCCCCATGTACATGGGAACTTCTGATCCTTCTTCAGAATAATTATTCTTTAGGCTTACTCATAATCACCAAGTGTCTTGCTTCAATGCAACAAATGAGATAAATGAACAAAGCCTTTTATGGGAAAGGATACATTATTATACCCTATTAAAGATGACTTTCCTGAGTTATAGGGAGTTCATATGGGGGCTGTATTGTTCAAATTTTGAAAAAATATTTTAAAATAAAAAATTTCTATCTACCGACCCTAATTTTGTTCAGTCCATTAGCAGATACAAAGGATAATTTTTTGTAGGCCTAAGGATAATTTTTTGTAGGCCTGAAACCAAGTGTGGAAATTTGAAGGAAGATTATAATGAACTCTATTAAATTTGTTTGTCATTGTAGAGAGTTTTTCAGCTTTGATTTGAGTTTAATATGTGTTAATCAGGGTACAAAGACCCCAATAATGCAACAAAAACGAAAATATCTAGGTATAAATTTAATCTTGAAAATTATATGACCTTTTAAATCCATAGTAAAATGAAAAAGACAATTGTTTACTTCACATGTTTTAGAATCATTAGCTTTTTTCAGTCAAAGTTAACGTCCCTGACTATGTATATAACGCTCCTCAATTTAATAGTCATTTAATGATACCATTCCAAAGATACTTTTTGAGATAGGACATGAGGTGAATCAAATTGGTATATTGTCCAGTGTATATCGTCATATCACACCCGACTGCCCACTATTCAGTGTACGCTAATAACCAAATTGAATAAGAGTCATACACATGGGAACCTATAGGGAAGATTTTACTTAATGTCCCAGTCAGCAGAGTTATACGCACAATATCATATGTGTGTTCTCTTCCATTCCAGGAATGATCTCATTGTTGTGTGAATGAAACTGCTGATGTCACTTCGGGTCAAGTTGACACAAGTTATACCATTGTGAGGAATACAAAGACCAGTTATATGGGAAGGTAAGTTGATTTAAAAGCTTTATTTATTATGAAAAGGCACCATATTTCTGGTTAATTATATTTTAACTTAGGGTCCACCCCTCACATGGTGTATGCAGGGATTTTTTGTCAGGTGCCGAAAAAATGGCCCCATTCCCAATGTAGTCAGGTTTATTCTCAATTTCTGACCCTGAAATTGCCAATTCACACGAAAGTTTCTGAACAAAAGGTAGGACTTCCCATTAATTTTATGATGATTTTCAAGTCATCTCACTCCATTTGCATAAAATAGGAAAAAAACAATATACGTAAGAAATACATTATAATCTTTGATTATACTGAGTTTCACAATGAAAATGCTTGTTCATACATGACCCTTTTAATAACCACAGCAGAATTATGGGAAATGTTTCAGGATATAGTCGGAAATATGGCAACAAGCCATATTTCCCATAATTCTGCTGTGGTTTTAATATTGGTCAATTATTTAGGACATTACTGTATATACTCTATATTTTCACAGCCTTTATGCAGCAAATTTTTCCAATTAAAAGGGCCCTGGACCATTTTCCAAAACAGGTAGAAAAATCTATGGTAAGATACCTGCCACATATCTTGAATATCAGGGATAGAATCAAACTGATTAGAATCACATATAGGGCCTACATGTAGATAACCCTTTGAACCCTGGAATGTATATGTAAAATGCACCATTCCGTTGGATGTAGGTCAAAATTGGAATATTTAAAATGATATCTAAACCACTTTACAATAGAAGCAAACATTGTAGTTATAAATTAGGATGCACTGAATTAAAAAACACTATGATTTATCGTATAAATGAGTCCACGTCCAGCGATTGAGTTTGCTGTGCCAAGCCCACCTAGTGTTGTCACCAACTATTCCTATGCAAAGGAACAGTATATTTATTGACTTCATTTTTTAGCTGCAAATTTTACGCCAGATGTTTCAGACGGCATCAGCTGGTCTGTTTTTCAGTTGTTAATTAAAAAATTACTATTAATTTTGTAAATATGGCTTGTTGCCATTCATCGGAAAGCTCTCACTGAGAGCTTTCCGATGAATGGCCACAAGCCATATTTCCGACTAAATCCTGAAAAATTATCCATAATTCTGCTGTGGTTAAGGAGTCGATTATTTAGGGCATTACTGTATATATATGAGTATATATTCAGTAGTGTGTGACATTATCACTTTTCATTCACCGAGAGATTCCTATAAATCAAGATTATGTTTGCAATAAATGATGTGAATCTCATTGGTGGAATCTTTGCCGTTGATCTATTGCCGATTAATTTGAGAGCTTTCCGACGAATGGCAACAAGTCATATATCCGACTAAATCCTGAAAAATTACCCATAATTCTGCTGTGGTTTAGGAGTTGATTATTTAGGGCATTACTGTATATCATATCAACCTCCGAACAGTAATTAACCACGATAATTGGGTTAAACATTTTCCCTTTCTCAGCACATCTGCTGTTTTTTCATAATAGAATATATACTCTTGTTAGGTGGCCTGTATGCCTTTATCATGCAAGAAAGCAAGTTGATTTTGCATAACAGGGGGAAACTTTATCATAAAGTGTGAACTTTCAATTTCTGTTTGTAAGCCTTTATGACTAACTGAATATTTTATCAGTTGTCGTATCTGGTGCGGCACATGGGCAAAGAGACAAACGGCGAACCGTAGTCCTTTATCCTTTGAATTTGTGACTATGATGAGGTGACGGCTTTTTTACTGGCAAATTGACACCCACTTAGCGGCCAATTAACATATTTGTTATCTGTGACTTATTTGATGTTGCTTTATCATTTTGCAGAAGGAATCTTTGTCAATGAAGTTCTATCAGTTGTTGCTATTGAATTCCAATTTTTGTTAATGTATCTCTCTGAGAAGTAGAGCAGAGAAGTCAGAATATCATCATTGTCAATTGTAGGGGTTTATGTCACCAAGCATACACATACAGTAATGCTCTAAGTAATCGACTTCTTAACCACAGCAGAATTATGGGTAACTTTTCAGGATTTAGTCGGCAATTTGGCTTGTTGCCATTCATCGGAAGCTTTCTCGGGGAGAGCTTTCCGATGAATGGCAACAAGCCATATTTCTGACTAAATCCTGAAAAGTTACCCATAATTCTGCTTTGTTTAAGGAGTCGATTACTTAGGGCACTACTGTACATGTGCTATTACAGAGTTGGTAGCTATGATTGATAGTTAATAATGAAACAGGGACCAGCCTAGAGGGCGACTTGAGAGACATCTTCTTCTTAAAATGTGCCACTTCTCCCTATTTTAGTTCCAGGGAGAAGTGACTTCTCTCTCATATACTGTACCAGTTTGCATATGTCGCAACAGAGTATTTAAAGTATATTTACTGATTATGATGGTGTTCTTACTCACCATAATGGTTTTATAAATGGGTTCTTTAGTATAATAATAATTGAATCATAGAATTTTTATATTGGTGTGTAAATTGAACTTCAGCTATTATACTTCTCACAGACAACAGTCCACTTTTCCCTAATAACCAAACAGGGAGTTAAAGTACCAAAAATCTAGTTGGTTTTTAAAATCTGTTTAAAATTTTGGTTTAAATTCTCCAGAAGACCGGATCCAAGCCTGCAAATAGTGTGTTTGTCATTTGCAAAATGAGGTCCCCGGAGGGTGAATTTAGTGATGCTATCCCTCGTGTGTGGGGTAGCGTCACTAAATTTATCCTCTGGAGACCTCATTCTGCAAATGACAAACACACAATTTGCAGGCTTGACCAGAACTGGACAATTATATGTATACTAGAAGGTGACCCGACTTCGTCTGGGCTTTGACCTTGAATTGACCATTTTGAAGGTCAAGGTCAGGTGGGGTCAAACACCAACACCCCAAAAATGGTGGAAATCGGCCCAGCGGATACCGGGAAATCGGCCCAGCGGATACCGAGATACCCTATGCATATAATTTCGTCCGTAAAAATCCGCCAGTTTAACCCGATTTGATTTCCACTCAAGTATATAAACGCGCCTCATATACACACGCTCATTAATTATCAAGTTTCAACGTAAAGATAAATTACCATCGGTGCCCGAGATATCGCCAAGACATCTGAAACAGTCAAATGCATCGGCCGGTTAAGCATTAACGTGATCTAACGTTATGACCTCTAACGACGTCATAGAAGTTACGCATTGTTTTTATCCTGATGGAAGATAGTACCACTTCTTCTTGATAATTGAGGCAGATAACTAAAACGGATACATACTCATTATATATCGTTGGAAAGAGGAAACACGAAAGATTCTCAGTGTCATTATTATGACTGGCATTTTATTATTCGCGCTGTTTCGAATCGATTTGTAAGCACCGAACTCAAATGAAAGTCCCGTAACACAGCGTAAAAACAGATTTGACCTCGGCACGTGAAAAGTTGACCTCGGATCTGAAAATCAATAGGCCTATGTCACCCCCCGGCCTAAAATACCCCCACATACCAAGTTTCATCGAAATCGGATCGGCCGTTTTCGAGTTCATCGATTACACACACACACACAAACACACACACAAACAGATCTTCCAAAATATATAATAGACTAGCCGATGAGCCTGACGTTGTCCGGGCTATTCAAAAACCAAATTTCAAGTCGATAGCTCTACCCAACCCGACGTTGTCCGGGCTATTCAAAAACCAAATTTCAAGTCGATAGATCTGCCCTTTTCCGAGATCTTGTCTGCGCATGCACGAAGCTGGCTTCGCATCGGCTCGGGGACCCGATAAAATTTGTATCCGGGGCAAGATACATTCACATACAAAATTTCAAGTCGATAGCTCCACCAGTTTCCGAGATCTGGTCTGCGCATGCGCGAAGCTGGCGTCGCACGGGCTCGGCGACCCGAAAAAATTCGTATCCGGGGCAAGATACATTCACATAGCAAATTTCAAGTCGATAGCTCCACCTGTTTCCGAGATCTCGTCTGCGCATGCGCGAAGCTGGCGTCGCACGGGCTCGGCGACCCGAAAAAATTCGTATCCGGGGCAAGATACATTCACATAGCAAATTTCAAGTCGATAGCTCCACCCGTTTCCGAGATCTCGTCTGCGCATGCGCGAAGCGGGCGCCGCACGGGCTCGCCAATACGACAACGACGACCGCCTGGTCAAACTACACGCACGTACCAAGTAGGCCCCTGCGAATCGGATTTTTTCGACCGAATCGAATCAGGTAAATGATATTCGATTTCGAATCGAATCAGACACCGTGTTGAAATGTTCCTAAACAAAACGTAAATACTTATGAGAGAATTCATCGTACACCCCGGCAGTAATCCCGTGTGGAGTTGTCAATCGGAAGCCACTCATTTTATCCACAGAAACAGCCGAATATGGACCATGTAAAACGGAAATAAGTTGGGATTACTCAAAATCGGGAATGATACATCGGAAAGAGTCATTTGCGCTGCTGCTGATGGTTGTATTTTGTATCTATAAATCTATTATACCACAACTTGTGTACCCGACTAAAACATTCAAGGAACAGGGAGCATAAGATTCTACTGGAGCCTGGCGATATCAATTCAAATCTCGAAAGTTGGACTCTTGGAAGCATATTTAATAGCTCAGAGACTAGTATGCTGACGACTACAGTATGGCCTCTTAGTAATGCTGAAGGGTCAAGTTCCAACTTCCACCACCTACAAGCATTGGGGTACCCGAGTTAGACACGTGGGAACTAGTTCAATTAGAGTATAGGCCTACCCGAACTAAACGCGAGAGGACGAATGAAAGATCGTACTCGGCGAAAAAACGTAACTTCAAACAGGCAACGTCAACTCAGAAATCTGGTGCCATGTTTGTTTCAAATTGGTTTCTTTTAATACCATAATTTACATTTAAGTACACACTATTAATTAGAAACTATATTGAGTACGTCGACCTCTCGCATGACCGTTGACTTTTGCGACAATCGGTCAATTTTGTCAAACCACCGGAAGTCGGATATAAACTCTATAATAGACCCCTTGTGATGGCACAAAAGTGTTACACCGCAAACGGGCAAGCCACGGAATCGTGTGCGACATCAAACTGGATAAACGCCGACCGTATACACGACATGATTTTGCCAAACCGTCGGCGAGATATTCGATCTAGGTATTCGACAACAACGTCAACGAGATATTCAAAATCGATTCGAATCGCACGAACGATTCGAAATTTCGAATAGAATTTGAATATTCGCAGGGGCCTAGTACCAAGTTTCGTCCCGATCGGTCGAGAATCGTAGATTTGTATAAATGACAGACAAACAGAGGTCTTCAAAATATATATGAGATAGGAGGTACGGCACAGCAGCAATGGACAAATATAGCTTTGTGTGAGCCACATATGTGAGTAAATGGGGGATGCCCAATGACACTTGAGTCCACGACAGGAGGTACTGTGTCTTGCCCACCAGAAGCTGACATAAGCTAATGACAGTGAACTCTGCTATATAGGCAGTTTCTGAATCAGTCGGAAAGTTGAAATAGAATAAGCAAAAAAGCCCCACGTCCTTCCATATATTGAGTACCGAGTTTACCATATATTTGTACCCATACAAGCATTTATTTTAAGTTATATATTTTCCAAATTGTATTGGTGTTGTCCCATCCATAACAGTAAAAATTAAGATAATTTCGCGCAAATAAGATATGTGTACTTATGGATGTTATATTAAGCACTAAATTGTGTTCCATGCGAGTTAAACATAAACGCTCTTTATATTGAGTTTGTTAGTTATGTGTCTCTGTTATCATAATGAGAGCTTTCCGATGAATGGCAACAAGCCATATTTCCGACTAAATCCTGAAAAGTTACCCATAATTCTGCTGTGGTTAAGAAGTCGATTACTTAGAGCATTACTGTATCTTATGACTGTTTTGGCTTCCACACACTATCACAAAAATATTTGATTGTTTGTGTGATTTCGAGGTGTCATTGTTACAGGGACACTGATATGTGGGACAATACAAACATGTCACATATCCTGTCAATTTTAGTGCAATTCTTATTTATTGGCCGGATTCGACCCATTTTGTTAATGCATACCTATGAAACGTGTATTTGACTTACCATATAAGCTTGATAACGCAGAAGAACTTGAGCAGTGTTCAACAGAATTTCTTGATATTTGGTCTTGATTCACATTTGAGAAGATGCAGGCCAGGTTCGAATTTGGTCATGGTTAAATGATATTTGATGGAGTTATGTCCATTTTTCGACTTAGAAATTTATCGCTGTTTTCGTGTTGTGTTGTCTGCATGGAAACTTGAGCAATATTCAACAGAATTTCTTGATATTTGGTACATGGTTCACATTTGAGAAGACACAGTCCAAGTTCAAATTTGGTCACGGTCTGATGATTTTTGACGGTTATGCCCCATTTTTGTTCCCCGAAAAATGTCAGAGGACTATTATAATCAGCACGTCCATCCATCCATCCATTCGTCCATCCACATCCTTGTCCGCATGATAACTTGAGCAATATTCAACAGAATTTCTTGATATTTGGTACGTGGTTCACATTTGAGAAGACACAGGCCAAGTTCTAATGTGGCCACAGTCCGATGATTTTTTACAGAGTTAATATGCCTCTTTTTTTACTTAGAAATCACTGTTTTGTGTTGTCCGCATGGTGACTTGAGCAATATTAAACAGAATTTCTTAATATTTGGTATGCAGTTCGCATTTGAGAAGGCGTAGGCCAAGTTTGAATTTGGTCATGGTCCAATGATTTTTGATGGAGTTATGCCCCTTTTTCTACTTAGAAAGTGCAGTTTTGAGCAATATTCAACTTAATTTCTTGTTCTGTGGCAAGACATGCAGGTCATTGTCTAGTTTGAGTCAATTTTGCAAGTATTTTAATTCTTTGATCTTAAAAAAAGCCAATGTCCCAAAAAGCCACCTCGATTCGGTGAACTTGGGTTCTGCAACCTTTTATTTTTAATAAACACTCATTGACGAGTAGATCCCTTAGGAAATGTTCAGATAAAAATGAACCAAAGCTTTGGTCATACATAGACTAATCTGATTTTGTGACATCACCAATTTTTAACAATAATCACCAACAAGTGAAACTGGATGAAGAGTAGAAATGTTGCACAGAACGTGACAGCAGAACCTAGAGTTGTAATAATCAGATGTCAAGAGGACAACCCAAAATCAGCCAATGTGCAACCTCTAATGCCCTGGTGGCTCAGTTTGTGATATGTTCAGTGCATTCGCTGAGTCAGCTACCATACATAAATTTGTGAAGCTGGTATGATTCATGGAAGGGAAAGGTAACCTGAGTTGTGTATCTGGGCATGTTTGTGAGCTGCTTTACATGGGATCAATGGAGTAATTTATCAGTAAAATTGAGGAGCTGTTTTTCCTGCAATAAAACTGTTATTGTGGTGCTACACTCTAGCAGCTAAAAGCAGGGGTGGCGGAGCAGGTGGGTGGCAAGCAAGGGCTTCAGCCCCCAGTCTCTTGCCCTTGTTTGACTGCATAATTTACATTTGGAAAAGTACTTTTCTAAAGGTTGATTTCCCCACTTCCCTTGCCCTTCAGTGCTTCCACCACCTATTACTGTAAGGATGACAAACCCAAATAAACAATATATTCAGCCATTCACTATTATTGTATTGTGTTTATTTCAGGCAAGATATGCCCATATATAGTCATACATGAAATATAAAGAAGTTGATTCCAATGATTGAATAAATTAGACTGGCAGATTATATGCTCAACCTTCTTTTCACTATATGTAGCTTTCTCAAGTTACTTGAAAAAACACTATAAAATTCTCATC
The DNA here is from genome assembly GCA_032622095.1 of Siphonodentalium dalli. NCBI lineage: Eukaryota > Metazoa > Mollusca > Scaphopoda > Gadilida > Siphonodentaliidae > Siphonodentalium > Siphonodentalium dalli. The sequence continues at coordinate 148,118,881 of CP136061.1, read as the reverse complement.
CCCAGTGAATGTTATTATGTGTCAATATTTTAAATTAGTCATTGAGAGCTTTCTATTTTTGTGCTCGAGGTTTTAAATGGCAACATGCAAAACAAGTTTCTCTTTATGAGTATATTTGATACACATTGTGAAGGGACAATGGTTCTTGCCCGGCTAACCTCTCTGCTCCATGTAATATGTCACCATTCATTATGATATTGACAGATTTATCACTCAATAACTCTTCATATGTAAACCTACATACTGAGTACATGTTAAACCCCTTGATAATCATTGGAAATGTACGCCTTTCTCTGCAGAGGTTAGCTCCTACTATTTAACATGCTATTTGCTAATAGCCTATAACATTCCATCTTACTATAAGTTATTACTTTCTATATTTGCCATACTGGGGATGGCAGGAAGACAGTCTTGCCAGATTATGCCATCCCCCACAATATACGACAGAATTATCCATAATTGTTATCATTATTATGTAATATGTATGTGTATTGAAATAAAATATCCTATTCTATAGAAATATGTTTGATTTTGGTCTTCAAATAATTTACTTTTAGATGAAATACTTATACTTATTGTTAAGATTTAATAAATAATTAAATACTTCTTGTTAAAGTGATGTGGAACACTCCGGTAGGGTGATCAAATAGAAATTGGGAATAATATTGCTCAAAGTAGATATTTTTACAAATATTATATCCAAATTCTCAACACACACCATTATGCCTATATATTTATTTAATGCAGTAACTCTTGTTGGCGAAATCATTTGCGTTTGTCTATCGCCAATAGTTGTGTCCCGAATCAAGATGCAAATATTTACAATTGAGCGTAGTTCACATGATGTTATCTATGGAGTGGTACGGTCGATTTGTTGGAAATTTTCGAAGATGTTAGTAGAATGCTACATTCCTCTAGTTGCCATAGCACTTGGGTACTAACTTATCAGTTTCGTGCAACCGAACAAGTCCATAATATGTCTATTACAAGTGTAGCCAGGTACAAATTTAAGCCAGTTGTGGATGCCGCATAAGGAATTTTGGGCTCTTGTCAGTTTGGGTGCTAAAATTCTTGGTGTATCAAATGTGGACTGAGTAAAAGAGTTTTTATATTTTGTTCACCTTGAAGTACTAGATCTCAATATGGTTGGAGTGGGACAATTTACTACATTTTGTGCTGATATTTTGTGATAAAACTTGTGTTATATAGTAATGCTCTAAGTAATCGACTTCTTAACCACAGCAGAATTATGGGTAACTTTTCAGGATTTAATCGAAAATACGGCTTGTTGCCATTCATCGCCCCGAGAGCTTTCCGATGATTGGCAACAAGCCATATTTCCGACTAAATCCTGAAAATTACCCATAATTCTCCTGTGGTTAAGAAGTCTATTAATTAGGGCATTACTGTATGGTATCAAAATTTAATGTCTTTGAAGTCATAAGTTGAAAAAGAGTTCCCAACAGCCAATCTGGACCCCTGGATTAGTCTTTGGATTGACAAGCATCAAGCCTTGAAATAGTGTGTCTGTTATTTGCAGAATGAGGTCCCCAAAGGGTGAATTTAGTGATGCTACCCCACACAGATGGCTAGTTTCACTAAATTCACCCACAGGGAACCTCATTCTGCTTAGCCCTCATCTTCTGGGAAGTATCTATAGTCTCAAAGTAACATTGCATTTAGTTGCTGTTTTCCATCTGTTCAGTTTCTATATCCCTTAATTTGCAGTAGATAAAATGCATAATCGAGGTGACTAATGGGTGAACATCACCAACTTCAACTGGGGAATTTCAATCTGATCCTTGGTATCTCATAGCAATTGAGACCTCAGCAGAAGAGATTCCCAGAGGGTGAATTTGATGACACTAGCCTGCTATGCCATTCATCCGCTGGGGACCCCATTCTACAAATGACAGACACACTATTGATGTTTCTATCCATGCGTACTCTGAGCTATTCCAGTCATGTAATGTCCTCACAAATTAGGAATGTTTATATTGACTGGTGTTTGCAAATATCAGTTGGTATGGCATTGAGTTAACCCTTCCATTGGCAAAAAACCCTGCAAACCTCCCATATATAAGAAAATACATTGGCCTAACAATATTTACCTTGCCCTGGTAAGCCAGTGCATTCTCTTATATATGTGAGGCTTCCTATGGAATAACTTGAGTCGTTGATCTTTTCTTCTATATGGCAGAGGTGGCAGTTCTTCGATCCTCTTCGAGCTATTTCGTCACCATTCCTTTGGTCCTGTCTGTTGTTTCCGGTTACTAACCTTGCCACCTTCTTCTGCACTTTCTCCAGTTGTTTGATGTGTCTGGCTTCATATGGGTCCCAGATTTCTGCACCATAGTCCATGAGGTGTCGTGTCAGTGTTACAGCATATATGCGATCTTTTCGCCTTTCCTGTTTGATCTTCTCAGGTTTCTTTTTAGGAGGCCCAATATACTGCTGGTCCTACTAATGATTTTGTGGATGGTCTCCAGTCTAGTTAACCTGACAGTGTAATGTATGGAGTTTCTTTCTGTTACTGACTGCAGAATATGGTTGTTGAATTAGTAAATGTTTTTGGGTGGATTTTTCTGTAGGACACTCATGATTTAAATTTGTTTGCATTATATTTCATTCCCCATGTATCAGCCCAGGTCTCTATGATTTAAAGTCACCTTGTAGGATGTTCTGTTCTTTCTGTGATATGATTTGACATTATAGTAAGCCGTCATCTGCGAATAGTCGTACTGTAGATTTGATGTTTGTTGGAAAATCATTGATGTAACACAGGAACAAGAGAGTACCCAGCACTTTTCCCTGCGGTACCCCATATTAAGTTTTGTGTTCTGTGAGTGCTCTCCGTCCAGTACTACTTGCATTTGTCTCTTTGTGAGAAAGATCTCCAACCAGATGTATATGGTACCATTTATTCCATAACACTGTAATTTGTGCAGAAGGCTTTTATGTGGGACAGTACGTGTCAAATGCTTTCGAGAAATCAAGCACTGCCACATCAGTCTGGATAATCATTGTTGAATGCTACCGTCATACCTTTAGTGACATTCAGTAGATTGTGGAACATGAATATCCAGCACGGAAGCCATGGTTTTGATCAGCCAGGATGTTGTTGTTTTCCAGGTGTTTGCGAAGATGTCTGCAGATGACATTCTCAAGTATTTTGCAACATACCGGTAGTTCTATAAAGGCTGATGTACGTTTCCTTTCTTGAGCATTGTGTTGCGACTCAACTAATCTTCAGGTAGCTCCCCACTGTCCAGCGATCTCTGAAGAATTGTTGTCAATATTGTCACTAGATCTTCTGCTCATGTCTTCAGTACAATGTTTGGGATTCCATTTGGACCTGGTGCCTTTCCCGGTTTGAGATCTTTAAGAAGTTTCTAAATGGATTCTCCCACTCAGCTATAAAAGTATACAGTAATGCTCTAATTAATCGACTTCTTAACCACAGCATAATTATGGGTAACTTTTCAGGATTTAGTCGGAAATATGGCTTCTTGCCATTCATCGGAAAGCACTCAGCGAGAGCTTTCCGATGAATGGCAACAAGCCATATTTCCGACTAAATCCTGAAAAGTTACCCATAATTCTGCTGTGGTTAAGAAGTCGATTACTTACAGCATTACAGGCCCGGGCAGTGAGTGTACATTGGAATGGTCTGTTATCCATTTCAAGGGATGTTCAGGACATAAAATATGATGAGAGATAATGCAGTGCTGAAGGATTCCTATTCTTTGGCAGGAAATGTTCAGATATTAATTAAGGTAAACAAACTCGTCATTTTATTAAACTGGTTATCTGAACATTTCCTAAGGGAACTACTCGTCAATGAGTATTTAGTAAAGAAGGGGTTTATAACCTTTTTCTTTTCGACTGAATTCTCCCAATTAGTAAGGAAAGTATTCATTTAAGAAATGAATGTAGTTTGAGTGTGTTTTGTTGAAGGGTATAGCCATTGACTACAAAGCAGTTCACACTAAATGTGCTCCAATGGCCACATGCCACATGCCTCTCAATTAAAAACACTCAAACTAAATTTATTTCTTAGATCTATATTATACCATGCAGCATTATAAGTTAACCCAATATTATACCTGTGAATTATCAATTGATTAATCTATGGCCACGCACTTACAAATCATGCTCATTTATTCCATCTGCCACTTTTAGTAATCTTGGTCAACAAAATGTGACATCAGTGTGTGTTATGGTGTGTTTTATTGGGATATAAAACACATGGCTCAATTGGCAGTTGACCAATCACCAAGCATGATTTAGTGTAACACACACAAGCTATGTAAATATATAGAATTTAAATCTGATATCCATTTGGAAGAGTTTTCTGATAAGTTCAGAATACATAGGATTCCCATTCTTTCATTTGTGGAGAATGTTATATTAAATACTAATTTCAACAAAGTGAAATTCTCTACAGCGAGTATACAGCCATAAAAATCTTAATAAAACAGCACAATTAATATCATAAAGTTGTAATTTCGCTTTCCTCCTAACAATTCTGAGTGATTCAAGATCAAGCCCATGGACAAAAATTGCTACATGACCCATAAACAATATTTCGATGTATGCATGTTACAAACAGCTTGATGATCGAATATAGCATGCAATTGAGGCACTGACTGCAATAGGGTCTAGCTGGTATTGTTTTGTTCCTGTGCATCGACAAAACAAGTCAAATATGTGAAATAGAAGTTGAATGTTCTAGGATAAAGCCTTTATGAGTTTCATACTTATTTGTCTTTGAAATTGTTATCAGATTTTTCTGAGAATTGTTTAATACTTTCCTGTATACCCCCATGTTCACACCAATGCTATCCTTGTTTGTTTAGAAATTACATTGCTTGTAACATTCTTTCTGTACTATGTCAGCCCATGTAGCTGGATTACCTAACGGGCTGCTTTGTTTGAAAGTCAATTAGTATTCTCAGTTAATGGCTACTGTTCCGAGAAGAGAGCTAACAACATTACGATGTCATTGTTTACTGAGTATCAGGTTCCCTACGATCGCTGTGACACTCACATAAGCTGTGTGGATTATCAGACAGTGTCTATCGAAGTGATATATATTTTCTCTACCTTCCTTTTATACTGGTTGTGTTCTGGACATTCTGTTATCTATTCTCTTGGAGAGCATTGAAGGTATGCATAATACTCAGTCAATATCTATCCATTTCATGACGGGAGCTGTGCTGGTGCAACATTAAAGATCGTGTGCCAGTTCATTCTCGTATATGTGCAAATCTCCTATAGGGAGCCTCACATATATAAGAGAATGTGCACTTGCTTATGGGCGACTCGCATATATAAGAGAATGCATTGGCACAGGGTTTTCGCAAAATTTCAGGAAGTTCCAGTCATGTAAGGGCTATATATATCCATCTGGTAACATGATTAAACTTTGTGATGTGGATGGCAGATAGAGGGGTACTGTGCACTAAATCTGGTTATTTATAGGACCATCAATATAATATTTGCAACAAATGAATGAATTTGAGCCATGAGTTAGTCCAAAATACACTTGTGTGCTCTATGAACAATGCAAACAACATGGTAATTAAAATGAAAATGAATTTATGACTCAAAATACAAAGGAGTACCATAGACTATCTTTAATAAATTCTCAACTTAACCTAAATTGCCCACATACTCTGTGGCAGAGACTGTCTTTATACATGGAAATTGTATTTGGTTATATTCACTAAGGCCACATATAAGTTTTCTGCAACCTCATCACCGCGTTTACCTATTCTCCCTTATGTTACACAAATCTGCTGCACACATTTATTGAATGGTCAACCCTGAAATAACAACTGTAACTCTGATCATCTAACATTTAGCAGAAGTATGTTGGTGGCATGCTAATATATTTTCAACAACAACATACTGAAAACTAATATTGTGCATTGCGTGTTAATTAGCATATTCCAGTTGTACATAAAAGTGCCAACTGAAGTACTTTGAACAAAATTGTCTACTAAGAAACTGGTTTGGTAGCAGCATGAAAATTTTAAGTTTTAAATAAAATGTACGATGTACGGTCTCTTCTATCTGGTGAGATCGGTTGCTAATCTATTGAAGAGATGACTGTTTCTTTATAGTATAATAAGCATTATGACTAGGGATCTGCGAATCAGGGATTTTGCATCGAATCGAATCTCAATATCGAATCTCCTTCCTGATATCAACATCGAATCGAATCAGCTAGTGATTGTTATTGTTTATCAGTGTTTATTTCATGTCTCGTGACAAAAACAAACTGCAAAATGCACTAGATACTATATCAACAACGTTAATCTCCTTAAACATCTGCTGGAACTTGTGTTTTTTTATTTAGGAAAAGCATGACATAGGTATAAAGTCACTCTCAGTCTCATGGAGAGTTTGGGATATGATTCATTGATTTCTATCTAGCTATGTCATGGTGAACATGACAAAAGAAGTGAACATAGACACTTAAAGCCAGTCCAATCAATAAACCCCATGGCTCGGAAGTCACTTGTCTACATTATTTATTAAAGATAATCTAGATTTTATAAACTTGGACATGGGTACACCAGTCAGCTATATAATTGTGGTAGTTGTAGTCAATACCAATCGTAGTTATCTGTTAAACTTTTCACCATACGATAGATCAAACACATACATCACATGTTCACAGTAGTTGTCTTCGCGGTGGGGGTCCCAGAAAACAGACATAAATTACAAGTGTTCAATGTTATCAACAAGATTCAATGGATTGAAACTTGATGCATCCGCTCAATTTCCCAGGAAACAGAAACTGAATTGTAGGAAATTTCAAGGAATTCTACCAACAGTGTTGCAGATAATGACGCCCATTTAAGATGCAATCAACCGATTGTTCTAAGGTTTCAGTTCATTCCAACCTACGTTTTGTCACACATAACGGCGGCTGAATTTTATTCATATAATCTGAATTAAGGGATATCTTAAGTTTTAAACATAAGGTAATCAAATGAGTTCCGTATCTAGCGATCACGCACCGTGTAGAAAATTTATATAGTGTCGATACAGATAACAAATGTATGCAGCGTTTGATCACCGTCACGGGTTGCGACCGAAGCACTTATTTAGCATAATGCACATCTATTCTGAACAGCATGCATTAAAAAGTACCTACATTGGTAACCTTGTGCTTCAATTTTTGTGACTTCAAGTAATTTGGCATGTGTCATCTAGACGCAAAAAAATGAGAATACATCAAAGTGACACTGATTCGAAAATATCCGAATCAGCAGACTGAAACGCTGTTGATCTCGAATCGGGTTCCCGATATCGACATCGAATCGAATCTCGAATATTTGCAGGTCCCTAATTATGACAAACATGTATGGTTTATTAACATGTAGAGTAGAGTGTTGGACATTACAGAAATGTATTTATACCTCAAGGGTGTGCACATCAGTTTCTGCGTTACATTCATTGATTAATCATCGTTCCCAATGAAACTACCACACGCTGTGTGGTGAAACATTACTTCGCATGTTGCATGCTTGAAATTATTATTTTTGGTCTGACTCTTGGGTGCATTCTATTAAAGCAGAAAACCCGATTTAAATCATTGGGTTTAATCTACGTTGCAGTGACCGATAAATCCTTCAGATGGATCTGTTTGAATGATATTTGTACCTTTAAATATATTTGACTACATAGTACATACTTGTAATTAGTATTTTCACTTATATGTGGTTATCCAATATGTTGCTTTCGTCATAGCATGGCTTGGAGTTGCGGCCATTTTGCATAATTTCTGTCCTTGTCACTCTATTCGCTCTCATACTCTAATTTTACACAAACTGATATATATTGGATGGAGGAGTAAGGTGTTTTGGTGTTGCCAATTACTGTAGGTTAGCCCAATATTCTACCTGTCGATTATCAATTGATTAATCTATGGCCGCATACTTAAATTGATGTGAAACACTCCGGTAGGGTGATCCAATAGAAATGGAGAATAATCTTGCTCAATGTTGTTCCTTTTACGAATATTAATCAAAATTGCCAACAAACACCGTCATTCTGATATATTAATTAAATGCACTGACTCTGGATGACGAAATCATTTGTGTTTGTTTGTCGTTCGTATTATAGTGTGTTTTGTTTGGGTATAAAATGAATAACCCAATTGTTAGTTGACCAATCAACAAATATTATTTAGTGTAAAAGATACTGGCTATGTAAATATACAACAGTGGATGTCTACATAGGTCCCTGCTATAATATACCACAAGTGAACATAATGGGAATTTATGCTTGGTCGATTGTTGCTCAATCAGTCCTCGTCTTCTGAAAATAGATATTGTCACTTTAAGATGCAGCCATGTACAGTATTAAAAGCTCTAAATAATCGACTCCTTAACCACATCAGAATTATGGGTAACTTTTCCGGATTTAGTCTGAAATATGGATTATTTAGAGCATTACTGTATATTGTATAATGTCTGAAAACTCCAATCTCCTGCTGTCACATGTTACCTATGGATATAAATACAATAGTGAAATTCATAGGACCATAATTTAATGCTCCAATCAATAAACATTAACACCACCTTGTATCAGCATTAAGTTTGAACTAATTCACACCGGCATGCTATATATTGACGGTCTTTAGTTTTCTTTGAATTCTCACCGACTTTAATGAAGGCTATATAATATTCCACTCTTTATTGACTCTGAATATTGATCAAGTACACTCTAGATTCTTTGAACATTTGTGATTTGTATCAGCCCAAATGTATTTTCATGGTCAAGATCTTAAACTATAACTGTTGACTCATCTTGAGTGTTTCGCAAAGATAGTGACTTCCTATTTAAATTTACTGAACTTGTTTATTATTAAGTTGATCTTATGTCAGGTTTAATGGACTCACTACTGGACATTTGTAAACTAGATGGTCGAGGCCGAGACCATGCACTTAGTTGACGAATGGCGAGTCAATAAACTGACTTAAGGGGGAGACGCACGTTTTGCATAAATCACAGTAAATCCAGCCAGAAATGGCAAGTGATTTTCAACAAAGAATTTCTCTGGATCTATCTGGTGAAAAATCTTGAATTTTACATATGATAATTTTCATTATATATAGAATCAGAGCAATTATAAAGAGACAATAACAATAATGGATTTTAATACATTTGAGAGGTTGAAAATATTTGTTTCGTTTCTGTCCCTTTAGGTACCGAGAACTGCCAGAAAAATTTATAATTTCAAACAACATGTCAACCATCAAATAGCTTATTGTCTTGACTACATGAGAGGAGGCTTCATTTGTATCATAATGTTGAGTTAGCTTTTTAATTCCATATTATAGCATCATACCCCATGTATTATAATGAAGAACAAAGCAGTCACAAATATGCCAGCCCAATGAAAACAAATGTTCAAATGTGGTGCTGTCCACTCAAGCAGGGAGCAATCAACAGAAATTAGGCCACAGTGTTAAGAGATATGGTGGTCAGATTTAACTTGGTTATGAACCCATGACCCAGAACTCAACTGAGCCCAATTTTTCAATGACCGACAAGCATGGCATGAAAATTCTCAATAATAAAAAAATATTTATGGTAGTTGTCTTTCTGAATGAAAATAATCATTTAATTTCATGAATCAAGAAAAATTAAGTCTCCTCTCATGATCTTCAGATATGATATCATGTATATATGAAATTCACTTTCGAAAAAAATCTGTTTTACAGTAGTTCTCGGTACCTGAACACAGTGAAATTTTAAAGATTTTTCATGCCATAAAAGTAAAGTAAATGAGATTATAATAACCAAATGTCCAATGGTTCTTATGAATGGTACCACAATAATCTCTTGTACAAAGATATTCCTGATAGATTTAGAGAAAATACATTTTGAAATACCAGGAAATTTTGGCAAAACGTGCGTCTGACCCTTAAAAACACAGTTTTATAATAAACTAGGAGAAATTAGATTTATACAGATGAAAAATTCCGATAAATGAGATGTTTACAAACGTTTTTCTGGAAAAAAAAAATAATCCTTGGCTGACAACAAAACCATCCCCATTGATAGTGAGTGGAAATTGCATGGAGTTTATGCATTATATCACTGTGAGTGATAAATATAGCAATCAACCCTATTGTCCAACTACAGCTAAAGAATAAATTCTATACTATATAAGCTTAAGCATGGAATGGTATACTTAAGAAATGAGAAATTGAATTATCATTATACCAGGACACCATCCGTCACTGCGGGTTAAAATTTCAATATTTGTTCGAGTCTAAAGTGAATCTCAATATGCATATCGTATCGTAGCAGGGGTATATCGTTTCAGCCCTATATTCCGAGGTGGAAAAAAACCTGATATAATGTATAAAAAAAATTAGGATTTCATTCAGAAGATTACAGGCATATATACATTTAAAATTTGCTAGTTAATGCTTTCTTGACGAAATAGATACACCCATCAGTTATAAAATGAAATTTTGGAATGGCCTATTATTCATTCGGAGGGGTGTTCATTGAATATTAGCAGATGACAGACAGACAATAAAGAAAATACAAGTGAAGAAGGATTTTATTCATTGGTGGAAAATGTTCAGATAATTATTATCTGAACATTTCCTAAGAGTAATACACGTCAATGGCTTTTTAAAAATTAGTATGAATTTGAATGTAAGAATTCAATTTGCAGGTGTGTTTTGATCCCATGCACACGGAAGGCAACCTGATTCATGTATCTGGGCAAATTTATCAGTTCTTATCTGGGGTTGCTGAAGTGAAGTGATTTTCTAATGTATTTAACCCTTTCATAGGGAGCCTCACATATATTAGAGAATGCACTGGCTTACAAGGATAGTTAAATATTGTTAGGCCAATGCATTCTCTTATATAGGCGAGGTGTCCTATAGGCGACTCACATATATATAAGAGAATGCATTGGCACAGGGTTTTCACAAAATTTCAAGAAGCTCCAGTTATGAAAGGGTTAACATGTGTGGTCTTTCCTCCACCTATAAATTTGAGGTGATATGATATGGCCTAGCATTTGAAATGTTGATAAACTCCAATAAACCAACCCAAACTTTTAAGAGAAAAAGTAGACAGAACACATTGGATTACAGGCATTAAAAAAATCACACTCCTCAAAACAATTTTGAGGCACGTGCATCACTCCTGCACACCTAAGAGTCTATTTCCATCTGCAAACTTTTTAAGGTGGGCGTTAGTTTACTGCAGTGTGATTGGTCGCCCATTCGCCAATCAACAATTGGCCATTTGTGAGCCATTCCAATCAATTAACAGGCTAGCAGAGTAATCTGCATTTATCGCTCTAGACCTACCTTAACCTTTCCATAACTGGAGCTTCCTGAAATTTTGCGAAAACCCTGTGCCAATGCATTCTCTTAAATATTCGAGTCTCTCATAGGGAGCCTTGCTTGTATAAGAGAATTCATTGGCCTAACAATATTTACCTTGATATTGTAAGCCAGTGCATTCTCTTATATATGTGAGGCTCCCTGTGGGAGACTTGCATATATAAGAGAATTCACTGGCACAGGATCTTTAAATCTGCACCAGCGCAGCTCCCATCATAAAAGAGTTAAATGACTAATAACTTTTAAGGTCAAATCGTATCATATTGCTTCTGTAATTTGAACCATTATGGAACATTTTTTTGACGCAAATTCAACTATTAGTAACCTTGAGAAAGAATGGCTACCAGCCGATGAGAGCTAAGCAATGGAACAGATTCATGGTTATGGAATGTTTCAACCATAAAAGTTGCCGCATCAAGAGGCATGCCCGTCCGTTGATGGGAATAGATGCTTAATAATGCTTGGCCTGCAAAATGTACATTAGCAACTAATTAAGCGTTACAAACGGATGTGGTGAAACAATCTGTTATCTATGTTCACATCCTATGATAGAAGTTGGTGCTTGCATAAAGCATTCCTTCAGCTCGTTTTTGGCAAGTGTGAAGAGGGAATATTACGTACGGCCTGCACTGATCGATTGTGAAGTCCGTGCACACACATCGTGCATACACTGACACATTTACAAGTTTACTTTGTGCAAACACTTCGTCGAACACAGTCAACGAGCGCTCTTATGACATAGTAAACACATTGTTTATTTGGTTGTTAAGACAGGCCACATTTACGGTTATAATGCCAAACTTCCCCACCAAATAACAGTGAATCTAGTGTAAGCTCGGAAATATTGCCTAGATCTTGAACAGTACATTAGATCTCAGTTCAGTTTACACATAAATTTCCCCTTTGTTGTGTCACAATAATACTTTTTCCGATTTGAACACTATATGAGCAATCAGTATTAAATGGAAGATCTTTGTGATAATCAATGTGACTGATTAGTTTATGCCATCAATCTCTGCTCTGGTTACGACATTTTCATAACATGGGAAATTTTTGATGTTCTGACCTGTTCTGAAAGGGAATTTTATAACAATAAACAACACTGGGAAGATAGATCTTTGTTAATACTTGTTCCTTAAAGGGGTACTGTACAGTAAATCCTAATGTTGAAAGGACTTGGATATTTCGTAGTTGACTAATCGGAAGCCATCAGTCGACTACTAGTATACAACTACTATATATAGAATGATAAAAATCCCACACAGAATTATCAAAGTATTTTTTTTAGATATCAAGGATTTGCCCATTTCAACGTTTTGGAATGCAAATTTGAAGTAATGTTCTTGTGCATGAGTTTCAGACAAATTGACGGTAATAAATATTATAGAGAGACTTCAAAATAGCTAGATGCAGCAAGCTTCCTATCTTCTGGCGCATGCATGGTCTATTTTGCGCCAGATGATATCACAACTGTGCATGTATATATGGTTGTATATGTTACAGGTGTAATATTTTACATAATTTTCTGCGAGCTATACCTTAATTGTAACCGTTGGTCTGCTTTGGGGGTGTGTGGGTTATATGTGGAGTGAATTACTTGATTTGAAATCTGTATGATATATTGGCATAATCCAGCACAATATCAACATATACCAGTGCCCAGTCAGAAGTGAGTGAACACGTGGTCATGTCGGAATTGGTCTGATCTTGTATCTGACAGTCAAGTCGTCGTCAAAACATTATAACATTTCTATTGCATCGTGAAAATGTCGTAGATCAAAGGCGCTGCACTTTGAATAAGTGAACGTGTACAGTAACTCTTCTGATGGCAATCAGATTGTTTCAATGAGACATAAAAAATGTCCCGCTTTCTTGAAGTTTCTGGTGGATAACAGGTTGCTCTCCCCCTGCGTGATAACTGAATATCTAGATCAGCAACATATTTTTGTAATACCGCAACTACCACAATCGTCTGTGCTTTATACACAAGGGCGACAATAAATATTGAAGTATATTGCATGAAGCAATGATTGTTACAAATGAAACTTTATCTATGCCTTTCTGAGAAATATGGCGATTAGTCGACTTGGAGATTGCTAATCGATTATTGCCAATATTCTAGTCGACTAATCATTTCAACACTACTAAATCCGGTCATTTAATGGGACCATCTCCTATTATACTCAACAGAAAATATGCAACAAATGTATGAATTTGAGCAATGGATTAGTGCTAAAGACACTCATGTGCTTTATGAACGATGTAAACAACATAGTAATTATAATGAAAATGAGTTTATGACTCGATGTTACTGAGGTTAGTAAGTGACCATCTGTAGGATAAAACAAATAATATGGTTGCATAATATCTTAATACATATCTTCAAATAATGGACCTATCCGTAGGTACCGCCAATGAGCCGATAGCTTAATCGTCGATGCGACATGTGTCTGCCTAGCGATATTGGAGAACACCACAAGCGACTCCCTAACAACCATTATAAGCAGTAGGGGGTTTACAAACACGAGATCAAAATATATGTTATTTAGTTACAAAGGTGTTGAAATATGCACGGGGAACATGTCCGGTTGACGAACGATATCTATACAAATATCCCGGAGTGTTTTTAGTTCGGTTTCCTGAACCAAAAAGTAACTAAGACAACTGTTTTCGCTGGATTAAACAATGCCAACGACCACACTTGGATCATATTTTATTGAAAGTCCAATATTAATATAACAGATTTAAAACTAAAAAGTGGAAATAGTAGTCCCGATCGATGATGCGTTATGAATATTAATTGTGCCACGAGCCTTTTTTTATGTGAAGTGTTTTTCGTTATATATGTATACATGTACGTATTGCTGTTATAACACCGTGGTAATATTGAGTTAAAATGTCTGCTATTCACACTAACCTGTAGGATCTTCTGTGAACGTTTTACTGAATCCATTTGAGAATCTAAATTAAGCTTCCTCAATATTAATTCGACAATGTACATGTAAATGGGAATCAGCAAATGTTTTCCAAGAGAATTACACGAAATTTCACACATTGCATGTGCTTCGTGGTGTATACACGCAACCTTCACCGGACGAGTTTGCCATTGTTGCCACATTACAACAAGTAACTGACTCCATGATAGTCGGCGTTTTCTTTAATGTACTTTATTGATGGCCAAATAGGATGTGGAATTTAAAAAGTTCACTATTTGATAATCCTTTGCATCCGGTCGGAAACTGATATCATTATATTTATTTCGACAAAAGAGGGATTATAGATTAATTACCACATGTACACCTCAGGTTGGCTTATTTCATCAAGGTGTGAACTAATAGCGTAGCTTAAATATTCTATTTGATATTGAAGTTATAATGGCTTCTGTTACACAGTTTGATTCAGTAAACATCGATCTTTGTTGGCTCAATCGGAAATGGCCAAACAATCCCTCTTGGTTTTTTGTTCAAATCTGGTTCTATTTTTGTTTATATCTAACGACAGTCACTTTTAAAAGATGCATATATACACACATAGGCATCTTGAAAATCGTGAAACTCAGAAAGAAGCTATATTATCGTGTTACATGGGGTTTAAAAACACAGTCCGTTCTCATCGGAAGCCATTTCAGCAATGAATATATAGTGAGATTGAGATGGGCTTGTGGTGCTTAGTAACAGTAACCAAGTAACCACGTAGTCTATAGGTGGGCGGTACCTACAGATAGGTCCACTGTGGTACATTTTAGTTATTCTGGCTTATGCTATTTTTCTGGGATTGACAGCCAGATGTTATGGGGGCCCAGTGAGTAAGGTACATAGTGCAAAAGGGTTTTATAATTTAAACCATCCAGTAATGGCGAAGCTGGAAGTGTATCTGGGCAAGTTTGTGAGTTACTTACAGGAGTGGGGGTGGTGGTGTTTTTTTTTTGGGGGGGGGGGGGCAGAGATTGGTGGTGTTAACATGTTGTGGAATGATGATCAAGTTATAGGAGCATTGTACTACTGGTATGATCCATACACCATATGTGACCCGCCATATCAAATCCAGTCGGAAGTCGGGATTTTTTTACCCTGTGCCAATGCAATCTCTTATATATGCGAGTCGACCATAGGTCGCCTCGCATATATAAGAGAATGCATTGGCCTAACAATTTTTTACAATTTTAATAATTTGTTCTTGTATTCTTTAACAATTTTATAATTTCACCCATACAGAGCCCCAGACAAACATGAGCAGACAACACTCTTCTATGTGCTTCTATATATGTGTGGGGCTCCCTGCAGGGTAATGGATGTTTTTTTATTTTATGTCCTAAAAATTGTAAGAAACATTTATTTAAAAAACATGATAAAAAATTGTTAAGCCAATGCATTCTCTTATATATGCGAGGCGACCTATGGTCGACTCGCATATATAAGAGAATGCATTGGCGCAGGGTAAAAAAATCCCGACTTCCGACTGGATTTGATATGGCGGGTCACATATGTCATTTTGAAAAACAACATTAGTTCACAGAGTATATATTTTCAGCATGATTCCTTTCCATGCTGACTCGATGAATCAAACAAGGAACATCAAACAGCCGTCATTCTTCGATCTTAAGGACTTGTAAAATCTCTTCTAATGACAAACATTTCTATCTATTGAATCTTTGAGAAATTCAAGCTTCTAATTTCCTAAACAAATATTGACACTCCTGACAAGTCTTTTCAATCAGAGCTATAGATGGATTACACAAAGCATGCTCGCCTTTATATAGTAGTGTGATATAAAAAGAAAATAGAACTATTCTTGGTTAGTCTATTTAAATTTAAATGGTTCCTGGTGCCAAATATATGTAGTGTATAATTAGTGATCATTTGCACAAAGACTTTAGTGCATGTCACTTAGCGGTTTAATCCATATTGGAATTATGATAGCTATTTGTTGCAACATTCTGGAGTTTCAAAATTAAAAATCTTACCGCCCTTATTAAAACTCATTTCAACCTGTAGTTCAACTCGTTTTATGTACTATTCCAGCACTCTCCATCAATTTTTACAAGGGATATATCCCGTCACTCATTGTAACTGACCATTTTCTGGTTTCCAGTTAATACCATATTTATTATATATCCCCTTTTTAAAAAAGGGGGGATTACTGTTTTGCACCTGTCCATCCATCCATGCGCCTGTCCATGTGTCCGTCCGTATGTCTGTCTGTCCGATGTCTGATCATGTCATAACTTGAATAGTAGTGCTTGGATATCCATGAAATTTGGTATGGATGTTCACTACTATGAAGACGTTCAATAGAGGGTTCCATCGTTTTGTTCAGATTTTCCATTCTAGAGTTGGAAATGTTGACTTTTTGGTCTGTCCGATGTCTGTTCAGACCATAACTTGAATAGTTGTCGTTGGATCTCAATGAAATTTTGTATGGATGTTCACTACTATGAGGACATTCAATTTATCTGGAAATGTTGGCTTTATGGTCCGTCCGATGTCTGTTTGGTTTTGTTTGCATTCTTCCTTCTATGGTTATTTTAATATCTTTGTTTATATAGACATGTTGATATCTTGTCTGTCCACATGAATGTCTCAACAATTCATGGGTCATTAGATCTCAATGGAATTGGGTGGAGATATTCAATACAATGACAGATTTAAAAAAAAGAAGGGAACCGTTAATGTGATCGAAAATGGTGTGATCTGTGACCACTATTTAGGGTATGCCCACCCTAGGTGGTTTGCCACATGGGGTATATGCACCGGACAACACTACAATCAGAAAAGTATGTTGAGTTGTACCTCAATTCTTTTACTTTCAATATACAGGAAGGTACATGTATTTTGGCTCAGGACAGATGCCCATTCAAAAACACAAAATCTCAAATATCAGTTTCATCTGTCTATTTTGGCAAGAGTTATGGGCCTTCTTTCATCAATACTGAACAATATTGTTGAATATATGTATAAATTAATCCTTTGTTTACTGAATGGACCCACCCACTCATGTTATAAATGTATACATTGAAATGGTCTATTACTCAACTAGAGGGGTTTTCAGGAAAAAATAAGCAGACAACAGATAATACAAGTGCAGTAATGCTCTAAATAATCAACACCTTAACCACAGCAGAATTATGGGTAATTTTTCAGGATTTAGTCGGAAATATGGCTTCTGGCCATTCATTGGAAAGCTCTCACTCGATTATTTAGAGCATTACTGTACATGAAGGAGTCCTATTTTTCAAAGGGAATTGTTTCCTTAGGGATAACTTCTTGTCAATGAATATTTAGTATAGAAAAGGTTAAACAACTCACAATGCTTCGTTTAATAGTCTGGCAGAGATCTAAAAACTATTCACTGTTGATTCTATCTTGTTATATGTTAAATATGAATTATTTTATATTGTCCGATCTATGAAATGTATTCTATTGATGCAATAAAACAGATATTGTTAGAAGTACATGTATAATATGATAATATGCAAGGCATATAGAACGACCTGGTATATTAAGAAGACGAACAATGCGAAGGATAGTGCAAATAGTCATGAAATTTATGTATTATTTATATTAAGACTATACGCAAGTCAGCGACGCGAATACTTGATTAATCGTGTAGATCGTTTTGGATGCGAGTTGACTTCGATAATTATATATACCTTAATATAGCCTATGGTTTAGATATTCGGCTTTTGATAATATATCATACTTCTAACGAGTTGATATAACATGCAAATATTTCAAAACACACTATGTTATTGTTGTATTTATCTTTGCCGGTCGACATTTCATTTCTGGGCAAATTTATGTCAGTAGACAAAAACAACCTACAATTTGGTCATTTCGAAGAGTAATTCCTGTTACTTGTGAATACGCAGTTACAGTATAGATGTGACGAGGTCGCGGATTTATGGAACATTGAGGTGATTTGTTGGCACCGAACAAAATATAAGTTATGATTCAATATTCATCCATGTTCAGAAATCGGACCTGTGAAAATCAAATGTCAATGTTCTCAAACAAAAAGCAAAGTCTTTTAAACTATTATAGTTCAGAATTCACTAGATAGAAACTAACCATGTACATTGTGAGAAAAGTGTACAATACATCGAGAAGATGAATAGTCAATGAGCGTGTCTGCGTTTATATGTCTAGTATGGTAGTGATATATGGCTTAGCGGCTAAAACGACGTTAAACTCTCAATCAATAAATCAATCAATAGATGTCCAGTCAATAGTGACGTGAAATCATTTTCCCCAAAGACGACATGACATGTTCAGTCATGTCTGGATTCTGGTCCGCAGAGACAAATGACGTTTTGACGTCATGACGCAGTAACTGCCTTCATTTTGCTAACAAATGAAACTGATCTAATATGAACTTATGCAGCGGGACATATTCATAACAACTTACTGTTTATAAATAAATACTTCAGTTGTCCATTGCCACATATCGGAAGTTGTGAAATACCAATTTTGTTTCATTGCTGATTTGTGAAACCACTGCCGGAAGTCAAGTGATTTTTTCACTAAAAAGTTGTCTCGCTAAAAATTTCACCTACACAGTTTACTGTAAATTATGTGTGTCGTCACAAGTATGTATGCCCGCTCATTACATATACCTGACCCCGAGCTCGGCGCGCTAAAGCGGGGTCATTATTAACTTATATTGACATCTTTGTGTTTTCTCATCTGTAGAGTACTCTGAGTATCACACCAAATGCTCAGCTTGTTAACAACTTGGTGAAATTCTTTACAAATTTTTAAATCCAAATTTTTATGGTACCCTTGTAAATTTCAGGGTGATGAATTTCGACCACTTTCTATATATTTCTATACTAAGAAAATCCATATATTAATAAATTATATGTTTCTTCCTAGCTTGATGAAAAAATGGTTCAAAACCTCCACAGGGCTTTAAATATGAATTAATTCATAAATGTGAATTAATTCACGTCCTCTGATCTATGAAATGTGCTCTATTGATGCAATAAAATATACACTCGACTGTTAGAAGTATGCACATCTTGCTTGGAGGCAGAGAGCTTTCAGCTGTTACCGATCATCTATGCCTGATTAGTCGTAGCATATTGTCATGAAGACTGACTCATATTCTCCTTTAAATTGATCTGATACCTGTGTGCCTCATGTGGACAGTCAGTCGAAGCATTTATATTCGTTGTCTAATTTGCATATAAAATGACATAGTTATTAACCCAGTTGTGTTCTCGTTTGTCTCACCTGAGAGCAGCTAGATGATTGGTCGTAGTTGTCCGTTAATCGTTTGTCACATGGGGAATTCATGATTTGTCATATTGTGCGGGTATTGATTTTGATGTTTACATTCAGCGTGAGTTGTAGTCTGTATGATTCAGGGAACAAAACATGGCATCAGTCATTCTTTGACAATCTTTGTCTGTAGACCAGGTGCAAGTGATGATTCCATTACCTGCGCTATTCTCTTGTGAAAATCAATCAAATGAATATTAATTCTACTGCTGGATATCACGTACATTACCTTCATGTGAAAACTCAAAAATTTTCATGATAAATTGTAGTTGCTTATTGGATATATATTCCTGATTCATCATGTATCGGGTAGGTAACTTCAGTATTAGATTAGCTTGCATTTTTTGTTGATTATTGGTTTAAACTATTACTCTTTATAGATCTCTACTTTCATAATCTTTGTTGTAACAGAGAACAGTACCTTTAAAGCCACATGGCGATTTGTGCTTCAAAATACACCAATTAATATTCACTTTTGAATTATTCCCAGTATTGAAATTTGTTGATAATTACATAAAGGCATAAAGAATATCACTTCAAACACAATATCGGACCCCAAGCAGCTTGGTATGCCATTTGTGTTCATTGAAGTTCCGGATTCTTGGATGGACTAATCTGCGATTGTCCAGAAAAAGTATATTGCATTATCTCCATTGGTAACTGTTTTACCTTCAAGCAATACTTTCTCTTCATTTTAATCATCAAAGTTATGTAGTACCACAAAGGTTTCAGAGCGATGACTGCTCTAGGTATTCTTTCCATGATCTGCAGGTGCAATTTTTATGCAACCGCTGATTCAAAAAGTGTAACCGGCACAGACAAAACAATCTCAAATTTACCGAAAAATATATGAAACAAATTGTTGTTCTAGTGCTATATTGACGAGATCATTTGGAAATCTTTTGTGTAGGTATGATTTAATTAAGATACCCCTTATCAAATTACATATACATAACCTTGGGCTTTGAACTAGCCATGCCCAGTTTAATCTACAGTAAATTTATAACCTTCAAGTCTAAAATATATTACGGATATGCATATAGAAAGTACCACTAACAACGTATATGCCTCCATTTAAAGACCCCCCCAGGTAAGGCATATATTGCATTAGACCATCGCGAACTGTCCAGCAGTGGCAAAGCTGGTTCCAGTATGTGATTTGTGATTCACATGATGGAAAGGTAACCTGATACATGGATTTCGGCAAGTTTTTACTTTAAGTCACTTCTCCATATGAGAGCGAAGTCACTTCTCCCTAGGACAAAAATAGGGAGAAGGTGGCACAATTTAGGGAAAAGATATCTCCTAAGGCTGGTCCCTGGGTGCCGGAAGCATTGAAGGGCAAGGCGGGCACAAGCTTCAGAAGGCTATATTTCCCAATGTAAATTATACATTTTTATAGTGTCAGTTGAGTGCAAGAAGGATTGACTGCAACCTCTCCATGTCCGTCTGCTCCAACACGTACCCTATATAAAATAAACCAGTTTCAAAAGAAAAATATGTTTATAATAAATTGGACTGTTTCCAAAATTTGTCAGCTGATCGCCAGGGATGTAATGTATCAATGGCTGGCCTCTAGGTATAGTTGGTCCAAGTTGAGTTCCCAATAATTTGACATAAGTCACATAACCTCTCTACCTTTAGGCTATATATGATCTGATCAGCCTGACCACTATGACTTTAATCTCCTATGTGTTTAATATACACAATTCACACTTTATTCCCAGGTTGAGAGGTCACAACCCCATATTTTCTCACTTGTAGTACTCTCACTTGAATAACAAATTTCTTCTTAGATGGCTGTTTGAACTTCAATGAACCCCAATAAACACCCAGGCTATAATCAACATTTATGATATTCAATTCCCTGCTGTTTAGTTCACATAGCATCTAGTGTTTTGGATATGGTCTGACATTCTAAGTTGGTGATCCTCAAACATGTTTTAAACATTTGACTCAACGTTAGGTGCACATATTTTTGCAGTTGAGTCACAATATACCGGTATGTAGACCTTTTTTTATTCTGAAAAGAGTTACCAAAATTTAATATAGCAATTTTCAAGCTATTTTCAATTTTTTGCACATAATTATTAAGTCAAAACTCTCTTTATTCATACCATATCAGAAACAGTCTAGCAGTTACCGTACCCCTCTTTATTGTATATGCTGTAGAAAACTCTGGACCAGATTGTTTTAAAACTATAACTGATGGAAGTCTTTTCGAAATTCTATGCTTTGAAGTCTTTCTACAGCATTTGCAGTACATATGAAGTATTCGCATATTTAATGCATCATTATAAAGACATTGTGTGCTTATCACCAATACAATTACCTTCTAAATATATCTAATTCCTTAGAAAAATGATTGCTTTTCTGAACATGACGGGTTAAATTTAATGAATAATAAAGAGTATTTTTACTGAAGTAGCAGACATCAGAATCATTGATTCAGTTTTTAACCCTTGTTTTTACTAAATACTCATTAACCCTTTCAGTGCCAAGTCCGATTTTTGTATCACCCCATATTTCCTTGATCATTTTTCAAATTTATTGATTATAATAATGTGATACATTGATGGAAAGAGCTCTTAGAACTCTTTCCATCAATGTATCATATTATTATAATCAATAAATTTGAAAAATGATCAAGGAAATATGGGTTGATACAAAAATCGGACTTGGCACTGAAAGGGTTAACGAGTAGTTCCCACAGCCGTTTGTTGAACTTATTATCTGAATATTTCCCACCAATGAATTTGAATCCTTCCTCATTTGTATTTTGCACTTGTATTTTTGTCTGGCTGTCGTCGTCTAAAATTTCCTGAAAATCCCTTCAGATAAATAATAGGCCATTCCAAATTTACAATATATAATATAACTGAACAGAAGAACCCATTCAGTAAAGAGTGTCATTAATTGAAAACATTGCTTTGAGGGATATCGAAAGATTTTTTTCAACTGCGCGGTCTGGCCTCCCGCTCCACCATCCCTACAAAACCAATGCATGGAGAGCTGATGGGTGTATTGGAGATAGTACTGTAATGTAAACACATTTTGTTATTATAGCAGTGTTACTGTAGTAAAGGGTTTATATTGAGATTGTAAAACCTGTGTCTCTATTGGGGTGTTACTTCCTGTAATAAACATGGATCCATAGTAGTGATTGAGAAACTTGAGTTGTTTCCGGCCGTATGCCGAGCAGGATGGTCTGACTGCATTGGGCAGGTCATTTCACCCTACATGGATCCATACTGCCGCACTGTCACCAATTTATTGCTTAGGATGACATAATGCATCTACCTCCATCTGTCACCTGATAATGGGCCCAGATTATATAATTCATTTTAATTACACCGTATATATCATTGTAGGCCATAAACACAGGTAAACTATGGTATAGTGGGTTTGTGGTATACGCCTGCACTCTAACCAACATTTCTTCAATGAATGCAGCACTGCAAGTGGTTCTTTATAAAGTTCTGTGCTTATATTTCTTATTTTATAAGGTTGTATGTCTGTACTCTGGCTGTGCTGATAAATAAGGAATCATTCCACCAATATTGGTAAGGGTCCTTTGTATTGAAAACTAAGGTGAATTATCATATGAATCCACTCTTTTGTTGAATTAATTTCAATAGAAATAACATTGGGTATATGAGATGAAAAAGATCGCTCTCAAGTTCTATTGGAATAGGTACTTTCAATACTGACACTCTATAGCAGAATAGCTAGAGTTCTGCGAATATTCAAGATTTGATTCAATGTTGATATCAGTCCCTCACATCGAGATCGAATCAGTCAGTCATCTAATTCAGATATTTCGAATCGATATTATTCAGTACTATTGTTTTGTCTTTTTAGTTCTTTTTTGACTAAAATACTCCTTGCACTGGCCCAACATTAACTTTTGCCAAATGAAAATATTTTTATCCAATTTCTCTCAGTTGCCAAATGATAATGGGTCAAATTTAAGGTGTTTAATGAAAATTGATTCTAACATTTCCGAAGTTTGGAAATGTTACGATTGGACTAGAATGAATCCTAATAGCAGACGTAAGTGGATTATTGTCCTAAATAGTAAACCAATTGCCCACCAATAGAGACCTTTCACAAAACTCACCTTTACAATTATGGATACGGATAGGTACTATACGTCATCAACATTTGTGTATTTTCTAATCATTCTCGTAGTTTATTATCTGTAAGAACTGTTACGATTTCGTGTTTTCTGCTCAAATAACACCTGAAATTTATTTTCTGCAAGATATTACTTTACTCAGGATTATAGTTTAGCAAGGGAAGCCTAACTGTCTTAATATAGCATATTCAATGTGAATTCTCGTAAGTTGCTTGTTGAGACTGGTATCAATATATCTCATGTAAACAGTCCAGTTTTTTTTTTGTACTACGACCTCGGTGTGCTGTTGGCAATCATTTTACTCGTCATTGTGAATCATGAGCTTCCCGCGAAATAAGATCGCTATTCACAATGGATAGCCATCGCTGGCTGCAGACGACAAAAAGCATCGCAGTAATCATCAAGCTAGAAGTACACAATGAAGTCAGTCGCCAAAAAGAAATCTATTTGGGTAGCAAAAACGTCTCAGCATGGTGTACAACGCATCGACTTTGGTTCGATTTGATATAGGACCATATCAGAAATGATGCCTATCAGCGAGCACTTCAACTCCAGTCTCTATTATAAGATCTACATCAACTTACATACAGTAATGCTCTAAGTAATCGACTTCTTAACCAGAGCAGAATTATGGGTAACTTTTCAGGATTTAGTCGGAAATATGGCTTGTTACCATTCATCGGAAATGGCAGCAAGCCATATTTCCGACTAAATCCTGAAAAGTTACCCATAATTCTGCTCTGGTTAAGAAGTTGATTACTTAGAGCTTTACTGTACACCCCAAAGAAAGGGGTTATAGCTATGATGATAATATCATCATCATACTCAATGGCCCTACCTCGCTAATATACAATCGGATTAACTACCTGTTGAAAGAGGTGTGAACCCTTTCATGACGGGAGCTGTGTTGGTGCGGCATTAAATACCCTGTGTCAGTGCATTCTCTTATATATGCTAGTCTCCCATAGGGAGATAAGAGAATGCACTGGCTTTCAACATCAAGGTAAATATTGTTAGGCCAACAGATTCTCTTATATATTCGAGGCTCCGTATGGGAAACTCGCATATATAACAGAATGCATTGGCACAGAGTTTTCGCAAAATTTAGGAAGCTCCATTCATAGAAGGGTTAACTTCCCCTAACATGCATAAGCCTCTACTAGAAAACCGCTAATGGGTGTTTGTGTCATAGACAGTTGAAAAACCAATAGATAAATAGAATCTATTTTATTGTTGCCAAAAACTTTTGCCAAATTAAAATAATATTTGCCAAATGTGAATTATTTTTGCAATCGGTAAATTTGGCAAGCGGCAGTGTGAACCCTGATTGCTATGTGCATTTGAACTCCCCAGCAGAGTGTATCACTCATCCCTCTTAATTCAGATTGTTTGGCTTTGGTAATCTGCTATGGCAATTCTTTGCCATGACCCAGTTTGCTTCAGCAAATGGAATCGGCATTGCTGATTGCTGTAGCCAATTATGAGGGCTGATCACTTCACTCTATTATGCTATCTATTTAGATATTTAGTTTTTATTTTCAGATGACATCTAAGCCAGCAATGGCAATGGATACACTACTCACGGGCAATGAGCTCAACTTTGATAAAGCCATCAAGAAGATGGACCTCAGGGTAAGATATAAATCAATCTCTATCAGGGTCACTATTATCCCATTGATTTTAAGAATGTTTAAGAACCAGGTACTACAAAATTCTTGTAAATTCAGGAAAAAACCCTTGCAATACAATTTATTACATAAAAATTAAATGATCACGGTAGTCATATAATTGTCCCCCAAAATTTTGTTTTGGGAAACTATTTAAATAGCCGGTGTCCATCCGAATTTGGTACGTGAGTATATGAGCTCAAAATACAGGTCAAGTTAACAAATATGGGTTCGATCTGCCCTTTTTTGCCAGAGTTATGACCCCTTTTTTACTTAGAATTCTGTTATTTTGAAGTTTCCAGATGATAACTTTAGTTTGTGTGATCGGATCTGAACCAAATTTGTTGTCAGGTTACCAGCTCCAAATACAGGTCAAGTTCGATTATGGGTTCGGTCCATCCCATATTTGGCTGAGTTATGGTCATTGTCGACTTAAAATTTGCCGATTATTTTGGTTTCCGGATGATAAAGTTAGTTTTTGTAAACTGATTGTTTTTAAATTCAATGATGATGGTATACACAACCTAACCAACTCGGTTATCAGCTCAATGTACTATAATCATATTCACAATATCTTCATTATGATCATTCTCATTCTGAGCCAGTGTGTCACATTCAAAATGGTCAATACAAAATTTAGTCAGTTTTAGTTCAATATAGAAAATAAACACTTGTTTTATATGTTGTGTATGACTGCGTATGCAAGCTTTCCCAAATGGTACCAGTAAGATAGTAGTGCAGATATACTAAAAATGACGCGTCATTCAGCGTCATTGACACATATCAAGATATATTGAATATAACTTCTATTCAGTATGTTTTATTTATCAATATTATATTGCTCTACATGGGGGACTTTCTTAATGCTTTATATGTAATGTGATAACATCACTCACTTCATTCAATAGGACGGGATCTTCTCTCATATCGTATGCGGTTTAAATCCCTTCTACAGAGGTCGCAATAATCAGAGTGCGTCCTCATTTAATAGATGACCGATTTCCGAAACTGTAGCTGACATTCAGGTGAATGAATTAGAAATGTTTTACATGTCTCGATAAGCTCTCATAAGAACGACCTTGTCTCACCCCTCGATCAAACATAATACACTCAATATTTTGTCCATTAGCTGGCCTCCCCATGGACAATGACCGTATTATGTTGATAAAATGCACCAAATGTTTTCAGTTTACATGAGAAATGCTGATAAGGACATTGTGTAGATTTACACCCTTAAAAGGCAAACATGAGGTAATGTTACACCTGCACAGTAGTTACCAGAAATAGTTGGTTTGGCCAGTGGTTCGACTGACATATATTTAGTCTTGTAATCTTTAAAGCAACATACTTTACTCCACTTAAGATGAATTTTGGACTGACGTTTCTTAGATACCGCCATCTTCCCCGTTACCCACCCACCAAGGCATATTTATTTTCAATAGTATTCCATAACTATGTCTAATTGTGGTGTGCCTAAATAACAGGCATCTTTAGAGTTATGTCAGGGATTTGATTGCCTGATAACTACAGTAATGCCCTAAGTAATCAACTCCTTAACCACAGCAGAATTATGGGTAACTTTTCAGGATTTAGTTGGAAATATGGCTTGTTGCCATTCATCGGAAAGCTCTCACTCAAAAAGTGGCTACTGGGCTTACTCACGAGGACCTCCTATTCTACAGGACACATGATTGTATTTACCTTCCAAATGCTCAAAAAATGGGGGAGGGCTTATCCATGAGGACCACCCCATGTTTTGTTTAGGATAAAAAAAACCCAGACTGGGCTTATCTTTGAGGATGGCTTACTGATGGGTGTATACAGTATGAGTTTGTGTGCACTTATTTGTGTGCATATGTACTTGCGTATGTGAGGGTTGGTGTCTGTCTGTAAAAGCATTGCGCAATGTTTAGTTTATATCTTTATAATGGTGACTTATAGGCCCAGTAGGGCGGTTGTATATATTTTTGAACTTTATTTGTTATAAAAACATGTAAACACATGTCACTTTATTAAAAAATATTCTATCTATCTGTGTATCTATCTGTGTATCTACCTATGTATCTATCTCTCTGAGGGATAACTACTCATCAATGAATATTTAGCACAGAAAGGGTTAAAGGAGTTCATCATTTATCTTAACCCTTTCATGACAGGAGCTATGCTGGTGCAGCATTAAATATCCTGTGCCAGTGCATTCTCTTATATATGTTTGTCTCCCATAGGGAGCCTCACCTATATAAGAATTTACTGGCTTATATGGTCAAGGTTACTATCGTTAGGCCAATGTATTCTGTTATATATGTGAGGCTCTCTATGGGAAACTCACATATATAAGAGAATGCATTGGCTCAGGTTTTTGCTAAAAATTCAGGAAGCTCTAGTCATGAAAGGGTTAATCAGTTTCTTCTAACATGAATAAGCTTCATCTAGTTACTGTTTTTGAATGCTCATACCTTTACAATTAATATAAAGTTGCAAACATTATGATTGTCTTAGAAATTTTGTGTTACATATAAAAGTTGCTGTAGAAAGGTAATCAAGTCCTTACAAATGATGTCTTATATATAGTACTAGCCGATGAGCCCGACGTTGTCCGGGCTATTCAAAAACCAAAGTCGATAGCTCCACCCGAGTTCTTGTCTGCGCATGCGCGAAGCTGGCATCGCACGGGCTCGGCGACCCGATAAAATTTGTATCCGGGGCAATATACATTCACATAGCAAATTTCAAGTCGATAGCTCCACCCGTTTCCAAGATCTCGTCTGCGCATGCGCGAAGCTGGCGTCGCCCGGGCTCGGCGACCCGATAAAATTTGTATCCGGGGCAAGATACATTCACATAGCAAATTTCAAGTCGATAGCTCCACCCGTTTCCGAGATCTCGTCTGCGCATGCGCGAAGCTGGCGTCGCCCGGGCTTGGCGACCCGATAAAATTCGTATCCGGGGCAAGATACATTCACATAGCAAATTTCAAGTCGATAGCTCCACCCGTTTTCGAGATCTTGTCTGTGCATGCGCGAAGCGGGCGCCGCACAGGCTCGCCAATACGACAACGACGACCGCCTGGTCAAACTACACACACGTACCAAGTTTCGTCCCGATCGGTCGAGAATCGTAGATTTGTATAAATGACAGACAAACGAACATACTGACAGATGTCTTCAAAATATATATGAGACTAGCCGATGAGCCCGACGTTGTCCGGGCTATTCAAAAACCAAATTTCAAGTCGATAGCTCCACCCGTTTCCGAGATCTGGTCTGTGCATGCGCGAAGCTGGCGTCGCACGGGCTCGGCGACCCGATAAAATTTGTATCCGGGGCAAGATACATTCACATACCAAATTTCAAGTCGATAGCTCCACCCATTTCCAAGATCTCGTCTGCGCATGCGCGAAGCTGGCGTCGCACGGGCTCGGCGACCCGATAAAATTCGTCCCGATTGGTCGAGAATCGTAGATTTGTATTAATGACAGACAGACAAACAAACAGACAGACATACAGAAGTCTTCAAAATATATATGAGACTAGTAGGTTAGCCCGCCACTGGCGGCAATCGTCAGAAACATTTTTTTGTTTTTCATTAATTGAATTTTTTGTTTTTCAATTTTACCCGATTTTTTGTGTTTTTCAATGAGTTAATTTTAATTTTTAATTTTTCAATTTAATTTTTTGTTTTTCAATTTGACCCGATTTGACCTTGAATTTATCATTTTTAAGGTCAAGAGAAATGATGGTACCCGTTCCTAGGGCGGAAAAACTGACCCGATGAAATTCTCCCCCCCTCCCTAAGAACGACAGACATAAGAATCACACAACAATCATTTTTTGTTTTTCAATGAGTTAATTCTGCTATTTTAATCAAGAGAAATTATGGTACCCGTCCGTAAAAGAGGTATGATTCGATGAAAATCTCCCCCGTTCATAGGAACGACAGACATAAGAATCACACGACACGCATTTGTTGTTTTCCAATGGGTTAATTCTGCCTTTTTAATCAAGATAAATGCATTCCGGTTCCGGTGCGTTTTGCATCCGTAGTTTCGTACGCATAGGGTGACCGTTTAGCAACGCCGATGGCAATAAAGAGCGTTACTCGGTTAACAATGCCAAATTTGATCAATATAAAGAGCGTGATTGCCTTAACCCCCGCAGTGCCGAGGACGGTGATTTTTATGACTGGGAGTGGAGAATGAGTGCTCAGGGCTTCTCCAAAACGCTGCGAAGACGATTCCCGTGGGATTTTACCATTAGATGGGAAGTTTGAGCTCAATCGAGCCAGCCGTTTTAGAGTCTATAGAGGACACATATATTTATATATATAGGTAGTTCTCAATATATATAGGAGACTAGCAGGTTAGCCCGCCACTGGCGGCGTTGGTCCGAAACATGACATTTTTTTGGCTTTTCAATGAGTTAATTGTGCCTTTTTAATCTAAAGAAATTATGGTACCCGTCCCTAAAAGAGGTATGATTTAAGGTACAAACTGACCCGATGTAAAGCCGATGAGCCCGACGTTGTCCGGGCTATTCAAAAACCAAATTTCAAGTCGATAGCTCCACCCATTTCCGAGATCTGGTCTGTGAATGCGCGAAGCTGGCGTCGCATGGGCTCGGCGACCCGATAAAATTCGTATCCGGGGCAAGATACATTCACATACCAAATTTCAAGTCGATAGCTCCACCCGTTTCCGAGATCTGGTCTGTGCATGCGCGAAGCTGGCGTCGCACGGGCTCGGCGACCCGATAAAATTTGTATCCGGGGCAAGATACATTCACATACCAAATTCCAAGTCGATAGCTCCACCCGTTTCCAAGATCTCGTCTGCGCATGCGTGAAGCTGGCGTCCCACGGGCTCGGCGACCCGATAAAATTCGTATCCGGGGCAAGATACATTCACATACCAAATTTCAAGTCGATAGCTCCACCCGTTTCCGAGATCTCGTCTGCGCATGCGCGAAGCTGGCGTCGCACGGGCTCGGCGACCCGATAAAATTCGTATCCGGGGCAAGATACATTCACATACCAAATTTCAAGTCGATAGCTCCACCCGTTTCCGATATCTCGTCTGTGCATGCGCTGCACGGGCGTCGCACGGGCTCGCCAATACAACGAATCAAGATAAATGCATTCCGGTTCCGGTGCGTTTTGCATCCGTAGTTTCGTACGCATTCGTACGCATAGGGTGACCGTTTAGCAACGCCGATGGCAATAAAGAGCGTTACTCGGTTAACAACGCCAAATTTGATCAATATAAAGAGCGTGAATGCCTTAACCCCCGCAGTGCCGAGGACGGTGATTTTTATGACTGGGAGTGGAGAATGAGTGCTCAGGGCTTCTCCAAAATGCTGCGAAGACGATTCCCGTGGGATTTTACCATTAGATGGGAAGTTTGAGCTCAATCGAGCCAGCCGTTTTAGAGTCTATAGAGGACACATATATTTATATATATAGGTAGTTCTCAATATATATAGGAGACTAGCAGGTTAGCCCGCCACTGGCGGCGTTGGTCCGAAACATGACATTTTTTGGCTTTTCAATGAGTTAATTGTGCCTTTTTAATCTAAAGAAATTATGGTACCCGCCCCTAAAAGAGGTATGATTTAAGGTACAAACTGACCCGATGTAAAGCCGATGAGCCCGACGTTGTCCGGGCTATTCAAAAACCAAATTTCAAGTCGATAGCTCCACCCATTTCCGAGATCTGGTCTGCGAATGCGCGAAGCTGGCGTCGCACGGGCTCGGCGACCCGATAAAATTTGTATCCGGGGCAAGATACATTCACATACCAAATTTCAAGTCGATAGCTCCACCCGTTTCCGAGATCTGGTCTGCGCATGCGCGAAGCTGGCGTCGCACGGGCTCGGCGACCCGATAAAATTTGTATCCGGGGCAAGATACATTCACATAGCAAATTTCAAGTCGATAGCTCCACCCGTTTCCGAGATCTCGTCTGCGCATGCGCTGCACGGGCGTCGCACGGGCTCGCCAATACGACAACGACGACCACCTGGTCAAACTACACTCATGTACCAAGTTTCGTCAAGATCGGTCGAGGTGTTGGTATCTGATGCAAAAGACGAAATTGTGAGTGTTGGTTTGTAACCGGGATTTCTGAGAAGCATTATGCCTATATCCACACTAACTACCCCACCCCATAAGCCCTGACCTACATGTAAGTGTCATACATACTATAACAATGATGTTGTAAGAGTACTATGGCATCCAATAAATCTCCCCGCATAGGTAACCACTCAAAAGTATTGTTCCCGTATATATCTCTGCAGATGCTAATAACGTTGAATGGTAAACAGACGCTCTTTATAGCGATGCGTCAAAAACAAACGCTCATTAAATTATCACTTGATTAACCACCGCAGTGCCGTTTTTTGTGACTGAGATTGGAGAACGGGTGCTCTGAGCTTCTCCAAAACGCGACAACTACGGTGTCCGTGGGATTTTACCCTTATATACAAAATTTGAGCTCGATCCGACCAGCCTTTTTCGATTCTATGAAGTACACATATACACACATACATATATATATACGGAAGTCTCAAATTATATGGGAGATTGCTGGCTATTGCTTTGAATTCATAGATATTTTTTTTTCATCTTGCATGCTACAAACTGAAATACTGCAAATCCCCAAGAATGACTGGGTCAGGACCACCTGCACAGGGGGGGGGGGGGCCCTCTGGTCTGATGGATGTGATGATTCCGTAGGTAATGTGTTGGACAGGCCTTTTAATTTCATCAAATTCAAGCAGGAAAAGGTGTGTCAAGATATGCTTTCTTCATTTATTTCAATAAGAATGAGCAGAAGTACAGTAATGCTCTAAGTAATCGACTGCTTAACCACAGCAGAATTATATGGCTTGTTGCCATTCATCGGAAAGCTTTTGTGGAGAGCTTTCCGATGACTGGCAACAATCCATATTTCCGACTAAATCCTGAAAAGTTACCCATAATTCTGCTGTGGTTAAGAAGTCGATTACTTAGAGCATTACTGTATAATCACTTTTTTAATAAGGCTTTTTTTTTAAAGGGGGACTGTACACTAAATTCATGGCTTGAGCCATAAACTCATTTTCTTTATAATTACATGTACCATGTTGTTTACATCATTCATAGAGCACATAAGTGTATTCTGAACTCATCCCTGGCTCAAATGCATTCATTTATTGCATATATTCTCTTGATAATAATAAGAGATGGTCCCATAAATGGCTGGATTTGGTGTACAGTCCCCCTCTAAGCAAGAATTAAACCCATAGCTGTCAAATTTCTAAATTTCTCGCTGGAACAATGGGTCTGCACTCCGCCATGGTTTGCCAAAATTAAGGGAACCTGAAGGTCCGGTGTCAGGTTATATTATTATGTTAACACAATGGAATGTATGATATGTCTCCAGAATCTCATTTTGTGAAGTCTTTTGTGCAATCGGAGTACAATTAGCTGTGGGGCCAGGGCAGTGTTGTGGGGCCAGGGCAGTGTTGTTGGGCAAGAACAATGCTGTAGGGCCAAGGCAGTGTTGTGGGGCCAGGGCAGTGTTGTGGGGCAAAGCAGTTTTATTCTATGTGGATTCAACTACATTAGTATTTGATTTAATTTGGGAAAATTTGGTCATGTCATTACCACCTCGAAAAATGAATCAACTTGGATGTACCCATTGGCCTGCAGGCAGTATACAATTTACTCAAATATAATTGCACAAAGAGGCCAAGTGTTCACACATATGCTCTGTGTACTAAAATTTGAAAAAAATTGCCAGATGCTATCTTTCTCTCTTTATGATTGTGTGTTGGGCTGCATCGCTGGTTGGGCATAACTGGCTAACAAGCCTGCAAATAGTGTGACTGTCATTTGCAGAATGAGGTCGCCAGAGGGTGAATTTAGTGGTGCTATCCCATACAGCAGGCTAGCATCTCCAAATTGACCCTCTGGGGACCTCATTCTGCTTAGGCCTCATCTTCAGAGAAGTATCTATAGTCTCAAACTAACATTGTTTTAGTTACCTTTTCCCTTCTGTTCAGTTTCTATATCCCCTACTTCACAGAAAATAAAATGCATAATTGATGTGATTTAAATGGGTGGACATCACCAACTTCAACTGGGGAACTTCTATCTGATCCTAGGTCTCCCATAGCAGAATGAAGTTCCCAGAGGGTGAATTTTATGATGCTAGCCTGCTTTGGGGGATAGCGTCACTAAATTCACCCTCTGAGGACCTCAATCTGCAAATGACAGACATACTATTTGCAGGCTTGACTAACTATCATAGACTCACATTCAAAAGGCCATAATTAAAATATGCTTTGTTTCTCCTCACCATACCTATCCATGAAAAAATCTATCTACTCAAGATATTTGAGTGTCTCAAGAGAAATTTTCTTTTTATTTCAACTCGGGATGATACACATTGAAATAAATACACAGAACGACACAAGTGTGTTAATTGGACTATTTTCAATACATTCTAGTGGTGAGAATCCATACAAAATTTCATTGAGATCTGACTACCCATGGCTGAGATATCTGCTCAAATGAACTGACATACAGATGAATGGATGCATGACTGGATGCATGCATGTATACATGAGTATAACCACAGCAGAATTATGGGTAACTTTTCAGGATTTAGTCGGAAATATGGCAACAAGCCATATTTCTTACTAAATCCTGAAAAGTTACCCATAATTCTGCTGTGGTTAAGGAGTCGATTACTTAGGGTATTACTGTACCACCATTCACATTGTCCATGGTGACCTTTCGGGTGACCATGCGGGTGACGTCTCATATAAGTTGAGAAAAAGAAATACTTCCTACCTAAAAACTCTTAAAAGTTTATGGTAGAGCTCTAGCTCTACCCTAGGGTAAAAGGAAACAAATATATTTTAGCTGTTGCCCATTTTGTAAAAGTTTACCTAATTCCTCTCTTATTTCAACCTTCAGGAACTAATGCGGGCGGTTTCAGCTTTACAGCAAGAGATGTCTAGGGAACAAGACAACTTCAACGTTTTAACAGTCCAACTTCAAACCGTCAAGAAAAACTCCCGCCAATTTAAACAAATCTCCAAAGAAATGGTGTCTTCCCAAAATCGGCTAACATACCTCATGAACCGAAGCATGAAATGTTTCTCGCAGGTGAGAATATATAATGTGATTATGTTAGGCCACTTTTTTATTTGTTGGTTTACTTGTTCTCCTACCCAAAAATCATCAAAGAAGAAACAAAATATAAAATTTGCAAGTAGCAAATAATTGGGTCATGTAGTCAAAAATAAAAATAAAGTATTGAGGCATCAACAAGGGCAAAACTTAGACTCTGAGATAAGACTATTTCTGATTGGCTGTATTAATTGGAAATTAACCAGAAATTACTTGAACACCAATCAGAAGGAGCCTTTCTGAAAAACTGAAGCTCTAACATGATTTGGCAATATTTAAATGGACTCTGCGTTCTTTGGTGTCTATTACAGACTCATTTAAGCTGTTTTGTGAATACAAATTTATATTTATAGATGCAGGGTTCCCACATGGGCCTTGAATATCTCCAACCAAGCCTTGAAATAGTGTGTCTGTCATTTGCAGAATGAGGTCCCCAGAGGGTGAATTTAGTGATGCTACCCCGAATAGCGGGCTAGCATCACCAAATTCACCATCTGGGGACCTCATTCTGCTTACACCTCAGCAGAATGAGGTTCCCAGAGGGTGAATTTGGTGATGCTAGCCTGCTATGTGGGGTAGCATCACTAAATTCACCCTCTGGGAACCTCATTCTGCAAATG
This sequence comes from Siphonodentalium dalli, assembly GCA_032622095.1. Classification (NCBI taxonomy): domain Eukaryota; kingdom Metazoa; phylum Mollusca; class Scaphopoda; order Gadilida; family Siphonodentaliidae; genus Siphonodentalium; species Siphonodentalium dalli. The sequence goes on along the minus strand of CP136061.1, from coordinate 148,083,607 downwards.
ACAGACACCCTATTTCAAGGCTTGTCTCCAACAGCCTTGAATTTGACAAATGACCATTCAGGGTCTGGAAAGTGCTTGAATTTTTTATGGTGGACCTTGAATTTCAGTGGTACATGTATAACACTGCTTGTCAAACTTGTAATTTATTTAGATAGCATTTTACTACATGTATTTTGAATTGGTTTGCAAATTTCTTTTTAAATGCTAATAAATGGCCCTGAATATTAGAAATTATGAACCGTGAAAAGAGTTGAGAAATGGCCTTCAATTTGTTTACTTCTGACTTGCAGGAACCCTGCTATGACATTCAGTTTTGGGGTTTTTTTGTTATCCTCCTTCATGATTCTTTTGTACAATCTTAAAAAAAAATCAGTTTTGAACCAAGTTTATTTTTAGAGACTTTGCCCTCCTCCTGCCCAATTTTTGTGAAATTTTTTTATCAAAAAACCAACGAATGAAAAAATGGGCCTTCATTAATTCACATGGCTGGGTGGCAGTGGGTGCTGTCTGGATCACTGAATTAGATGTCTCAATCACTATTTGTGACAGCTTATGAGATTTACTGCCTGAGTGATTATGACACAGGTGATTATTATGATATATGCACCAAAGGTGTTTTCAGATTTTTTTTAGTATAATGCTGATTTAACTACAGTGTGGGAAATATTTACAATACTCTTATATCCAAACATGACAGTGACTGGCTGAACATGAAATGCACAATCTAGGTCAGTTGTTTCATAAGTGTTTTTGCCAATGAAAACATTGGAATTACTTGTTATTTGACTTGAAACTTGATGCTGAAACTGGCAATATGTAAGATTATTTACACATTTCTGATTGATGTATGCCTATAGATATTGCAGTTATAAAAAATTTCAAAGTTGAATTATATATCTCATGAAATTTGTTTGTGATAAATGATAGTTAGCTTATTCAGTTTTAAGTCAGACTACATTTAAATATTGTCTTTTCATTGTAATCTCATGTCAAAAAAGTTTTACTACATACTTAAGTGTAGGCAGCCTTATAATTAAAGTCTTTCTTTTGGTAAATTGAACAAGCAAATACTATTATTTTCAACCCCACTGCAGGAATACAGTAATGCCCTAAATAATCGACTCCTTAACGACAGCAGAACTATGGGTAACTTTTCAGGATTTAGTCGGAAATATGGCTTGTTGCCTTTCATCGGAAAGCTCTCACTGAGGGCTTTCCGATGACTGGCAACAAACCATGGTTAAGGAGTCGGTTATTTAGGGTATTACTGTATTTCCTGCTTTCATATCGAACTGTTAATCAGAAGCAAAGATATTCATTCACCTTGTTGTTCAGTTTAAAAAAATAAGACTTTTTTGATTGGCTGTAATTGGAATTAACCTAGAAGTTACTTGAACACCAATCAGATGGAGCCTTTCCCAACAAATGAATCACTTTGAAGAAAATGGGGGGAATACTGGATTAATCTTGTCCTTCTGTCTGTCTAGCCATCCGTCTGTCCAGCTGAACATATATATCAACCGTGGGCTATCGGATCTGAATGAAATTTGGTATGGAGTTTCGCCATCATAACTGCCAGAGGGGCTAATGATGTTCACGTTTTCAATTCTAGAGTTATTCCTCTTTGTTTATCTGGAAATCTTTGGTTTTTGGCCATTGGCGCAGAGTTATTGGATCTGAATGAAAGTTGATATGGAGGTTCGCTATCGGGAGCACTTCCAATGGTAATAGGATATCAATGTAATTTGGTTTGATATGGGAGTGCTTTCAATGGTAATAGGATATCAATGTAATTTGGTTTGGAAATTTACCATCACAAGGCCTTTATTAATGTTGGTCATTTTAGCATTTTCCCTTTTAGAGTTATATATCCTTTGTTTATTTTAAATGTGGGTTCCGATCTTCCCATGTTTCAATTCCGCTATATTCAGCAATCACTGCCCTGATTATCATCAGGTTATAATACACCAAATACAAATTAGTAGAGTGATTTCCCCTGGCACCCCCAAGCTAGGATCAGCATAAAAAAAATCCTGGCAGCTGAATGTAAATAATTTATTGGAGGGCTTGGTGTTTTTTTCAATGTCATTTTTATCTCCATCTTAAGGGTAATGTGACCTTTGTCAAACATGCAGTGTGATGCAATACATTATTGTCAAGTACTTTTGGTTAGGCTTGCCACAATTATTCGATTAATCGACTAATCTTCGACAGGTGTGGTAGACGCACAATTTACCACCCGACACCTTGTTCTCTCGCCACTTCTGATGCGGCTTCCTTTGATCCTTTGATGTCACAGCCGAAGTTTGTCGGTCATCTTCAAAGAGTTCGGTGTGTGACTTGTTCTCAGTCAGTGGCGGCACAGCAGCATCCTTTGCTTTTATGTCGTGTCACGGCCTTGTCATTGTTTATAAATTATGTTTAACTCTGAATTTATGTTCCTATGGATTGGTAATTAGCGATCATTATATCCAAAATGAACGACGTGCATCGGACTGCATCTATATTTCATTTTTCAAATTTCATACTGTAAAACTTCACCATTATTAGCTCAACTTTACTTTGTAAAGTTTGAGCTATTGCCATGGCTTGGTATCCGTCGTGCGTGTGTGTGTGTGTGTGTGTGTGTGCGTGATTCGTCAACAATTTCCTTTAGCACGGGCTACAGTTCGTACCTTTGGTCCGATTATCATAAAATTTGTCATGGATGTTAACAATGACATGTAGATGGGAACGAGTCATTTTTGGGTCATTCGGCTAAAAAACATGACCGCCAGCTGCCATCTTGGATTTTACTCTTTGTATGACTAAATCCTTTAGCACGGGCTACAGGTCGTACCTTTAGTCTGATCATCATGAAATTTGTCATGGCTGTTGAAATTGGAATGTAGATGGGAACGAGTCATTTTGGGGTCATTAGGACAAAAAACATGGCCGCCAGTGGCCATCTTTGATTTCTAAATTTAATTTAAATTTTACTCTTTGTATGACTAAATTCTTTAGCACGGGCTACAGGTCGTACCTTTAGTCTGATTATCATAAAATTTGTCATGGATGTTAACAATGACATGTAGATGGGAACGAGTCATTTTGGGGTCATTCGGCCGAAAAACATGGCCGCCAGCAGCCATCTTGGATTTTATACTCTTTGTATGATTAAATCCTTTAGCACGGGCTACAGGTGGTACCTTTAGTCTGATCATCATAAAATTTAACATGAATGTTAATAATGACATGTAGATGAGAACGAGTCATTTTGTGGTCATTCGGCCAAAAAACATGGCCGCCAGCAGCCATCTTGGATTTTACTCTTTGTATGACTAAATTCTTTAGCACGGGCTACAGGTCGTACCTTTTGTCTGATCATCATGACATTTGGCATGGATGTTAATATTGACATGTAGATGGGACCGATTAATTTTGGGATCATTCAGCCAAAAAACATGGCCGCAGCAGCCATCTTGGATTTTACTCTTTGTATGACTAAATCCTTTAGCATGGGCTACAGGTCATACCTTTAGTCTGATTATCATAAAATTTGTCATGGATGTTAACAATGACATGTAGATGGGAACGAGTCATTTTTGGGTCATTCGGCCAAAAAACATGACCGCCAGCTGCCATCTTGGATTTTACTCTTTGTATGACTAAATCCTTTAGCACGGGCTACAGGTCGTACCTTTAGTCTGATCATCATGAAATTTGTCATGGCTGTTGAAATTGACATGTAGATGGGAACGAGTCATTTTGGGGTCATTAGGACAAAAAACATGGCCGCCAGTGGCCATCTTTGATTTCTAAATTTAATTTAAATTTTACTCTTTGTATGACTAAATTCTTTAGCACGGGCTACATGTCGTACCTTTAGTCTGATTATCATAAAATTTATCATGGATGTTAACAATGACATGTAGATGGGAACGAGTCATTTTGGGGTCATTCGGCCGAAAAACATGGCCACCAGCAGCCATCTTAGATTTTACTCTTTGTATGACTAAATCCTTTAGCACGGGCTACAGGTCGTACCTTTAGTCTGATCATCATAAAATTTGTCATGGCTGTTGAAATTGACATGTAGATGGGAACGAGTTATTTTGGGGTTATTCGGCATTAAAACATGGCTGCCAGCGACCATTTTGGATTCTACTCTTTGCATGACTAAAGCTATCAAATGTTTTTGAATTGTTGGAAAACATAGCCGCCAGCAACCATCTTAGATTTTACTTTTATATACATGTTTATATATATCTTTTCATGTTGAAAAACTAGTATTAGACATTCAACTTTCCACATTCCTAATCACTCCATATCGACAGTAACACATTAAATTATTCCCTTTCCAAGTTGAGCTACAGTGTCATTGACACTTTCATTACATTCCTTTTTAATCTCTCTATTCATTGCTCATCACAAAAAAATTACCTTCTTTACAAAGTTGAGCTACAGTGTCATTCACACTTTCATTTACAAAGTCCCAAGTTCACGGGACTTGGAATGTTCAAAGTTACTGGACAGTTATCAGTAACAAGTGTGGGTCATCACTTATTAGCTCAACTTACTTTTGTAAGTTTCAGCTATTGCCATGGTTTGGCGTCCGTCGTCCGTGTGTGCGTGTGTCCGTGTGTCCGTCAACAATTTCCTACAGGTTGTACCTTTGGTCTGATCTTCATGAAATTTGTCATGAATGTTGACATTGACATGTAGATGGGAACGAGTCATTTTTGGGTCATTCGGCCAAAAAACATGGCAGCCATCTTGGATTTCAAGATTCAATCCATTGGCGCGGCCTACAGGTCGTACTGTTCATCTGATCATCATGAAATTTGTCATTGATGTTAATAATGACATGTAGATGGGAACGAGTGATTTTGGGGTCGTTTGGCCAAAAAACATGGCTGCCACGGGCAGCCATCTTGGATTTTACTCTTTGCATGACTAAATCCTTTGCCGCGGGTTACAGGTCGTTATTTTGGTCGGAAGTTTATGAAATTTGTCATGGATGTTAACACTGTCATGTAGATGGGAACGAGTGATTTTGGAGTCGTTCGGCCAAAAAACATGGCCGCCAGCAGCCATCTTGGATTTTACTCTTTGCATGACTAAATCCTTTGGCGCGGGCTATAGGTTGCCTTTGGTCTAATCTTTATAAAATTTGTCATGAATGTTGACATTGACATGTAGATGGGAACGAATCATTGTGGGGTCATTCGGCCAAAAAACATGGCCGCTGGCGGCCATCTTGGATTTCAAAATTCAATCCATTGACGCGGGCTACAGGTTGTACTGTTCGTCTGATCATCATGAAATTTGTCATGAATGATAACAATGACATGTAGATGGGATCGAGTCGTTTTGGGGTCATTCGGTCAAAAAATATGGCCGCCAGCAGCCATCTTGGATTTACTCTTTGCATGACTAAATACTTTGGCACGGGCTACAGGTTGTACCTTTGGTCTAATCTTTATGAAATTTGTCATGGATGTTAACAATGACATGTAGATGGGAACGAATCATTTTGGGGTCGTTCGGCCGAAAAACATGGCCGCCAGCAGCCATCTTGGATTTTACTCTTTGCATGACTAAATCCTTTGGTGCGGGCTACAGGTCGTAGCTTTGGTCAGATGGTCATGAAATTTGTCATGAATTATAACAATGACATGTAGATGGGAACGAGTCGTTTTGGGGTCATTCTGTAAAAAAACATGGCCACCAGCATTTTACTCTTTGCATGACTAAATCCTTTGGCGTGGGCTACAGGTCATACCTTTGGTCTGATCTTTATTAAATTTGTCATGGATGTTAACACTGACATGTAGATGGGAACGAGTGATTTTGGAGTCGTTCGGCCAAAAAACATGGCCGCCAGCAGCCATCTTGGATTTACTCTTTGCATGACTAAATCCTTTGGCACGGGCTACAGGTTGTACCTTTGGTCTAATCTTTATGAAATTTGTCATGAATGTTGACATTGACATGTAGATGGGAACGAATCATTGTGGGGTCATTCGGCTAAAAAACATGGCTGCCAGTGGCCATCTTGGATTTCAAAATTCAATCCATTGGCGCGGTCTACAGGTCGTACTGTTCGTCTGATCATCATGAAATTTGTAGGTCGTAGCTTTGGTCAGATCTTCATAAAATTTGTCATGGATGTTAACAATTATATGTAGATGGGAACGAGTCCTTTTGGATGTTAACACTGTCATGTAGATGGGAACGAGTGATTTTGGAGTTGTTCGGCCAAAAAACATGGCCACCAGTAGCCATCTTGTATTTTACTCTTTGCATCACTAAATCCTTTGGCGCAGGTTAGACATTTCAATTAGCACCTTTCCTATTCCTCCATTTACTGTCAAGTTGTCAACCATTAAATTATTCCCCTACCTAAGTTGAGCTACAGTGTCATTGACACTTTCATTAGTGCTACATGCATTACATTCTCCAAATTGGTAACCACGCTGCACGCACTTTGAATAACAAAACTAGAAGTACAGCAGACACCTAAGCCCGCAAATCAAATTGAGTATATATATATGTCAGGTGACGCAATCGATACACAATGGGATTCCCTTCAAAATTAACTATAGTCCGTTTTCAAAAAGTATGCGACAATTCCACATGCTTTCAATGGCACCGCGATGCATGTTCACGGGGAACATTGATTGACTGGACAGATATTTTTTTAATTTCTCATCCGCGAGAACAGCAATGAGGAGGACGTTTACCTGCCGCACAAATTTGAGTTTAGGTGGCCGATGACGGGCGGGGGCCTTAGAATGACAAGCCTGCTGACTGACAGATTATAACTGTTCCGTCGATCTGGATGTAAAGTAGCCATTGTAATTTTGCAGTCACATGTTTACCTGGGTGTAATATGGGTTGCATATATGAACGATTAATCGACTAACGGTCGATTAGTCGATTATGAAAACTCGTAGTCGTGGCAATCCTACTTTTCGTGTGTCTAAAAGGACTTTCCGTAATTTTGTATACTCGTGCAGGGTCAACCCTTTCCTGTGAATACAGGCCTCCAGTATTTGTTAACACTGAGGCCTCTGTGTATTGTATAGGTGTATTGTAACCTATAGTGGAAAATGGTCGTTTATCAGATTTCTGCTCTGAATCGGGTCCAATGGTCCAATACGACATATTTTTTGGCGCAGTAGCCGTCCAATAAAATTTTAAATTAACTCCTCTGATGCCATTTCTTCTCGTTGTAGAACCGAAAATTTTCATTTTCGACCTGTTTTTGGGCCCATGGATGCCCCTTTAATGAATGTGATACCTTATTTTTTGGATGCCCAACAACCTAGATGAACGTCAAGGCAGAATTGTCAGGTTTGAGCACGAAATGGGAGTAGAGCGTGACGTCATTATGGACCATACTCTAAAATATGTTACAAAATTGGACCAGTATCAGGTCAAACAAAGTTGAATTGCCCCTTTAAGATGACAGGTTGACAAAAACGCCTACCCTGGAAGTTTGTAGAAATGGTTTGATGATCCAATGTGCCTAAATTTCCACAAATAAATGCATTATTGTAAAGGGAAAATTTTGGTTTTCTGTCGATTTTTTTCGATAATTAGGTAGGTGAACCCAATGTGAAACCTAAGTGCACGCAATTCGCCAAGCGACACATATGGCATATTTTCCGGAAGTGGCATATACAAGCTATCAGATCGACTACATGTATTTATGTCGATGTTGTTTTTTTGCAAAAATTCAGCTAAAATGAAAAATAAATTGACATTCAAGTCAAGATAATTTTTTTAGCACAATCAGATATTGGTAGTGGCAGAACAGGGTTAATAAAGTAAGAACACAGACATGTTTGGAATCAAATTTATTTAATTTGATTTGGGTATATAAATGGACGCAATTTAATATCGTTTGGGCGACATTATTATCATTCCAGTGATCACTTTTGGTTATAATACACCAAATACAAATTAGTAGAGTGATTTCTCCTGGCAACCCCAAGCTAGGATCAGCTTTTAAAAAATCCTGGCAGCTGAATGGTCAATGATACAAGGATGTATAGTGCACGAAGAAATGCACAAACCAGGGACCAGCCTAGGGGGCGACGTGGGCGAAATAGTCGCCCTGTGTGGCCGCAAGTCTCCCTGAAATGACATCAGGGAGAAGTGGATGTCTCCCTAAAAAAAAAATTAAAAAAAAATTTAGTTAAATTTTTAATCTCCCTGAAGAATTGGTGACTGGATGATCTACTGCTCAGCTTAAAACTTCCAGTTTATCCTCACCCATGTAGAAAATCTATTGTGGACAATTATAACAGCTAAAACAATCAGTTCTAATGAATAGTTACTAGCGACAAATAGTCGCACTAACGCTCCACTTCTCCCTGGTAAGCCCTCACTTCTCCTTATTTTTCCAAGAGGGAGAAGTCACTTCTCCCTATATTTTGACCCTAGGCAGGTCCCTGGCACAAACATGTTTGATCTTATTGACATTGACCTTTGGGGTATTCTCTAGATGAGAGCCATAATTTTTTTCAAAATAAAAAAAAAAAACATGGCCACCAGCAGCCATCTTGGGTTTCGTATTTGAATCCATCAGCACACCCTGCAAGCAACATTTATTTGAGAAGTGTTTTGAAAATTTAGAGGCATGTTTACCATCATATCTAGATGGCAGCTATCAAATTTGAATAATGAAAAATATGGCCGCCGCGGAGCCATCCTGAATTTAACTCTTTGCTTGTATATACACTTCAGCATGCCTTACAGCTAATCAATTTTATCCAATTGATTGATCATAATCTTCATATGGCTTTCTGGGTTGCCCTCTGGCATTTCTTAAACATTTCAACGTTTCCGCATTCCTTATTGTTCAATTGTAATATATGACACTGTCCCATATCCAAGTTGAGCTACAGTGTCATTAACACTTCCATTGTTTCATTGTTTAGGTTTTCTCAATGATTCCATATTCATATGTGAATTCAACTTTATTGTTTTTAATGCTATTTTTACAGCAAGCTTTGGTAAAAGCTGAATCTAAAGATTATTCAGTGCAACGGCGGAATTCCTTCAGTGATGACAAACCAGAGATTATACATGTACCGACGAAATCCAATCTGAAGCGTACCAAATCAGCGAGAGTAATCCCGGATGAGGTTGAAAATTCAACAATGGCTGATAAGGCATCTATCATAAAGGCATCTCGGGATGACGGAAATGTTTCCCTGAAGAAGACTCCAGCCACTCCTGAGTTTATGAAGGTGAAACTCCGCCCATCCACTGCAAAAACAGCAATGCTCCAGCATCAGCATGCAAGGTTTTCAGACTCTCAGTTAATTGACAGGATGATAGAAAATGACATTGATCGATTCAAGCGACCACAAACTTCATTTACGAGTGCTACAACTGTGAATAATTCTCAAATTACAAACACACCAGTTGGAGATAGTTCAGTGAAAAGTTGGACTGGAAGTGTAGGATCGCCTCCTAGCTCTCAAATCCCAGACACCTCAGTTGGCAATAATTTGGATAAAAGTCGGACTGGAAGTGTGGGAGTGCCCCCTGGTGTGATAAATCTCAGACCAGCAATTAAACCTCTGTTAATTAACGGCAATTTATCTAACACTGAGGATGTTTCTGATATTCAAAATTTCAGGGCTAATTTGAAAAAAGTTTACAAAACAACAATGATAACACCAAAATCTCCGACTACATTAACAAATGGTACATCTGTGAATGATGGTGTTAATCATTCCAATATAGGAACAGTTCAGACTACTTCAGTAGAAAATGGTCATCCTACTTCTCCTAAAGACAAGACAAGTGGTAATAGTTTTGGCAATAAATATTCTGCGTTCACTAAAGTTGAAAATAAAAACAAGCAAGGTTTCAATATCTTGCCTTCATGGGCAACAAAACGACTAAATGGAGCAAAACAAGAAACTCCTACGAAACCCACTGATTCAGAAAGTAGCCGGAAGGTTGTTAAGGCCGAAGTGATGCTTTCTTCTCTCGGTACTTCCACGCCTAATCTAGTCATACCTGCTGAAGTAGACAGCTCTAAAAATAGTGATGTGGAAGTTCGATCTGGCCGATCAGATAGCATGGGATCAACTGATCAGATATTGACAAATCCGGTCGGACAGCCTAAAAAGTTTTCTATGAGTATAAGTTTGTCTTCATCAGTAAGCAATGTATCTACTGGAGAACGGCTAACAGGTGAGAACAAGGTACACTCAAAAGACTTGGATTCTAGGAAAACTGACTCAAACAGTGTAAGTGATTCTTTTAATGAAAGTGGATCAGGAAGTGTCTTATCTCAGAGTTGGGGACCTAAATCATCAAAGCCAATTACTATTAATACTGTTCCACAAAGTTTGAGTTCTGATCAGAATAAAGTTTCTTATGATAGTGATGCATCTGGTAGTGCTAGGTCGTCAGATAATGAGCTTGATTCTATGGATATTAAATCGCTTGGGAACCAGTCATCGACTGACGAGAGTGAACTGTCAGAAACGACACTATCTGATAATGAGCAGATGCCAGTGAAACAAGAATCTCAATCTGCAGTTATATCAGCTATTGTTTTTGATAAAGGTGAGTCACTTGAAGATGTAATCTACAGTAATGCCCTAATTAATCAACCCCTTAACCACAGCAGAATTATGGGTAACTTTTCAGAATTTATTCGGAAATAGGGCTTGTTGCCATTCATCGGAAAGCTCTTCCCGAGAGCTTTCCGATGAATGGCAACAAGCCATATTTCCGACTAAATCCTGAAAAGTTACCCATAATTCTTCTGTGGTTAAGGGGTCGATTATTTAGAGCATTACTGTATCTATATAAAAGCCAAGTGTTTTTGTGTATGTGTTTTTCTATCTGTAACTGTGTCACGATTTTTGCGCGTCTTAAAATATGTCACCCTCATGTCCGATTGCGCCCAAATTTTGTTCATGTCATGCAGCACATCTTAGAATACGACACGCATTCAGGCCAATCAGTACACGACAACTTGATATATATCGTGTATCCGAAACATTATCAAGGCGATATTTTCACTGATATAATATGTTTGTCCAAAGGCGAATGTGGTTTCAGCAGCATCCGTCATTAGAAAACACCAAAGCCAAATTCCAAACAAACTCCATGCACCTTTTGCTGGCTTTCTTTGTATTATTATCAGCGGTGTGATATTTTCCTGCATGTCATGTCTGTCACTCCATCATTTTGACAGGTAATTTCCTAGTCTACTATTTTGCGCGAAATCAAAACTGACAAAAATATTTTGTAAGATGCTTGGATTGATGACTGTTTCGGATTTTAATCGTTAATAAAGATATGCGTGCATATTAAACACCATCATGATGGCTTTACATTTTGTATACTTTAACAAAACTGCATCATCAATGTCTTGTGAATACAGGTCTTTATGCACGCCAAATAATTATTCTGATATGGAAATAGTTATAAACATTATTGAAATGAACTCAAAAGAAGTATAACCACAACCGAATATAGAAAACTTACATCAGAAAAAAATCTAAACTTGGCTGTGGGTTGTGTTGACATAACTGACTCAGACTCTTTGTTCATGGTCACTCCAGCATTGTGAATAGGGGGATGTGCTTTTGTGCATCTTCAGTCTGCAATATGTGTATTTCTTACAAGTATTTCAACATCAATGATGTTAACATGATGTGTTGCTATTGTATTATGTCGTATACCTATCAGTAATGGTTTTGATGTTGGTTTTTGCATGTAAATTATAATCCTACAAGCCTAATATTCGGTCCAACCTTTCCGTAATGTATATATGTCACTCATCAACATATAACCTTCTTGTTTCCTTGTGGTTTGGTATAAACTCAGGAGTCGCACTATTTTATCGCTCAGTCGGTGTGCAAAAAATAGTACTGCGTGAATTTAAATATGAGAAAGGTATGTAATTTGGGAAGATGGATATAAAAACATATCTACACTCGCTCCGCCTCAGGGTTCAAAATTGACATCCAGGTACCCATTGATGTTGCCGGAGATAATTATTTTGTTCCCACAACAATAGCCATGTCTCCTTAAATTAAATGTGTAGGTTCTCTAATTAATTCACACCAATAAGAATAATTCAGTAGCCGACCTAAGGATCCGGCATCAGGTGACATCAAACTCGGCGTGCGAGAGCAACATCACGATTGGTGGAAACTGCTAGTTCAAGGGTCATTCATATAACCCCGATATTTCACATGCTCATATACCCTGATGTTTTGTGCACGTTCTCTTATACCCCAATGTCAAGGGGACATGGTGATTTAAACATGATGTTTTAGCCAATCAGATTGCTAGTTACAACCAGATGTGGGGGAAAAAAAACATATCTACATGGAATATTATCGATCAAACTCGTCAATATATAGCCAAAACATATAACTTGCTGTTTGATCTTCATCTAAAAATTGACTGGAGGAAATATAACCTTTTCTATACTGTATGGATTTTCTAACTTAGTTATAAAAGTATACATTGGAATTGTTTATTATTCATCTTGATGGGTGTTTTGGTAAACTATACAGACAATAGATAGTACAATGTTTAAGGAGTCCTATTTATTGGAGGAAAATGTTTAGTGATGCGGACCGGACCGGACCAGACCACCTTGGGTGGTCTGGTCCACTGCCAAGGCGCTCCAGTCCGGTCCGGTCCATTCCGGTCCGGTACACATGCCTGGGCCGGTCCAAAACGGTCCGGTCCACCTATAATAGCTATATGTTAATGAATTCTCTGTTTTCTCAATTTTTTACTCTGTATATTACAAACTATAAGGTTACTAAGTTCAGTGCATTGCAATGAGTCCATATATGTTAAAACTTACATTGTTTGCCGATTGTATGCATCATTGTCTGTCGCTGGTGGGATATACTGGGAACGGTGCACGGTGACATGTATAATGATGGGTGTATGACAATGACCGAGAACAAACTGCTATATCATTTAATGACCCTCTCCCCATTCCGAATCGTAACAAGGACGGTACAAACACCAAGCATTGTGTGCGGCCTCGTTTTGTTGCTTCTGGAAAAGAGGTACACAACGTTATCTTTCGCCCAACGGGTGAATATTTAGTACGGGTTTGGAATGAGTTCATGTGACATGTTTCTTCACATGGAGGAAATTTTTAATTGTTAAACCAAAAAACATGTCAAATTTTGTGTTGTTTCTTTCGAGGAATCATACCGAATCGAATGAATTCAGACCAAATATATTGGCAAGTGTCATGTCGATAGTATTTCTAGTAATGCGAACATGCACTAATTAAATTTATTGGACAGATATATCATATATAGCTAGGGCAGAATGTGTTATAACCAATCTAACATGGCACTCAACTGATCGGATGCATGATTCGTAGCAATCTTATTTTCATTAAATTTAAATTTAAACGAAATAACTATACTGATGACAATTATACAAATGTGTACTAATAATGACTACTACATGTACATTAATATTGGAGTCTTGGAGATTGTGATGACTGATTGTATAGTCCTGATAATTAGAATTATATACCTAAGTACAACTACTATTGGCTTAATGTGACTGTCTTGTGTATGTACTATGTAATGTGGTTTGCATGTTTCTTCGATAATTATAACTGTGAAAAACAATAGAATACTCAATTCGATATCCACCCAAATTGATACGTTGATGCCATGTTATACACTGTTTATGACAAATAGTTCCATACTCATTCAGTTGCATGTTTGTCGCATTGATAGGGTGCTACATAGTGTTGGCCAGTGACTTAGCAGGCGGCCGGAAATCGGCGACACCTGTAGTACTCTGGACTTCAATACGTTGTGTAGGTTCTTTGTACTCGGAGAAGAAAAGTGATGAGTCCTCTGGTTGATAACTTTAATATAAAGTATGCACAACTATACATGTATATATAAACAGCACGGCACGCAGTATCGCGGATATAACAAACGTGGTTTGAGAAACTATCTGGTTGCTAGAAAATGTGCTTCTCCCAGACCTGTACTGGTTCGGGGCTTAAATTGCTACTGTGTTGGCAAGAAGCCAACTCATTAGCAAGGAACCGAAACCTAATAAAATTATACTGAATTAATAATAGATTAAATCACTAGTACTAATTAGTACTATAGTAGATTAAATCTACGATACTTAAAATAAGGTACAATATAGTTCCTACTTACAACCATAAGAGCGTGAGATGCAGCCATAAGGGCATGGAAGATTAGTAAACATTAATCTTCCAACAATGACTAAAGTTCCGTGCAAATCCATCAGGTAAAAGTCACGAACAGGTGTAGCTTCGTGGGAACAGGTAAGTTCTTGGGAACAGGTAACGAACAGGTAACTTCGTTACACACCAAAGCAAACGGCCGCCCACACTGGCACTTTCATCATAAGGAAAGTGACATGTACAAAGTACATCTATACATTGTTTTCGTGGCATCAAACGTTTAATAGATATTAACCACTTGAATGCGTCAATACATCGTTGCTAATTGATATGACGCCAAATACGCAATAATATTCGCGATAGTTTATTATAACTGGAGTAAAATAGCGGAGAGTACCGGACCGGCAGCAAAAAGCGGTCCGGTCCAGTGACACCCGGTCCAGACCGGACCACGGTCCACCCCTGGACCGCGGACCTGACCGTTCCAAAGCGGTCCGGTCAGAATCACTAAAAATGTTCAGATAATAAGTTCAACAAACATTTGTTGAACTTATTATCTGAGAATTTCCTATGGGATCTACTCATCAATGAGTATTTAGTATAGAAAGAGTTGACTTCTTTTTGGTCTCTGAAGTGGTAAATTCTATGACTTCCATAAGTATTTCTAAAGCATATTTCACATATTTTTTTACCTATTTTGATCTCCAGGCAAGGATTATTAGGTATAATCCGATGCTCCAAACTGGCATGGGTCTTTATATCTAAAATGTCCAGTTGTCCGTTACACAATTTTGTTGTTTTTTAAACAGTTGAATGTTCTTTAGCATTAAAATTCAAGATGTGACTTATATGTCGTTATGTTGATTTCCTCTTGAATTGAATATGAAATTATGACTGCCTAAAATTTAATGATGATCCGATAACTGGAATCGGCTGATGGCTGATAACTGCCCATCAGTTGACAATCATAAGTTGTGGTTGAACACCAATATTTGCCAATTGTTAAAACAGAATCTATTTCAAATTTCCTACTTAGTACTTCCAGCATGTCAAGTCACACACAGGTTTGTGTATGAAGTATACCTTTCAAATTCTAGGGTAAACTGAGTTACTTTTACATTTTGAAGTAGCTTCCATTAGAATCTGCAGCATCTGTGCCCCAAAAGGGGAAATGATGGAAAACAATATTTTAGGAATAAGCTAATTAGTTTACAGCCACACATAATTCTTTATTTTTTCACCAAATTCTCATTTGCGCTAACACGATGGAGAAATATAGCTCATTTGAGCATCCTCTTAAATTATGTATGTGTAATTTGAGAGGATATTCAGAACAGTTATACTGAATATTTTCAATCGAATTTATTGATATACCGTAGAGCTGAAAATGTGTTTTCTTGCAAACGAATTGCTGCAAGATCCTTATGAAACAATGAATGGAGGCATAAAAGAGATGGTACTTTCTTTGACTTCAATGAGTCTCTCTGTGGTATCTGAGATCTGTAGAAAAGAGTTTCTCAACCTATTTTGATCACAGGAACAGGGCAGTCCAGAATGTGACAAAAACAAGAATTACCAGGCTTCAAACAGACACAGGCTTTTAACGATTGAAATCAATACATTTTCACGATTATCCACGAAACTCATCACTACACAGTAATGCCCTAAATAATCAACTCCTTAACCACAGCAGAATTATGGGTAACTTTTCAGGATTTAGTTGGAAATATGGCTATTTGCCATTCATCGGAAAGCTCTCAGTGAGAGCTTTCCGATGAATGGCAACAAGCCATATTTCTGACTAAATCCTGAAAAGTTACCCATAAATCTGCTGTGGTTGAGGAGTCGATTATCTAGGGCCTTACTCTATCTCAAGTTTTATTTTCTTCCAACAAGAAAAAAATTAATCTTTGTGACTGATTTTGAACGCTCCTTCAACAGATATATAATAATGATACCTTCAAAGTTTGATGGCGCAAACACAATGTGTGACTTCAATTAATAGTGTGCGGGTTCATTTTTCAAATTGTTAACCCTTGCTATACACTAAATAATCATTGACGAGTGGTCATCCCTTGGAAATGTTCAGATAATAAGTTCAACAAATGACCATACAGGTAGGCCATTTGTTGAACTTATTATCTGCACATTTCCCTCCAATAAATAGGACTCTTTCTGTACTTGTATCATCTGTCGTCTTCTTATTATACCCTCCGCAACGAAGTTGTGTGGGGGGGGGGGGGGTATACTGGAATAAGCTCGTCCGTCTGTCTGTCCATTGTCCGTGGACACAAATTTGTCCGGAGTTTTTCTCAGTCGTTTTTTAATCATTTTCTGTGAAACTTGGCACAGACGTCGGCCACCATGGGAACCTATGCACCTGGGATTATGACATCTGTCAGATTTTTTTGGTGGAGTTATCCCCCTTTTTTTACTTAGAAAATTTTCGCAACATGTATAATTTTGTCTGAGCTTTTATTCCTACATTTTTAAATCAATTTTTTTTAAACTTGGCACAGATATATTTAGTACCATGGAAACATGTGCACCTGCGATTATGATGTCTGTCCGATATTTTTTGGTGGAGTTATCCCCCTTTTTCGACTTGTGCACCTGCAATGGGAATCTGTTATTTTATTATTTTAACTAAATGATTACTGACATATGAAACATCTTAGTGTTTTTAAAACATGGGGGGTATCCTTAGTTCCACTGGGACAGTCACACCTCTAGTTATTCCTGAAAACCGCTCCAGTTGAATAATACTCAATTCCAATGCATATGTTATAACTGAGTGGGAGAATCCATTTAGTATAGAACTGGTTAAATCCAGTATATCACGAGGATGAGCCACAGAATTTTATTAAGAATAATAATGGGTTAAATGTTTGTTCTCACTACCCGATTTAGTATCTGTTCTGTTACGAATCAAAAATATATTAGGACATCACTCAATGTCAAGGTCTTCTGAACTAATCAATCAATCACCTGCATGTCCCCCTAGGTGTCAATCATTTTTATTCAGCCTGTACGAGATATTTGTTTTACTCAGCTGATCGCTCCATATATGTATGAGCTTGTCGGGTGAATGTTGAATACAGATGATAATTATTCCATATAGATTAGATTCTGGGTCACACGACACATACGCATCAAAGGTTGTCACCTTACTAATTAATACTTGAGCATAACTTTATGACTGTGGCGTAACTCACTACATATGTAATTTATGCCAGTGGGACCCTACTTTATAATTTATTCATGAACTGATTGGAAAGGTTGTCGTTGTGTATATCTTTGTTTGTGTTGTTATTTTGGATCACGCTTGCAGCATCGTGTTTGCTGTATAATCTTGTGCTTACACACTGCACTTGCCTATTCAAACGAGGATGTTTTAGCATGTAGAATTGAATATATAAAGTTTTTCACTGGGAATTCTTACCCACTAACTGGCTTTAGCCAAAATGAGTAAGTACTTCAATAGTAAATTAACCCTTTCTATACTAAATATTCATTGATGAGTAGTTCGTTGAACTTATTACCTGAACATTACCCACCAATGAATATGAATCCTTTTGCACTTATGTTACTTATTCGTCTGTCTGTCGTCTACTTTTATTACCTTAACATCCTTCCAAATGAATAATAGCTGTGAGACCATTCCGAGGTATACTTTTATAGCTGAATGGGAGAATCCATTTAGTATAGTATTTATCAACTCAGCCATGCATTTCCAGCAGTTGGTGAAGATCGTAATCATAGAGTAAAAATTTAATAATTCAACACTATCAGGGGCCTAATAATCGTGAAGGCCTAATGCAAGTGATGGGTGATGATTTAAAATAACAGTGATGGCAACTTTACCCAATGCCAAATAATATTGATCGTTGGGAACTTTCTCCAAAATTAATAATTGTACTGACACTATTATTAGGCCACTGAGAGTAGGCAGGTATAATTCATCCTCTCTGTCATATGTACTTTAGTATACAGTATGCTCATTCATTGCTTGTGCTCAATCAGTGCATGTAGTTGGAATCCATAGTTGATAATGAAAAGATGAAAACATTTAAAAAAAATGAATTTTAGATTGTAAAAAGCTAAATCAAATAAAAAATAATGAAGAATTATCATGCACTGATGTTCATAAATAGTTTGCTCCTCTAAATCTTCTAGAAAATTAAGATATGGGATCTAGGACATATATACAGATAGGGATACAGATAGCACGGATCTTCTTATCTATTGAAAATCAGCATTTATTGAGGTTTAAAGTGTCTGTACAGAAAGGCATAAATGGAGTCACATTTTATACTGTACACGTACATGTTAAATCAACATATTCGCGTCGGACACTGATATTCTGCATAAAAAATGGCATTTTGAATAGTATTAAATATTGGCTGGTCATGTGTACAATATGTTTCTTTCATTCTCCACATCTCTTAGATTAATTCCAGGGGGAATTTTCTGAATGTTTGGACAGATATCTAATCACACATAAAGGCATGTTTGGTTATAGTGAAATTCAAAGCCATATGGAAGTTTAAAGCCTCAACTAATGCCTTTCTATACTAAATACTCATTCAGGAGTACATTAATGCCCTAAATAATCGACTCCTTAACCACAGCGGAATTATGGGTCTTCAGGATTTAATCGGAAATATGGCTTGTTGCCATTCAGATGAATGGCAAAAGCCATATTTCTGACTAAATCCTGGAAAGTTACCCATAATTCTGCTGTGGTTAAGGAGTCGATTATTTAGGGCATTATACTGTAGTTGCCTGAGGAAATGTTCAGATAATAAGTTCAACAAATGACCAATGTCAATGAATATGAATCATTCTGCTCAAATACATGTACCTGTTTTTCTTACTGTTGTCTGTTTTATTACCTGAACACCCCTCCAGATTAATAATAGACCATTCCAATCTATATTGTTATAACTTGGTGGGAGAATCAATTTAGTAAAGAAAGGGTTAACGCCCGCTTCTGTCACATGCTGGTCCTGTTGTGTGTATCAAAAAGTCGAAATAAGTTGATAAATACATGAGATACTTACTTATACTATGGTAAGACTGCAATATTAATATTACTTATAGAATATATTGCCTTGGACAGCTGCCTTGGAAAGAAAAATGAGCTATTTAACCCTTTCATGACAGGAGCTGCGCTGGTGCTTCATTAAAGATCCTGTCCCAGTGCATTCTCCCATAGTGAGCCTCATATATGTAAGAGACTGCACTGGCTTACAAGATCAATGTAAATATTGTTAGGCCAATTCATTCTCTTATATATGCGAGGCTTCCTGTGGGAGACTTGCATATATAAGAGAATGCATTGACACCGGGTTTTTGTAAAATTTCAGGATGCTCCAGTCATGGAAGCTAGGGTTAACAGATATTCTGTTCCAGATATTGTAAAGAGTGTTTGTCTCAATTCCGTGTGGAAATAAAAAAAAAACAGCTAATAAGTTTCCATGTATCTCTCATGTATAGATCTGCAAGGTTTTTCAGAGTACCTGTATATGAAGTCTTTATATTGATATTTTATTCAGTCTATCAACCAATATTATCCCTCATTCAAAATTATTTATAAAATAATTTAGAGGTTCAAATAACCCATGTCTGTTTTAAGAATGGTTTCTGGCAGGGGAAAATAAACGAGGCTGTTTAAGGTGTATTGTGGAAGCATATAACGCGACAGGGCAACCATGGTTCGCCCCTCGGGAGAAAATTTGGATGGTTGTCACTGAAAAGTAGCCATTTCCTTGCACCTGAGATACTCACAAAGCTACATATATTATGAACGTTGATCCCTTTCCATCATTTTCGTGGGTGCACTATACTATATTTCATGGCCTGATACCCAGAGCATTAATCATGAAATTACTCACTTCAGACTGCGGTCTGATTGCAGTCTATTGAACAAGCTACTCATTACACAGTGTTAGCAAATTTAAAGATTCCGACAAGTAATTTTAAACACTTAAAAGTGTCTATGAAGTAACCTACCGGGTATTGGATAACTGAATAAGTATTTCCAAGTATTTCAACAGGTACACTCATGAGAATGAAAACGAAAGGAGTTATCATTCTGTGAATCGTAAAACTATTTGTGCACTGTGACATCATACATGACTTCAGGGATTGTCTTCAGAAACTATTTATTGTGGCGAAATCATTCAAACTGCATGTACAGAACTCGTAGCTTGTTCAATAGCCTGCATATCAAACAGACTGGTGAGGCCGAAGTTATTGGACATCCCAGCAGAAATAGTGATTGAGAATAGGGTAGTCGTCTACAATTATATCGAATATTATATTATAATATTATCGAATATTATATTATAATATTATATTGTTGACAGTATTTTCTCGATTGTTAGTTTTGATGCAATGTCCAGATTGGTGATACGTTACAATGAATTACTTTTGCGTGAAAGTGATTCAACCAGAACACCCAAAGGAAAGCCCCGCAAAAATAAGTTGCGATCACTCGCTAATTGTAAGTGAGGACCACTGCTATGGCAGAGTTTTAACCCACGTGTTATGAAATATAATTCAGTATTGTGCGTATCAATTTTGGCAGGAAAATGTGAACACGTGCGTTGTTGTTTATGCATTTGTGCTGGGGCTCCAGACGGGATAACAAAACTATTATTGACTGTACTTTGACTTGTGTTAACTTATCACTATTAATTCCTGCTATAAAGTTGATTTGGAACATGTTCCATATTATTGTGAAATAAATTACTTGGTATATTATTGTTCATTATTGCAATACTCAGCAGTCTGGCATTCTTTGATGTTAGCGCAACACTTTCATATGTGTATTTACACTGTATAACTGTAGAACGTCGCTCTTTGATGGCACACCAACCATTACGTTGTAGTTTTGGTGCTTTTATTTCAAAGGGTTAGGCTGAACCGGTAACATAGTGCTGAATTTCATCAGCTATCTGTTTAAACATATGGCACTCTCGTTGCAGCCAGATTTTTTACGATAGATTGCGATTGAATTTAGGTACATGTATGACTCACAGATCAGCAGCGAGGGGATTCAGGCCGTCCTACGGACGCTGAGCCATACTTTAACAGAAACCCTGGTTTAAGACTGTAACCAGTCAGTGCTTCTAGGTGATAGTGAATTCTTCACATAACTAGTCAAAAGCTACTTCTTTTGATGCTTGTTTCACCTTTCTTCTCGAGGGCACATCATGAATTATTTGTTTGAGAGTGAGTAGATGGGCGCGAAGCGCCCGTGATGGTCGAAAAGATCGAGTGATCTTCTCCTTCACCCCACGGTTTGTTGTTGTTGGAGATATAGCACACAGAAAATAATCATGTCCGAACACGGCAAAAGCGGACATAATGAATTAATGTTATTTCGTTGATTGAATTGATTGGATGGATTATTTGGGGAAGAGCCCACGAGCTTTAATATGGGGTGTGGGGGGTGTCCCGGTGGGTCCTTTTAATTTAATATATGGTTGAGCTGAGCGTGTCATCTGGTGCGCTGAAAAAGGAGCGGGGCCCCGTGTTATAATTTTAAAATGGTGTTAGTTTGTTAGTTGTTTAACAAACAATCGCAAGGCAGAGCGTGTGATTCAATGTGATTTAATGCGCCATCATACCGCTATTCTGCTATAGCCAAATGCGCAGAGACAGTATGTTTTGTTTATTTCGTTGTGTCTGTATGGACCGCCCTGCATCCCATAGCACGGGCGTAAGTGAAGACTCTGACAAATTTTATGTGCAGAGTTGTTTGGGTTCCGATAGGTGAAGTAAATCCGAAGATTTTGTACAAGATATACTTTAATTGTTGACGATATATGCAAATGGTTTTGTACAGAGATATATATGATTACATTCAATAGATTTTTGGTTTTATATTTTTGGTAATTTCTTTATTATTTTTTTTAAACATTTATATACATTTAGTACATTTCAGTGTGTTCGGTTCTTGAGCCGTGTGAATTATTTGTAAGCAGATTGCCTCTCTTTAACTGTCCTGTTGATGACAAATCTAGCCTGGGGTTATTGACATTTACAAATGTGACATGACTAATTGTGGGTTACAGAGTCCAATTAACTGTCCTTTGATTGCTACATAATTAACTATAAGCCTTAGCTCAGTCAGGCTGATAACAAATTAGCACCATTTTAGCTCTATTAAGTGACTGATACATTACCTTTCATAGTGTGCGTAAATGCCTTTCGTAAGTGTCCCGGGATCAAGTCTGTCATTTGCAGAATGAGGTCCCCATAGGGTGAATTTAGTGACACTATCCCACTAGCATCCCAAATTCACCCTCTTGGGACCTCATTCTGCATGAATCATCTGCTATGGGAGACATAGACTCAGACTGAAGTTCCCAAATGGTGAATATTGTGATGTACACCCACTGGGAACCTCGATTATGCAATGTGTCATCTTCCAATTTGGGGATATAGAGAAAGTAAACTAAAAAAGAAATAGAATCCTTGTGAAGAAGTATATCTATATAAATTTTATAATAAAGAAACTTTCCAGAGAAGATGAGGTATAAGCAGAATGAGGTCCCAGAGGGTGAATTTAGTGATGCTAGCCTGCTATGCGGGATATAATCACTAAATTCATCCTCTGGGGACCTCATTCTACAAATGACAGGCACCTTATTCTCAGGCCTGCCTGGGATAATAGTTTGCTAATATTGATATCTCAGTACTGCTGAGTGGCATCACATATTCTGTAGGGGAACTAGAGGGGGAGGAGAAGAGCTTTAGTTTTCCCTGCAGTCTCTTTAAAAATCGGATTTGATTTCTAGGAGGATGGGGCTTTCCCCAAGATGACTTAATAAATTGTTTCCAAATATGCATGCCTTGTGTAGGAAATGTGTTAGCGAATCGTAGTATTTAGTAGTATTTTATAAAAACAACAGGATGTGAATGAATAATCAGTAATATATATCGTTGACTGTTAAAAACTCAAAGATAATGTCTCCTAGATTGTGATGAGTATAACAAATTATGAATATGTCGCCTGTATGCTGTATTACAAAATTATTTTTTTTGGCTAATCGAGGGAAAATTGTTGGTGTAAACAATATTTATTTCAAAAAATCAAACATATGACATAAACATAATATACATGTAGAAATATATAGATTTATGAAGAGGATTGGACAACAAGCAAAATGCTTTTTTAAAGTTAACATGTCATTGACCTCCGATCTCACAATTTAAATGTAACCAATTGCTAAAAACTGTGTTTGTAATTGTTATCAGCTTTTTAAAGAGATTTTATTCTGCCTTGCAATGAGCTGTTGCATGCACAACCAATGAAACAGTGCCCAGTCTGAGACATGGCCAATGGAATGAAATTACAGTAATGCCCTAAATAATCGACTTCTTAACCACAGCAGAATTATGGGTAATTTTTCAGGATTTAGTCAGAAATATGGCTTGTTGCCATTCATCGGAAAGCTCTCACTGAGATCTTTCCAATGAATGGCAACAAGCCATATTTCCGACTAAATCCTGAAAAATTACCCATAATTCTGCTGTAGTTAAGAAGTCGATTATTTAGGGCATTACTGTTATTCCATCAATACAGAATAAAATCAGTTACGCAGACATAAATCTGATAAGATTATTGTTTTAAAGATACATGCTTCTCCTGTTGCCATATCTACCAAGAGAGTGTTTAAAATTTAGGCAAAAGTGCCCTCACTTGCATGAAGCTTCAGAGAATTAATGGCAAGAAAAGCTTGAGTCACCAATGTATATATTCCTATGCACAAAATATAATCATTATGATAGCTATTAGGTAACATAAATTTAAAGGCACAGATGGCCTTCGCGGTGGGTATGCTGTTAAAATTGTCACATCCGTTAAAACCGCCATAAACAAAAAGATTATTAAAATATAGACATATTTTGTTCTTATACCAATCATAAATATTGCGAAAATAGTATTTTATTGTCAAGTTCATAGGCTTTGTTATGTAAACAAATGCCAGGTTCTGTAACTTTTTTTGATTTTGTTTACATAACAAAGCATACAAACCTGACAATAACATACTATTTACGTGACATTTATGATTAGTTTTAGAATAGTATGTCTATATTTTAATATTCTTTCTGTTTATGACAGTCTTAACGGATGTGACAATTTTAACAGCAATACCCACCGTGAATGCCATCCATGCCTTCAATAGCCTATTCCTATAACTATTTTTCAGATATTGTAAAAATATATAACTTTCTACTGACTGGTTATATTCATGTTCACTAAAATACGAAGCATGCGGTGAAGAAAACAATTGATAGCAGAGACTTTTTTTTGCTTTCTCGTTCTTTTCCTTTATATAAATATGGTTTTACTGAAAAAAATGCCTAATCTTATTTTATAATTTAAATAAAACTTTGTAATTTTTAAATAGTCTTGTGAAATTCATGTAAATTTTCAATGTGTGTCCATTGTTGAGGTGGTTATGAATTTATATGTTACATTTTTACATCCCACATTTAGAGTTTTTCCACCTAAATGTTTGTATGCCAGGTTATACTATTGGTGTGGCCTAGCTAATATAGCTTGATTATTGAAAGTGTGTAAAATACTGTTTGAGTGGTCATTTTTGTCATTTCATCTCTTTATGTTTTACCTCTGACTGAAAATCATGCCCTTTATTATAGAAGTTCTTTCCCTATGGTTCATCCTGGTCATAGGATCTGAGTTGGTCAATTGTGTTCATTAACTTGATTATAGAAATGAAGATGAGAAACACTTCCTCCCACAATATCTCCTATATCAAAAGTTAATACAAAAATAAGAACAAATGTTTTCCTAGTGATATAATAAAATAAGTTATTATGGAAAATCAGATAGGAAAATTTTATCTGTTACCATACAGGTGCAAAAAGAAATTCTAAAATGACAGGCTAAACAGTGAGTTTTTTCCAACATGAATCCCATCAACTGGTAAAACTGTGCAACTGGTTTTGCAAAAGTTTCCATAATACATGTATGATAAAAATAATTTGCCTGACAATGCTTGAAACTTTTTGTGAATAATGGAAATAGGAGAATTTTTCCATATAGAGTTTAGTGCACGATAGTGATACTATCACCTACCCTTTTGGATAGGGTTTGATACAGTAATGCCCTAAATAATTGACTCCTTAACCACAGCAGTGAGAGCTTTCCGATGAATGACAACAAGCCCTATTTCCGACTAAATCCCGAAAAGTTACCCATAATTCTGCTTTGGTTAAGGAGTTGATTATTTAGGGCATTACTGTAGCTGAACATGCCTGTTCCATGTATTCTATCAATATAGGTATTTTTCTAAACCATAGAGGCATATTTGGGACATGCATATGAAAAAGCTAACTTTCTAGAACAGTTTTAAATTCAAATTTTCAAGTTCAAATTAAAAATTTAAAGTCTCCCATCAAAGTCAGAATAGATAACAAATTTGTGCGTCATTACATGTATGAAATGTTAAAATATATTCAACTATGGTGAGACTGATTACGATAATACAATCTGCTATCTTCTTTACAAAAAACATTCTATAGCAATCGACAAAGTTCAGAGACGGGCAACAAATCTTGTACCCTAACTAAAACACGCCAAATACAGGACATCAATGTGTGCAGTAGGCTTAATTACCCTGAAATATCGACGATTCCAGGGTGTCATGATTGAAACATATAAACTCTTTCATCGCCTCTACGA
Organism: Siphonodentalium dalli; assembly: GCA_032622095.1. NCBI lineage: Eukaryota > Metazoa > Mollusca > Scaphopoda > Gadilida > Siphonodentaliidae > Siphonodentalium > Siphonodentalium dalli. The sequence continues at coordinate 148,057,703 of CP136061.1, read as the reverse complement.
AATCGAATATGATGAACTTTTGGAGCGAGTTCACCACCAGAGAACAAGGGGACACACGTACAAATGTCGAGTGAAGTTCTGTCGCACAGAATTGAGGAAAAACTATTTCGGCAACAGAGTAGTAAATGAGTGGAATTCGTGAATGGACTTGATTTTGGAAGCTGAAACATTGGACCTCTTCAAGGAGAGATTCGATGCAAACTTTTATGCCATTAGATATGGCAATGATGATTATTATGTAAATTATTTGTATCAACGGACAACAAGTTGTAAGACTTACAATGTCCGTAAAATGATGATGATGATGTATTTCCTTTCCTTCCATACAAACTTAGCATATAGTTCTTTCCATTTAAAATTTCTTATATTATGACTCACAGGTGACAGTGTGGTGAGCCCAGGTAAAGCGGTCACAGCGGATGCAGTCGACACTGTGGATTCCGATGTGGAGACAAGCAGTGATGGTCTACCTTCAGATTACATTGAAGATGAACAGAGCATTGAGCCCCAGCCCTGGATAGCTATGCGAAAATGGAACCCGGTTTGTGTTTGTTGTTTTTTGAAGCAGATGTACAAATTTTATCAGGGACCAGCCTAGAGGTTTCAAATTGAGAGATGGTACTCAATCCGATTCAATGGTCCCCATATCATCAGATTCCAACAACAACAACAACAACAACATTTTTTTAAATGCCTCTTCAGTTATCAGAATCGATTAATTGCCCAAAAATAATGCTAATCACAGTCAACTATAGTATACAATTACCCAAAACTTGTTATTTATCAACATTTCGTTCAATGAATTTGGCCGGTTTGTCAAATATCTGACACAAAAAATCCACTTGATTTTAGAGTTATCCATCTTCATCTGCAATTAGGTCCGAGACCGTCTTCTTGTTGACTTTTACTGGGCCACTTAAAATTATTGGTGGTGATAATAATAGATTTTAAAAATTGATATCCGATCACTCTGAGCTTTGATTGGTGGGTTCCTCGACTCGAATCAAATATTTTTAACCCCGAAGCCAAGGAAATAGTAATTTGGGAGCGTTAATCCGGATTATGCATCTTTAAATATGAGAGAGAAGTCACTTCTCCCTAGAACAAAATTAGGGAGAAGTGACACAATTTAGGGAGAAGATATCTCACAGGTCACCCTCTAGGTTAATTGGTCTCTAAATTTAATGATCATGGCAATAATGTATGTTTATTTGATGAACAGGGAATAGTAGGCCTTAAATAATATATCAAGAATAGGATACCAGTGGTATTACATAGGACTGATGAAAATTCAAGAAAGTCACATGAGAGACATGCCATCTGCATTCACACAATTAGCCCCATAGGAATCAGTATATTTCACCATATGGTTTTACATAAATGTTTCCGATGTTCATAAACCAGTAACTGAAGTCGACACTTCAGTTATTGGTTTTTGAACATTGGAAATGCCTACATCACTTCAAGCTGATTGTGTATACACGCTCGCTGCTGTGTTGTTATTGGGAGAATGTGTTGGAATTTGAACAATATTTTACTTATAATTGTTTTGGTAGTGTTGAACAGTTGTTCAAATTATAATGTTGTATTAAAAGTACTGGTATATCATTATAAGGAATGACTTGCAGATCGATTTGGGTCATTGGTTTTGACTGGCAGAGTAATTAAACAAAGCCTGTGTGTATCCTTCTAATAAAAAATCAGATATGAATAACAGATCTTGAAAACTATTTCAGTGCTATTCTCCATTCAATATTCATCCCAATTGTTACCAGATTTCTGTAGAATGTTTCTGCCATTAACTTTCCAATCAAAGTGTAATTGAAGAAATACATGTAGAGAGAACCATACATGTAACATTGTAAACGTGGTGAACATTATTGCATGAGTTTTAGTTTTAGTTTTAGTGCTCCGAGGTTAAATTACCCTACAGGGCAGAGTAACATAATGGGCCAAAATATAGCAGCGGGTGCCTAATAATATAAATATAATGTGATTATGCGATATTCTGATTGTAGGATGTGCTGCTACGTGAAATGTACAAGATCCAACTTATGGATGAGGTATGTATTATTTGCACATATTTCAGACGAGCCAACTTTGACGTTCGCATATATAAGAGAACGCATTGGCACAGGGTATATGGGTTGATACAAAAATCGGACCTGGCACTCAAAGGGTTAAGAAAAACGATACTCAGAGTGGTTAATTTGCATATTCCCTTCTATTCAAACATTTTCAAGTCATATTATTTGAAAACAAGAAAATTAAATTGATTTAAACCTAGAATGTATATACAGTCTATTCCTATTAATTGCATATTGCTTAAATGCATAATTCGGATATTTGCATAAAATATATTATTGCAAGAATTTATTATATATCTGGGCTTGAGAATAAGGTTTATATAGAATATGAATAATATATGCTATAACTTTTACCTTTTGACCAGGTAGTAGAAGATATTTCACATCAGTTTGTTGCAATGGAAGGATACATGGAGAAATTGCCTCAAGGGAAGAAGAAAGCCACATTACTAAAAACATGGAAAAGAAGGTTCTTTAAAGCTAAGGATGGATGGCTTCATTACTTTGATGTATGTTTCTCATTAAGAGGAGTCACCATGGTTTACCTTCGCCTGTAATTTATATTGGCCCAATTTTTGACAATTTATGAATATTTTTTGGTGATTTTTCAGAATCTTTTGCAAAAGATGAAAAGAGAAAACAATAGAAAAATATGACAAAAACCTGAGAAAAATGATTAACTTTGCTAATTTCCAGGAATTAAATTTCTGAGCAAGTTAATACAAGATGTGTGCACAAATATGAGACCTGCATAGATAGTGAAATAAGTCCATCCGTTATGGCGTAATTTGTACGTTCAAACTATCCATGTCCGAAAATGGCTTAAATTTGTTTTTCATGCATCATGTATAACTTACCTAGATGTTTTACCTAACTTTACATATTGTAACTGATGTAACATATTTTCATTACAGAGTAGCAACCGAGATAAACCGAGTGACAGTGTACAGCTGATGGGAGGAAGAATAGAAGATCTCGGAGGGAAGATGCTAGGAATTGATGACGGGGTAAAATCATGCTCTGGATTTCTTTGAGCCATTCTTTCATGAGTGGATTTTCCCAAAAAATTCCAAAAAAGTTTACTGTCTATTCTTTTACTTACTGGGATGTTCTGATATAATAACTCTTTTATACTAAATGGATTTTCCCACTCAGTTATAAAAGTAGAAATGGGAATGGTCTATTGCTCATCTGGAGGGGTTTTCAGTGAAAGTAAGCTGTGAACAGATAAGCCAAGTACAGAAGGGGTCCAATTTTTTGGAGGGAAATTTTCAGATAAAGTGGTCGTTTGATGAACTTATTATCTGAACATTTCCGAAGGGAACTACTCACCAATGTGTGTAGTTTAGATAAGGTTAAACACAAATAGCAGGCCATGAAGCACTTTAAATCATTTGTAGGGCTGTGCATGTAATAAAGTCAACAGCGTAAGCTGTTTGTTGAACTTATTAGCTATGACAATGAATGAATGGGAAGTTAAATAAAGAGACATGTTACCCAATTTTTAATACTCACTTGTAGCAGTGAACAGATTTTAAAAAAAGTCAGTTCTTCATCCTACTTTGTACTGATTATTGGATAGATATTAAAAGAGAACTTTATAAGTTTACCAACAGTTGTAGTAAATCCTTGCCTGAACCTGCTTACAAACCTTGCCATGATTGGTAGCCTGTTTGTACTTCAGTTTCTTTGTGGTCTAATTTTAATATTCTGGCCTTTGCGGCATATATATTTGTTAAATGATCATTCCAAATTCCTGAAGACTAATAGAAATTCTTGACCGTTGTTACAGAGGGGGAGGTATATAATGGTGCGTTGTCCTACAGATCGAGAGTACGGCCAGTGGAAGGTTTCACTAGAGTCCCAAACAGCTGACAACACAAAGGCCACCTACATCAAACCAGTATTATCATGTCCACCTCATCCCAAAAAGGTAAGTCATGTTAACCCTTTGAGTGCCAGGGGCCGATCTCATCGGCCCTAAACCTACAAAATAAGTCTGTTAAAGAATATAAGAATAAATTATTAAAATTGTAAAAAATTGTAAAAAAAAAAAATTAAAAAAAATCGTTAGGTCAATGCATTCTCTTATATATGCGAGGCGACCTATGGTCGACTCGCATATATAAGAGAATGCATTGGCATAGGGTATATGGGTTGATACAAAAATCGACCTGGCACTCAAAGGGTTAAGACTGGTAACCCTTTCTATACTAAATGTATTTTCACACCTAGTTCTTTAAGAAATAACTCTTGTTTTGAGTAAGGTCATGCAGTTATAACCTTGAAGTTTGAAGATAAATTCTATAATGTGTGTAGCACCATTATAGAAAATTAATCTTCAAACTTTTCGGTTATAACTCATAACCTTAAACGAAACAAGAGTTATTTCTTATAATTGAATCCGTCATTTCACAAGAGAACCACCAAAAGTAGAAGTTAGAAGTATAACGAGCATACAGCATTGAGACACGTGAAGTTGAAAGAGACACCTGTCACTCAAAACATGTGCTTATCGGTGATCACGTCGCATCGGCAATTCAACATTTTTGATTGGCTTGTCGCAACTGATCACGCATCATGAAGCACCGAACAGTGTTCCCATTATATTCGACCACTTTGCAAATGTTACAACTTGTTGATTTGTCTGGTTACTTGTGCACTGAATAGTAGCATCTAGTACAGTTATTGTCAATATGGTCATACCAGAAGGAATTATGATGGAGCACCGAAATTTCATGTTAAATGGTAGGAAGCATCGAACAGTTTCAATGTGTACATTTTTAGGCACGCGTTATAGGCATGGTCACTCGGCGATGCTGTCATTTCTGTAGCAGGAAAGTAATCAAGAAATTTAGGTTATCGAGAAATAACCTAAATGGCAAAGTGTGTGGCAGCCAATTGTTTTACAGCATTCCATGGATTGACTGACAGCTTATGATTAAATTATACAAGTACACATTGGAATGGTCTATTTTTCATCTTGAGTGATTTCCAGACAAAATAAGCAGAAGACAAAGTATAGAAGGATTCTAATTTATTGGAGAACATTTTTCAAAAAAGTTTATGTCATTTGTTGAACTTATCATCTAAACATTTTCTAAGGGATAACTACTCGTCAATGAGTATTTGGTATACAAAGAGTTAATGTGTCTTGCTGGATACAGTTACCTGTCTTTCTCCAGTAGTATCAGAGTATGTGAATAATAAACGACTGCAGAAACACGTACTGTATTAGCAATTGCTTTGGAAACTTATACATAAAGCACCCATTTATTTTGTTTACAGAAAGTCATCGTGGTGGATCTAGGAACCAATGCTATCAGGGCAGGAATCATGGGTGAAGAACGTAAGTAAACCATCTTATGATAAATCTTATTAAATGTGTTTCAAGCAAACTACTCAAAATGCATATAAAAATCTTATCTGGCATTGACATATTCAACTTAACAATGAAAAATGTCCATAATTGTCTATAAATCTAGAAAAATTGGCGTCCATTTATGACATCTTTTGTCTTGCAGTATAATAAACAGAACATGCATCTGTTGACAGAAATCAGTAATTGCATATGAAAATACTGTTCACCTGTTCTCATGAACTATATGTGATATGTCAGGAATATTGCCAGAAAACCATAGTAAACCTTTGATCGAAGACTGCCAAGACTTTACTCAATATTCCAGTAAACGCAATTATTGTTTTGAGTTACTTCTTCCCATCTGTTCAGTTTCTATATCACCTAATTGGCAGAAAACAAAATGCATAATCAAGGTTATTATGGGTGAACATCACCAAATTCAACTGGGGAACTTCAATCTGATCCTAGGTCTCCCATAATAGTTTAGCCCTAAGCAGAATGAGGTTCCCAGAGGGTGAATTTGTTGACGCTAGTCTGCTGTGCCGGGTAGAGTCACTAAATTCACCCTCTGGGTACCTCATTCTGCAAATGTTAGATACACTAAATCCAGGCTTGCTCATAAATGCAAAATTTAAGAATAATATTAGAAAGTGAGAACTTAAAACATCGAAGAAATTTGTCAACACTTCAACCCTCCATGGACCCCATGGCATTAGTACTGTTACCTGGCGAAGGGATGAAACCTGAGGGAATTGTGAAAATGTATTCAAAAGCTATCGAAATATATGAAAAAATAATTTGGTCACATAATATCATAGATGTCACATAATATCAGATTTATTAAAGTATAACTAACATTTTGTTTATTAACGTGTCAACTTGGAACTATATTTTCCCATGGTGTTACTTTAACGCAGCAATTTGAAAGTAATTTCTGTCAACATGTAATCGAGCATTGTAGGTAAATCACTTTGTCGTTCAAAACATATGGGAAACATTTATACTTACAATGTGCCTTTATACCTACAGTGGTGATTAACAAATTTTGTCCACAATGACCGTTAATTCTATTGTAGAGTACGTACGTGATCATGGTATAAATAATGTGTCCAAGGAATTAACAAAACTACTCTCACCTGCCGAATATGGTGCATGCATGATTATTTAATTTAATTTCAGTCAAAATTGCAACCCTGCACTATTATTAGGCAATGAGACATATAGTGAAATTGCCTGCACTATTATTAATTTCAGTCGAAAATTCAGCCGTGCACTATAAATATTCGCCCTGCACTATTATTCGGCAGGTGAGAGTAAGCTGTGCACTTGTCTCTGCTACACTTGGGATCAATTTATAATTAAACAAGTGAGGAATATTACCATAGTTTATTATAATTTACCAGTATATGGGTGTGCATGTTCTTTGTACCATAAGTAATAACAATTATTTAACAGCTGTATAGTTTGCAATAACATCCATAGTCAATAACTAAAACGCATTTTTGGGTGCTTGTTTGTTACTGAAATTTGTAAACAGTATTGACTGAAGGCTAGAAACCTTGACCGTCAGGCTGAATTAGTTGAGGTGATGTATATATCGGTCGGACTTTGTGTCGCCATCTGCATTCCCAGTACCACGGGCATCACAAATCAATCATCGATGCCACGATCAGTGATCTGAGAAAGATTCCAGAAGCCAAAGAGTCTCAGACAAAATTTGAAAAAATGCGTACTGGACTAACTTCGTACCTCTGCTCCTCTCGTAATGTCATGACCAGGGATGACACTACACTTGGCACACCGTCGGATCGGGAGCCGACACTAATGGCTGTCCCGTGTGCAACAATGTGCGCACGTTAAAGATCCCTACCGTGGCGAAGAAGTCACGGGTTCGGCAAAAAAAACTTCCTGGAAAAATTATGGATCCACTCGATCCCGTCCTGTAAAAGCCAGCCTTGGTCACTAGGACGTAACAACTACAGATACAGATACATATATATATGTCATGGCACATGGATCGGAATATGCGGGCGTTGTATATATATGTCGTTAGCAATGAATGAGTTAAATTCAAACATCTGATCACAATTGATTTAAATTTCATATCCAGGAGCTGTAATATTTGGGTAAAATTTAGTTTTCCAGTTCATGTGTTTATTGCGAATGTGGAGTATAACAGCTAATTTATTGAGTTTGTTATATTTTATTACAGCAAGTCTTCCACAATTGTTCTTCCCAACGGTTGTTGCCGTAAACAAAAAGACCAATGAGAAAATAGTCGGCTTTGATGCATACCACCCAGATGTTAGAACGGAGTCAGAATTATGCTATCCAATCCGACCAACAAACAAAACTGAGAGTGTATGTATATATATAGAAGATTTGGACATTTTTCATATAATGGCTTATAGAAATAGTCGTTGCATGAATTGCCAACCAAGCCTGAGTTTAGTGTGCCTGTCATTTGCAGAATGACGTCCCAAGAGGGTTAATTAATTTAGTGATGCTATCCTGCATAGCGGGCTAGCATCACTAAATTCATCCTCTGGGAACCTAATTCTGCATGGCATCATCTGGTATGGGAGACATAGACTCAGATTGAAGTTCCCAAATGGTGAATATTGTGATGTGCGCTCATTGGGAACCTCGATTATGCAATGTGTCATCTGCCAATTTGGGGATATAGAGAAACTAAACTAAAAAAGAAATAGAATCTATGTGAAGAAGTTTATATAGAAATTTGATAATAAGGAAACTTTCCAGAGAAGATGAGACCTAAGCAGAATGAGGTCCCAGAGGGTGAATTTAGTGATGCTAGCCCGCTATGCAGGATATTGTCACTAAATTCACCCGCTGGGGGCCTCATTCTGAAATGGCAGGCACACTAAACTCAGGCTTGTTGCCAACCATCACTGAATTTGCAGCTTATGTTTATGAATCTTTGAATTACACAAAGGAAAGGATTTGTAAATTGAACTTTTTTCTAATTGAACCCTTCCATGACTGGAGCTTCCTGAAATTTTGCGAAAACTATGTGCCAGTGCATTCTCTTATATATGTGAGCCTCCCATATGGAGAGAATATATTGGTAACAATGTTTACCTTGACCTTGTAAGCCAGTGCATTCTGTTATATATGTGAGGCTACGTATGGGAGACGTATATAAGAGAATGCCTGGCACATGATTTTTAATGCTGCATGAGCTGAGCTCCCATCATGAAAGGGTTAAAACAAGTTCAAGGAGACATTTCCTCAAAAGTTTAAATCTCTGGATAATAACATACTTTATTTTACTAGCCTCAAAGGCCTTCAAGTAATCAAATGCTATTTATTATATTTTCATCAACTTTTTACGTCAAAATATAAATCATATCTCCACTCCCAGAAGACCAAACATGTTATCCTCTATCTCAAGATGTTATCCTACTCTCAGCACTGTGTCATGATGTAAATTTTTTGCATTATTCGGTATCCTTGCACATTATTTTAACAAAAATGGCTGGTGATGTTGTAGCTTTAAGAACGTATGAGGTCTAACCATGTGTTTCATTGTGGACTGGGTCATAACAAACTGGTATAGAAAATATAATAAACACAGTCAACTGTTCTGAGCAACCTACGTGTTTTCTCCTCTCTTGAGATGCGAGGATTATTTTCACTCTGCTAGCGCCTCGTAAAATAATTCTCTGTATCTCACTGGAGGAGAAAAATGTGCGCTACCGGTACTCAGAACAGTTAACTACTGTCTATGTATTAAAACACATTTATACGTATTTCTACTATTATTTGAATGATTCGTTGGGACCTACTGAAAATTTCTTTACTGATGAAGCCAATGTTAAATTATGACTGATCTGAGGAAATTGAGCTACTTCAGAGTTTCATGTCATAGTATCTTGCAATAATTTCTTCCAAAACAGTATGAGGAAGAACCATGTATGAAGACTTAAAAATACATCTGTGCCAACATTGGATCTCTTTAACTCAGTTATCGTTGGAAATGTTGGATTTTTGTCCATTAATTTCTTCTGAAGTTATAGCTCTTAGAGTGTAAAAAATGTACATCTCTGTATCTCCGTCATCTCAGATCGGATGTTAACCCTTTCAGTGCCAAGTCCGATTTTTGTATCAACCCATATTTCCTTGGATCATTTTTCAAATTTATTGATTATAATAATGTGATACATTGATGGAAAGAGCTCTAAGAGCTCTTTCCATCAATGTATCACATTATTATAATCAATAAATTTGAAAAATGATCCAAGGAAATATGGGTTGATACAAAAATCGGACTTGGCACTGAAAGCGTTAATGATCTTTAGTATTATTCATGAATCACATTGAGATGAAGGATATCCACATGTACAGTAATGCCCTAAATAATCGACTCCTTAACCACATCATAATTATGGGTAATTTTTCAGGAGTTAGTCGGAAATATGGCTTGTTGCCATTCATCGGAAAGCCATTTTTCCGACTAAATCCTGAAGAATTACCCATAATTCTGCTGTGGTTAAGGAGTCGATTATTTAGGGCATTACTGTAAGAGGTTTTCGTCCAGTAATCACATGCAGATTAAGACATATTTTTTAATTAAGCCGCCTTAGGAAATTAACCCTTTTATGACTGGAGCTTCCTGAAATTTTGCGAAAACCCTGTGCTAATGCATTCTCTTATATATGTGAGTCTCTCATATGGAGCCTTGCATATATAAGAGACTGCATTGGCCTAACAATAGTTACCTGACCTTGTAAACCAGTGCATCCTGTTATATATGCAAGGCTCCCTATGGGAGACTCACATATATAAGAGAATGCACTCGCACAGGATCTTTAATGCTGCACCAGCACATCTCCTGTCATCAAAGGGTTTATAAACCTCAGTGGAAAGCCACCCTTGTTGGGGATACTCTGTGTAGTACACTTGTTATTATACTTGGTCGAATTACTATATTAACATATGTCATCTCCATGTTAGTATTAACCAATGTCCTTTCCCTTTCTAGGGTCAATATAATCCAGTAAGTCATTTCACTATGTTGTTTTCCTTTTCTAATCCATTGTGTGTTTTCCCAATGTGCACATGTCACTGTGTGATGTGCAAGTATAGCATGGTTTTACCACAGAATGATTCACAATTTGCTTGTTCATTAACCCTTTCAGTGCCAAGTCCGATTTTTGGATCAACCCATATTTCCTTGATCATTTTTTCAAATTTATTGATTATAATAATGTGATACATTGATGGAAAGAGCTCTTAGAGCTCTTTCCATCAATGTATCACATTATTATAATCAATAAATTTGAAAAAATGATCAAGGAAATATGGGTTGATCCAAAAATCGGAATTGGCACTGAAAGGGTTAATTTTACCCTTCATATTCATGTTCAGTTAAAGAAATCTTGTTTTAATATCAGCAATATAGAATAATAAGAGAATCATCAGATATAAGGACCACATCTATTAAACCAAAGTTATCTAAATAGCAATGTATAATGTATCTAATTGGTTCATTTATTTTATTTATTTATTTACCTCCATGGAATAAATATTTATGTAAGCTATATGATTCTGTATGAATGTAAACAAAATTACAAAAAATGACGGATCTTGATAAAAATTATTTTTTGTATAGAATTGGTTTTGAAATTATAACAAAATGTTGTTTGAACATGTTATATTATTTTAATTCTGGATACGTTTTTCTATTGTGTTTTATTTGTTTTATTATTGTAGTTGTTTTTTGTGGTTATGCATGTATTTTTGGTAAATTGGACTATGATATACTTGTATTTATTATACATGTGTTATCACATTAATTCTCATGGTGTTTTCAGTATCTTAAAGAAGTTTATTTTCAATGTTCATTTGTTACTTAACCCTTTTAGTGCCAGGGGCCGATCTTATCGGCCCTAATTTATGGTCTGTAGAGTGCCTTAAAAAAATAAAATAAACTTTTTTTTTTTTTTTTTTTAAATTCTTTTTTTTGGGGTTAGGCCAATGCATTCTCTTATATATGCGAGGCGACCTATGGTCGACTCGCATATATAAGAGAATGCATTGGCACAGGGTATATGGGTCGATACAAAAATTGGACCTGGCACTCAAAGGGTTAACTAGTAAACACTGGCCATTTTCAATGATTCTTTAATTTAATATCTACTTACTATAATGAAAATATTTAAAACAGAGTCAGTAGCTAACTGTCCTGCATGTCTTAAAAATAATTACCAAATCATGTTCAACCTCCCGAGCATTTTAACCCCTTCTTTAATATATTGGTTCGCCCACTCAGTTATAAAAGTATACATTCGAATGGTCTATTATTCATTTGGAGGGGTTTTCAGAAAAAAATGGGTCAATGTCAGATAAGACAGGTACGGTTGGAGTCCTATTTATTTCAGGGAAATGTTCAGATAACAAGTTCAACAAACTACCTATGATCGTTTGTTGAGCTTATTATCTGCATGAATATTTCCTAAGGGAGCTACTCGACATACTTACTAATGAGTATTTAGTACAGAAATTGTTAAATATAGTGTGTATCGTCCGGGCCACAATTACAACGTCTTTTTTTGTAAAACCTGATTTTATAACAACAAATACATTTTTTATGAATAAAACTGAAGATTGGGTATATTATTTGTACAGTAATGTCCTAAATAATCGACTCCTTAACCACAGCAGAATTATGGGTAACTTTTCAGGATTTAGTCAGAAATATGGCTTGTTGCTACTCAGTGAGAGCTTTCCGATGAATAGCAATAAGCCATATCCTGAAAAGTTACCCATATTCTGCTGTGGTTAATGCATCGATTATCTAGGGCATTACTTTATCTTCAATTTACCTTTCAATGCACAACCTGATCATCCATAGACCGAGTCTTCTCAGTCCACAACAGCTTGGGATATCGGTTGGGATGATGCTGTTTTTGGACCGAGTCACGCCCCTTTGCTCTTCTATACCGGACGTTATGCCCAGAATTGTGGGTGGGAGTTATCTTGATTGAATGTCTTCAGATTAGGTCAAATGGAAGCTTTGTGTATATGAACATAGAGATGATATCAAACATGCATATCTCAGAGGTGCGTTAAATGCCAAAGGAATGAGATATATAAGTAAACAAAGCATAGTTTTCCAGAGAATTTTGAATCAGAAAATGCATGTAACCAATACATTAAATGGTTGTATCATCACTATACCTTTTTCTATCATGGTAGATGATATATCATTTTGAAGTAAAATTAATCTCGGACATGTCAGATAATCAATCACATTCAGGGGTTTACGTGATTGCCTGGGCTCCACATTTACATGTGGTACGTCTTTTGAATGAACATCGGTTACAGAAAAGCAACATGGTGGGATTCGGTCCAAAAAGGGCATCATCCCAACCGATATCCCAAGCTGTTGTGGACTGAGAAGACTTGGTCTAGATCATCCATTGAACCTTTCCAGCTGAATATTTTAACTTGATTTAATAATTGTGTGTGTTGCTTTCTTAAAGATGTATTCCCAGTAACTTCCGTTTGTTAACAAGCCTGTAAATAGTGTGTCTGTCATTTCCAGAATGAGGTCCACAGAGGGTGAATTTAGTAACGCTATCTCGCACCAAATTCACCCTCTGTGAACCTCATTTTGCTTAGGGCTCAACTGTTATGGGAGACCTAGGATCAGATTGAAGCTCCCCAGTTGAAGTTGGTGATGTTCACACATTAGTCACCTCGATTGTGCATTTTATCTTCTGCAAATTAGGGGACATTGAAACTTCCCAGAAGGGAAAAATAACTAAAAACAATGGTAATTTGAGACTACAGATAATTCCCAGAAGATAAAGCCTAAGCAGAATGAGGTCCCCAGAGGGTGAATTTGGTTAAGCTAGCCCGCTGTATGGGATAGCGTCTTTAAATTCACCCTCCGGGGACCTCATTCCACAAATGACAGACACACTATTTGCAGGCTTGTTTGTGAAATGCCTGCTGTCCAGTGCCTTCCCTTTGTCTCAATATGGTGCCGAGGTGACCAATTTACCACCCTCACAAAAATCTCAATATCTCACCGCTGGAAATGCCACTGAACTGCATTCTTATTAACCTTCCATGACTGGAGCTTCCTGACATTTTGTGAAAACCCTGTGTGCCGATACGGGGTACATATAACACTTAGACAATCAAAACAATTTGATTATTTAATTACAACAAAGTCAATGGCATTCAATCGTCGGCATCTGGTTTCTCCTAGTGTTCGTCTTCCTGTCGTCAGCTCGGGTTGGGGTATTCTCGCGTCCTCATAAGTTGGGCGTGTCCGCTCTTCATCTGCGTGGTTGATATCCGGTTGAGTTCGTCGGCCTGTCGTCTGATTCGCTTCTTCATTGGTCCATCGGGGTAGTGTTGTTAGAAATACAAGACTGTAATGCTTACCTTGTATTCCTATCCATGTTTCCGGCTGGAGATCCTAGCTGTCTTCTCAGCGCCATGAGAGTCGTGAGTCGTTGGTAACTTCTGGTAGCTCGTCGAGAACTGGGTATCGAGTGTCAGTTTGCTTGTGACTAAATACGCCATGGGGATTAGGTTAGCCCCGGGCGTATTTCACGGCACATCAATATAGGCGTACCTCGGGTGATCAGGCGAGCTGCCTTCTTCAGTGTCTTCCCTATGTTTCTCTTGTCGTATAGCGTGCTGCAGTAGACTCCAATGATCATCTTCTCGGTGATAGCTACTCGCGCTTATCCGTAAATTGTGCTGTCTACTTCTAAATCTTCATGCTGCGTTAGCTTTCTACTTCGGGTGGTCTAAGCTGATGTTTCTGTGTCGTACATCGTATCTCGATACAGTTAACAGGGGTGCCGATATGTATGGTGAATCGTGCAACCCCTACAAACTGAAGATTGTCTGCTTTCCTGGGTTGAAGGTTCTGCCCTGGGTATATCTTGGTACACCTGTGCCAATGCATTCTCTTATATATGCAAGTTTCCTGTATAAGAGAATACATAGGCCTATTAATATTTGTCTTGCCTTTGTAAGCCAGTGCACTGGCACAGGATCTTTAATGCTGCACCAGCGCAGCTTCTATCATGAAAGTTTAAACTAGACCTATATTTTGAACTATAGGTTCTATTGAAATTGAAAAGGAGATAACTCATGACACACAAATAGCTAGGCGACATGTTAATGAGCAGAACAAATATTCCTAAAAACTAAATTAAATTGAACTTTAACCCTTTCAGTGCCAAGACCGATTTTTGTATCAACCCATATTTCCTTGATCATTTTTCAAATTTATTGATTATAATAATGTGATACATTGATGGAAAGAGCTCTAAGAAATTCACAATATTGTTATTTTTCAATGAATCCACTTGTTATAACATATACCTTTCTTTATGGAAGACATTTGAAAAATTTGCATGGCTATCAATATTAAAACGAGCCATCTCTGCACCAACTTAATCACACTGTTTACAAAGTGTTTTTAGGTTGACATCTGAGCGACATCTTCAAAAATGATCCAAGGTTTCTAATCCAATAAGCTATCATTGAGACTTTGTTTCTCCATCTGCTTTCCCAGTACCATGAGCATTGCGAATCGACTATCAATGCATGATTGGTTCTCTGAAAGTGATTTCATGCACAATTGATATCTCAGACAGACCTAAGAAACATACTGGGTAAATTTTGTACCTCCTTCTTTTCTTTTTGTCATGTCCAGGCCACTCCAGGGATGACACTGAACTAGTCTCACTGTCTGATTGGGAGCCAATGCTAATGGCTGCAACAATGTGCGTATGTTAAAAATCCCTACCGCATTATATAAGTTACAGGTTCGGCAAAATTCCTGGATACATACAAATTATAGATCTACTTGATAATTCTCCTTATAAATGCTGATAAGGGCATGTGATAGTAAAAAGATAGATAGACTATTTTTAGTCAAGAACTTTACTTATACTTATGCTTTGGCGAGGTCGTTAGGTGGGTGTGTGTGTGTCTGGGCATGAGGCCGTTAGCGCGATAATTATTTACTCTAACAAACATCAACTGATTTTATTAAAATTTGGTATATGGGTCTGTTGCAACAATATCTCGAACGAGTTAAAAAACCAGGTTTGTCCAATCTTTTACACGAGAGTTATGGGACTGACTATGTCTATTTTGTTTTTAGCAATTTTATCATACGCGACCATTAGCACGATAACTCAAACAAACTTTGAAGGATTTCAACGATATTGGTATATGAGTCTAGGATCACCTTTGAATTGGAGCTATCGAATTTGAATTATTTTTTATGAAAAACATGAACGCTGGCAGCCATCTCGGATTTTACTCTTTGCATCACTAAATCCTTTAGCACACCCTACAGAGCATATCCCTCATCCAATCATCACGAAACTTCATATGGATCTTCGAGATGTCCAAAAGATGGGAGTAATCTAATTTTTGCCGGGGTGATGTCTAGATGGGTGCTTACTGTCTTTACCAATTTGTTTTTTTTAAAACATGGGTGCCAATGCCCATCTTGGATTTTACTCTTTGTATGACAAAATCCTTTAGCACACTTGACAGGTCACATTTCTCATCCAATATCACCAAACTTCATACAGATATAATTCAGGGTGGCCTCTAGATGGGAGCCTTCCTTTTTTCCCGAAATTTGTTAAAAAAAACATTGACGCCAATAATTCTTTTGCAACAGATCCACTCTTTCAGGCAAAAACATTTGACAAGCACTCTTTTCCAATCCACAGCCCTTGTTTAATGTATACTATATCATGTTTGAGTGTGATATAATGCTAGAGCGCTTTCATATGGCTTTCTTTATTGTCACCAGATCTGATTGTAACATGCATTGTGATTGGCTCTGTGGCAGTCAAATCACTGTATAACTTTGGTTATTTGAAACATCTAGGATTGAAGTACATATATACTGCATATGGGAGTGGAAGAACATGCATCATCAGGGGTAATAAGATGAACTTTGCACTAGCAGTTGTGTACAATTGCGACATCATTTCAGCATTTTGTGTTCAACCATCACTTAACCCTTTCATGACTGGAGCTGCGCTGTTGCAGCATTAAATATCCTGTGCCAGTGCATTCACTTATATATATTCTCCCATAGGGAGCCTTGCATATATAAGAGAATGCACTGGCTTACACGATCAAGGTAATTATTGTTAGGCCAATGTTTTCTCTTATATACAGTGATGCCCTAAGTAATCGACTCCTTAAACACAGCAGAATTATGGGTAACTTTTCAGGATTTAGTCGGAAATATGGCTTGTTGCCATTCATCGGAAAACTCTCGGGGGAGAGCTTTCCGATGAATGGCAACAAGCCATATTTCCGTTTCCATTACAGTTAAACCTTTCATGACTGGAGCTTCCTGAATTTTTGTGAAAACCCTGTGCCAATGCATTTTCTTATATATGCGAGTCGCCCATATAGTCCAGGAGATATTGGTAGACCTCTGCACCCCCCCCCCCCCCCCCAGGACTTAACTTCACCCCACTAATTTTCTTCCTTAAGGTCTCCTCTAATTTTTTTCACTTGTTAACAAGAAAAAAAAGTGGCTGCAGAGACTCCAGACAAGATGGCGTCCATCATGGCGGCCATTTTTTTTTAATGCACCAGGTCTCTTTGATCGCCATTATAGTAAAGATGATAGCACATGCGGTCTTGTTTTCCGCTCGATTCGTTATGCTAATATATAATCCTTACAAATTAGCCAAAAATCCGACACCAGAATCCAATATGGCGGCCAAGATGGCCACCGAAATGTGAAAATATGCTATTTTTCTGACATGTTACCACCTTTCGTTTGTCTCTGTGGGAAAATGTTAGAATTTTTGCGTCATATTATACATTTGTCATATAGAGGAGTCATTGGCGAACACATGGGGACCATAATATGCATTCATTGCGGGATATATTTATCCGATATCACGTTTTCCCAAATGCCGGTATAATAGGCCAAAGCCGAATCTCCGTTAATAACGCGATGTTATGTTTCGAATCAATGAATGTTATTGCTATTATAACAACACCCATGCATATATATTTGCAGGAGATACTCGAGCTAGGATTCCTCTTATACCTGAGTTGAGGAATATTTACCCAAATCCAAGATGGCGGCCAAAATGGCCACCAGAAATAAAAAATCGCCGAAAATCGCTGATTTTAACATCAGTGAGCATTATTGTCATGACAACTCCACACCTGCTTACTATTGTAAGTTGGGAACACTTAGGCGAAGAACTTTCCTTGTACCAAATCCAAATAAAAGTCCCCCAAATCCAAAATGGCGCCCACAATGGCGGACAGATTTTGAAAAATCACCGAAATTCCCTCATATTCACATCATTGGGCATTATTGTCGAGACAACTCCACCCATGCTTACAATTGAGTTGTAAATACTGAGGTGAAGTAATTACATTACATCTCATGCAAGAAATTGTTTTACAAATCGAAGATGGCGGCCAAAATGGCGACCGAAATTTGAAAACAAGTCTACATTACTTTACTTTCTTACGATGGGCGTTATTGTTTCGCGATTTCTGTCCACCATTACATGTTGATATGGAATAGTGACATGAAGTATTCATTAGGGTTTGGCAATTGATACTCACAGCCAAGATCGCTGCTATATTGGTGGCTAGAAATTGAAAAGAAATCGATATTTTCACATATTAATTTCAACTTTTTGTCATAATATCGGTATGTATGGACGAAACTGTACATAAACCATCTACTAGTTCAACTTAAAGGTATCAAAACGAATAACATAGCTCGTATCCTTCTGGAAAGATGAAACACCACAATTAATATCGCGATGTGGCATTTCAAAATCCAGTCTCCACTTAGCGCCGATAATGGCCGTAAGCGTAGGCGCGCCGAATAGTTATATCAGAACAATTACATGATAACAGATTCTGATATGCCACGTCACGTCCATAATTATCTGGACCAGCTTCCATTTCTTTGTCTGAAAAATCTAGGTCGCTCACACCGACAAAGTATTTACCACTTCCTGGGAGTAGGGTCCCTCTAATCATAATGTTTCAAACAATTCATTTTCCGGTGTCTAGCTTACAGAAGGTCATCTCTATATATGTGTCTCATACCCCATGGGATAACGACATGTACACCGGGCGAACCAGTTAGCTAGTCACTTCTCAATAGATGGTTCGTCAACTCACAAACTCAGCTAACGCATTGGCATAATTATGTGGACAACTTCGACAGTGTTTCGAATGTTGCTAGCTGTCTCATTCCCTTGGACAGATGTCTATCTGCTAAGGAGAAGACCCTAGTGTACAGACTACCCACACTTCTTGACCATTATCCGAAGCAAACTGTGTGACGCCCCGCAGTTGTCTCGTCGAATATCTCCCAGCAGAGAAGAACAATGCTCGCGGTGCTAGTTTGTGGACATGCGCCATGATAGTGGGAATGAAATGGGCCGCTGTATACACCACCCCTACAACTGGTGCATGTTTAAGATATCGAATGTCGTGCGTGTCGGTTTTATTTGGTGTGGTAAGATTGTATTTCCACATCCGTTTCGAAGCCTTTCTGATTCAACTACGTACACTTTTGTCTGGATAATAATATGCTAGCCTCCCTCAAAACAGTCGGATGGACTAAAGGATAATGTCTTTATAGCATGAATGTATGCGTGTTTTGTTATCCTCTCTCGTGGTTAGTGTCAGTATGTGGGCGGTATTATTCAAGAAAATGTCAGGAACTGTGGTGCATTTATTTCACTATGTATTTAAAGAACAATTTACAGTCTCGATGGCAATGGCTGTGGCCGTTGGTGAACGCGACCTTTATGATCATACAGCTTTATATATATAACTTTAGAATATAGTAGTTAATGTCTCATGCAGGAAAATGGTCGCATTGGTGATGTTACCAAGAAATCACTTGGTGTACCAACGTTTGTTGAACTGAATGCAAGAGCTCATCAACGTAACATTCCTCTGGATGTTCTTCGCGTTGAACATTTCACCCTTTTGTTGATGGCATTTGTACTTTCTTGAACCATACCACCCAGCGTGAGTATGACATATCAACCAACTATCAAAGGTATCGCCTTTAAGACTACACCCCAGTCTTGGTGGGGCTTATACAGCAGTAGCCAATGGCATACTCCTGGTCCAGTTGTTTAAGAACGGCTTCCAAACGGATGGGGACATACAATCTTAGCATACAAGGAAAGCAAAGCCACACATGAGATCCTGTCTGAATCTAAAACATAACAAAATAAGGGGCGGTGCAGTCATGGTCCAATTTCATTTCCACTATCATGACACATACCCACAAACTAGCACCGTGTGTATTGTTATCATCTGCTTGGATCTGTTCGGTGAGACGATTGCTGGACGCCAACATGCTTGTTCTTATGATCATGTTCAAGGAGTTTGGGTGTATTATGCATTATGGTCTTCTACGCCTTAGCAGAAATGCATCCGTCAAATGTCGGGCTTTCAACATTCGAAGCCATATACAGAAGTTGTCCGGGTACGTAAGTGCATTAGATGAGTATGTGAATTGATGAACCATATATTGAGAAGTGGCTCTTTCGGAAGATCACCAGGTGTACACGTTGTTAACCCCATTAGGTCACCAAAGCTGACAATACGCAGATAGATAGGTCCTTCTGAAAGCTAGTATACGCATCGACCGAATACCTGTATAGTGTATCGCAAAAGATGACGCATATACCCCATATGTAGCATCTGAATTATACCATAAGCTATACCACGAATGAAGCTCGCTAAGAATTCCAAGCTTTCGAAACCAACACGTGAGCTGGAAACCGGCATATGTATTGTTTGAAACATTCCGATTAGTGGCACACTCCTACAAAGAAGAGTAGTGAACTGTTGTTGTGAGTGAGATAGATTAATCTGACGAAGAGACGGAAACGAGTCTAGATAATGCTGAATGTGGCAATTCAGAATAAGCTCAGGTACTGTTGTTTTGATTCTTGGAAGTCATAATATGACTATTCGGCGCACCTATATACGGTTACGGCCAGTATGAGCCCTTAGTGGAGAATGGATTTTGAAATGCCACATTGCGATTGTGGGTTTTCATCCTTCCAAAAGGCTACGACTTACATTGGAACTAATATATGGCTTATATTTTGTACCGTTTCGATTATACAAATCAATATTATGACAAAAAGTTGAAATTAGTATGTGATAATATCGGCTTCTTTTCAATTTCTGCCCGCCAGTTGGCCGCCATATTGACTGTGAGTATCACTTGCCAAACCCTAATGAATAATTCATACATATCAACATGTAATGGTGGGTAGAAATCGCGAAACAATAACGCCCATCCTAAGAAAGTAAAGTAATGTAGACTTGTTTTCAAATTTCGGTCGCCATTTTGGCCGCCATCTTCGATTTGGAAAACCATTTCTTGCATGAGATGTAAGGTAATTACTTCACCTCAGTATTTCCAACTCAACTGTAAGCATGGATGGAGTTGTCTCGACAATAATGCCCAATGATGTGAATATGAGGGAATTTCGGTGATTTTTCAAAATCTGTCCGCCATTGTGGGCGCCATTTTGGATTTGGGGGACTTTTATTTGGATATGGTACAAGGAAAGTTCTTCGCCTAAGTGTTCCCAACTTACAATAGTAAGCAGGTGTGGAGTTGTCATGACAATAATGCTCACTGATGTTAAAATCAGCGATTTTCGGCGATTTTTATTTCTGGTGGCCATTTTAGCCGCCATCTTGGATTTGGGTAAATATTCCTCAACTCAGGTATAAGAGGAATCCTGGCTCGAGTATCTCCTGCAAATATATATGCATGGGTGTTGTTATAATAGCAATAACATTCATTGATTCGAAACATAACATCGCGTTATTAACGGAGATTCGGCTTTGACCTATGATACCGGCATTTGGGAAAACGTGATATCGGACAAATATATCCCGCAATGAATGCATATTGTGGTCCCCATGTATTCGCCAATGACTCCTCTATATGATAAATGTATAATATGACGCAAAAATTCTAACATTTTCCCACAGAGACAACCGAAAGGTGGTAACATGTCAGAAAAATAGCATATTTTCACATTTCGGTGGCCATCTTGGCCGCCATATTGGATTCTGGGGTCGGATTTTTGGCTTATTTGTAAGGGTTGTATATTAGCATAACGAATCGAGCGGAAAACAAGACCGCATGTGCTATCATCTTTACTATAATGGCGATCAAAGAGACCTTTTGCATTTAAAAAAAATGGCCGCCATGATGGACGCCATCTTGTCTGGAGTGTCTGCGGCCACTTTTTTTTCTTGTTAACAAGTGAAAAAAATTAGAGGAGACTTTAAGGAAGAAAATTAGTGGGGTGAAGTTAAGTCCTGGGGGGGGGGGGGGTGCAGAGGTCTACCAATATCTCCTGGACTAATAGGGCGCCTCGCATATATAAGTGATTACATTGGCCTAACAATATTTACCTTGATCTTTTAAGCCAGTGCATTCTCTTTTATATGTGAGGCTCCCTATAGGAGACTCGCATATATAAGAGAATGCACTGGCACAGGGTCTTTAATGCTGGAACAGCGCAACTCCCGTCACGAAAGGGTTAATGCCATAGCCAAACATAATTGGCCTTTATTATCCAAGGACAAGAGAGATCTTTTTATTGAACATTTTGAAACTTTCTGTATTTCGCTTTATTTTGCAAAAATAATATCTTACTACTTTCTTGAATATATCCTCATTTATATACACTACATAGTCCTATTTTGAATTAAAAACCGTAAAATAACCAGTTGATGCCATCTGAAACATCTGATGTAAGTGCCACAAACATATGATGTCAGTAAATTTTTATACTGTCCGTTTGCATAGGGTAACCTGGAGATAACTGTTGGTGGTCATGACATAGCAAGCTTGTCCTCTGGACATTGACTTGTATATATGACAAATCTTAGTGTTTTCTCATTTGGTTGATCCCAATTTATATTTACAATGAATTATATATCTTTGATTCTATTGTAAAGTGGTTTATATATCAACTTTATCCTACAACCCAGGGAATGGGGCATTTTACATATATAGTCCAGGGTTCAAAGGGTTAAGAGGGTAATGTTGATCTTGGTTTGCAACAAACATAGAATGAAACAGTGAACTAAACATTTTAACATTGCACTCATTTGCCTAATAAGCTTACAGTTCTTGTTGTACCATCGCGCCACTACAAACTCATGCAATAATGTTAACCAGTTCGAAACACTTGTGTTGTTCTATCTACATGTGTATATTTCGAGTAATGGACATCTTTCCCGATATTCTCCTTAGTTTAAAGAATTGGTGTTTATTCTCCAAAGAAAATATGAAAAGCCAGTTTGATACATTGCCAGAGTAGTACTGTAAATGTAGTAAACATGATGACATATCCATGATTATTAATTCTCTGTGATTTTTTTTATAATCATTCATCTTACAATAAATATCTGCATTTATCATATGACTTGTGCATTTTCAAGCCTGAGTTTAGTGTGCCTGTCATTTGCAGAATGAGGTCCCCAGAGGGTGAATTTAGTGATGCTATCCCGCATAGCAGGCTAGCATCACTAAATTCACTCTCTATGGACCTCATTCTGCTTAGGCCTCATGTTTCCTGGAAAGTTTCTTTATTATCAAATTTCTATAGAAACTTCTTCACATAGATTATATTTCTTTTTTAGTTTAGTTTCTCTATATCCCCAAATTTGGTAGACAACACATTGCATAATCGAGGTTCCCAATGGGTGCACATCACAATATTCACTATTTGGGAACTTCAATCTGTATCCACGTCGCCACGTGGCAGATGAGACCATGCAGAATGAGGTTCCCAGAGGGTGAATTTAGTGATGATAGCCTGCTCTATGCGGGATAGTGTCACCAAATTCACCCTCTGGGGACCTCATTCTGCAAATGACAGGCACACTAAACTTAGGCTTGTGCCTTTTTAATATTGGGCTTCAGGTATTTCATAATTCCAGGTGTTATTAGTTAGTAACACCTTCAGTTGATTTTTCAAAGCGATGTTACGATTGACTGTCACCTAAAAGATCTAGGTCAAATTAATGCACATGTAAATATAACTATTTCAAATTACACCTGCACCTGTTGACACAGAAGCGACCATGAACAAATTTCTAGTCTGACCAAGTCAACATTGATGATGGGAGAAACTAACAATAACATTAGCAGTATGTCAGAAACGATAAGAATAATTTAATTGCATCCCTAAATTTTCAATAA
This sequence comes from Siphonodentalium dalli, assembly GCA_032622095.1. Classification (NCBI taxonomy): domain Eukaryota; kingdom Metazoa; phylum Mollusca; class Scaphopoda; order Gadilida; family Siphonodentaliidae; genus Siphonodentalium; species Siphonodentalium dalli. The sequence continues at coordinate 148,033,972 of CP136061.1, read as the reverse complement.
TTTGTATGTTGTTCAATGAAAACATTCGAACAAGGCAGAAAATTATATGTTTACGTGAATGTCATTGCCAAAGAACCTGACACTAAAAGCCCATTAAAATCTACGTTCAAACGCCTAATAATACATTCACAATCTGATTCTGAGTGAAATGAAAAATCCATGTTGAGCTACATGTACAGTAATGCCCGAAGTATATGACCCTTTAACCACAGCAGAATTATGGGAAATTTTTCAGGATTTAGTCGGAAATATGGCTTGTTGCCATTCATCGGAAAGCTCTCACGAGAGCTTTCCGATGAATGGCAACAAGCCATATTTCCAACTAAATCCTGAGATATTTCCCATAATTCTACTGTGGTTTAGGGGTTGATTATTTAGGACATTACATCAAAGTATCAAATTAAAATATCTCTGTTTTGTTTCAACATTTATCCTGATACAGTAACATTCCTAGCACATTGCAATGTCCTCGGATTCTACTGGGAATTAAGTTACCAAACTTGCAGATTGGGAGAATTTAGTGACAATTGCCATGGTGATGGGATAGTTGGGTCTTATAGATCTAAATCTCTGGAAGGAAAGATATATCCTTCACTAAATATTATCTAAACCATTATGTGGGATGTGAAATTCCAATAACATGTTTTGGGAACAGTAACTAGGCTCAAACCACATTTGCTTTGTAACACAGTGTAGCATCTCAAGCATGCACTTCAGTGAATCTCAATACCATTAGTTTTACCAATTTCTGCCATGTCAACCAGTGTCAACGTAGTATTTCACGTGAAAATCAACTCAAATCAAGTCATGTAAAAAGAAAAGAAAATTTGTGTTTCTCTCAAAAGAAATTTTTGAAAGTCGTCTCAAATTCTAAGACTCGTTTCATAAATTTCATATGCGATAAAAGCACTTTTCCTATATATATATCACTTATTTCATAATTTCAGCACAAATTACTTTATATTATATAATGTTAATTTATCTCAAATTATATGTGCTTCATAATGCTTACTTTCAGTTCAATGTGAATACAGATCTGATGTACGATGTGTTCAAGAAAGTCTTCACTGATCTCAATGTTGACACAAGCCGATACAGAGTGAGTAGAAATAGTATGGTACAGCATTGTTAGTCATTATTAGTAGATAAGTAGCACATATACAAAACAAAATGCACATATTGTTCAAGAATCTTTTATCAATTGAATTGCGGACAACAAAATGATATATTTCAATAAAGCAGATCTCCAGTGAAAGGTAGCTGCTATACACTGCGACAAGATCAATAAAAGATTTGATATTATGATGCAAGTTGTGTTCTGTATTTATACCATTCCCTTGTACCTGGTATGTTAAGTTCTTGACTGTAGCCTCTGTTGATAGTTTAACTACCATAATTGTAATTAATCCATTCAGTAGTCAAACAGTTAATGGAATATCAGACTAACATGGGTAAGATAGAATCTATAAAAGGTTGTGTCATCACTTTGTAAATTGTATGATATTATTATCTTTTGCAGTCATCACTTTGTAAATTGTATGATATTATTATCATTATGGAATGTCCACACTATCGCGATCTCAGAGATGAACTTTTCCAAATTGTTGGTAGATATCACAGCTATTTTACAAGTATGTCAAACGATCAGAAATTTAATCTTGTAATGAAAAATGATAACCCTGAAATAAGCAGCAAAATCAGCAATGTGGTCCGGCGCTTCTTTGATAAGCGCTCTGAATGAATATTATGCTTGCCATCACACAATAAAATACATATAGCTAGACATGCCATGTTCACATGTAATTGTTTATTGTTTTATTATGAATTGTATTGTTAGCATACTGCCTTTATTGGTGTTTATGCAAATAAATCGTATCGTATATAAGAGAATGCATTGGCACAGAGTTTTAGCAAAATTTCAAGAAGCTCCAGTCATGGAAGGGTTAACACGTATTCAATGTTTGTGATTCCGTTGAATACATGTGCCTCATGTCAAAGGGGAATAAATAATAATAATGTTACAGATATTTTCCTGGTTCCACATCTCTAGTTACAACAACAACATCCCCTCCTGTTGTCTGCTTGTAGTACAGTAATGCCCTAAATAATCGACTCCTTAACCACAGCAGAATTATGGGTAATTTTTCAGGATTTAGTCAGAAATATGGCTTGTTGCCATTTATCGAAAAGCCATATATCCGCCTAAATCCTGAAAAATTTACCTATAATTCTGCTGTGGTTAAGGAGTCGATTATTTAGGGCATTACTGTATCTGGATATCGTTTCAGATGAAAAATGAACCGTTCCAATGTATTCTTTAAGAACTGTGTGGGGTAATTAATCCATTCAGTAGTGAAACAGTTAATGGAATATCAGACTAACATGGGTAAGATAGAATATATAAAAGGTTAATTGTGTCATCACTTTGTAAATTGTATGATATTATTATCTTTTGCAGTTAGATGTTTCTTGAACTGGACAAAACGATAGCAATAATTAATAAAAAACAAGCAAGCAAAAAATAGCATACACCTGAGATAAAATATTTATGGGAATACTTCATTAATTCGCTTTCTAGATATATTTTATTAAAATTATATTTCCACAGGTCATGATCAGTACCCCACAGAACTTGAACGACACCATCAAACAGAAACTGATGGACATTTTAATGGGAAAGTTCAAGGTTCTTGCAACATGTATGGTGTCACAGACACTCCTCGCACTGTACTCATATAACACAACAACGGGAATCATTGTCGATGTCGGCGAGAGAATGGTCATCATGCCAATATTTGAAGGTAACCCTTCTGATTCATTGTCAGAAATATTCAGTCAATCTACATTGATATTCCGGTTGAATATTTGTCGCTGAAACACACATTGTAATTCGTTGTGAAATGCTAACTTCAGTTTTCCCTTCACCAGCATCATATCAGTTTTAACCGTAAAGTTGAATCTAAATTATATAGCGAATGTAGAGTTACACAACGTTTTATTGTCGAAGCAGTTTGGATCGGGGCGTAGTATTTGACTCTCACTGTAGTAGAAACGAGAGAGCTCTTTTGTAGTTAGCATTTTAATGACATCCAATGCATTCTGGGAGAAAAGGGGGGAAATCTCAGAGCAATTTTTATCACTTGGTAGGTACTTTTAGGCCACAGAAATTCTGTATCTTGGTGGCATATTTTGATACCCCCTGCAACAAGATATGGCAGGGTATATAGGACCCTGTCCATCCTGTCCTGTCCGTCTGTCCATCCGTCTGTCGGGTGTGGATGTATCTTTGTCTGAGCTTGTATTGCTACATTCTTCAGTCAATTGTTTGACAGATATTTAGTACCATTGGAAACTCTGCACCTGCGATTATGAGGTCCATCCAACTTTTTTTTAGTGGAGTTATCCTACATTTTCTTTTTATCCACATATAATTACAACTACTTTCGTTTTGGTCGAAATGCGGGCATTTGATTGGTCGAGAGGCTACCGCGTGACCTGATCTATCAGTGCATAGACTTTGCAGTAGACGAGTCACATCGCGTAGTGACACTTTAAGAAAAAATGGGCGAGTCTATAACCGTCGCCCCACCCGACGTCCCTGGATGACGCGAAAGCGCGGAACGAGAATTCCATTAGAATTTCAGTGAAAAAACAACTCGAAAACTCAATGCTAGAAACATTTGAACAAGTAGTTGATGTCTATATTGCTTGTTTCTGCTTCTTACGGACACTATACTATACTTATGTCTGTTCATTTCAGCTGTATTCATGTTTTTGTAACCCTCGACTGAACACTAAAAGTTTGTGCCGCGTTTTTCATTTGTCCAATTTTCGAAAAAGCGTCTATGACAACGTGTATAGTTACTGCTGTGAACACAACTTATCATGAATCAGGCTGATCAACATGGCAAATTTTATTGGAAATAAATGAAATGTGTTACCCGATTACAACCCTTTTAACACTTTTCAGCTTCACAACAATGCTAATGACATTTTCCACGAGTACATTAGATATGATCAGGGCATTTGTTTACAAATTACATCGGTCATCGGGCTGGAGTAGAGTCTGGACTGGTCTGGAGTTAATAATTTTACCGGAGATCGCGGATTCTACTCTGTGTGTGTTGATAATTATTGGGTTGTTAATGAGTCATTTTAAACGTAAATCGTAGCCAAACAAGTAATTCTTTTTATCATGGATAGTTCATTGCTGAAAATTGAAGTTGAAGTGTAAATATTTATTTTCTGAAAGTTTGCTCGGCGAAGTTGCTCGTTGACAATTTCGGCCAATTTATTTTCGGACCATCAACCAAATTCCGAGATCGTCCAACGGAAAATCATGTTTTGGCAATTAATTTTCTGAGATAGATTAATAGTAGATAGTTGAAAACAAGGGGGTAAAGTTGTAATTATAAGCCATCAACGTCGTTTTTCGGTTGATCTATGAGCGTATAGACCGATCAGTAGATGAATAACATACTTAGTATAATCTGCTTCGCGGAATTATACAGTATGTTATTCGTCTACTGATCGGTCTATACGCTCATAGATCAACCGAAAAACGACGTTGATGGCATATTTGTATTCTTTGTGATTTATTTATTCGAAAAATTAATATGTTAATATGGCTATCCTTATTAAATGCAGCCCAATTGCACTGCGGGGGTATCCTTAGTCCCACTGGGACAGTCCCACCTCTAGCTTGCACCTATTTTTTGGCATGGATCCATACAGTTTTAATTAAAAAAGACTCTCGAACAAGCTACATGTTACATATAGTCTAAAGAAAATAGCTGGGTATTCCATTACCACAAGAAGTATTAAGTCAGTGTAAACCAATCACAACACTTAACAGTAAAGTGATGAAGCCATTCAAAAAATTGTCCGAATTCTGTGACTCCGCAGTTTCACAACATATAGCTATAAATAGCGTAATAAATTTACTGTCACCTCTGGCAACATTGCTAATTTCACAGGTTTTATCAATTTGGAGATTATGACAACTAATAAAACATTAAAATGCGTCTATGAAGAGTCCAGAATTGACCAATAATACCTAGCAAGGAGAATAGAATTAAGTATTTCCAAGAATTCAGCAGTTTACAAATTTACACCCGGTTTTGTTATTTGCCAAAACGAAAGTGAAAGGAGATGTCAATTGTAAAACCAATTATGTGATGTCATACATAAGGGATTGAATGCAGAAGCTATTTATATTGGCTGTAATGAATCCAGCTATTTTCTTTAGACTCTGTATTGCATAGCTTGTTCGAGAGTCTAATTATAATTAGGACCGGGATCCATACAGAAATAATCATGTCATTGAACATTCTGTTATCAGTCCACAATTAGAAACAGAAACAACTGCTCAAGTCTGCTTACTTATAACCTTTTCATGACGGGAGCTGTGTTGATGCAGCATTAAACATCATGTGCCAGGGCATTCTCTGATATATGCGAGTCTCCCATAGGGAGCCTCGAATATAAGAGAATGGACTGGCTTACAAGGTCAAGGTAAATATTGTTAGGCCAGTGTATTCTCTTATATATGCGAGGCTCGCATATAATAAGAATGCATTTTCACAGGGTTTTCGCAAAACTTCAGGAAGCTCTAGTCAGGAAGGCTTAAGATTTAAATTATCCCTTTTATAACTGGATACTCACTGATAGGTTATTATTTGATTTTCATTAATTCATTTGAAGGGATGTTCATATAATAATTTCAACAAACCGCCTTAAACTGTTTTATTGAGCTTATTACCTTAACATTCCTACAAATGAAGGGTGGACCATTTCAATGTATAATTTTAGAACTGAATGGGAGAATCTATTCAGGAATAAAAGGTTTAATTTACGTCTCAATTTGCTCAGGTCTGCTGATAGAGTCTGGGATAACGAGACAAGCTTTTGGAGGTCAGAAGGTGCAGGACACTTTACAGATGTCACTGATGGCGTTAAACTATCGATTCCAAACAACAGTGGAAAGTCTCATAGCCAAATATGTCATGGAGAAGGTATGTTGCTAGAGAAACTGTCACTGTGTAAGAATGTGCCTGTCGGAAGAGCAGGTGTATCAGCTTGAGAGTACAGTAATGCCCTAAATAATCGACTCAATATTTCCGACAAAATCCTGAAAAATTACCCATAATTCTGCTGTGGTTAAGGAGTCGATTATTTAGGGCATTACTGTACATCTTTCTGTTATGGATTGTGGCCTTGATTTGTCTTGTTTACATCACCAGCCTAAAGGTTTCTAATTGAGAGAAGTCAATTCTCCCTGTTTGGTGTTATCAGGGAGAAATGTAATTTTATCATGGAGAAGTGGCAATAGCTGAAGTTTAATTTACACCTCAGCATTATCATTCTATGATCCAATAAATATTATGCAACACAACAGCCCATTTATAATATCATTATAGTGAGTAAGGACACCATTATTATACTTTAAATATGCTGTCGGGACATACTGGTATGAGAGAGAAGTCACTTCTCCTTAGGACAAATATAGGGAATAGTGGCACATTTTAGGGAAGAGATGTCTCCTAAGTTGCACCCTAGGCTGGTTCTTGGTCTAACGGTGCACACAGTGCACTAAATGTACTTTGTAGGCCCTTTAGTTTATTTAAAATTAAGTTGAAAAACTCTAATGTAAAATTACTTTTAGCTCTTTTGATTTCTGTATATATGGCCCATTACCAGATTACTTTACCTGGCTTGAAAACAAATATTTAATTTCAATACCTTGGGCCATAAATAGAGATGTAATTCCAGGTTTGTGGTCATGTGTCTAACAATGTGACACAACATTCAATATATGATTTGTAGTTTTCAGGTTCAGATTTCATAATTTTCTCTTGGTATTAGTCCATCTCCGTTGACAGTTCAAGAATTGTTGATACACATGAATGAAAAAAAAATATCTAAGAATTGCATAGCCATAACTCTGCACTTCTTTGTAAACTGATTACATAGTGCCTGAATTTAGGATTCAGAAATCATTTGGAACCATGATTTATAAAGTTATGTACACAACTTGTTTTAATGGTTCAGAATCAGTGTGTGTCCTGAAAATTATCATGTTTATCTTCATTTTGTATTATAGAATAGAATAGAATATGATTAATTGATCGACTCAAGAACAAAGTGTTATCAGATTATCAAACTTAAAGGTACTCAACCCGTAAAGAGGGTCCCCATCTCAACAGATTCCAACAACAACAATCCGATCGGAGGGTCCTATATTACTATTTCTTTGGCTTTGGGGGTAAAAAATATTTGATTCGAGTCGAGGAACCCATCAAACAAAGCTCAGAGTTATTAGATATTGATTTTTAAAATTTGTTATAAACTCGAGATCAGTACTACTAACTGCCGTAATCTGCTCTGGATGTGTTCTCCAAATCTATTCAAACAGACAAGGATGGATAACTCTAAAATCAAGTGGTAATTTTAACTCAATTTTGACTGAGTTCTGGGCCAGGTAGTATTCCTGATAATGAAAAATAATAGATTTCTAAAATCGATATCTAACAAATCTGAGCTTTGATGGGTGACTTCCTCGACTCGAATCAAATATTTTTGACCCCCGAAGCCATTGAAATAGTAATTGAGAGGAGTTTTATCGGGTTGAGTACCTTTAACATAACATTTTGTGATAACTGTATATTGAAAAGTGAAAATATGAGTGTTTAACGAAAGAAAAGTTAGGTATTGGATAATAGTGAGAAATGTCAGCCTGGATATGTGTACAGACCGATTTATAGAATGAGTACTCTTCCAACTAGCAAGACAGGCTATGAGTAATGGGGGATATGATCATGAAGACTCCAGATGTGTAGAAGTATCCAGATAGGCTTACAATTGTGTCTATAAATGAGACGTTGACTGAGATTTTACCTATTTTACTAACTTTAAAGGTACTCAATCCGAACAGAGGGTCCCCATCTCAACAGATTCCAACAACAACAATCCGATCAGAGGGTCCTATATTACTATTTCTTTGGCTTTGGGGGTTAAAAATATTTGATTCGAGTCGAGGAACTCATCAAACAAAGCTGAGAGTTATTAGATATTGATTTTTGAAATTTGTTATTAACTCGAGATGAGTACTAATAACTGCCGTAATCTGCTTTGGATGTGTACTCCAAATCTATTCAAACAGACAAAGATGAATAACTCTAAAATCAAGTGGTAATTTTAACGCAATTTTGACTGAGTTCTGGGCCAGATAGTATTCCCGATAATGAAAAATAATAGATTTCTAAAATCGATATCTAACAAATCTGAGCTTTGATGGGTGACTTCCTCGACTCGAATCAAATATTTTTGACCCCCGAAGCCATTGAAATAGTAATTGAGAGGAGTTTTATCGGATTGAGTACCTTTAATACTTATTGTTATTATATATGCATACATATAGTAAATATGTAGTTAAAATTATTTATTATGGTTCATAATGCTATGTCATCAGAAGATTATGTTTCATATATAATAAATGGACTCCTTTCATAGAAATTTTATAAGTTTTATCACTTGATCTGAGGATCTGTTCAATTTTTTCATTGTCGGTTAATTTTTTTTAATTTGGAATATATTTTCCAATTCGTTAAAAAGAATGTTCCTTTCCTCTGTCAAATTATTACATTTTGAAATAAAGTGCACCTTTATATTTCAGAGCTGTTTTGTAGTTGAAAATTACCAGAGGTGCCTTAATGATCCGTTAAAAGTTAAAAGTACTGTTGACCTGGTTGATTTTCATATTCCTGAAGATATATACATGTGAGTATTTTGCACATTAGCAACCAATCAATTAGCATTATCAAGAACATGTGACAAACACTTAAAGATGGTCTATCTCTTCCTAAACAAATTTTATATAGTTCCTGGGGTATAAAATAATAGATTACACCTGTCTGGAAATGCTTCTAGAAATTAATATTGATTTTTATCGATATTTTATTACACGATGCGATAATCAAGTGGGACATTTTTTCGTTATTCTGCATGGTACTCTCCTAACAAACACGAGTGGTAAATTGTCCCAAATTGGTTGTATATATATTTTATACCAGAAAATTTGAAATGAAATCAATATTAGTTTCTACTTTGCATTTCCGGACAGGCGACTTAGATTCATATTTATTATGTTATACCCAAGAAACTGTATAAATCTTGTTCTAGGAAGAGATAGACCATCTTTAAGCATTTGTACAATTGTGATTTTTAGCTCAACTTTACTTTGTAAAAATTGAGCTATTTCCATGGGTTGACATCCATCATCCATCCGTGAGTGCATCCATCCGTCTATCCTTCAACAATTTCTTTTGGCTCACCCTACCGGTCGCATCCCTCATCCGATCATCACCAAACTTTAATTAGATCTTCGGGGTGACCTCTAGATGGGAGCCATCAATTTTTTCCAAAATTCGTTGAAAATCATACCCGCCGGCAGCCATTTTGGATTTCAAATTTTAATCCATTAGCACACCCTGCAGCCCGTATTTATTGGAGAAATGTTAAAAAAAATTACAGGCTTGTTTAAGTTCACCTCTAGATGGGAGCTATTGAACTTTAGCATTTAGGATGAAATACATTGCCGCCAGCAGCCATCTTGGATTTTACTCTTTGCATGACTTTGGCACACCCTACAGGCCACATCCCTCATCCGATCATCACCAAACTTCACACGGATCATCGGGGTGAACTCTAGATTGGAGCCATCGATTATTTCTGAAATTCGTTATAAGACATGGCTGCCATCTTGGATTTCAAATTTGAATCCCTCGGCCCGCCCTGCAGCCCGCATATTTCAAAGAAATATTTTGTAAATTTGCAGGCATGATTAGGATTACCTCTAAATGAGAGCTATCGAATTTGGACGATTTTCGATAAATAACATGGCCACCGGCAGTCATCTTGGATTTTACTCTTTGCATGGCTAAATCCTTTGGCACACCCTACAGACGACATCCTCATACAATTGTCACCAAACTTCATACGGATCTTTTGGGTGACCACTAGATGGAAGCCATAAATTTTTTTTCCGAATTTTGTTGGAAAAATATGGCCACCAGCAACCATCTTGGATTTTACTCTTTGTATGACTAAATCCTGTGGCACACCCTACATGTCACATCTCACATCCGATCATCACCAAATTTTAAATGGATCTTCAGGGTACCTCTAGATGGGACCCATAAATTTTTTCTGAAATTCATTAAAAAACATGGCCACAGCAGCCCACATTTATTGATGAAATGTTTGATATGAAAATAATTTCATTTACACAATACAAGACTTTTACTGAAGCCTTCTTCTGCTCAGCAAAAAATAAACTCCTTCCCAAGTTGAGCTATAGTGTCATTGACACTTTCATTATATTTAGGAATCAGCTTGTCCATCTGTCTGGACGCAACTTTGTCCAAGTTTGTATTCTTACATTTTTAAGTCAATTGTTTTAAAACTTGGCACATATATTTAGTACCATGTGAACCTGTGTACCTGTAATTGTGAGGTATGTTAAACTTTTATTAACTTTTATTTAGTCGAGTCATCTCCCTTGTTCGACTTTTTACTTTTGACCCTTTTTTGCTTTTATGTGGATATTTCTTTGGATGAAACACGTCTTTCTGAGGCATATATGATTTATATAGAAGGATTTCACATATTTGTGAAACTATTGCAGTTCCAAAAACCAGGCATGGATGTTGCAAAAACTAGATTTACTATGTTTAATATGAGGCTCAGAATTGTGGCAGGCATTTAAAACTTGCCTGGTCATATGTTATATTCATTTCCTCTTGCAGTGACATCAGCCATGATGTTAGCTGTTACAGCAGTCCTGAGGGAATATTTAACACTGATCTCTGGCACATGGATTATCAAAACCTGCCTAAACTTGTCTATAAAGCTATACAGGAAACGCCTATGGACCACCGGCGGCACATGTACAGGTGAGAATTATTGTGTGATACTTATAATACCTATTAGTAACAGTTAAAGAGTGATATTGTGGTTAAGTTATTGTGGTTGTTAGACATTATAATTAACATGGTGTGATGGCTTGGAGCTTTGTGAAGGAAACAGGACCACCCGACCCAAGGATCACCTGACCCAATCGACTCGGGACAACACGATCCTGGACAACCCAACCCGAGCTAAGAATAAATAAGATTCTTAGGCCAAAAAAAAAAAGTTTTTTGGTTCTCGGGCAATTTATTTTTCAAATCAATGAGGGAGGGAGGGTTTTATTTTTATTTTTTTCTGCGCATAGTAAGCATGGACAAAGATACCTTCCTCTGTCTAGTAATAACCAGAAAGGTAGAGGGAACTGTTATGCATATAAACTCATTTAGTCTTATATAAAAATGACATTGTACTACCAGTGTATGACTGGGATTACCTAACAATATATAATGCCCCTGACATTAACTACTGTTATTGTTGTCTAAAAACTGATACCTCCCCTTTCTAATATGTGATCCTGAATTTAGTCCTGTGCCTTTCAATTGTATCAAGTTACAATTAGTGTAAGTTGTTCACAATGACTAATTGTAAGAAGAGCATGAGGATCAGCTAATCATTTTCTTAATTGTAGTCATCTACTTCATGTTGTAAGCCTGCAAGTCACTTTTTAACACATTACACGTTAGAGCTCAATGCACACTAATATTCAACACATATCTGCTATGGACATGTTGATAAAATAAAAAAAATAAAAATTTTTTTTTTTTTTTTTTTTCAAATTTTTTTTTTCGTAAGTTTTTTTGTTATAACATCAGGCATTGCAATACAAAGGCCTGATGCGGCCCTTTTTATTCAATGCGGCGGGGCCTGAGAACCAAAACTGTTTTTTTTTTGCCTTAATTAAATTTTTTAACACATAGCATATAATGGAATGTAATAAAAGTAGGCTTAACTCTTTGGCGACAAAATAGTTGTAAAATTTTAGCTGTTTTGACCATTCTGTCTCAATTGTCAAGTATTCGCGCCCAACATAAGTGTATAATCTGTCAATTCCAACGACATATATAAATACTCTTCTTTTTTTTTTGTCCCCTGAAATTTTTATACTCTTGTCCCCCAAAAAAATAAATTAATCAAGTCCCTGGTGCTGGCTGTTTTTTTAGAAGACAGCAAGGTTTCTTATTATTCTCAGTATGCAACAGAAATTGTGAGACAGATATTAAACCAGAAAAATTAGATCCTGCATCTGAAGAACTGGGTATATCTATTGGCAACTCAAAGAAAACGAGTAATTAACCCTTTCATGACAGGAGCTGTGCTGGTGCAGCATTAAAGATCCTGTGGGAGACTCGCATATATAAGAGAATGCACTGGCACATGGTTTTCGCAAAATTGCAGGAAGCTCCCATCATGAAAGGATTAAGGAGAAACATTTGCATTTTTATGATTCTATAGTTTTTCATTTGGTTTCTTTCTAGTGATATGTTTACCGCCATTATCCTTTGGACTGGAGCTTCCTGAAATTTTGCAAAAACCCTGTGCCAATGCATTCTCTTATATATGAGTGTCTCCCATAGGGAGCTTTGAATATATAAGAGAATACATTGGCCTAACAAAATTTATCTTGACCTTGTAAGCCACTGCATTCTCTTATATATGCGAGGCTTCCTATGGGTGACTCACATATAAGAGAATGCACTGGCACAGGGTCTTTAATGCTGCACTTTCTAGTGATATTTTTACCACCATTATACCTGCAATTAAAATAATGATCATATGTTTTCTGGTTTGATGCCATAGACTGATATGTTACAGGTCAATCTACTTGAGTGGTGGAGTGACGTTGTTGCCTGGGATGGCTGACCGGTTGCAATTAGAGCTGAAGAAGTTAGCACCACCCTCAGTTGTTATTCAGGTAAGCCAGTCTGCAAATAGTGTGTCTGCAGAATGAGGTCCCCAAAGGGTGAATTTACCCTCTGGGCACCTCATTCTGCTTAGGCCTCATCTTCTGGGAGGTATCTATAGTCTCAAATTAACATTGTTTTTAGTTACTTTTTCCCTTCTGTTCAGTTTCTATATCCCCTAATTTGCAGAAGATAAAATGCATAATCGAGAAGACTAACGGGTGATCATCACCAACTTCAACAGGGGAACTTCAAGCTGATCCTGGGTCTGCTATAGCAGTTGAGTCCTCAGCAGAGTGAGGTTCCCAGAGGCTGAATTTGGTGATGCTAGCCCACCGTGCAGGCTAGTGTCACTGAATTCACCCTCTGGGAACCTCATTCTGCAAATGATAGATATGCTATTTGCAGGTACAGAGGTCTTCATATAGGCACAATTCATATGACTTCACAGAGTATTGGTAACTATACCCCACTTTTGGAGGAAAAATGGGGGGTATACTGGATTGACTTAATCCGTCTATACGTCTGGGCATATATCTCGGCCATGGGTTGTCAGATCTGAATAGAATTTGGTATGGAGGTTTTCCATTAGCAGTACCCTCAAAAGAATGCACAATGATGTTGTTCACAATTCTTGAGTTATCCTTCTTAGTTTATCGGGCCAGGGCCCAAGATAGGGGTTGTAAACAGGGAGAAGTGACTTCTCCCTCTGGAGATTTTAGGGAAACTTCAGCCCAAAATAGGGAGAAGTGGGGAGAAAAATGAAAAACATAAGAACCAATTATTAATTTTCAAATATCGCTTTATTTATAACATCAATAAAAAGATAAAATAAAAAATAAATTTAAAACTTGACATTAGCTGAAGAAGTTAGCCTAATTGTTATTATAAATTAGATTTTTTTGGAAATATCATTTAAGCAAGACAATTACAAAGTTATAGTAGTCATTATTTTTTTAACTTAAATGGAAGTAGAATTGTAATACAATATTGTAGTATTATTTCATAGACTGGAACTTAAAAGATACGTTTGTCCAGTCTGAATCATGATGCATATAACTTTGTAAGTTTAATGTGGTCACTGCTGTTTTGTGGGTGTCCGCTAAAATAAACAATAATGACTAACAAAGGAGTTGCAAAAGCTTTTAGTTCTATTTCTAAAGCTTTTATTAATTAATGGCATCCCTTAATTAATGCCAACATCAATGGTATATTCTGATTAAAGCAATAAGCTTGACAAGTGGGCGCTTCCATTTATTTACGGAAGCGGTCTCTTCCAAAAGTGTAACGTGTTGCCAAAACGAACTTCCGAAAGCGCCTAGTACATACTCTGATAATGCCATGATTGTTTTATTTCTGAAAAGCGGGACGGCAGTCTTGTACTAATTTATAAACTCATGTAACTCGAATGGTCTAATTATTTCTGATAATAGCGAAAATGACTTTCGATGGTTAGATATATAATCCTCCGATAATCCCGGCGAATATAGGTGACTTCAAATAGATCGTGCCGGGTGGAATGTGAACAACTTCTTTGATCAGAAAGGGATGTTTTAAGGAATGTTTCACCAAATGGTTCAGAGAGATAGGACAACAGCATTATGACAGATATATTTTAATATATTTTTTGGCAAAACATATCAAATTTCCACTGGTAAATCTCAATTTGGTCAAATTTGGAAGGCGACTTCGTTTTCGCCTTGCGGACATCCGAGGGCGAAGTCGCCGGCCCAAAGGCGAGAACTTCGCCTGAGTCGCCTCCTAGCTTGGGGGGTGTATCGGGCATAATTTTTGTTTTGGTCTGTTTTGGATATGAATGAAACTTGGTATGGAGGTTTGCCATCTGTAGTGCTTTTAACAGAGGGCCCAATGAAGTTCACATTTTCCATTCTAGCGTTATCATTCTTTGTTTATCTGGAAATAAACGTTTTCTGTTCTCCGGAAGATATTTCAGCTATGGTTTGTCGTATGTGAATGAAAATGGTGTGGATGTTTATTCACATCACAAGGTCTTTCAAGGAAGTGTTGGTGATGTTCCCATCTTCTCATTTAGAGTTATTCTCCTTTCTTTATTTTATATTTGGTTCCATCCTGCCTATGTTTCAACTTGCCATGGTGGGTGTATGCCATCACCCGTGGTGCACCCTCTTTTTACTGTTTATTATAATTTTGTAGGTATTACTGGTTTGATGGTTTAACTATTTTATAAAGCTGTGACAGTTCAGATAAATGTAAGAAATTTGGTCACATAACATGTTTCTCATATTCGGTGCAAGCCAGCTCCATGCGTTGTCACATGGTAAATTTGCTTGATTTTTATCCCCTAGATTTCGCTGTTATAGATAAAATGCATTTAATTGCATCGACAGTATATATTTCATATATACTATGCTATGTACAGCACAAAACACATATTTTATCATGTTTGCGAACATCCACGTTCATTTTTGAATAAAGCTGTATCGCTTGGCATTGTGTCTATTGGTTTCAAGGGGCGTGGTTTTATTGTCAACCAAGGAATGTATCAGAATATATTTAATCTGTATAAACGTAATTTCTCCTTGTATATTATAAAACTGTGTTCTAAGTCAGTTAATGGACTCGCGACTGGACATTCATAATTCTCAATAGTCTCATTTTGGTTTACGAATGTCCAGAAGCTGATCCATTAACCCTGACTGAATGTTGGTAAACAGCATAGACTTGAACAGACAAGATATTTTTTCATGATCGCTTCTGTAAATGTACAAGTGTAGCTTATTTTGGAATATTTCTATTAACATGCTCATGAATTTGAACTAGATCTTTTAGGTGACAGCCTATTGCGAAGACGCTTTGTAAAATTGACCCAATCAAATCAACAGAAGGTGTAATTAGTTACTAAACTAATAATACCTGGTATAATGATATACCTGAAGCCCAATAAAAGGCTGAAGTCATGATAAATTTTCTTTCCAATCAGACTCAGTTCCAATATAAATAAATTATTCTCGTGAAAATATAGCCCAGCACAATTATATTTTATAGAAATGCAGTACCCCTTCCCTTTTTGGTCAAAGTTGCTGGAAAGTGTGTACTTCTACCTTATATATATCTGTTTCAGGTCCATGCATCACCACAGAGATACCATGCAGCATTTGTAGGTGCTTGTTCATTAGCAGCAATGAATATATTCGAGGACACGTGTATTACTGCCAAAGAATGGAAGGACTTCGGTGCGAAAGCCTTCAAAAAATGGGCAACAAGATGATAATTGTTGAATCATAAGGAAGCTTCCTGGAAACGGTTGCTAAGAGATTCAAAAAGTTCATACACTAACGTGCTATCAGCCTTCAAGCTAAATATGTCTTTCATTTGTTGTGTTTGATCATTGGATGTGAGTTACGATTTATCTTGTACATTCCGGACCATTAACCCTTTCTATACTGAATGGATTCTCCCAATCAGTTATAAAAGTATATATTGGAATAGTCTATTGGGAGGGGTGTTCAGATAATAAAAGCATACAACAGACAGATAATACAAGAGCAGAATGATTCATAATCATTGGTGGGAAATTTTCAGATAATAAGTTCAACAAGTTGAACTTCTTATCTGAACATTTCCTAAGGGAAATACTCGTCAATGACTATTCAGTATAGAAAGTGTTAAAGTCCCCCATAATGTTCACACTCCAGATTATTTCCATATTAATTAATACATAAATTAACACTGCCGACTCCCATTCAATTACATGCAAAAAGTACGAGATAACTCGTAGTCGGCAGTCAACATGTTAAAGAGTGGTAAAAACATAATTATATTTCACCACGATATGGAAATATGAAAATTTGCAATTAGTGATAACAAATCTTATTATTCTCATAATAATATAATTACCAAGTTAGGCCATGCAATATCAATTTCCCATTTCTCAGGCCAAAAAAAGTTTGAAAGAATTTAAATTTTGGGGCACCTGTCAATGATGCAGTCTTCCTCTGCATTGTGTTTATCTCTGGGTCTAATTTCAGTTGCCCATGGCCATCATTTCCCGAATAGACGTTCGTAAAAAGTTAGTTGTGAGATTCTACGTGATTTATTTCCTCAAAAATCACTCAGTCAAGTATCACGGATGCATTTTTTCGCAATTTATCACATATTCCACACATGTTTGAGCGTAGTCACTAATTACAGTACTTAATGAGTCGGAAATCTGTACCAGGTACGGATATGTTTTATCTCACTTCTGCGCATGTTTGTATAAAAAACAAACCACAATTATTTCATACTGATTAAAACTTTCTCCGACATTGAATATGAATAAAAAGGTTACACATGCAGGGTTTAGGGACGCAGAGGCCTGAGAAGCAGGGAAAGTTACTTTGTGTGGCCTACCAAATGTCTGGCTTGGAACTCTTGGGTCGCTATCTGGGGGTGGTGAGATCATCTCTGCCACCATTTTACCACGTACTAAATTGGTGGAAGATTATTGTGTTCATCTGTAAACTTTCTACACAGCTCAAAGAGCGGATTTTACTGGCTATCCCTTGCACTGCTAACGCATTTGGCAGCTCTTGGGAATATTGAAAATAACAAATGAAATCGTAAAATTGCAATGATAATTATTAATTCTTGGCCATGCTTCATCAAATTAATTGCTAGGACAGCTCGGGCTGCACCTAAAGCAAGTCAAGACCTAATAATAGCTGCTTGAAAACTATTTCAAATGTTTTTTAAGTGATATATTCTAAAGAGTATTGTTGACACAACTGAGAATTTAAAATTTGCAATGATTACACAAGGAACTATCATCTGTGTGAGGATCGAATGAACTTGTGTTCCAAAGCCATCACACCTGCAAAATTCCAGTAAAAATTCCGGACATGAATATTCAGCGACTGACTAATCACAGTAATTTTCTGAAGAATACCACTCATGTATATTGATTGCTAACATGATTCTTGAAAAGTGTGATGTAAAGCACTTCTTCAGAATCACATTAACTTTATTCACCTTTGGAAATTCTTAGATAAAGTGTAGCCAGGAATGAATACTTTCATGGTTATTATTCTCATTGTCATTTTTAATTTATTTTCAATGTTCCCTTTAGCTTAAAATTCCACTAGCGGGATGTAGGGGGTACTGACAATCCACAAACTAGCAGCATTCCTTTATAATTCTGCCAAATCAGGCAAATATGTATATTATATTATATTTATAAAGAATCTGTATAAACACATTTTATGTATACTGAAGTTGTAATTCTTTTGATAAATTTTTAACCTGTTAATCTTATGACTGTCTCGATAATTTCTGGAACTTATTCAGTGCTACCGGTATATGTAATAACATTCCATGAAACACTCACTTTTAAATTTTTTTTATCAAGCTCTAAATAGTTTAATCGCATTTAGTGGTGAGTTCTATACACTATTTTGGCCTGATACTGTCATCGATATCTTCCCCCATTTGATGATTTGTTATTCCTGATCAGGTTAAAATAATGTGCTTTTGTCTCTCTTGTATGGGAAATTGACAAATTGAAAAAACTTTCTGAAATCATAGAAAAGTATATATAGAATATGTAGCTAGTGCCGCTGCTTAAACTGTTTATGTCCATGAGGGGGATTTGAGGATCTAATGGGTGAGGCTCTGCCAAATCCCCCAAGCTCGCATAAACAGTTTAAGATACAGCATTTATAGCAACATATTTTATTTATCCTTCACTCAAAAATCTGTCATTTTCTTAAGTTTTTCATCGTTACTTCGATGACGCCCTTACGTTTATGAGATCAAGCAAACTAATTAGTATTCATGATGTTGGCAAACCAGAGTGCAGCTTAGAGTGAAATAGTTTCTTGTTTTTTTTATAGTTATTCTAAAATGGCCTTGTTCTAATGGTTTATAGATGTTTAGAGCGATAACGCCTGTCCTTTTGTATGAACGTCCCAAAATCACAATAACATCATTTAGGACAGTTGACATCTCTAGTTACCTTCGCAATTTGCATATATAATTATGTAACCAACCTGATAAAGCTACGTTGACCTAATAAACATAATTTATCAGACAAGCTTTTTGTAGGCATTATAGATATTGAGACGTAGATAAAAGTTAGCACATTGGTATACTGTGTATTTAGGACCTACAGTAATGCCCGAAGTATATGACCCTTTAATAACCACAGCAGAATTATGGGAAATTTTTCAGGATTTAGTCGGAAATATGGCTTGCTGCCATTCATCGGAAAGCTCTCACAATTATGGGAAATTTTTCAGGATTTAGTCGGAAATATGGCTTGTTGCCATTCATCGGAAAGCTCTCGGTGAGAGCTTTCCGATGAATGGCAGCAAGCCATATTTCCGACTAAATCCTGAAAAATTTACCATATTTCTGCTGTGGTTTAGGGGTCGATTATTTAGGACATTACTATATAGTATCCCCATTATTAAACTATTTTATACATAATTTGGACCTTTAACCCTCTCATGACGGGAGCTGCGCTGGTGCAACATTGAAGATCCTCTGCTTACAATGTCAAGGTAAATATTGTTAGGCCAATGTATTCTCTTATATATGCGAGGCTCCCTATTAAAGGTAGACTTACATATATAAGAGAATGCATTGACACAGGGTTTTGGCAACATTTCAGGAAACTCCAGTCATGTTCTTTCAACCCTTTCTATACTAAATAGATTATCCCATTCTGTTTTAAAAGTATAAATCGGAATGGTATATTATTCATTTGGAGGGGTGCTCAGGAAAAACAAACAGACGAAAAGATATTACAAGTGCTGAAGGATTCATATTCATTGGGGGGAAATGTTCAACAAAAAATATGTTCAACAAACGACCCTGATGAACAATATCCAGGTGCGTAATATAACTTCCCTTGTCCACCGCATTACACTGTCATGCAGGTACCAACCGAGAAGGCGATTTGGGAGACATATTAAACTGTCACTTCTCCCTATTTTTGTCCCAATGATAAGTGGCTTCTCTCTATTATACAAGTAACCATATGTCCCAACAGCATATTTAAAAGTATATTTACTGATTATAATGGGATCTTACTCACTACAATGGTTTTATAAGTGGACTTTTGATTTGGATGATACTTATTGGATCATAGAAGTGTGATATTGGTGCGTAAATTATTATTACTTCTCCCTGATAACAGTCCACTTCTCCCTAATAACCAAACAGGGACTTCTCCCACTCTGATATTGTTGACATAATTTAGAGCTAAATCACATGGCCAAATCAGACCCGAGGATTCGTTTATGTGAGCATGGATGATTTGATGCCAACGAGGGTTCGAGTATTTTTGGTGCATTTTTTGCTATTAAATGTTTAACTCATACAAAGAGGTTTACTGCTTGATAATATCTATGTAAATGCTAACATTTGGTCATTTGCCCAGTGGGGAGACCCTTATCACACATGTATAGGCCGTCGAATAGGTGTTCATATCTTATTCACTATAGTCAGGTATATGTCAACTAAAAAATCAGTGCACTTAATAAAACACTTAATAGTAGTTCGAATCCTCTGTGCTCACAACAAATCCTCGGATTGATTATTCTGTGTGTTATTGGTACTCAATCTGATTTGATGCTCTCCATATCATCAGATTCCAACAACATTTTTTTTAAATGCCACTTCAGTTATCAGAATCAATTAATTGCTCAAAAATAATGCTAACCACAGGAACTGTAGTATAAAATTGCCCAAAACGTGTTATTTATCAACATTTTGTTCAAGAAATATGGCCGTATTTTAAAATAAAGCCACTTGATTTTAGAGTTATACCATCTTCATCAGCAATTTTTTCGGAGACCGTTACCTTGACAAATTTTGTCCAGGCCACCAATAAGTACCGTATATATTTCGAGAAATAACAAATTTCAAAAATCGATATCTGATCACTTTGAGCTTTGATCGGTGGGTTTCTCGAATAAAATATTTTTTACCCCCAAAGCCAAAGAAATAGTAATTTGGGAGTGTTAATTCGGGTTATTCATCTTTAATAGGACAGAACATACATGGGTTGACCGCACTCCAATCATAATGTTAAGTGCATGGGTGCCTTACTTAGCACATCATTCATGCAACTGTGACCAACTGTGAATATGGGCGACTTCTTTGTGAGCACATATTCACTTATCCTACCCATAAGTGCCAACCAAATTTGCATGACAAGTGTGTACCAGTCCATTGTGTCAAATAACTCACCCTGTCAGCCCCATGGAAATACCATTACTGCAAGTTTAGGAGTGATATGGACACTTACTAACACACTGAAAATTACAACAACAGGGACAAGAAAACCATAGTCAGAAATGGTAAAGCCCTCAAGATCATATTATGAGGCATATATATAAATTACAATATCATATATATTGGTTCCATGAATGCACCACATCAGAATTCAGTTAAAACAACTAATCATTCAAATTAATACAACAACTACGGCTTATTTCTGAAGGTTTCTCATTCACCACACCAGAAAGCGTCTAAATGCGAACCAAAAATCTGAATAATCGGATTAAATACATGCCCAATACTTCGCAATACAGCTTTTATTCTACATTCCAACTGAGACATACTTCATCAGCAAAGTTAGCTTTTATATTATGCATTGTGTTCCCGCAATAAAATCTTCAAGAGTGGCCCAGCCATTGTCCATACCTAATCGAAAGCAATTAACGCAGTCATAAAAGTTACATCCTGCTGCGAGATATCTCCATCGCTCCACAGCTCCATCGACACGGCCAGATCAGCCTTACTACAATTTCCTAAAATAACTTGAATCGCGTGAAACCCGAAATGTGTTGTCGTGTGAGATATCCCCATCCTTTCATTGGCACGGCCAAATTAGCAAAGCGGTAAACAACCATAGGGCATAATAACGCCCGTATTGCGCAGTTGTAAGTCTCAACTGTGATTTTTTAATTTGACATTAAAAAAGGAATGTTATCTGTGACAGTCTGGGATAGAGTCCACCTGATATTGTCTGTATCAATATTGTTCCTGGGTGGATGTCTTCCACCATGATGTCTGGATATTTAACCCTTTTATGACGGGAGCTGCGCTCGTGCAACATTAAAGATCATGTGCCAGTGCATTCTGTTATGTGAGTCTCCCATAGGAAGCCTCGCATATATAAGAGAATGCACTGGCTCATAAAGTCAATGTAAATATTGTTAGGCCTGTGTATTCTCTTGTATATGTGAGGCTCCCTATAGGAGACTAGCTTATATAACAGAATGTATTGGCACAAGAGTTTTCGCAAATTTGCAGGAAGCTCCAGTAATGGAAGGGTTAACACTAACTGCTATGCACCATTCACCCATCAAAATTTCATTGAGATGGGCCAGTTGTACAGTAATGCTCTAATTAATCGACCTCTTAACCACAGCAGAATTATGGGTAACTTTTCAGGATTTAGTCGGAAATATGGGTTGTTGCCATATTTTCGACTAAATCCTGAAAAGTTACCCATAATTCTGCTGTGGTTAAGAGGTCGATTAATTAGAGCATTACTGTAAGATATCCTTTTCTTTACTAAATACTCGTTGACGAGTAATTCCCTTAGGAAATGTCCAGATAATAAGTTCAATAGGTCGTTTTGTCGACCTTATCATCTGAACATTTCAAACCAAAAAATATGCATCCTTTTAATAACACTTGTATTATCTGCCTTCAGCTTCAATTTCATGAACACCCTCAAGGTGAATAATACACCATTCCTAAGTATACTTTTATAACTGAATGGGAGAATCCATTTAGTAAAGAAAGGGATATATATTGTTTTGTCTCTTTATTATTATAACTCTAAGGCTGTGTATTGACAATACTGTTAAAATGTTGTAACGAGTTTACTCAACATTAAAATATTTTTAAAAATATTGATTTATCCTTATATCCTCACTGCCAGGCTCAGACATAATAGAGAGATTTAGATCGAAAACTTCTAACTTCGCACATCAAGCATCATCAGACTATATTATATCCTCAAGGTGCGGTGGAAATCATGTCCAATGGTAGCTCAACTATAGTCTTAATAAACTCTGCATGATGCCAAGTGTGAATTGTTGCACACCAGAAGTGGCCTTATTTAATTTTGACTATGTTTTGTGTCGAATTGACAACTAATGAAATGGCTGTGGAATGTTGTACATACTTTGTTTGGAAATAGAACATAGCTGTCTGATTACTGGATAATATTTTCCTGCCTCGGGCAAGGAGAAGTATAGCGGTGATGTTTGGCGGCCGAAGTGGACTGCTTATTTGACAACTTCAAACTGATATTTTACTATTCAGTGTTAGACCCATTAGAAGAAAGTAATATTCACCTAATATTGCCGAAAACTTTTACAAAATTGGTTGTGCACAGAAAGTACACAAAAATGTAAATATATAGTTACTCGTTCATCCAAAATTAATCACTATTAACCCTTTCATGATGGGAGCTGCGCTGGTGCATCATTAAAGATCATGTGCCCATGTATTTTCTTGTATATGTGGGAGCCTTGTATATATAAGAGAAAGCATTGGCACATGGTTTTTTCGCAAAATTTCAGGAAACTCCCGTCATGAAAGTGTTAAAACAAACAAGAATGACTGCCAAACTAGAGTCACTACATATAATTTGCATAATACAATTATTATCGCATTGTTTTGAGGTTGAGACAGGGAATTAGCAACCCGAGGAAGTCAATAATCACTTGGAGGTCGTAGACTTCCAAGGGTTGATTAATTACTCGTGTCAAGCATGAAATATTTTGATAACTGTTTTGTTAGATGAAACCTCAGATATAATACAGCAAGCCTCCCCTGATCTTAGAACTTCTTATGTTATTAGTTATGGCAATTTGATTGGCTGGCTAATGTTGAAGCTTGGAAAATCCGTTCTATTCTGAGAACAAAAGAGTTCTGCAGAATCTTAAGTTAACTTCTTTTGTGTATAATGTTAACTTGCTCCTTTTTCAAATAAATGGGAAGTAAACATCATCAAATGATAGCATTAAATTGCTGTGGGATTTTGGGAGATCAATTTATATTGAATATATTCAAATAGATTGACAATATTGATAAAAAATTTATGAAAATAGTTGAGTAAGTTCCTTTGCTGTGCATATTTGAATACATCTCTTTCATTTGATGCTAGACGAGACAGCCGTGGGTTTGAGTCCAGATAAGAATAGGTACCGATTTTCCATCCGAAATGAGTTATTGTTTAAAACAATAAACCCTTTCATGATGGGAGCTGCGCTGGTGCCTCGCATATATAAGAGAATGCACTGGCTTACAAGATCATGGTAAATATTATTGGGCCAATGCATTCTCTTATATATGTGAGGCAACTCGCATATGTAAGAGAATACGTTGGCTCAGGAATTTTGCAAAAATCATGAAGCTCCAGCCATCAAGGGGTTAACACATCATTATGAGCCAGTACCGCCTTCACCCATTCTGATAAATACAGTAATGCTCTAAGTAATCGACTTCTTAACCACAGCAGAATTATGGGTAACTTTTCAGGAGAGCTTTCCGATGAATGGCATCAAGCCATATTTCCGACTAAATCCAGAAAAGTTACCCATAATTCTGCTGTGGTTAAGAAGTCGATTACTTAGAGCATCACTGTATGTCACCAGTGCCTCCACATTAAATCTGATATTGAAGTTCTTAGTAAACATTGAGGACAGAAACTAAGTCTTGTAAGAGCCATCTGTTACCAATTTACCGTTATGACAAGACAGTGGGTGTTGAACTGATGGAAGGAAACTTGTTCTCAAATATAAGGCCAAACAATATTAATATTCTGTTTCTCAGACACCTGCCTCCTCCTCAAAATATGGCCTGCTGTGTGCATTTTATGGCTCTGCACTGAAAATAAAAATATAAATCATCTTACAGCTCTGCTTCACAGTGCGATGCCCACAATCTCTGTCCACTACTGTACATAAATCTAGTTGGACATGTTTCAAATTGTGTTTTATATTTCTTGATAAAAATAATTTTTTTGATAATTTGTGAGTAAACACATAAAAAATTGCCTGCCTGCCCATTTTGAAAAACAAATTGTCCGAGAAACAGATAATAAACATTATTGGATGATCACAAACTTTCTTCTAAAAGTCCCATACTAAATAATAAGGAAAAGGAGTTGATAAATCATGATATCTACTGGATTGTCATTTTAATAGGACAGATGGGTTAATAACAAGATCACGTGACATTATACATTTATTGCATGGTTTCGAGGTTGACACTAGGATTTATCAACCCAAGGAAGTTAATATTCACTGAGGCCGAGGTGAATATTAACTTCCAAGGGTTGATAAATCCTCATGTCAACCTCGAAACCATGCAATAAGTGTTTTATTATATGATCCACCAATGGTATCAAGCCCATTATGCCTGAACTACCTTACTGGTCCATATATATAAATCCATCAAATGCACAACAATGTTTTTCAACAAGTCAAAATTTAATAAACAATACATGTATGATGAAAGATATTACCAAACGTCACTACATTGTCATGAACATACTTCCTATTAATAACTCATGATGTCGCATGATCTTGTTATTAACCCATCTGGCCTATTTATAGAACAACCAGGTAAATATCATGATTTATCAACTTCTTTTGCCCATCATTTAGTATGTGACTTTTAGAAGAAAGTTTATGAGCATATAATAACATGAGTTAATAATAGGAATTGTAATACTGTTTATTAAATTTTGACTTCTCGAATCACATTGTTGTGCATTTGATCACACTGGAGATCCGTGAACTCGATTACCGGTTACGCGAACTAAGCACAACGGTCATTTTTTTACATTTTCACGTCGAAGCTGCTCCACAAAATCGGTGAGTATTAAACAAAACAATGCTATTCGTCCATATCAGATTAATTTAAAAAGTGCGAGAATGAACCATCTATGGGAAGAAGTAATCCATTGCCGAAATAATGTCTTATTCATGAAACAAACGAATTTTGTATGCCTTATTTCTGGAATAATTGCCATGTTTACAATTTCAATCGTTTGGTGAGACCCTGTCGGTCGCTCTTTGAATGTATGTTATTTGTCTCCAAATAGGCTAGCATATCAGCATAATTAGCTGTTGAACCCAGCTCTTAGAACAAGCTGAAAGGCACGTATACGGTATGCATTTTGAAATCGAGTATTATTTCTGCAAGAACTCGCACAACGGTTACGAGCACCACGCGCATAGGTTAAGGAAACATGTTTAGTACCACGCACACCGGTCATAAATATTATTTAAAAATATTAGCTCCTCCATAAAATGGTCGACATGGAGTATCCCTGTGGGTTTTCAGTAACATAGATTACGGTGAAGTAATACACACATAGTGCCACAAATGCGCACATGTGTCCGCGTATAACATATACAAGAACTATAGGACCGTACTTCTTTGTCCACATATAATAGTATTTTCTTCGCAAAGATGATATTATTTCCGATGAAATTCTGAGTGTCGTATAGAATCACCTAGAGTTTTAACAGAGTATACGAATCTATCATTGGTCTCATTCTGCAACATGTTTATGCTAAGGGAAGTACTACTATGCAGGATAGTGCTTCAATATATCGCAAGTCGCTTTTGTCTGTTCATTTGGGAAATGCAACTATGTGCATAATAACGTTATCTTCTTGTTCATGCGCTTGTAACCCTTCGCTGATCTCATAGAACGATTCTTTTATTTCCAGATATATGGATGCCGAACCATACAGATGCAGTTATTGTCCGACGAATTTCGATAACTTACAATCAACAATCGACCACACGTGTGCTGAATGTCCGGACACAGCGGTGTGATACTTGCAGTACCGTTTAGACGACAACACTGGAAGGATTGGCTATCTGGAAAGGAAACATCCAGCACTGATCTTATGTCGACGCAACGAACTCTTCCATTGATAGCTTTTGCCACACTCATGACATGAGAAACGGGTGGTCTGTTGTATTGTATATTCTGCCCGGTTGGTGCCAATGTCTATGAAATCACCATCTTGTGGCATCATCACAGCTGTATCTGTAAATACATATAATATTTGGAAATTAGACAATGTATGTGAACGCCTGAACGAAACATAATTCAAATTAAATCATGGCAACATTGTTCAAAAACAGAAATTAAAATTAATGTAAATTGCATTGTTTATAACAACAATAGGCGGTTGATTGCGCACTAAAATACATGCAATATGTTATAGATGGTGCTTCAACTAACATAGACCATTTAGCCATCACATTTCGTCAGCATGATTTACTTTGCAGCACTGAACATCGGTAGCTTAACCTATGCGCGTGGTATTGATAACCGTTGTGCGTGGTTTAGACCATTTTTGAGTAACCGTTGTGCGAGTTCATTCCGAGCTTCAACACTCGAGTTGATTATGTCGGTTTTTGTCGGTGACCCGCTTTCACGCGAAACGCTGGGCATGTGAATATCGTGGGGGATGTTTGTGCTGTCCGATATGGGTGCCAGTTTTTATCTAGGTCAACAGGCAACTGTGTGAAGATCTATTGAACCAGAAAGTTTAGACGAGTCGGAGGAATATTTTTCATTTACCAGCCCATATACAAACAAATTTGATTAAACACTGGTGTTTTAACGATCATGTCACAGAACCATTATCTATATACACAATGAACTGAGAAAATAGTTGAATTATGGCACATTACATGGGTATATATCATAAAGATTACACTCACTGTCCGTCGTGCTTAACCGTTGTTCGAGTGCTTGACCGGTAATCGAGTTCACAGATCTCCAGTGTGTTGATGGATCCATACATATATACATGTACACACAGATCAGTAAGGTATTTCAGGCCTAAATGGCTTGATATCATTGGTAGATCATATAAAAAAACACTTATTGCATTGTTTCGAGGTTGACATGAGGATTTATCAACCCTTGGAAGTTAATATTCACCTCGGTCTGCAGCCTCGGTGAATATTAACTTCCTTGGGTTGATAAATCCTCATGTCAACCTCGAAAAACAATGCAATAAATGTATATTGTGTGGCCTAACATTGGTCAATATCAGAATGTGTTAAATACAGGGTTCATGATTGCTTCACTGCAGGTACCTCAATCCAGATTTTTACCCCAAAACCTTGAAATAAGTCATGTTGAGTTAACCCTCTGATAACTGAATCTCTTCAATGATTTTGATTCATTTGCAGGGATGTTCACATTGTTCAGCTTAGGTTGTTTACTGGACGTATCTATGTTAACCAAATGGGTATACACAAGTACAAAAGGAGTCTTATTTATTGATATATGATATATTATTCATTTGGAGGGGTGTTCAAACTGAGTATACAACAGACTTACTAAAAGATAATAAAACTACAGGAGGATTCCTATTCATTGTAGGGAACGGTTCAGATAATAAGTTCATCAAACAACCTATGGAGGTTTGTTGAACTTATTATCTGAACATGTCCCCCATGGAACTACTCATCAATGAGTATTTGGTAAAGAAATGGTTAAATATTGACACCTTGGAACAACATTGCATGAAATAATCTTATGACCATTATAGAGTAATGCCCTAAATAATCGACTCCTTAACCACAGCAGAATTATGGGTAACTTTTCAGGATTTAGTCGGAAATATGGTTTGTTGCCATTCAATAGAAAGCTCTCATTGAGAGCTTTCCGATGAATGGCAACAAGCCATAGTTCCGACTAAATCCTGAAAAGTTACCCATAATTCTGCTGTGGTTAAGGAGTCGATTATTTAGGGCATTACTGTACCTACCACTTGAATACAGCTGTGTGGGTTAACCAATAGGAAAAACATTGTATGGATAAGCGTATGGCCATATATATTATCCCCACCATTTGACTGGTGAATCTCCTGTAATTATCAGCTCGAGTATCCATTGTGAGTAAGTGTTTTAATATCCACCCAACAATCCACCTCAGCGAGATGATTTTCCACCCAGCTAACTTTATTGCTCGGGGACAAGTGTTATTGGTCTATTAGTCAGTCTCACAACTGGGCTTTTTAGGGAATATCCAACCACTTTCTGTTTGATACAGATTCTAGAGTACTTTTGGACAAGGAATTCAGTGGTGCCGACCGATTTTTGATAAAAGGGGCCCAAATTTCACTTTTAAGGGCCTGAATTTTGGGGTTCAGCCCTTTTTTTTCTCAAAGTTGAGCCCCTAATTAGAATTTTAATGACCTATATGCATTAATGCCACATACAGGTATCATTTCTGATATTTTCTATAGCATTATAGGACGGGATTGACTGTCAAGGAGCTCTTGAGGGAGTCTTGACCCTGAAAATCCAAAATGGCCGACTTCAAAATTAGCAAAAATTTAGTAAAGTCAAGAATAATTAAAATAGTGCAACGTATAGAATTTTTTTCATCTTTAAAGTATCAGCACCATTGTGCTTCCACTCATGAGTGCTCAACAAGGTTTTGGATGGAATGCATTCGTCGTAGAATGAAAAACTGACATTTTATCAATAACCAAGATGTTGACGAAATCATCAATTTTAGGGTAATTGATTAGTAGTGCAAACACTGCTGCAAACAAGGGTAGCTTATGCTATGATATGAATAAATACATGTATTTATGAGTAGTTCATCCTTTTTATATTGATTTTACTGCCTTTGATATGAGATGGCTGCCAAAATGGCTATAGACGGGATGTCATATATCACATTTACATCATTGTAAATAAGTGCAATGTGGCATTTCATTTAAACTAGATAACAAGAGAACAGTATGTCTTTTATGGTATTCTAATGTTGAATTGCATTTTAGTTTGAAATTAATTTTACTCAGTAATAATAATAATAATAATAAGGATTATAGTCACGACTCCACAAATGTGCTCTCGGACTTAACAATATACACATAAAACATATACAACACAATACAGATATACAACATAAACTGCGGCTATTTCTTAACTTTACGCAATGTGGGCCGAGGACCAAATGCCACTTCAAACAGGTGGGTTTTAAGTGCGGATTTGAACTCATTTATGGTTTGTGGAATCCTTAAGTGATCAGGAAGTAGATTCCACAGCTTTGGGCCAGCCACAGAAAAATTATATTACAGTAAGGGTTATATTACCTGTACTTCCCTCCAAATCAATAATAGACCATTCCAATGTACATTTGTTAACTTAGTGGGAGAATCCATTTAGTATAGAAAGGGTTAAAAAAAAAAAGGAGGTGTTGGAAATTATTAGCTGAACATCTCTACAAATGAAAATGAATGTGTTTAGTTGGATGTTAAAGATGCATAATCCTAATTAACACTTCCAAATTACTATTTCTTTGGCTTCGGGGGTAAAAAATATCTGATTTCGAACCCACCCATCAAAGCTTTGAAATCTATTATTTTTTTTATTTTTTATTTCTCGAAATGTTTAATTATTTGAGTTGTCAATTTGACGGTCTTGGACAAAATTGCAGACGAAGATGGACAACTCTAAAATCAAGTGGTAATAAGGCCAAATTTTGTGATACTCAAGTGATAATACAGCCATATTTCATTGAACAACATGTTGATAATTAAAACGTTCGGGAAATTTTATACCATAGTTGACAGCGGTTAGCATTATATTGTTGTAATTAATTGATTCTGATAACAAAAGCCTATTTTGAAGAAATGATGTTTGTTGTTGTAACTTGATGATATGGGGACCATCTGATCGGATTTTGAGTACCTTAAATAGTCTTGGTGAATTTCTAATTAATAACATGTGACCAGCTGATGCGACTAAAGTTTTTGGCCAGGCCTGCTATGACATGATAATTTCCCACCATCGGAAAGATCACCCAGACAAATCGAGAGTAAAATATAAAAATATTTATTCTCATGAACATGTACATGAACAATAAGTGATACTGATACAGCACTGGAGACTACGACTCAAGAGCAAAAAGAATAAACAAATCAAGAAAACAACTGTCAGGTTTCATCTAACATAAGAATATATCCAAGCCTGAATTTAATGTATCCTACATTTGCAGAATGAGGTCCCCAGAGGGTGAATTTAGTGATGCTATCCTGCACAGCAGGCTAGCATCACCAAATTCACCCTCTGGGGACCTCATTCTGCTTAGGCCTCATCTTCTGGGAAGTATCTACAGTCTCAAATTAACATTGTTTTTAGTTACTTTTTCCCTTTTAGGAAGTTTCTATATCCCTAATTTGCAGAAGATAAATTGAATAATCAAGGTGACTAATGGTGAACATCACCAACCGCAACTCAGGAACTTCAACCTGAACAGTAGGTATCTCATAGCAGTTGAGGCCTAAGCAGAATGAGGTCCCCAGAGGGTGAATTTGGTGATGCTTGCCCACTATGCAGGACAGCATCACTAAATTCACCCTCTGGGGACCTCATTCTGCAAATGTTAGACACATTATATTCAGACTGGACTATATTTGCGACCGTGGCTCCATTTAGGGCACCGTAGATATATCCCTGAGACTTATATCTAAGGTGTGACATCATTCCCTATAAGTTAACCCTTTACCCAACAAACCGGCCAAATAAAACTTCAACAGCCTAAAATATCTTCAGTCTGTCTCAATAGAACCATATAAATATGGATATCATTGGAACCGGCTCCTTGACCACATTGTGATAGTTACAGTTATGCCCTGTGCCAATGCATTCTCATATATATGCGAGTCGATCATAGGTCGCCTCGCATATAGAAGAGAATGCATTTGCCTAAAAAATAAAAAAAATTACCATTTTTTTCTTACATTCTTTAACAATTTTATAATTTTTAATGTGTTAAGCCAATGCATTCTCTTATATATGCGAGGCGACCTATGGTCGACTCGCATATATAAGAGAATGCATTGGCACAGGGCCGTTCTGTTGGGTAAAGGGTTAATAACATTTGACACAAGTAAACACTTCTATTATTATAATTATTATAATGCAATTTTCTGTGTAGGCCTTCAATTATGAAGAGAATAAAAATGTGATATCCTTTGATATCCACTTTATTTGAGCGGATAATTCAATTCAATAAAGTAAGATCTGTAATTATTTGGAGTGTGAATATAAAGCGACATATTTAAATGGTAGCATGCTGCAATTGCAACCAAATCAAAACTGCATAAGTCATGTAGCACTATGTTTACGGTGACATAACGTCATAGATTAAATTCTCAGGGCTATATTTAAGGTGCCGTTAATGGAGACACTTCCTTAACCTCTTTGCTGCTATGATGTCCGTAACTGTTACAGACGTAAAAGTGCATGTCGTGTGCTATATGGTCCGTAGGTACAACAGACCTACTTCAGCACACTAGCATTAGGCCATTATTCATAACTGAAACTCAGAGATTGGTGCATTGGAATAACTGTATTTCAAAGTTTCAAACAGTATGATTTTCCACGATTGTGAACGATAATAGCCTTTCAACTAGTCAGTGTTATGGGTCTTGTGATATTCACATTATATTTTTCAACTGGAACATGGCAATAACGTCAACAGCCCAGCACACGACGTCATAATGTCTTTTAGCAGCAGAGAGGTTAATGTTTTATAACAGAGAAATTCTTCACTTATTTATTAGTTATCCCTTTGATGACTGGAGCTTCCTGATTTTTTTTTAGAAAACCCTGCATTCTCTTATATATGCGAGTCGCCCATAGGACGCCTCATGTATAAAAGAAAATGCATTGGCCTAACAATATTTACGATGATCTTGTAAGCCAGTGCATTCTCTTATACATGCGAGGCTCCCTGTGTGAGACTCACATATATAAGAGAATGCACTGGCACAGGGTCTTCAATGCTGCACCAGTGCAGCTCCCCTCATTAAAGGGTTAACTGTGACGAGACAATAGTTTACCCTAACAAAATATAGAGACATTGCCCTGCTTCATATTTTGTATTCTACGACTGAATTTCATGTGGAATATAAAATGCATTATTTTGGTTTAAAATAAAAACATTGGTTAAAACATTTAGCAAATGATATTAAGCCTTTCTTTACTAAATATTCGTTGACAAGTTGTACTCGTAGGAAATGATCAGATAATAAAATCATAGGCAGCAACAAGCCTTGAAATAGTGTGTCTGTCATTTGCAGAATGAGGTCCCCAGAGGGTGAATATAGTGATGCTACCCCACATAGCGGGCTAGCATCACCAAATTCACCCCTGGGAACCTCATTCTGCTGAGGTGTAAGCAGAATGAGGTCCCCAGAGGGTGAATTTGGTGATGATAGCCTGCTATGCGGGGTAGCATCACTAAATTCACCCTCTGGGGACCTCATTCTGCAAATGACAGACACACTATTTCAAGGCTTGGGCAGCAAGGCTGTTTGCTGAACTTATTATCTGAACATTTTCCCATCAATGAAAAGGAATCCTTCTGCACTTGTATTATGGCTGTCTTTCGTCTGCTCATGTTTTCTGAACATTTCTCCAGATGAATATGTTACAATTCAAATTGATACTTTTATAACTTTAGTTTTGAAGGGTAAAATCATAAATATTTCAAGCATCATATGACATGTATTATGTTTACAGAAAAGTTTGCCAATTGGAACTTATTTCCATTGTTCACTTTAACATGCTCGTTTTGGTATGGTCGGCTTCCCTGCATGTGGGGGACCATGGGCTTTTAAGGGCTTATTAAAAGCCCAAGCCCTGTAAACACGGGGCTGTTTACAGGGCTTGTGGACCCTGTCAAAATGCAAAGAATGATATTGTATTGGGGTGTCTAACAAAATCCCCCCCCAATACTTTGATAAAAAGTTTCAGTTGTAAATTTCATGCCGGACACAACATTAGTTGTAAATTTTACACAAACCTATTGGTTGAAATTGTTCTCATTTTCCAACCAAAATTAGTGGGGAATTTGTTGTTTTTTTTAGACCGACAGAAGCTTATTTTTCTACATTTAGTCCAAACTTTCCAAAAATTCCAAGGGGGGGGGGGGGGTGGGCAGGTGCAGTTCAATATGTTTCTAGGTGAACACCCCTCACCACATCCCTGATTGTTTTGTTTAACTAGCTGTGTTCTGATGAGCACATTGTCAAGGACATTATAATTCCCTCAGAAAATGTTCAGATAATAAGTTAAAATAGGTCGTTTCTGGAACTTATTACCTGAACAATTCCCTCAAATAAATAAAAATCCTTATGCACTTGTATTATATTTTTGTCTGTCATCTGCTTTTATTACTTGAACATCCCTTCAAATGAACAATAGACCATTCCAATGTAAACTTTCATAACTGAATAGGAGAATCCATTCAGCATAGAAAGGGTAAACTGCGACTGAGTTCGTAAAACGAGATCTTATATTCAAAAGCAGAAGGAAAGTCACCAATGAGACTAATCATAGTGGAGCCATTTTCAATGCAACATATTTGTCACAAATCTCCTTTATGCCGATACCAGGTCTTAAGTGAAAGAATAAATTAAAGGCACATTCACTTAAGTCTGTATTCTTTACTTTCACAGCATAAGGTCAACCAATAAATTTTTTATTCGCTTCCGATTTGTTGGTAAAAAAAATCAGTGTTCCAAAAAAAAAAACACACCAAATGTACAGTTGAATGAAAATTCCCTCATAACCCAAACATTGATGTGCAACAAAGCTATCTAGGACCCCAAAAATTTAATTTAGCATGCACTCCAATGAATTATCATCTTGGTAACCATATTATTTAGTTGAAACATAATGCCCAACATAAAATTAAAGACAACAGTACAATTCCGGAAGTGAATTTTATTCATTTGGTCACTATAAAACTGAATATACATCTAAGACCAAAAAAATATATACCTGTGTTTCTGGTGACATGCAAGAAAAAATAGGGGTGGGCAGGTGGCTTTTCATTTTATTTTATGTTTTCATTTTATTTTCAACTTTGCTCCCCCGGACTTCTCATTTGTAATGTACTATAAAATAAGAAAACTAAGTACATAATATTAGAATATAATGTAATTTATTTTTGATTGAATAAAACATGAAAAAATTAATTTGATTCAGCATAAGTTTGATTCGGCTGTGACCTAATTGAAGTGTGGTATAATTTCCGGTTTAACAGTACACGCGATGTGTCCATTTTATACGGAAATGAATCAGTTTACACTGGAAAATAAAATCATAATTTTGCAAAATCAATAAAATGAAAACGGTCGTGGGCGCCGGAATAGGGGCAGGCGGATCACCAGATACACAAGTCTTTTTTATTTTGGCCTAAAACACCTGCAGCTTCTCATGTTTGCTGTACGTACTGCTGAATTTCTGTATTTTGTTTGGCCATGGATGGCAACATTTTTTCAAGATAGGGAGACCGGAAACAAATATGATTTTATTTGGCCTTAAACCTACACTTGTATGTATGTAAATATCCATTCTTTATGCTCTAAACGTTTATCTACAAAATATCATGAGTGATTGATCATTATAAATATGAGGATGAACAATACTATATACAAATGGCATGAACCATCACATTTGTACAAGACTTCATTGGAATTATTTCTTATCGAGACAACAGAATCTCAGTAAATGAGTTCATTAGCAAACAGAATACTGCTCCAACTCAACACTGCCACTAAAATGGAAATTATTATATAACGATCTTCAAGCTTAACCCTTTAAGTGCCAAGTCCGATTTTTGTATCAACCCATATTTCCTTGATCATTTTTCAAATTTATTGATTATAATAATGTGATACATTGATGAAAGAGCTCTTAGAGCTCTTTCCATCAATGTATGACATTATTATAATAAATAAATTTGAAAAATGATCAAGGAAATATGGGTTGATACAAAAATCGGACTTGGCACTGAAAGGGTTAAAAATTGCAGCAGGGCCTGCATTGCTCTTGGAGCGATAATAGGATGTTACCAGTTGAGTCTGGGGTTGTTCATAATTTGAAACTATTTGCAAATTAATGTGAGTTGACACACTTTTGCACGTCACAGCGATTAAACTTGCTCAACACAGGTATTTAAATAAATTTTGAATAAAAATTGCCAGAACACTTGGAACGCCTTTCTATCATATATATTAATTAAGTGTCTCTAATTGACAAAATCATTCTCATTCATCGGTGATTTGTTCCAGACAAATAAGTACAGTCGATGTCAGATATCGTGTTCTACGAAAGGGCATGGCTGATGTTGTTGAATATTTTTGACAATAATAGATTTATGGTGCACAAATGGCTTTAGTGCCTTAGTTGTAATTTAATGTCAGTTCGTAGTAATTAAATAAACACTATATGTTCATATGAATATCTTTACATAAATAATTTGAAAGGCTGAAGTTATCTTCCAGAAGAAAAAAATACTAAGGAGCACACAGCAAAAGCGGACTCAAGCAAACAAGCCTTTTAATAGTGTGCCTGTCATTTGCAGAATGAGGTCCCCAGATGGTGAATTTAGTGATGCTACCCCCCGCATAGCGGATTAGCATCACCAAAATTCACCCTCTGGGAACCTCATTCTGCTGAGTTGTAAGCAGAATGAGGTCCTCAGAGAGTGAATTTGGTGATGCTAACCCGCTATGCGGGGTAGAATCACTAAATTCACCTTCTGGGGACCTCATTCTGCAAATGAGACACACTATTTCAAGGCTTGCAAGCAAAACAAAAATCATTGGACCGAATGATGATTTTAAATCATCCTGTATTATGTGGTCATATAAAATAACTTTACCATCCGGATACAAAGTGGATGGATGGACGGATAAATTAACCATATTTAATATGATGCTTATAAATACTTTGAACCCAGAAACATCATAGAAGTACCCTGTGAGTTATACAACGAGGAAATAGTCTTTCCACCCTGGGATACGATGAAGTGTTACCCTGTGAATGTGTGAGTTGGAGTGCTCTGATACTGTAAGTGACTCCTGACTACCCAGTAAATACGATATTTCTGACTGCGTACATGTAGTTAGATTGAAGTTAGCCTTGGTCCATTGGTTCTTCTTCCCGACAATCTGATTGCTCAGCAGAGGTAGCACTGCATTCTGATTGGTCAGTTGAATCTGTGTTAGAGCTGCATTCTGATTGGTCAGTTGAACTTGTGTTGTGTTCAGAATTGTCTGTTTGAGCAATAACACAATTTGACTGATCTGAGTGAACAGGATCTGAAATGTTCTCTGTGGAAGAGTCCAAAGTTGGCACAGGGGTGTTATCACAGTCTGAGGAGAGGTTGTCACTACTGACAACAGTTTGTTCTGAACTAGGCAGTACTGATGGGGTTGAGTCTGGAATGACAGATGTTTCTGATGACGTTGGCAGCTCCTGCTCTGCAGTTATCATTGGCTCTGCTGAGACAGGAGCTGTGCTTTTGTCTGCTGAAGAACAAACTATGTTCGTTTGAGAATCAGGTTCATTATCGTCCAGAGAATTACTCTCGTCACATTTCAGCTCCACTTCCTCGGTATCCTTATTTGGAATTGTAGCTTTCACTTCATCAGTTTCATCTGAATGCACAGCATCAGCTTCAGAATTTTCAGAAACAGATTCACTGACTGGAAGTGGACTTGGCTCATCTGGAAAACAGAGATGAAAGAATCAATGAAATAGGATAGTCACAATAGTTAAAAATACTGTGTTCTCAGATAAATCCATCAACACTAAAACAGGGCATTTTATTTTTATTTGCCCAAATTTATGTAGAGTTACATGTATCTTCATGTTATCGACAATTAGATATTTAGATAGGTTTCTTTTGAAGATGCAATGGACAAAGGATTCCAAAGATAGATTTATCATTGTATAGATTCATTATGAAATTGTAGGATTTTATACCATACAAATATTCATATATCCACTACTTTCATAAATACTTGGGAATTTGTTTTTATTAAAAGCCTCTCTCCCGCATCCAATATTCCATATATAATTGCCGGTCAACAAATGTATCTATTTTAATAGCCTTATCTGACTACAAATATCTCAAAATAAGTGATCCTGTGCTAGTCTTTAATCTCAAGACATGAGTATGTTACTGACGAGATGTGCATTATTTACAAAGTCGTAAGTGTAATAGATATACATACATGTATACACAAAAGACAAAGATAGAATGAGAGGAAGAAGAAGATAGAAGAAGGCAGATAGATATGGCGCTAGTCTCTGTTATCCATTGTCAGTCCTCGTTATCGTCATTTTAATATTCATCTAATATATTCTATCAGTATACTTAATCGAATATGTCTTATAACAATACTAATAATAATACTAACAACAACTGCAACAACAGTGGCAAAATAGCGTGAAAAATTATTTCTGTGTTTGAATGCCAATTTCAAATAATGGTTTAAGTTTCTCAAGTCAACGCAAACAGACTTTGTCAGTAGCTCGTAAAACTTTGTTATTAGATGGTGCATTCCAATAGTGTTCGGATAGGTATTTTACACACAGGTGTCTCACGTTCGCAAACTTTATACAGGCTTTAAAATCGGACGAGAATCATGATCCTGATTCTAATTTTGATTCTCGTAAAAAGTCAAAATTCCCTGAAGAAATGCTGTTTTGATTCTCGCAAAATTTGATGGTTTTCAGGGCCTGTCATAACAAAATGGTATTCTGACATCACCCAGTTAATTTTTGCATATGCTACATTATCTCTTTTTGCTCCTAGCTTAGACTTGTCTGTTTCCGATTTCTTGAGCAAAAAAATCCAGGTAGGCAAGTAGGAAATATTTCTTTTGGGCATTTTTTTCTTCTTTCAAATCCATCTAAATAAAATTTTGTAGCATCTATAATGCACCATATTCAAAACAAAAGAAGATAAAAGTTGGTATTCTCAATAGCTCTGTATCCAGTTGCTGAAGTTTCTGATAGAAAACTAGCTTTGTATCTGACAATATACCCAAATCTTGATATAAATAATGATACCAGGTTGAGTATTGAGAGTTCACTGCATCATTGCAGTGGCTATTATATCCTATAACAGCATGCTGTGTTTATAAAGCATGAGTTTTCTAACAATATACAACGGTTACAACCTGCTATAAAAATCCTCACCCACCCATAAATACTCAATGCTTGCATCCATACTTAGTGTTACACCTTTTAATGCCCACCTAACTTCAAATTTAGCTACAGAATTTTGAGAAATTCTATGAAACAATCACTTGTCCAAACTCAATTAAATTCTATTAACCAACATCCCTTGTCCCTTCACACATCAAATTGAGTTAATAAACGTACAATAATGGACTTCAATGTTCCCTATTTTTGAGGTAGTCCGATCTGGTGATGTTAATTCGAGTGTTTTGGTGTTTATTGTCGATTAACCCTGGTTTGGTGTGTTTTGTGAGCAGGGTTTGTGCTGGCCCAAAATTTCCAGGTGCCAACACTGTTGCCAATTGCATTATTTTTAGAGCCACTTTATACTTTCTGTTGCCACTTTTTTCCAACCAGTATTTTTTGGTGCCACTTTTGAATTTGGTAATCCACAAAAAAACAAGCAAATTATCTATTTTATGTATATATTTAGTTATATAATGTCTGAATGTCCGAAGAAATCAGTAACTTTTTTTCATTTTAGAAGGGTGTTGCGTGTCTTAAATCTAACTTGCACTTACGATTCATATTTGCTGTCTGTTACAGTTTGTTAAAGCTGAGTTACGAAGAAGATATTTATGATAATTTATCACCTAACACCTACTATCAACACACAACGTCCTAACAATGTAGACTTCAGGAAGCCCTTTGTTTGACTAATGTTTGTCAAATTGGAGTTCTTATTGTTATTATCGAGTAGAAATTCGAAACCATGTCACCCCCGCGATAAAATAAGTCGATCTGACATAAGCCGCGAATCTATTATACCCTTTCAATTAGGACACAATTAGCTATGTCGCGACCGGATATCGATGTGTGTTTTGTTTCCGACCGATTAACTGCAAGCTTTATTATATGCCCGATGGGTACCAATTGCCAAATGCCAAAAAGCTAGGTGCCACTTTTTGTAGCCAATCAGGATTTTTTTTATAGCAATTTGCTAAATTGGCAATAGGCAGCGCGAACCCTGTTTGTGAGCATGATTTTCACTGTTAATTAGGCTAATGACTGATTTAATTAAATTAATAACTGCAACTAGTAGAAAATGGAAGATGATTTTGTATATTTGGACAGGGAATTATTTCAGGTGGCACAAAATTTTCCAGGTAGGTCGGGAAATTGGAAACACGTAAGTTTTTTTTTAGGCCTTACCCCATCTACTTGTTTCTGCTCCCAATCTATGATTGCATGTACATATTTTATCAAATATTTTCTCAAACTGAAGTGGATATCGGTATTATAGTTTTTAGTTTTCTAAGAGTAGGGTTGACTTCAGTTCTTTGTAAAAAGTTCCTCTTGATGACGATTCTATATCTAACCACCACCATACAAGGGTGTTGAATAATGACTGGTATCAATGTGGTTCCTTTTTGTTAATGCATGAAGGTTTCACCATTGCCTGTCAGAACATGGTACTAACATTGCTCAATGAAGTGAAGATAAGCGACAAAGATAAGATTATGTATTCTCATGTCTGGAATAAACGTGCATGCATTTCGGAAAATTTTCCACCCTGCACGAGGCTTTATATAATATTCCAGTCTGCACATTTATATATTTCATGTATTGTAGTTTTGGAACAGGCCGATTTTTTTTTTCCCCACTACAAATCTTGATCGAGTGTTGTTTATAAAATCTAAGTGTCAATAAATTAGTAATATTGTTGCCCGGGAGTCACATGAATGAGACAAAGTCCCGGGACTTCCGAAACACCGGTGGTAACATGGATTTAAATTGCGCAATGCTCTTGAGTACATTTGCAGTATTTTTGAAGAGAAATCACTCAGCAATTCCCAGCCTGCTATGAAATACCACAGGGATGAAATTCAGATCATAGTCAGTATATTTAACCTGCGAGCCATTTGCTGTGTAAAGGCAGGGTTTCCGCTAGGGGGTAGGGGAATGGGGCCTGTTTGTAGATAGGGGAAAACACGAACACCTGCTTCGAAAATTTAGAAAAGTGCAACACTAGAAATGCATTGTCCAGCACGCCCAGAACGCGAATTACGATTATAATTCTGGTACCGGTATGTATACATTCTCAAAATTAAAAAAAGAAATGTAACAATTTACATCGTTTATGTGATACATACAATACGTGATTGAACTGAGTGAAATAAAAACGAACTTTTAACTGAGACTAGCTTCAGATTTATTTTTTATTTCCGGTGGGTAGAATAATTAAATGTACTATTTCGTACCAGTTAAAATTCAACTATACTCTTCGCATGAGGAGGTGCCTCGCCAAGTCATCAAGGGAAGTTCATGACCAACAGTAACATTCACTCGTATTTTAAAAATTAATTCGATCTACGAACAAAAAGCTTGGAACTATTTTGTTGTCGCATTCAATCATTTGGGGGTCGCACAATTGAAATTACCTCGAGAGAATTGCTGCTATCGGCGGGAAAGTGTTAGCTATGATGCTTCATTGGGCGGGGGGGGGGGGGGGGGTCACACAATTGAAATTGACTCGAGAGTATTGCTATCGGCAGGAAAGATATATACTTGGTAACCAATGAAGCTATGCGCTTCATTGGTAGAGTTACGTCACAAATATCGCATTCGCATCGTACACAAAATATATAGTTTCCGGCTATATATTACGAATCGATATACTGAGGGTTTTACGGTTACACGAAATTCCAGGGTTTTCAAGGAGTTTGCATTAAAACAAGGGGTTCAAGGGCCCTGGGAGGGGAATGCGTCAGGGGAAAACTCAGAGGAAAACTTGACTAGGGGAAAACTTGGCTAGGGGAACGGGGCCGTCAAAGGGACCCCCTGCCGGTAGAGCGGAATCCCTGGTAAAGGACAACAAAAAATTAATATGCATGAACCGGGATTCCGCTATTTAACCAATGGAAGTATGCCGTTGTTCTGTACGCATCATACCGGTAGGTCATACAGAAAAAAATCAATAAAAATGTGCCGGGACACCGCTAGTTACCAAATAGAAATGAGATTGTACAATGGACACTACATCATATACTAAAAATTATTAGCCGAAATATATTATACTGGAGTCACGTGAATATACATCGCGCAACACGTCATTATAGATATTAAAGACTTCCACCACATGCGTCCAGGATCCATGATGCATAGGGGGGGGGGGGGGGTGCAATCCAAATTGTGCTATTAATTCTGCTAATACCGACCCGCTAGCCAACAGAAGAATTGAATCACTACACTGCTAATGAACATATGTTTGTGGTTTGCAGCACCAGGATTTTGTAATGCATATTGCAATGCGAAACCAAACAATTTGCTAATTAAATTATATGAGCCTCTGTTTTCAAAAGCATGTATACATGTATGTATCCATCACCACTCTTTTTGGTCAGAGTACCCACTCAACATTACTGGTAAAGTGCAAGACTGTATTTTGATGAAAAATTCCAACCTGCACTTATATTCCAGTCTGCATTTATATTAATTATAGTCGGTATTTCCACTCTGCACTTATATTCCAGACTGCACTTTTATTCCAGACACGAGAGTAGTCATTCAACAAGGTGTGAAGCAGTTCAAAAACTAATAGCAGTACTCAACACTTTGGTTGTTTTGGCCCCAATAGATCAGACACATGCATTGTGCTGAAAACAGCCACCACCAACAACCCGCCACCAATGTGTCAAATCTCATTTAATAGTGTTCACTGTGGCTCACACTTACAATCATTAGTTTGTTATATTCACATCAAAAACAGCATGGCAGTGTGCAGTTTCATTCTAAGGTATATAAAATATATAATGGTCTGGCTATCAAAGATCCAGTCAAGTGGATTCCAGCTCGAATTCCAACTTTTTACTGATCTCAAACAGAAAGTTTTGACTTTAAACTGATGAATGAGTATTTTTGCATACTTGTAGGAGCACCATTATGAGAAGTCTAGTTACAGATGTTCAAATTGATTTAAATTGATCCGACTGAAGGTTATTTATTATCAGTGGTCTTGATTAACTATTTCACAATTAATTTGGGCGCCCAAACT
Organism: Siphonodentalium dalli; assembly: GCA_032622095.1. Classification (NCBI taxonomy): domain Eukaryota; kingdom Metazoa; phylum Mollusca; class Scaphopoda; order Gadilida; family Siphonodentaliidae; genus Siphonodentalium; species Siphonodentalium dalli. The sequence goes on along the minus strand of CP136061.1, from coordinate 147,991,018 downwards.
CCAGGTCCCCAAAACCTTTCAAAGGGTCTAAAATAGGACTAGGATTAGTCCCTGATAAGAAATTAAAAAATGTTCCGTATGTGCTGACTATAAGGCAATGCAAGAGAGATTCTATAGACAGTGTCATCCTGCTTGGTAAACAGAGTAGCATGTCATTTCACAAAATTATCTATATATATAGATCTATTAATTTCTAGAATTGTTGAAAAAACAATTTAACTGCTCTAGTGTAGAGTATATTTATTTCATATACCTGCTGCCTTATGTGTTGGTGATCCAGACGATGCCGTCACTTCGTTGGAATCAAGTACATTTTCCGCAGCATTTTCAACTGCAATATTATCAGTCTGCGATATGTTTGGATCTGATATTTGATCACAAGTGTCCTGAGTACATGCTTCCGATGAAGAAGGTTCACTGTCTGCAGAATGTGGTGATGAAGAAGTTAACAAATTATCCGAACTTGAGATAACATTGCTGCTCGAGGAGTCTGAGTTGGAAACAACCATGGAAGAAGATAAAGAAGTATCTGCCAGTTGAGTGGTCACAGTCACAGATTCTGACATCGGAACGCTATCTTCAACAGTTGTTACCTTTGGACTAACCGATTCTGATGTTAAATGCGGATTGTCACCACTACTAATAGCCACTTGGTCTCGAGATTCCAACTCATCACTAGAATTACTTGATATAGAATCGGAATCGGAGCTGGTTTGGTCACTGCTTTCCTCTGTGGAGCCATTGTTGGACTGAGGGATACAGGTATCGGACGATTCTGATGTAGCTGATGCAGTTTTGATGGCACCAGCATTCACAGGCAGCGGTGACTGAAATGGCGATACCAATTCACCCATAGGTTCGTCGATTCGGCCTGTTAACATATGGCCGTTAGCATCGATGCCATTTAACAGTGTGGTCGATTCACATACAATTTTCCTGGAAGAGGAATACAAGAATGTTATGAGGAATTGAAGAAAATCATAACTAGTTGGGAATAAATATAACCTATAGAAACTAGAGATGGGCTTGTCCCAGATTGGACAAAGTAATTCAAAATGTTATTTGAGTGAAGTAGCCATTTAATACCATATATTGGGCACTGAAATTATGTCAACAGGTATCCCTAGCCCTAAACCCCCCTAACCCTAACCCTAATCATAACTCCACAAAAAAAAGTCAACAGGTATCCCTAACCCTAAACCCCCCTAACCCTAACCCTAATCATAACTCCACAAAATAAAGTCAGACAGACATCATAAAAATGTAGGAATAAAAGCTCGGACAAAATCATACATGTCGAAAAAGGGTGGATAACTCCTAAATAAAAAAGTCCGACAGACGTCATAATCGCAGGTGCACAGGTTCCCATGGTGGTTGATGTCTATGCCAAGTTTCACGGAACCTCAACTATGCAATGTGTAGTCTGCCAATTTGGGGATATAGCAAAACTAAACTAAACGAGAGGCCGATCACGATCGGCAGATGTTTAACCCATACCCGGGCGATAGCGATTAGCTATAACTGATAATTTATCAAAGATATGAACACAGGTATCCATATATCAGCACCATCTTCAATTCAATAGCTCAAATAATTTGTCTTAAGAAGGGGTTAAAGTATTTGTGGTTGCGAAGGGGGGGGGGGGGGTGTTCTAAATCTAATAACTCTATCCTTATTCATCCAAGGACCTATCTATGTGAGATCCAAGGGTTTAGTTATTTCTGAGGATATGTTTATAAGTTGAAGTTAGCTCATTGGAAACAAAACTACCAGCTATTCAAATCTCATTCACTTCTAAAGAGAAATTATAATTAGTTGACAAGCCAGACTGCATAGAACATGTGGGATTCCATCTCATATTTAATTTGAACTTTAATGACCCCCCCCCCCCCATTCTTCCCAGTTGTTATTTGTTTATCAATCATGTCAAAAATGCATGTAGTTTATACAGTATAATTCAAAAATGTTATCTATATAATGTTATACAGCCATGTTATACAGCCATTATATGGTGCGGATGCTGGCCCCAATGATCCCTAAATCGAAAAGATTACCATAGTTAATATAAAGGAATGTAACACTGAATCAAATGGTTTCAAGACATAACAATATTTTACAAGTAGCTTGCAGACTAAAACACATAACCTTCACTGTTAATCTTTTAAGCACTCTGTGGTCCCCAAAATTCAGTCAACCATGACAATATGAACAGATGGGAAAATAAGGTTCCTGGCAATATTATCTGCCATATTGATTTTCAAAATAATGCATCACCTATAATCTGTAAGCATATTCAATTGGTGTCTTATTGAACGTTCATTAACTAATGAACCTGATTCAAAAAGAGGGTTCATTTAATATGTTTCTGCATAATACAAACAATAATGAAGATTTATCTGCTTGTAACCTATTGCATATAACAATTATATTGGCTATTAGCCATTATTTTAATGTAATATCAAAAGAATGTGTCTGAAGGGTTAATATATTTTTCAAAAATCAATTAATCAATTCCACAATCCATAGAAGTTAATAGTGTGAAGATAACCCAAGATAAGACATATGAGGAAGAGCCCATGTGCATTCAAGCATAAATCTGTTGGAAACTTGGAAAGGGTTAATTATTTTCTAAGCATATCAATGGAATATGCAGACAATTGTGTAGGTCATGGGTCAATTATCAGGCAGCCTGTAATGAAATTTCAAAATTAGATAAACAAGAGCCTGGTGTCATTTATCAAATTTGACAATTAACCAGCCATCAGTATAATATTGTTTGTTTATCTTGGTATCCATCTAACCACTTGGCCATAGCTAAATAGCAATTAATCATTTCATGAGCTGTTTACAATCTACATGGGCATACACCAGGGAATGTTATCATTATATTTCCAATAGAGTTGTCCACCATTCGACCATATACCAGTGTATTTCATGGAACTACTAGTACATTATAAGTCACTTGAATTATAAAGGGCCATAACTCTGTTAAAATATATCGGATCAAACCCAAATTTGAACTTGATCTGTATTTTGGGGTGAGGACCACATGTACCAAATTTGGTGCAGATCAGATGAAAAATGTTTTGAGTCATAGCAGCTTGCGTGAGTTCTAAGTAAACATTAAGAGTGAAAAGGGTTAATTAAATGATACCAAAAACCATACAGATGAAGACCGTGCTAAGAAAAACCTAGGTAAGAAATATGAGGCAGATCAGAAGATATATGTTCAACTTATTACATTGGATAGCATGTGTGTGAAGGGTTAATTATTTTCTAAACTGATCAACTAATCGATACCAAAAACTATACAGGTGAGGGGTGTGTCATCATAAACCTACATATCAAATATGAAAACAATCAGACAAAAAATACTTTGGTTATAGCATCGGATAGCTCATGACTATGTGCGGATGCAAAGTGTTAATAATTTCTAAACCGATCAACCGATTGATACCAAAAACTATACAGGTGAGGAGTGTGTCATCATAAACATGCACATAAAATTTGAACAAGATCCGATAAAAAATATTCGAGTAAATGAATCGGATAGCAAGTGTCTACGGACAGACGGACAGACGGACAGACGGACGGACAGACGGACGGACGGACGGACGAACGACGGATGGTTGATCCGGACGTCAGCATTATGTGTACCATACATGGTATGGGTACACATAAAAAGAAATAGAATCTATGTGAAGAAGTTTCTATAGAAATTTGATAATAAAGAAACTTTCCAGAGAAGATGAGGCCAAAGCAGAATGAGGTCCCCAAAGGGTGAATTTAGTGATGCTAGCCCAATATGCGGGATAGCATCACTAAATTCACCCTCTGGGGACTTCATTCTGCAAATGACAGGCACACTAAACTCAGACTTGTAAATATCCATACCAAATTTATTGAGATCGTATGAACCATGGATGAGACTCCTGATGGCAGATGGGCAAAAAACAATTATTTCCCGAGAAAACAAAGGATAACAGAAAATTCAAACAACATCTTTGAGCACTCTTTTGAAAGCACTCCTGATGGCGAATCTCCACACCAAATCTCAATGAGATTCAATGAACCATGGCTGAGATATACTATGCAGATGAAGAAAAAAAAACCAGATAAGGCTGGATAAGGCCTAAAAAAAAAATACCTGTGTTTGGGGTCGCCCGACCGAGTCTAAAGAAAACTTGCGACTCAAAACTTTTTTTCCGTGTCCCCCGCGTGCTATTGTTTGCGCGTGCATGTCCAGCAGGTAAATAATAAACATGGCGTCCACAGACAGAATGATACTTGTCCGTGTGGACGTTAATAAATGTCCACACCAAAGTGTTTCTGGTAACCCACTCGCTGGACCGCCCGCCGTAAACTTTTTATTTGCAAAATTAATTTTTCACAACTTTCAGTCTGAAAATTAGCAATCTCATTCTCCCAACTTGACTTTATTCTTCCAGTTTCTATTAATTTAAGTTGCTGACTTTAATTCAGTGAGTCGTTAGTCCAATTAACTTGCAAAATCGCGCTCACAAAACACACCAAACTGGGTTTAGTGGCCCAACTGACATCCAGAAACGGGATGCCTCGAAAATAGGCAACTTTAACCGAAAATAAAACGAAGTCAATTAGACTTATGGGCCATGCATGGGCATGGGATATGTTTATTAACCCAATTGATATGGGTATGATGTTGGTTAATAGAAATTAAATGACTTTGAACATATATGACAATTGATTGTTTCCATAGAAATTCTCAATAAATCTGCAGTTAAATGTCAGTCTTAAATTATTAATATGCACAATTCAAGGCTTGCAGCTACATGTAAAATAATATATAAATCATAACTCATCTAAATGGAACCAAGTGGTGTTTCCGACTTTTCAATGGCTTTTGTTTACTGAAATTAACGTTAAAATGTTTCACCAAATATTTAATAGAGACATGAGTCTCATCATAAAGATACTCGCCTGACGACAACTGAATATAATGGACAAACAATGGAAAGACATACAGTCAACATCGTATAATTTGACAAAGAACAATAACTCTAGAATGAAAAATTCTCTTTTAAAAGCAGGAATGATGGCAAACTGAAATACCAAATTTCATTCAGATCCAATAACCCATGCCAGGGCAGACAGCAAATAACTATTTGTAATCAAGAATGAAAACACAAACATTGTTTGCCGCTCTTTTGAAACCAGTCATGATAGTAAACCTCCATGATATCATTTTGATTTGCTATCCCATGGCCCATATGTTTATTTGAACAGTGGAAGTGGTTGTATATAGTGCTTAATGAACACAGAAATAAATTGCACATTTTAACATTTTCCTCAGCCGTTGTTGATGGTGGTTAAAACATATATACTTAGTTTACAGCACATTTCCATCACAAAACAAGAGGTGTGCACTCGAGTGCTAGCATACCCCCACCGTGGCAAATTCAACCCGCATTATCCGCAATCCCAACAAAAAAGATTATTAACTTTAAAGAAAAATTCGGACTAATTATATCGATATGGTGTCAAAAGAAGCTTGTATAGAAAAAATTATTCAAATTGGTTCATATTTGTTAAAGTTATTAAGTCAGCATAAGTCAAAAATGAAGTGTAATATTACGAAAAACAGTTTGAGCCAATCCCTAGCCGCATCATGCAGAGAGGGTATTGTGAGAAGCATGTATACCAAAAATTATTGAAATCGGTTCATATTTGTTAAAGTTATTAAGTCGGACAGAATTTTCTAAGTCAAAATAAGTCGAATATGAGGCGTAACTTGAAAAAAAAAAAGTCGGACCGAACCGCAATTAGCATCATGCGGAGAGACCGTCTTAAGGAGATTGCATACAAAAAATTATTGAAATCGGTTCATAGTTGTCGAGTTATGAGGTCGGACAGGCGGACGGACACACGGACGGAGAAAGCGTGACGGACGGACGGAAGGACGGACGTACCCACATTTGGGCACAAATTGGGTCAGTTGTCCAAAATCTTATTGGGTTCCCTTGTTGGGTATGAAAAATGTGTTCTCACAAATAGGCACATAGTGGGTCATCCAATATTTTTTTGTTGGGTTCTGGTTGGGCACAATTAAAATATTGTTGGCTGCATAGATCTGTTCAGATATTTATGGGCTGAAAAATGCAGACATTGTTGAGTAAATTCAAATAAGTTGAAGTCATCTTGGGTTCTCATTTGGGCACAAATGGGTCAGTTGTCCAAAATCTTATTGGGTTCCCTTGTTGGGTATGAAAAAAATCCCTTGTTGGGTATGAAAAAAATCTCACAAATAGGCACATAGTGGGTCATCCAATATTTTTTTGTTGGGTTCTGGTTTGGACATTATGGACTTTTTTTTAGGACAAATGAAGTCCAAACCACCTGTTGAGTACATTCACATGAAAGCCAAAAAATATGTTTGGACAAAGAATAACTTGTCAGGGCTATTGGGTACGTACCCAACAACAGGGAAAATACCCAACAAGGCGGAAAATACCCAACAAGTGCCCATTTTACCCACAAAGTAACCATATATGCCCATATATAAACACAGACGGACAGACGCAGTCAATCCAGTATACCCCCCATTTTCTTCGAAAGTGGGGGTATAATTACTACCTATAATTTAAATTGCAGTGTCAATGATAACATGCTCACACTAACCTTTCAGTCTGTCAAATAAAACGATTATGAATCCTTGACTTAATCTACTTATATTACCGTAGATGTTTATGTTTTGGGCTTAAATGATGGGATGATTTACTAATAATAGATATTCGCAGCTGGTAGCATGGATTGACATCCCCCCAAAGAATAAATAGGTCAAATTTCCACAACCCTTAGCAGCAACCCTGCTTACAAACAATAGAAATAAATTTTTCCACTTAATATTATCAGCTGGTTTAGTGGGACAGTAATAACTGTCCTTGGAAGCTAACAAAACATTGTGTTCTGATTTTCTTAATTAATTTTTTATGCCCTTTGATTTGTCACTCTCGATTACTCAGTATGTAAATGAAATTAATTAGAATTAACTCTTTACCTTCCAAATGGATCCACTGTGCTTACAACCCGAAAATTCTGAAATGAAAATAAATGAGCCATGAAAACTAAACAAATAGTTTCATATAATTATAGCAAGATTAGACGAACATACTCAACTGTAAAGTCTTCACCTCCTCCAGAAGTTGTGGGCATAATGCCGGGTTCAAACTCCTTGACCATGATCAAATTCAAAATCTTCTTCAGAACTTTTTAAGGACCTCACAAGCATTTGAAGGACATCACTTGACAAAACCATCCCTTTTCATGGAATCTAGATACCTAAATAAAACCTTGGTTTTCAAAGGTTTCCTTAGACCAGATTTTTTTTTTAAAGCACATTCAAGTTTTTGAAGCACTTGAATTAAATATTATTATAAAGAGAAGCCTGAACATATGTAATCATTTGCACATATCCTGGTGACAAGAAAGATTAACTCTTTAGTCCCCATAGGCATCCATGGACGCCTTGTACTACTTCCCCAGCAGCTACTTTCAGCACCTCACATAATTTCCCAAGTAGCAACCGAAAGCGACTTGCCGAATTTCCTCATAGGCACCCCAGAGCACTGCAATATGAGCCAGAATGCACTTATGAATTCATACATGTGTTCCGGGTTGCGAACACCCCAGGTATGTCGTCTCGTTATTTGCCTATCTAATAATAAAAGTGGCATCATCGGCATCACATATAACACTTGCTGTGTGACAGTAATGCCCTAAATAATCGACTCCTTAACACGTTGAGTGCCGGAAATCAATTAGTAATCTCGCCAGTTTGCCAAATCGTGGCAAGATAGATACCCGTAGTAGACCATAATTTGGCTTCAATGAAGCAAGAATTGGACAACGTCGCGACTTTAGATGACAGAAACGGCGATTGATAGTACTACGAGATAACTCGTAGCCGGCAATGGCGGAAGGAATTTGGGTATTCCCACCACCAGTGCCAACTACGAGTTATCTCGTAGACACAATTGGACACGTTTGAGCAACAAATATGAAGTAGAATGTAACCCAAACAAGTTATTTTGGTGGTCAGCATATTTATGGAGGTGTGTCTGTCCTTGTGGTGGTTATAGCTCGTTATATAGTTATATTATGGCTGATGCACGCTGGGGCAAATTACTTACTTATATGAGCATGCATGGCTACAGACGGTGAATCCGACGTGGAATCGGGTGAACTTGTTTCCTGTGAGGATGAGTTTATTTCATTCATGACTACGAGCATGCATCTTTACGAGCATGCATCTTCTGTTGTTTCGGGCATTGTAAGTTATCTCCCATATAGCCTGATTTAGGCCTATGCTAGGGTTCCAAAGTACAGCCCGAAATAATAGTGTAGGAATAATTGTCAGCACAAAATTAAAGCAACGATGCAACAGTAGCCAAATATATCCCTGTACATTCATGAGTGTGCTACATGTAACGATTCCATATCATCCATCCGTCTGGAAATAAGTTACCCTTACCCCAAACCTCTATGCTACACAAAAACATTTATCCGTACATACATGATTGTGGAACAGCTCGATGAACTGCATGACGTCTAGAGTACGGTTTTTGTTTTGCTTTCCATTGTCCAACACGTTCGGAAGAGGGTACAATGTAGCTTTTGGGAATAGTTCCGCTTTACTTGAATTATAAATAATAAAATACCTAGCCCCCAAATGGAGCCGCACAGTGTAGGCCTATTCCAAAAACAACTGCTGTGTTCCCTAATAATGAGATAATGGTAGCATCAACGTGCTTAACGTCATGGATTATCCGCTTATTTTGTATTGGATGCGTCCATTCGCACATGCGTGAGAGGGAACATATTTGGCAGGCCTGTGTGACGTGTGTGGGTGGTTGTGCGAAGTTTCAATGTGTTGAAACACAACGATGTAATCATTCCTCGAAACTGCCTTCGCATGTTTGTACATTGTGAATATCCACCCCCCCCACTGTGTTTGCAAGCGTGCATGCACATTATCAGTCTATTGAATACCAAAAAACCCGTCCAATTGCCCACACATGACTGCCTCTGGTGGTCACTCAGTGAGACAGTGTCAGCTGTATTCACTCACAACTGGATCATTTTGAGTAGAATATATGTGCTCATGGTGCTCACCTCTGTTGAACAATGCAAGGAGAGCCAAACTATTTATTTTATAAAATCACTGTTCTGATGTCCCGAGGCGGGTTTTCGTGGTGCATCGACCTATTCCACTGCTTCCGTTTGTCAGTTACACGACATGGAAACCACTACGAGATAACTCGTAGTGGCACTCAACGTGTTAACCACAGCAGAATTATGGGTAATTTTTCAGGATTTAGTCGGAAATATGGCTTGTTGCCATTCATCGGATAGCTCTGTGAGAGCTTTCCGATGAATGGCAACAAGCCATATTTCCGACTAAATCCTGAAAAATTACCCATAATTCTGCTGTGGTTAAGGATTCATTTGATTTAGGGCATTACTTTAGTTCTAAGAGGTTCGTGTTGGGCCACAACTTCAATTTTATCATCTTGAAATATTGGTTATTGAAAATGGCTGCAAAATTATCTTAGGCCAAAAGGAAGAATACCTGAGTTTAGGGTAACATGAGGGGAAAAAACAGGGGCGGGCGGGCGGTACTTCATTTTATTTAATTTTTTCATTTTATTTTTCACGGGAAATAGTATTTAAGTATTCGTGCCTTCTAATCATCTGCCAGTGTCACTCGTATAAAGCTTGGGCAAGCCATTGTCACACTAATAAATGTCATGGTAGCTTTAATCAGTTTATTAATGTTGTTACAGAAGTTCAATGACATGTATACAGCATGATATTAAATGATATTATATATAGAATAAGTGTCTAGTGTTGGAAATTAAATGGTTTATGTTCACGCTGAAGCTCGGATATTACAGGCCAAATCCTACGAGTGGACATATTACTGTTCAATTTCCCACACAAGACACTTATGATATTTTGTTTATCCACCGACTCGAATCAGACATTTTATTACTATGTCCTTTTCTGTCAGTTCAGAATCTGTGTGGTACCGGTTCACGCACGACAACATGTCTGTGCTATAGTTGACAGGCGCCATGATATTTCTATTCTGATTCATATGAACGCATTTGTGAAGTTTAATAGCTAAAACGCAGGATCTATCCGCACACGGAAGTGTTTCCGCCATATTCAATCGCCATGTGCAATCGGCAAAATATCCGGTTACTTTCGATTTGCTAGTTAATACATATTCCGGCCCAAGTATCGCGTGTTTTCTGGTTTCCGCTTTCGAGAAATCGGCGAGGTTTGCCGAACAATGACGAGGGAATACGAATATACTACAACAACAATGGCGGCACTTCCGTTTTTCGTGAATTGACGATATTTGCAAGGAAATGGTTTACTTGTTTAAGCTAATTCCGTAGTCGCGAATTCCTAATTACAAAAAAATAAAATGAAGTCGGAGGAAATTTTTGAAAAACAATAAAATGGAATTTGGCGGCAGGTTTTGAGTAGGGGCGGGCGGGTTACCCTAAACACAGGTATTCTTCGTGTTGGTAGGTAAGGTTAAACTTAACAAATTTTTAAAAGAACCAAAAAAAGTCTAACCTTTTCCAATCCACGCATAAATTTATCACTTCGTTTGTAGTGTTTTGTTGGTTCAATGATAAGCTCACATAACCGCTGAATAGTAAAAGGAGCCCTGAAAAAGAAAAATAGATAATATAAATGCATCATACATGTATGTTTATTCACCTCCAACTAATGCCTACTATACCGAGATAATGCCTGTCATCTAAATATCTGCCTGGACAGATAAAGCATTTACTAGATGGATAAACTTAATATGATGCAGAGAAGAAATGGCATAGAACTACCCGGTATGAGGAGTATACCAGCGACAGTTGGCACTGACTTCATTACCTAATCAAGGCTAGCGTGTCTACAGTTTTCTCAGATCCAAACAATAGAAATACTAGTTAAAATTATACTACCAACCAATGAAGTCCTGTATGCAATTCCAATAAATTTGTTGGTATGTGGACATTTATTTGATAGATGCCCACATACTCTCATTAATAACTTCATTATTCAACTCACTATGCACTGCAGTATGCAGATATTCTATAGAGGATGAGGATCCACAATGAGTCCCTAGGGACTCATTGTAGATCCAGTGAATTAGGTCTGGAATGAGCCTTTGGCTTAATTTACTGACAAGTTTTGTAATTCTGCTATAAACTGGGGTACAGGTTGTAGATTCTATTTATTAGAAGATCCAAACCTTGATAAAATATACATAAATTGGGATGTGAAACTAACATCGGCTTCCATAAGGCATGCGATGATGTTTCACGTAACTATGCGTTGTTTGCCTGCGTAAAGAAATAGTCCCAGATAAATAAACTCATTGTAGATCCAGTAAATTAGTCCAGTAAATTAGGTCTGGACCAAGCCTTTGGCTTAATTTACTGGACGAGTTTTGTAATTCCGCTATAAACTGGGGAACGAGTTGTAGATTCTATTTATTAGATGATCCAAACCTCAATAAAACATACATAAATAAAAAAATGGGATGTGAAACTAACATCGGCTTCTATAAGGCATGCGATGTTTCACGTAACTATGCATTGTTTGCCTGCATAAAGAAATAGTCCCAGATAAATAGAGACTCCTTGACATATTTAATGGCATTTGTTTAATATAATAACTTTTCAAGGTTTTCATTCATTAGAGTTTGTTGGAAAAATAATGGAAGCCATGGTAATTTGAAACGTAGCATACGGAATATAAACATACGAAAACCAGAAGTCAAATGTGACCTGGCACTATTTCCTGTTGTACAACGAACATTTCATATCACATTTTATGGAATGGGTTTATTGAATGGAATATGGGTAGGATCATGTAATAAATCGAAATATGATTTAACACGGTTTCAACTACTGGTAAACCAGTTGGGAGAACAACATTTGACAGATGCAAAGTGATAAGCAGCACATGCACCTGGGAAGTTTCCCCAACAACTATAATAGTCTATAAATAAAAAAATTACAGTGATGCCCTAAAAAATCAACTCCTTAACCACAGCAGAATTACGGGTAATTTTTCAGGATTTAGTCGGAAATATGGCTTGTTGCCATTCATCGGACGAATGGCAACAAGCCATATTTCCGACTAAATCCTGAAACATTACCCATAATTATGTTGTGGTTAAGGAGTTGATTATTTAGGGCATTACTGTATCTCCCGAGTCATAAGTCTCCATAAGCCTATTATGGGTGTCTCATTTAAAATGCTTATTTTCAAATGTCATGCAAGTGCGTCATTCAATACTACTACTGTAACAGCATGTAATTTATGTTGGTTACAAATATAGGCTAACGAATCTAGGCCTGCATGAGAAAAGTGGGGATGTCGATATTGGTGTTTATTTCTCGAAAATGAAAAGTTAAACGCATGTGAACAAACATCATATATATACCGGTACATCATCATTGAGTAATACCCAAAATGAGAAAACTGAAAAAGGAAAGTCAATATACCCGGTAACAATTTTGTTACAAAGTTCAATGTACAGTGGCACTGAATATAGATGATTTTCCAGTCATCAAAATTAACAATCACTCGGCACGTCCTGAGTGATGCACATTGTTTATGAATAAACAACATAATGCATTTTGCAAAGTCTAAAAGTCAAACTTTCTTTCTGTCATCGTCTTGAAATTTTCAATTAACTGTCCCAGTCATTCTAGTTGAATCCTCCAAGTGCTGAGTCAATTCACCCTAAGATGCACATGCATGATATATTCTAGAGCACCTTACATTGCACTGATTTTGACTACGTATTTTGGCCTTGACAGTTCACATGTATTCACATTGTCGAAGTGAGATGCATGTGCTGCATTTTGTCATAGTCGCTAAACACACCAATCAAGATCAAAGAGAATCGAGCGATGTCAAAGGAAATAAAATCGATGTCTTTGACAGAACACCATGTCGACAACATAATCAGGAATTGTAATTATTTGACTGTTGTTGTGTTGATGGTACATTTTATTATTTCCTCAGAAAAATATACCGATAATAGGAAAGATTCAAAGTCCACATACATGTATTGGCAAAAATGTGAGTGGGTATGTAAAGGGTCGTATTTGTTTTTTATATTTTGTTTAAAATGTTTTATTATTAGTCCAATCAACGAATGCATCACACAAGGTCAAAGTTTTTCAATATGGCTGAATTTGTTCAATTTACTCATTCGCTGTTGTAATAAATGATAGTTTTCTTATATGTGTGCACTTCGGGGGGAATGTTTTCAATGATAATAAATGAAACTTACTTATTCGACAAGACTTTATAGTAACATGGCACCAGCAATATTTCTGAAAATGCCCACACAGCGTCCTAGTGTGTGAAAATTGGGGGTATTTTTCTGTCAGTCGGTGGCCAGTCAAATGTCACTTGTGAGAATTCCATGTGATTTTGAGGAGAAAAAAAATGTGAAAAAATATAAAGACCTGGGTTGTGATGCATCATTGAAAGACAGGGATGTGTCCTATCGAATTAATAAGTACATGTAGTTTTACAATAGCATAGATTGCATGACATAGATGATCTGAGTTTAGCATTTTTAATGAGACACCCATATACCGGTAGCACTAAAAATCAGGAGATAAATACCTCGTCCCTGTTTTGTATCTATGGGCCGAGGGAAACTTCCTAGGTGCCTGTGATTAGCAGCTGATGCAGCATACAAACCCATTAAAAGATTCCACCAATGAGAGAATCCGACGCTTTATATTCTCAAATGTAACATTCTCAACATTTGGCAAGGATGGCAAATGGTCCGCAGGGTATTCTTCATTGAAACTGGTCATCACCTGGTTCAATTTATGAACAAACAATGGCTTCATTCGTTGCCATGGAAACCTGGAATGGCAACAAAATTTAACAATCAGGAGTGCACCATGGATGAAGAGTTCTGGAAAAAATGTGCATACATGTACTGATATATACAATTACACCCCCCAGTTTTGAATGATCAGTAGAGGTAATTTTATAAATATAACGTGCCACTGGTTTCTGGCACCGTTCATGTGGTAGGTATATTGAGACAAGGTTGGTTATGAATTTGTTTAATTTTAGAAAGTGTTCTTGGCTGATTAAAAAATTAAGTGCAAGTGACCTTGACCCCATTCGTAGACAGCAATAGCGTTTTCTGCGAAACAGTGGCTCTAGATACTGGGTAAATTTTTAGCATTGATTTTCTGGAATTGTAAACGGTGAAAGTTTGAAATTTGTTCATATTGATGTTGGAATCGAGAGGCCTTTGAACCAATATAGGTGATCATTCTGGTTTTGTGCCCCTTGGCCTTGGGTTTGAAAATGCATCTATGCATCCCCTGTCTGGGAAAACTGGAGTGTCACCTTAGCAAAACTCAAATAGGGGTTCACGATAGGGAAGTTATGATTTCATGCCAAGCCAACAGGGCACTGATCTCTGAGTAACATTTTTACGAACTTTATGCATGTATAAATATTGTTCATGGAATAAATACTGTTTAAACTAAATATGTGGATGAAAGACTTATAAATTTCATCGAAGTCAGAATAATAGAGTCCTGGTATTCCTCAGCATTGAACAACAAATAGTGTTTGTTGTTGGTTTTATTAAATATATAGTATGTGTGGTATGAATAAAGAGAGTTATTGCGAAGATTTAAAAACGTCTGAAAAATGTATGTTTTTAAGACGTTCGTTCATAAAGTACAGTATATGAACGCTTTTTATTGTTACATGATTTAGAAAACAGTTTCAGTCGACATGATAAAAAGAAATAATTACTCAATTTGAGGCACACTGTACTTACATGACCGAACATGCAAAACTGACTAGAAAGTTGTATGCATGACATTGCATGTGCGGTTCCATATGCATTTCAAACCGCGATATACATAAAACACTAATCTGAGAAACAGCTCTGTTCATTGGTTTGCGTATTCTACGTGTATTTTTGTGTGGGTGAAAACTATTGACAATTATTGGTTGCTATATTCTATGTTATCTTCCTTTCCACAGGTTTCACAGCCTTTGACTCCATGACAATGAATGTTCACGTGGTTTTCTCTTGATCATATAAAAGGAGGCTCTTGGTTGGATATTTCATGTAACACATACAATACAGAACAACAACAATATCAGGATACTAGTAGTTATAATATGTCACATAGAAACACACTAGTTAGGTTAATAATAGATAATATAAAATGTTTTTTCAAGATTAGGCAAATAAAAAATAACAAGTGATGGGCCAAAAAATACCCGGTAGCTAGGTACATGTAGGTAGGCATTTTCAAAAATGTACTGCTAGTAAGTGTGTTGATTTTATAAAATAACTAGAATGCACTCACCGAAGTTGCCTATACTTGCACCCATCACACATTTGGCATGTTTTGTGGTGTCTTGCTAACAACAGTTTGAATCACGGGTGCTGGGCCCTCTTTTGAGAGATCGATTGCGAATCTAGATATAAAATTTCAGTAAATTCATCACTGAGATATTTGTTTGCACGGGCAGAAAATCTCTTTTATCTCAAGTTGCTCTATTACACTAATTATGGTCTTAGTAATACTGTATGCATTGTTTGACATCTATTATTTTGGAACTTCTGTCTGTCTGTATGTGTGTTTTTGGACCTTGACCGATCCGACTCAAATTTGGTATGTAGGCCTACTTTGATCCCGGGAACAATATGGACGGGTCCAATTTCACTTGTGACCGTGTCCTTGACCTCGCACATATAGGTATTTTCTGGACCTTGACCGATCCGACTTAAATTTGTTATGTAGGCCTACTTTGATCCCGAGAACAATATGGGAGGGTCCAATTTCATGTGCGACCATGTCCTTGACCTCGCTCATATGGGCATGTTTCTGGACAGATCGAACAATAGTTTGTCAGACGCTGTATAATCTGCCTGGAGGCGATCACAAAGAAATCCTTAAATAGCCAGGACGAAGTCGGGCACTTCAGGTCATCAGGTAGTATTTAATATTTATTGAACATTATAGACATCGCTCATAGTAACGGTGTGAAGATGATTGGTTGCCGATGATGCTATTATATAGCAATTGGGTTAAATTACGAGTTTGACAAGAATTATTTGTGTATGACATTGCACATCAGAGGTAAAACCCATCAATTTTTAAATGGTGACACAACTAAAAGACAAGCGGTCATTCATTGGCTAGTCTTTTATTAACAATGTGTCAATGTGCACATGCCCTTAGCGACTGATCTGTGCAGTCTTCAGGAACATAAAAGGCATATAGGACAAATGTCACATATCCCTACCAATCATGCACTGTGTCAAAGAAGCCAGATTCAGCAAAAAAAATCCTGGACAAATTGAGTGGTGGATCTACTCGATCCCAGTGCACCTATGGCCTGTATTGGCCCCTGCACTGTAGTGTTGAAACGATTAGTCGACATCGACAAGAATTTTGGCGATGATGGAACACAAAATATGACCGTCTGTCGCGGTTATGGTACCGTATTATAAAAACCTGTTTCTGATCTAGATATTTAGTCATCACACGACCCGTTATAGTATGTTATTCGCTGGAAAAACAGGACCCTTTTGAAATAGATATGTTGTTTTGATGACGCTGTGACTGTTACAAGATCAAACCAATCCCGATGTGACCACGTGTTCACTTACTCCTGACTGGGCGCGGGTATAATTATGTTTATAAATATTGTGCAGGATTATACCAATATATCATTTAGATTTCTAATCAAGTCATTGACTCATTGTCATACAACCGCACACCCCTATAAAGATAGACCAACAGTTAAATGGTATAGTGGAATAGCTCATTGAAAATTGCGTAAAATGTTACAGTTGTGATATTATCGGGTAAAAATAGACTGCGCATATGCCCGAAGTTAGGAAGCTTTTTGCATCCAGTTTCGTATTTCTCTATAGTATTTTATGACTGTTACTTTGTCGCTGAAGTTTACCCCAATATTATATGATAGATCGAGGTACCGGTATGTTCAATATACTTACCTGTCACTATAGTCTATAGGCTATCAACATCGATAAATATGATGATAAATATGCATGTTTTAATAAATTTATGATGTCAAACAGCGTTGAAATGGGCAGATCATCAATGTCTAAAATTCTAAGAAAATACTTTGATATATTAATTATTATATAATCCCGTGTGGGTTATTTATCTGTATCTGTATGTAGTTCGGTGTAGTAGCCTTGATTTGGCTGTAGTGTAGGTTCACCGTTGGAAAACTATCGTTCTATATATAGCAATAGGCAACCCCGAACAAGAACGATAACTCGCGTATTTCCTGAAGTCGGCAAATGATGACATCACCGGGAAATCTCCCGAGTCTCGTGACTGCAGGTAATTGTAAACACCGCTATTTTAAGCAATTACGTGTCATTTTCCAATAAAAATAGCACAATTCGGCAGCGAATAGAATATCCTTTGTTTACCAAACTAAAAACCCGCGTAAATATTTATGTAAAGAATTTTGTTGAAATTGTGAAAATTCAGACACAATAATACCATATCATATCATATTGATTTCATTGTCAAGTTGAAATTATGCCATAATTCATTGTCAAGTTGAAAATGGACACGAGGGGCTCGGGAGGTACTGGTTTGTTTATCCGCTTAAACCAGTTATTTCAAACAATGCCTCCAACATTAATTGAGATATAGTTCTGTATACGCTTGAAAATAGCTTGTCTCATGAATTTTGTGAAGGTTGACACTTATATTTTGTCCATTTTCCAAGAATTATTGAGAAAAAATAAAATATCTGCTCTCATATTGATACACCAATGGCTGACAATGAAACCTATATACAGTTTTGCTGCAGGTTAGGTAGTATTTTGCCTGAATAGCTCCATAATGTTGAAAAAAATAGCTTTTTAAAATTTTTGGTAGGGGGCATAGTTTGGTTATCATGAAATATTTCCACGTATTTGACACAAAAGTCTCAATTTTTTATCAAAATGTATTCAATAGTGTCTGATAATAGAAATAACACACAGAAATACCAAAAGTTTTTATAGTATATTTCCAACATACTTGAAATAAAAAAATTCATCTTTTTGATGGGGGGGGGGGGGGGTATACTTGGATTTTGATCAAAATTTTCTATTTTTAAGAAGGAAAAGTTCTATTTCTGCATTCAGCATTGATTATGTAGATTGATCATTCCCTATGAGAACAACATATAGGTTTGCCATAAGAATTCGAAAACTTTGCCGTTATGCTGTGTTGTCAGAATTTTGCCATTCCTCAAAAACGAATTGTCGACCCCTTGACCCCCGTCCAATTATTTGAGAAAAACGTCATTTTTTTCAAACACTGCCATTACTACTGACTTTGTTTCATATTCCTAACACCCTACTCTTGAGTGCCTAATAAACATACATGTACCGTACGATTATCAAAATCGAGGTAAAATTCCCACCTGTACGATCGTTATTTGGCCCTGTACGTTTATTAAATTAACCAAAAGAAATAATTCACCAATCTTAAATTGTGTTATTCATAAAGAAATGAACTCTGATTGTTGACAAACAGTTATCAGCACACTGCAGATTCACAGACCTGGCTATCTGGAGATTCTGCCTTCAAAGGCACACCGCTGGTCTGTCGTGGTTATTCGTACAGTTGAATGATATTCATAAAAACCATCACCATTGTGTATATACATACATGTGTATCATGCCGGTATATCAGTTCTAAGAAAACTTCTGGATAAAATATCAGTTAAAATCTGGGGGTGTCACTTCGTCTTCTTTGAAAACAGTTGAAGCTTATTATATCTCTCTCTATGTAGATTATATGTCAGTCTCCGTGAGTGGAAGTGTAAATCAGTAAGACCAGCTTTTGAAATATCGTTGGTAGCTGCACTGGGATCAATAATCAGCTGCAAAAGACTGTGTTTAGTTATGGGGTTTCCAAGCTGGTGTTCTTTTAGTACTGCATCCTCAAGTTTCGAAAGGGCAGCGCTGCGTGCTCCATATAATGCATTACAGTTAATAAGGAAGTGTTCCAATGTCTCAGGTGCTTTTCGACAGAGCTGACAAGTAGGGTCTACTTCATTCTTGTTGTACTTGGCACGGTTTGACTGGAGCGTGTAGGTACCGGTAACAATTTTTGCTTTGACAGGTATTCGTGTATAATCACGGCTACTGAGCTGACAAGTCTGAATAACTGGATGACAGGTTCCAGGGTGATAGATCTTAGAGAGATGGTTGAGTGAGGGATACAGGATAGCTTCATTGAGAATAAGTTGTCGCCAATGCTTGTTCACCGCTTTATTGATTATCATCTTCGTATGTGATTTTGGTGAAGGATTATGGAGCATATATAGAGGTTCTGGTAGGTTGTACATAAGAAGCAATTCTTTGATGGCGATAAACCAGCTATGACTGGTTGATGATTTACTGTCAAGTTGTCTTTGTGCCAACTGTCGTTCGCAGGATTTCTCAGGAAGTCGGCATATGTTGGTGAATAATCCAATTGCTTTCTTGTGAATGATAGCTTCGATAGGTAGTAGTCCTGATAAAATGTAGATAGCTGGTTTTGCAGAATTATTCGGTAGAGATAACAGTTGTCGTGCGAGTCTTCTCTGATGTAACTCCAGTTTCTCCAGCTGTGTACCCGATGGTAATATAACCTCAAGTCCATAAGAATAGAGTGGAGATATGTAAGTGTTGAACAGAGCAAAGGCTGTTATTGGATCGACACCATTTTCACCATGGAGACCTGCTCCCATCAGTGCATATGCAGCTTTTGTAGCCCTCTTTATATTCTCATCCACTGCTGTCTGGGATTGATTATTCCATGTTCTTGTGATACCCATACGCGAAGTGCTCTCAACTGTTGGCATGTCAGCACCGTTAATGTTAAGTGGTGGATAAATTATTTCAGGCTGATTGGAGGTCTTTACTTGAAGGATGACACTCTTTTTCTTTTGAAGTAGGTAGCCTTCCTTACGGCTATAATCGTAGCAGATGTCGACCAGATGTTGAAGTTTCAGTGGACAGTTACTGAGAAGAGTTACATCATCTGCACATGTTGGGGAGGTAACGTTGGCTGGACCAATATATGTTGTGCAATCCGAAAGAGATAGACGATACAGAAGGTCATTTATATATACTTTGTAGAGGTCAGCACTCAACACTCCACCTTGACGTACCCCTTGGTGATTGATGAAGCGTTGTGAAAGTTGGTTCTGCCATTTAACAGCTGTAGTTGCATTATCATACAGTTTCTTAATCATCATCCATTCATGGTCTTCGACACCAATATAAAAGAGTTTCTTGAGAAGATTATCATGTACAACTACATCAAATGCAGATTTGGCATCCAGAAATGCTATGTATGATGGGCGATTGAGGTCTCTGTTATTGCGACACCATTCCTCCACAATCAGTGAACAGTTCATAGGCGATGAATTTTTTGTAAATCCGCGTTGGAGTGGATTCTGTGACTCTAGAATCTTCTTGTTGATTCAAATCTTTAGTACAGCTTCGATGGTACGGCATAAGACAGGAGTTATTGTTATACCACGGTAGTTACATGAGTGATGTTTATCTCCCTTGTTCTTGAAGATTGGATTTAGAGTACCTAGCGTTAGACATTCTGGCAGATCATCAGCTAGAAATAGGTGGTTGATGAGATTCCGTATAATGGTCAGCAGGTCACTGCCAGCAAAGTAAAGGTGTTCAGCTGCAATTCCATAGGGGTCTAATGCTTTTCCCCTGTTTAGCATTTTTATCGCTTGGTGAACGTCATCGCATGTCACTGTATTCAAGTGTATTGAAGAGTAATGTTGGAGCAATTTCACAGAGCTGCTGAATACTGTATTTCTCTTTCTGTATGGATTTAATATAATCAGCATCAATCTCGTTACTTGGTGATTCAGTTGCTAGTTTCTTAAAGTGGTTAAACCATCCCTCAAGTATGTTCTCACTGCCATAAATTTCTTCGCCAACATGTAAATCTTCAATGAGGCAGTTTGATCGTTTTTTTTGCTTGCGGATCAATCTATGGAAGAGCTGGTTGTCAGTTGATCGTGCATTGATAATTTCTTCTTTCACCCGTGCTTTTGTTGTAGCTTTTTGAACTCTTATCTCCCGACGTAGGGCTTGAGTGGTTAGCTTCTTTTCAATCAACAGATGGTTAGTGGAGTCAATTGGACGTCCTTGAGTTTTCCATTTAAAAAATGCTTGCTTTTTCTTTTGCACAGCATCAGTTATAGCTGGAGATAAGATTTTGAAGGATTTCCGCCGAGTCGAAACTTTTCTTCTTGGAGTAAGTTGATCAGATGCAGTAGACAGAGCATGATGGATAAGTTCTATATATGTACCAGGATCAGTAGATAAAGTATTGTGATTGAGTTTGGAGAGTTCATCAGGCCAAACTTTTTTATTTTTCTGCTTTACGGATTTTTTTAACCTTGTTTTGGTAGGGTCGGTTGGAAAAAAAATAAAAATAAAAATGCATGAATCATTTTTTTTTTTTTGGACATTCGCTAAGGTGGTAACTGTTTCTTTATAATTCTCTGTCAGTCATTTATAGAGAACACTTTTTGAATGTATATCACAAAATTCAAATCCAGCACTATTATTTGAAACATAGCTCAGATTATTGAATAATATTGAAAAAATCCAGAAATAAAGTTTGTTTTTGTTCAACATTATTGAATAAATGGACTCCCCCATTCAGTTATAATGTATACATTGAAAATGTCCATTATTCATCTGGATGGATGTCATGGAAAAATAAGTAGCCGACAGATAATATATTTGCAGAATGATTCCTATTAGTTGGTGGGAAATGTTCAGATAATAAGTTTAGAACTTGTTGAACTTATTATCTGAATATTTCCTAAGGAATCTACTTGTCTGGTCAATGAGTATTTAGTATAGAGAGGGTTAATACACACATGGGAATGGTGAGATTAGTGGTAGTGATAAAAAGTGAATGTGTAACTTGATCAAACCCACATACTCATTAGTTTGTCATTCCTATCTAAGAAACCTTGTGGATTGTTATTGGTCTTCAGTCATAAAGATCACCATAAATTCCCAGGAATACAAAATGTATTCTAAAGGCCATTTAAAGTTTTAAGGCGATGTCAAGATTTATAGAAAGCATACAGGTATCTTGGTGGCTGACACATATAAACTTCTCAGTTATCATCTTGGATGTAGTTAAAAGTAATTAAAGCCACAAACATCTAAAGTTGGTGTGTCCTAGGCATCTTTAATCAGTGAAATGTGGTTAGATAATTTGTTACAGCTGTCGGCTGTGAAAATAAAAATAAAAATTATATTTGATTTTTATTTCCTTGTCGGGCCACAGAAAACAGGGTCGGCGGATCCGTAAAGCACTAAAATAAAAAAGTTTGGCCTCACTGACGGCTTGTTGGTACTTATCCTTATCAATTTTTCTCCATGGAATTCTTCTGGTAATTATAGGAGGATTTTCTTTCTTCTCGGTAATAGCGAGATTAACCTTCACTAACATCAGCACAGGATGATGGTCAGATACATTACCATTAAGATCTTGTAGACTGTCCACAGATATTATATCGTCTTCTTTTGATTTGTGTATCAGTATGAAGTCAATTAAAGAGGATCCATAACCATTGACGTTATTGAAAGTTTTTTCAGTTTGTGGTGACGTCATTCCATATTTCTTTATAAGCGCTGCTATACCATTAGAGTGTAATTAGTTATCATTTACATGAATATTTTCATTGAAGTCGCCTCCAAGCATAATCTGGTGTGTGTTTGCAAAATTTCCCAAAATCACATCTAGCTGGGTGATGCATTCTAGATATTCAGTCACTGATTCCTTGTTGCCTTTGCATGGTAGGTAAACTGCTATAATTAGAAGAGGGTCCATCGTTGAGAGCTCGATACATAATATCCTATTATTTCCTTCAGGCAGTTCCTTTACTAGGGGATCAAGTTTCTTTTTCCACATGATGGCTACACCACCCCGTCCTCTGGGCATTTGGATAGGTGGAATGGGATCACCTGTGTCAACAGCTTTACCAGTTGCATTAAATACATCAGAGATAGTTTGAAGTTCATGTAGTTGACAGTCATATAACCAGTGTTCTTGAATGAGAAGAATATCGGCCATACCTGCAAGATCAGGTAAAATAACGTCGCATGTATGAATATTCTTACAATTATACGTAATAACGGACAGTACTTCTTTATTTTCTTCTACATTCTTGTTGCTAGATGTTATCTCATCATCCTTCCCCTCCCGCGGTAGGACAAAAAAGAATTTTGGTTACCGGTATCTTGTCCATACATCTGTAGATGAGGGTCATTGATTGCAGTACATTGGGTATGCCGAGTACAGTCATTTGAGTTAAATGCAGGAACATAATCATTCACATCAGCAGCTGGTTCCAAACATGCCGGGTTGTTAGATTGGATAGAGGATTCCCAATTAGGTGTATGATTAGTCAGGTTCTTGATCACACTCTGATCCCTGGATCGGGGTAGCGTAGTTTGCTGAGGGTGATGATAGGTTAATGGAGCACCGTGGTAGTCGTAATTATTGTAGGTACTAGTACTGTATGGAGGTGATGAGTGCTCTGAAGCATGTCTATTTGTGGTATATCCATCGAAACTATTTCTGTCACAGTAAACCAGTCAGATGGTGCATTTTGTGGGGATGTATGTTACTAATATTTCCAGTCTGTACGTTTATTCCGCACTGTACTATTATTCAGTTACGCGACATTTTCCAACCTGTACTATTATTCCACCCTGTACTTTTATTAGGCACTCAGGAGTAAAGCTGCTGTAAGTTACTTACACAGTTGTTGGAAACTTGTCAAAAAACCCAAAAAGAGATATGTCACCACCCCTACTTATTAATATAATTGACAAGTAGGGAAAGCTACTGAGCCCAACCATCTCCCATCAAACAATGTCACCGCTCGTTTCGTGTTCAATTGCAACAATAAAAACATTAATTTCAGAAAAGTACCACATCCTAGTAATAAAACATATATTATCTTTTCATGTTTACTGTAAGTGCAGTAGAAAATTATCACTTTATAATTACTTTTATCGTATACAACTTCCCAAAACAACTGTGCAACTGTGGGCTGCCGATTCCACGAGTCGCCATCCGAGAGTCAAGGGCAGGTAATTTCAAATGCTATTATATGCGCCTGACTCTCGGATGGCGACTCGTGGAATCGGCGAGTCGCTGTTGTTTTGGGAAGTTGTATACGATAAAAGTAATTATAAAATGATAATTTTCTACTGCACTTACGGTAAACATGAACAGAAATATATGTTTTATTACTAGGATGTGGTACTTTTCTGAAATTAATGTTTGTATTGTTGCAATTGAACACGAAACGAGCGGTGACATTGTTTGATGGGAGATGGGTGGGCTCAGTAGCTTTCCCTACTTGTCAATTATATTAATATGTAGGGGTGGTGACATCTTTTTTCGGGTTTTTTGACAAGTTTCCAACAACTGTGGTTACTTACTGCATGATGCATCTGATTCTGAATATCTGGAAAATGGTTTAAAAAAAAAATGTTGCCTATTTCTACTATATATATGGAGCAGGTTAGGATTAGTCGACTAATGACCGCCGACTAGTCGACTACGAAATACCCTAGTCGTTTCAACACAGTACACTGAAAACTGAGTACAGATACACACAGTAACTTGTAAGCTCACCATGTTTCTCCTGTTTGCGAAACTTGGCGCAGGTAGTTTTCAAGCAACGGAGGAATTGCGTCAGTCGGCTTCTTTCCGAAACCTACAAAAGAAAATAAGAGGTTACTACTATTTCTAGATACAAAGGTAATTTATTGGCCCAACAGAAAATTAACTTACAGTTCAGGGCATCGAGAATCTCTTCTTTGTTGTCCATATTTTCATTGGAATTCAACAAACGAACCATTTAGGTCAGAAATGGCGGCCAGGAAGTGACGTAAATTTGTAAAATGGACTCTTCCTGGAGGAAGGGGGGTCAGCTTCCGAAATAGGAACACTCTAAAGAATGTAAACGGAGGGTATCAGACTTATGAATATTTTTACAATAAAATATAATATGATTACGTCAGTAGTACTACGTATGGCGGGACAACCCAAAACACGTACGTCCATCTACAAAATGATAAATGTATGTTTCATAGGAGTGCCTGTATTTCTGGCCAACTTGGGTATACGATCACGCCAGTGCGAAGGCCTATGGGAATCAGGGAGCTAAATGTGTTCTAGAGTCGGGGAGCGAGTACCTAAAGGTGAAGGTAACTGAAGAATGACCCTCACCTGATACATGCGACACGTTGTTAAAGGATGACATCGCGTTTATTTGATTTGTACATAATATCTAAATAATTTAAACTGGTGAATGAATGGGGGAATGGATTTTTGTGAGCGGGAAATTTATTTAACTAGCTGCTGTAGTTCTGGATTTTTCCAGATCAAATTTGGCTGTGGGATAACCCCGTCGTACACTTGGGGATTTATTTTTAAAAGTAAACACATGACCTATGATTTTTCTTGCATTTTCGTGATCAGCTTGTGTCAATCTAGCTGGGTAAACATCACTGGTATGGCCTGCAGGCTTCAATTCAGTGAATTTGGCGGAAACGTTAACACTGTCGCCTATGGGAAACCATTTAGTTCAGTGATTCCTATAGGAAAAATATGAATTTTACGAAATTTCACGTCTCGCCATGATAAGTTGTTAATTCCATATTTTCTTATTTTCAAATGATAATGACCACATTTTGGACAGATTTAAAGAAGAAACGCATGGATTCGCCTGTAGATAGTAAAGAAAGTGATAAATCTGGGAATTTTGCATGGACATCAGGTACCATTAGGGGGTCATGGGGGCTAAAGCCCCCCTCCCCAAAAATTTGAGTAGTGTTAGCCCCCCCCCCCCCATTGGCAAAATGTGGCAGTTAACCCAATTAAGATTTCCCGGCACCCAGTAGCCTTATCGGGGACCGTAGTCCCACCCCAAGTCGGGGGGGGGGGGGGGGTGATGGCATCGCCAGTAGTGTTAATGTCGTGCAAAACTGTCATGGCAGGTTTGTTAAACAGACATTATGCCCTGCCATCTGGTCAAATTTCATGCCTGAGATTGTGGCTGATGTTGTATGATTATGTTTAGATATTTAAATTGACTTATAGTTGCTTTATTATGCTATTAAAGTATTTTTTATTTAAATTTTCTGTTAATTTTTGTAAATGTTTATTATAAATTGACAAATTTTGCATGAAAAGGGTTTAAAATTGGACAAGTTATCCCACTCAAAATGTATATTAACATATCCTCTTCAATTTAGTAACAGTATGGTATATAAGGGCATTCTTCAGTTATACGAGATGCATCAGCTAGTAAAATTGAAAAAAAAATCTATTTTTTTTTACTTTATTTTGAGGATTGACACGAATTTTCATGATGCCTCATATTGGAAAAAAAAAACAACTACTGCTCGATATAATCCATTTTTTATTTCAGTAAGGTCTATATTTTGATAAAATACTATAAGAAACGCTGTGTTTCACACATATACATATATATAGGAATCAGGGAGCTAAATGTGTTCTAGAGTCGGGGAGCGAGTACACCGTGGAACCCTAAAGGTGAAGGTAACTGAAGAATGACCCTCACCTGATACATGCGACACGTTGTTAAAGGATGACATCGCGTTTATTTGATTTGTACATAATATCTAAATAATTTAAACTGGTGAATGAATGGGGGAATGGATTTTTGTGAGCGGGAAATTTATTTAACTAGCTGCTGTAGTTCTGGATTTTTCCAGATCAAATTTGGCTGTGGGATAACCCCGTCGTACACTTGGGGATTTATTTTTAAAAGTAAACACATGACCTATGATTTTTCTTGCATTTTCGTGATCAGCTTGTGTCAATCTAGCTGGGTAAACATCACTGGTATGGCCTGCAGGCTTCAATTCAGTGAATTTGGCGGAAACGTTAACACTGTCGCCTATGGGAAACCATTTAGTTCAGTGATTCCTATGGGCTATAGGACGGCGACATGTCACTCTATGTCCAAAGGTTCGCTATTCCCAAGGTTCTCTATATTCCTCAAATATTCAGAAGGTTTTTATAACTTGTTATTTTGAAGTTTCATTCTATTATCTATATTCTAAAGTATTGAGAGGGTTCTTTAAAATCATAAGACTCTTTTTATGAAGGAAATAACTTAAAGGTACTCAATCCGATAAGACGCTGCTAAATTACTCTTTCTTTGGCTTCGGTGGGAAAAAAATATTTGATTAGTGTCGAACCCACCCATCAAAGCTCAGAGTAATTAGATATCGATCTTTGCAGTTTGCTATTTTTATTGTTTCTGGGCCTAATCGTGCCAGGGCGAGGTCAAACGGGCGGTCTTCCAGATAAAGATGGATAACTGTAAAATCGTGGTAATAACTACTTGGTATTAGAGTTGTCCATCTTTTCTGGTTAAATACGCCCAGAATAGCATACCTTCAGAATAGCGAACCTTCTGAATAAGAACATTCGGAATAATTAATGAACCCGATCCTGTATGAAGAGACAATGACACGTCCATCAATAAATGTATACCGGTACATGTTTCATGGGACTGTTTATATATCTATTATATATTTTGGAAGATCTGTCTATCTGTGTGTGGTCTGTGTGTTCGCGATGACATGAATTCCAGCGTGACGGAATCACCAAATTTTACGGAATTTCACTTTTCTGTGGCCTATAAAATCTAAAATTATGACCAGTAGGGTACCGCTTAAAATAAAAAAAACATTGTACATACTATACAAAGTTGTTTGATGATATACAACTATATGTGTATTTAAGTATCATTTCACTCTGGGTCAAATTGTGTCCGTGACGGAATCACCAAAAAAGTGCCATCAATATGAGGGTAGATCCGTACTATTGAAGAACCCTGCTCATTCAGCCAAGCTGACCTGGAAAAAGTTCCCAATTAGTAAAGTAGATACATTATACTTGCAGAAAAAAAGCCGCATTGCCACACACTTATGTGTATATTACTAGTTAACTCGGTTTGTTCGCCGTGACGGAATCACACAACGGGCGTGACGGAATCACCATGCGATTTTTTTAGGTAGGCCCTATAGTTTTTTGTGTAACAAATGCGGACATTGTCATAAAAGCATAAAACTTGGCACAGTTGTATATTAGGTCCCACGTATTATTTTCAGATATGGGGGCAATCACGAAAATACTTTCCATGGCAACGGTTGCTATGCGACTGTTTTTACCTTAGAAACGGGTTGTTGGTAGGGGTTAAACCGTCATTTTACTAAAATATATGTGCAAAAAGGGGATACTATGATAATTGAGGCAGATTGTGATATGGGAAATGTGACAAAAATAACATTTCCACACATGCCCCACTATTAACCTAGAATGACCATTGAGCTGCTTGAAAATTATATTTTGGTTCATTTGACCTTATTTGGCAAAACATGAAAATATGCGTTGACTGCGCATGCGCGCATCATTGATCCCCAGTCACACAATATCTGGTGTTTAAGAGATTGTATAGTGAGGGCAATGACCATTCCAAAATATATTCATTGGATAGTAATAATGAAATACTGAAGAAGCAACAACATTCCCGATGAGTCGATGACATGACAATGATGCAAATACCCATTATCGGTATCCATGGCCGCCTTTTCGTGGAATTCATGATGAACTCGAAAACGGCCGACCCGATTTCGATGAAACTTCGTATGTGAGGGTACTATCGGTCGGGAAGTGGCATAGGCATATTAATTTTCAGATCCGAGGTCAACTTTTCACGTGCCGAGGTCAAATATGTTTTTACGCCGCTTTGCGCTAATAAATTTCAGTTAGGTGCTCACAAATCGATTCGATATAGCGCGAACAATAAATTGCCAGTCATATAATTTGCACGGTTAGATTCTGTGGCGCTTCATCTTTCCAATGATGTATCACACGCCTGTGTACGTTTAAAGTTTCTACCTTAATTATCGGGAAGAACGCAGGACCATGCTTCGCTCATCGAAAAACATTCCGTAAATATACTACGCCGTCAACAGATCGTGACGTGATCGCGTTTAACTCTTAACCGGCCGATGTCGCGTTAACTCATCACCGGCCGAGGTATCCGCAAATGACATTGGGCAATATATATATCTCGGAAACGGGTGGAGCTATCGACTTGAAATTTGGTATGTGAATGTATCTTGCCCCGGATACGAATTTTATCGGGTCGCCGAGCCCGTGCGACGCCAGCTTCGCGCATGCGCAGACCAGATCTCGGAAACGGGTGGAGCTATCGACTTGAAATTTGGTTTTTGAATAGCCCGGACGAAGTCGGGTCACCTTCTAGTCTCATATATATTTTGAAGACCTCTGTCTGTATGTTTGTCTGTATGTTTGTCATTTATACAAATCTACGATTCTCGACCGATCGGGACGAAACTTGGTACGTGTGTGTAGTTTGACCAGGCGGTGGACGTTGTCGTATCGGCGAGCCCGTGCGGCGCCCGCTTCGCGCATGCGCAGACGAGATCTCGGAAACTGGTGGAGCTATAGACTTGAAATTTGCTATGTGAATGTATCTTGCCCCGGATACGAATTTTATCGGATCGCCGAGCCCGTGCGACGCCAGCTTCGCGCATGCGCAAACCAGATCTCGGAAACGGGTACAGCTATCGACTTGAAATTTGGTTTTTGAATAGCCCGGACAACGTCGGGCTCATCGGCTAGTCTCATATATATTTTGAAGACCTCTGTCTGTTTGTTTGTATGTTTGTCTGTATGTTTGTCTGTATGTTTGTCATTTATACAAATCTACGATTCTCGACCGATCGGGACCAAACTTGGTACGTGTGTGTAGTTTGACCAGGCGGTGGACGTTGTCGTATTGGCGAGCCCGTGTGGTGCCCGCTTCGCGCATGCGCAGACGAGATCTCGGAAACGGGTGGAGCTATCGACTTGAAATTTGGTATGTGAATGTATATTGCCCCGGATACGAATTTTATCGGGTCACCGAGCCCGTGCGAACGCCAGCTTCGCGCATGCGCAGACGAGATCTCGGAAACGGGTGGAGCTATGGACTTGAAATTGGTATATGAATGTATCTTGCCCCGGATACGAATTTTATCGGGTCGCCGAGCCCGTGCGACGCCAGCTTCGCGCATGCGCAGACCAGATCTCGGAAACGGGTGGAGCTATCGACTTGAAATTTGGTTTTTCAATAGCCCGGACAACGTCGGGCTCATCGGCTAGTCTATTATATATTTTGGAAGATCTGTCTGTGTGTTTATCTGTGTGTGTCTGTCTGTTTCCAATGGACTCGAAAACGGCCGAGCCGATTTCGATGAAACTTGGGGGTATTTTCGGCCGGGGAGTGACATAGGCCTATTCATTTGCCCGTGCGACGTGACATTGACCTTGAAATCGGGTCATTTCAAGGTCAAACGCACGAATATCACGGAATTTCGATGAAACTTGGTATGTGGGGGTATTTTCGGCCGGGCAGTGCCATAGGCCTATTAATGTGCCCGTGCGACATGACATTGACCTTGAAATCGGGTCATTTCAAGGTCAAACGCCCGAATATCACGGGATTTTGACGAAACTTGGTATGTGGGGGTACTTTCGTATGGGGAGTCTCATAAGCATATTCATTTGCCCGTGCGATGTGACCTTGACCTTTAAATCGGGTCAATTCAAGGTCAAATCGCGAATTTTGATGGGATTTCCACGAAAGTTGATACATAGGGTTACTTTTGTCCACTGAGTGTTTTGGACGGGTCGAGTCGGGACCCCGACCTGACCTCGACCTTCAAAATGATCTATTGAAGGTCAAATCGGGTAAAACCGGATGGATTTCGACGGGCACGTTTGTCGGGTACTTTTGTCCGGGCAGTGTTTTGGACTGGTCAAATCGTGACCCCACTTGACCTTGACCTTCAGAACGGACAATTCAAGGTCAAAGCCCGGACGAAGTCTGGTCACGTGCGACGTGACCTTGAAATCGGGTCATTTCAAGGTCAAACGCACGAATATCACGGGATTTTGATGAAACTTGGTATGCGGGGGTACTTTTGTATGGGGATTCTCAAAAGCCTATTCATTTGCCCGTGCGACGTGACATTGACCTTGAAATCGGGTCAATTCAAGGTCAAATCGCGAATTTTGATGGGATTTCGACGAAATTTGATACGTATGGTTACTTTTGCCCACTGAGTGTATTGGACGGGTCGAGTCGTGACCCCGACCTGACCTCGACCTTCAAAATGATCAATTCGAGGTCAAATCGGGTAAAACTGGATGGATTTCGACGGGCACGTTTGTCGGGTACTTTTGTCCGGGCAGTGTTTTGGACTGGTCAAATCGTGACCCCACTTTACCTTGACATTCAAAATGGACAATTCAAGGTCAAAGCCCGGACGAAGTCGGGTCACCTTCTAGTACATATATAAGACTGGAGTAAATTTGAGACCAACATGTCTTTGTTAATATTGGTGCTCAGATTTCAACGAAATTTGGTGTGGTGACTCATGGTGCCCTGGCAGAGTGTATAATGGCGTATTTTTTCTAAATTTTTATTTAAACAAATTTAAATAAATCAAAAAATTATGAACATATGTGAATATTTAGGTACAAATAAACCTATTTGCACGATAATATGTTGCAGCACCAGATATAGAGGAATGTGGGAATGTGGGCCACAGTTAGACATGGGTCAGACTCAGAGTGAGATATTGCCTCTAACATTTCTCTAATTTCCAGACCAATATCCATGGCGCCAGTCAAGAGATATTAGCCATATAGCACATGTTACTATATTTCTTCAAAATGCAATCATCAGGTGAAGGTTGAATCTGGCCAAGCAACCAATTTTCAAGGCAAAGGTACTCAATCCGAATTAACCCTCGCAGATTACTATTTCCTTGACTTCGGAGGTGAAAAATATTTGATTCAAGTCGAGGAACCCACAACATCAAAGCTCAGAGTGATCAGATACCGATTTTTAAAATCCGATCCGACTCAAATTTGGTGTGTAGGCCTACTTTGATCCGGGGAACAATATGGGCGGGTCCAATTTCACGTGCGTCCGTGTCCTTGACCTTGACCTCGCTCAAATACGCTCATAGAGGCATGTTTCTGGACCTCAACCGATCCCACTCAAATTTGGTAGCTGGTTCTACTTTGATCACGGGAACAATATGGGCGGGTCCAATTTCAATTGCGACCGTGTCCTTGACCTTGACCTCGCTCATATACGCTCATATAGGCATCTTTCTGGACCTCGACCAATCCGACTCAAATTTGGTATAATGTAGGCCTACTTTGATCCCGGGAACCAATTTCACGTGCGACCATGTCCTTGACCTTGACCATATTCGCTCATATAGGCATGTTTCCGGGCCGATCGAACAATAGTTTGCCCAGGCGGAGACGATCACAAACAAAATCCCTAAATAGCCCGGACGAAGAGGGCCGGGCACATCGGCTAGTGTTGTCTATTTTCGTAGACGTATTTTACTCAACAAAAAGCCAAAAATAAGACGTTAAAAGTTAGTTGACACCCATACAATGCTCTGATTACGCAGTTTATGAAGTTTATGTCGGGCATCCGCTTGCTGGATGCTGATTATCTAGGTTAAATTCTAGAATTCTAGAATATGCAGCTGTTAAAGCATATACAAGCACGGTAATCTTCCATTCAATCATATTTTAGATTGACTAGGGATCTCTGATTTTTTAATAGAAGATATAAAAAAGCAAAGAATCCAACAGTTACAAATATTATTATATGGATGTTAAACATTTGGTTACTAAATGCGCTGTAATGAGAATTGACTTGAATCCTATTGATTAATTTGTAGGAATTCTTAGCTATTAAGTTCAACAAGCAGTAACATATAAAAAAGAGAAAATAATCATGCAGTTACAAATATTATTATATGGATGTTAATTCTGTTATGACTAAATGTGCTATAAAGAGCAGCTACTTGAATCCTATTGATTCATTTGTAGGAATGCTCAGCTATTAAATTCAACATGCAGTAACAGATTGTTTGAATTATTAGCTAAACATTCATACAAATGAATCATTAAAAATTAGTGTTATGGGTGTCTGAACCTGGCTATTACAAGGCACATTATAATTCCTCGCTACTAACGTGTCAAGTGAGCAGGGACGTGGGCTGGAGGGTATCCAATGTTGGGGCGTCCAGCTTGGAATTTCCAACCACACCATCCCCTTGAAACAGACCAAACTCATGCACAAGGCCTGGGCTTTGGTTTTCCCCAACTGCATGACACATTATAGCTCTAGATTGTATACCATTCTGAAGTGAATTGATCAGTAGCCTTTGATTGGCCACCATGCAAACCGGGGGAGAAACTCATGATACATGGGCCCAGTGAGAAAATGTGGATATCTGAACCTGAAAATTGCAAAAAACATATAGACTGGCTTCAAGATTCCCAAGTGTTGGAAGTTTCCAACCTGGCACCCCACCCCCACAAGATTGGAAATGTTCCCAACAGATGGAGAGAGAGATGATCTATTTTGCAAAAGAGCATACATTATTTAATACAAAGCATACTAATTAAATGGAATTAGATTATTTGTCCATTAAACCAGTTTCTTGCCAATTGGGGGGGGGGGGGGGGGGTAAATGTGATATAGAAAACTAGATCAAACCTGCTCCCTACTAGTACTTCATGTCCACCCATCATGAGTTTTGGATCAACTCTAAAGAAGAGGTGTTCATTTGTATATGTCAAATATGGTTGATTACATGTTTTATAAAGTGTAGGAAAGTATGCAAATGTTAGTCTAAAAACGACAAAATCCCCACTATTAAATTGTTGTAAAATCAAATTAAGAGAACAATTTCAACATATTGTTGGTGTTAAATTTCAAACCAATCTATTGTAAGATAAGAAATTTGTAAATGTTGAACATTTTGACCAAAGTTGGGGATAGACACCAACTAAGCACCCCCTCCCAAGCCCCCCCCCCCCCCCCCCAATCACGTCATTGTGCAAAACAAGCGCAGAGGTTCGGCGTTCTGACCAGGGCGCAGTCCTGTTGCCGTGGCAGCGCCCCGTTGACGTAGCAAGGATGCATATAAGCTACTCGTGGTCGTAGTAAGAAACCAATCTTGTCCTCTGCGACTGCAGTAAGCTTAAAACCCCTGCCACACTCCGCTGCGATCAGGCCGACGCTTGTATTGCGCTGAAAAAGTACCAAAATATGAGTAACACGCAGGAGGAGCGCGAAAAACTATGCCGCTTATCACGTTTTTATTGCGCTCATATTACGACCCATTGCGTTTCTACTTTGTCAAGTCACACGCTCTCACGCGCTCTCATTGTGCTTCCTCATTGGTGCGTCCAAGTCGCTGTCATTGTCTTGCTAGTACGTTCTCAATAAGTTTGCAAAACGTTATCTGCGTGGGCGCGGAGAGTATAAATAGCGCCTCCTGCGTGCTCCAGTCATATATATATATATAGTAAGTTTTTAGGTTGTGGGAATATACCCAACAATCCACAATAGACTAGTTGTCCATGTTCCAATTATACATGTTCCGGATATATAGTCATAATTTAAATTGAGCATATGTTTCAATTCACTTTTCCACAATAGTATATGATAGTGATAACGCGCAATTTCGTCAGGTTCAGCGTAGCTAAATAAATCGGCATAATATATGCCTTTTTTATTTTTGAATGGCATGACCTATGGAGGCAGACAGCACCATTCCCATGGTTGTTTATGCATGTTTACATGTAGCACATGTATAATTATACGGAATACATTGCATTCCATTTAGGTGCCACTTCACGTGCATTATTCTTATTGTGTATTACATGTTATATATGTGCCACATTCGTGACGGAATACATGTAGGCCTACATAGGATTTCAGTTTTAATTTGCATATTATATGCAAAACTCCGATGGTGTGGGTGAGCATATCGCATGCATTTCAAAGTGGGATCGTACTGTAAACCTGCTGCAAACGTTGGAAGAACGCCATTTGTCAAGCTTGGACTTATTTATAACGAGAGCCATATTTGCAGTGGCAACATCGTGTGGACGTTCTATGATCGGGAACCACTCCATAACACCACGTGGCAGCGCAATACGAGCGCAATAATGTCGGGAGAGAGACGAAAGAGATTATTACGTGCGCTCGCGCAACAGTATGGCGATCAGACAGATTCGTAGGTTGGTGTCACTCTACTCCGTTTCACTCCATGACGTCACCAAAAACGACGTAAAACCTCGTGGCGTTCTGACATTTTTACTGTGCCGCGTTTTTGCTATGTTTATATGTGTTGTTTTCGATTATTTGTTTGTCGCCGATATCGCCATTTGTCGGGATTCCCTGTTTCTATATTTAAAACTGGCATGCTCGTAGTGAGCCTCGATTTCGATTTTTTCTCCCAGGTCAAAATACGTCAGAGTTATGACAAAAATAGATCGACCTACATTTTCTCCATCAGAACTCTACATCAAAGAGTCTATAGACTCCTTCGGGACCTACATAGACTCCTTCATTTTGGGTACTTTTACTTATAATTGGGAAGTTTTATCATTTTTGGTTCGTGCGAAGACCTCTTTTTATCGTGCGGGAAAAGAGAGACATTCAAAACGCGACTTCGTAATTCGACGCAATAGGCTGAGTAGCCTAACCTTCAGCCGAGTTCCGGGTCAAATACGACGAATGACGTAACACTCAACAAAACGCATTTGTTGACACCATGAACACCGTTTGAAGAGTTTATTATTACATAAAATGATCGTTATTGATTAATTATTGATTAATTATTGATATTTATTGTTGCATATTGGCTGCTATCAATATTTACACAAATGGTATTAATAATTTCTTATAATTGCTCCTTTGGTCAACTTTGACTATCGGGAAATGAAAATCAAAATATGCCGCTGAAAAAAATGTAATCGATATTAAAGGTACGGTTGGCCTTGGCGGTGGGTATCCTGTGAAAATATTTCCAACCGTCAAAAACCGCCACAAACAGAAAGAACATCAAAATGAAGACAGACTTTTTCCGTATACAAATAAGAAATATCGCATAAACAGTATGTTATTGTCATATGGTTGACCATTGTTATGTAAACAAAAGCATAAAAGTTACTTTTCTGATGTTTGTTTATATTATGATGGTAAACATACAGAGCGTTCTTTGTGTGTGAATTCCTGATATGGAACGAATAAAGAGCGTTTATGCCATTTGTGTGTGATTAGCCAGTAGCATTGTGCTACACAATCAGACTCTTGCTTAGGTAAAATATAGTAGTTCTTTATGATAACATGCTGTTTACGCGATGGTCATGGTATATATGAACGAAACTGTATGCGTTTTACTGTTTTTTCTGTTTACGGTGATTGGAACAAATATGAATATTTTCGACAACTAAGCTTAGCCTCACGTGCCTTTAAAGTCTCATCCTTTCGGCAACATGGAATTGGTTTTAATTACTTAAATGATTAATATAGTAATTTGCCTTTTATCTGTGATGAAATGAGAAATGGTAATTGTCTTTTTTTGCTAACATTAAATAAAATAAAATAAATTAAGTAAAATACAGTGAAATTATTTTTTATTACATTTTTGCGCACGTTGGCATCTCTCTGAGTGCATTCTAGTTTCTTGCTGCGACCACGAGTTATAGCTTGTATGCATCCTTGCTACGTCAACGTGACGCTCACGTCGCTCGCTGTTCGTTGCCACGGCAACAGTATACTGCGCCCTGGTCAGAACGCCGAACCTCTGCGCTTGTTTTGTGCATGCACAAAACATCAGCGCAATGCAAGCGCCGGTCTAATCGCAGGGGAGTGTGACAGTGGTTTAATCGGACAACTAGTGGACAACTAGTCTATTGTGGATTGTTGGGTATATTCCCACAACCTAAAAACTGACTATGACTGGAGCACGCATGGGGCGCTATTTATAGTCTCCGCGCCCACGCAGAGAACGTTTTGCAAACTTATTGAGAACGTAGGCCTACTAGCAACACGATGACAGCGACTTGGACGCACCAAGGACGTTTATATAGCGAAGATGAAGCACAGTGAGAGCGCGTGAGAGACTTGACAAAGTAGGAACGCAATCGATCGTAATAAGAGCGCAATAAAAACGTGGAAAACGGAATAGGAGCATACCTTGTTTTAACATTTTGGACAGTTTTCCGCGCTCCTCCTGCGTGTTACTCATATTTTGGTGCCTTTTCAGCGCAATGCAAGCGCCGGCCTGATCGCAGCGGATTGTGACAGGGGCTTTAGTAGTACGATGGCGACTTGGGGGTCTGGAAGTCTGCCCTGTAATGTCAATTTTGTATGCAGATACCATATTGAAATTCTGGAAAGTAGGGGTTAATATCGCCACAAAATCTGCGCTGCCGCGTCCCCAAACACTGCGTATAGAGGTTTCATGAAATCCCGGTCTGTTCTGGTCTCTAAAATCGCGCCTAAAACCATGCGTGGGTCCGGGCTGATTCGGATCATAGCAGCTTCGGGCGGTTTTATTCACGACACACTGTCAATATATTTGGGCTGGTATTCTGCGATTCGGGGCTGGATTAATACGATTTCATATGATAACAAAGAACAGTAATATTAATTTCGGGCTAACATTTACTCCCTGATGTCCATGCGAAATTTCTTGACACAGGATAAACGCAGTTTCGCGTATTAAATATCCCCTATCGGGGGAAATGATATCCCTTTCCGTTGTCAGGCAACTTGGGTCGGTGCGGTCGGTGCCTTTATCGATTTTGCGTACAACTTTGGTACATACATGCCCATCTCGCTCGAATCCCAGAGTCGTTATTTCGTTAGAGAATCGGGATTCAGATTATGGATTAGTCCCCGTACCACTCTTATAACTAATGTGTAGAAACGATTACACATCAAATGTGTAAACCCGATTAATACACATAGCAATGTGTAGTTTTACATACAAATACATTGACAAAGTGCCGTTCTACACATAATGTGCATATTTTTTTTACACACAATTGTGTAAGAATGTAGAGCATGCGCATTGCGGTGCCTTCAGTTTCATAGTCTGCTACGTGACGGCCATATTGTTTGAGTATATTTTTTGGAATACAATCTACAGCGATCGTAGACATTTTGTAAGTTCAGAATTCCAATTTGTGGGTTTAGTATTAATAGTATATGAGGATTTATTTGTTAAAACTTTCATGGCGATTACTGCCCTTAGACTCTTGTTATGATTGTTGTAATAATACTAATATTATGCAATCACGCCTCGACCCTGGTTTGTTCATTCAAAGCAAAAACTCACAGTACAGAACAAAATACTACATACCACTATGCGCCATGAAAGTTTTAACATATAAATCTGTATATATCTTTAATACTATACCCACAGGTCGGACTACTGAACTTGCATTTCTTGTCTACGAACTGTGTGTGTAAGAACCTACACAAAATGTGTAAGGGATATATGTTGATTTTATACACACAGTTGTGTATAAATGTGTAAAAATTTACCCATTTATGTGAAAAATTGTTACACAATTTGTGTACGAATATGAAACTACACATATACTACACAAATATGTTTAAGATCAAAATTGAATAATGATTGTGTAGCAGGGCTACACATTTTGTGTAGAAAACCTATACATTAGTCATAAGAGTGGACGTCGTTCGGTAATCGAACAGACCAGAATCAGCAAACGAACAGACCGTAATCGTAATCAATCGTTATTTCGTCGCAATCCAGATTCAGATTATGATTCCGATTACGGACTCAAACGTTCATAATGTAAACAAACCGAGATTTCGCCACCTCGGAGTTTAAAAACACAATAAAACATAAGAATCCGTCCCTTGTGTACAAATTATTGCAGAATACAAACGATCTATATCAAAGAATTTTAAATGCGGAGACAAATTTGTGTTATCGAGTGTAAACGGGAAGAATGTTACTGAAATTAGCCAAATAATAATGTTATTGATAGTAACGCTGGGGGAGCACTTCGGTTGATGGCGAACTTGAAGCAAAGCATTGTCAATTTCATTGTCACTTTCATCATATCATGTTCATTTCATAATTCCATCCATAAAAATACCGCCCGAACGCATGTCGATTTCAAATTCGGCGGATACCATTGACCGAATTCACGTGAACCTGCATGGATATGTCTTCTGCTTTGTTCGTTATTATATGTTCCTTCTTATTCAAGAAATAGTAGGATTATTTTATATCGATGGATTATCAGATACACGTATACGTATGTACTATCTAGTCTTATAGCAATTTCATATTTAAAATGTTTTGTTTCGTTAAATGCAGTCGTTTTGCACAATAGCCACTGTATAGTGCAGAAACACAGGCATTTTTTGACCAACGTGCTGTACAATAGTTGGAAATTAAAGTTTTGCCCATGAAGCTAATGTTGTGGTCTTGTGATCGCACGTGAACTGCATCTCCCAATATCACAAACACAAATGTAAAGCTTATTCTAGGATCTCAGGACTATATAGTGGAAATGTCAGTCAATTTATTGATTAAGTAACCACACGTACAAGTTCAAGGGACGTGGCTAGAGGTTTCCCATGGGAGTGCTCCATCAAATTTCCGGCCAACTGCACCCCCCCCCTGAACAAAACATTAAACTCACATGTTCGCATAATTCCAGCACCCCCTTGGAAATATCCAACCTGACACACCCTAAGATTGGAAAATTACCAACTTTTACTGGTTGAAAAATCAAACAATGAGAACAATTCCAACCTATATATGATGTCAAATTAATGTCCAACTAATGTTGTGTCAGGCATGAAATTTCCAACTGCTGGAAATGTACCAAAATTTAGTTTAAACATATTTATTTGTCCAATTTAGATAACACATGGTATATATAACACATACATTTGTTTATACAGACACTTGGAGGACACGTACTGACTCACTTAAGGGTACCCCCTCTCCCATATGTTATTACACTGAAAAAAATAATAATTAGTAATGGCAAAGCAACATGACTACCAAAACAAGTTGAACATATATACAGATCACCGGCCACCCCCTCCCCCGAGTTAGTCATAAGTTTGTATATGTATTTGTTTAAAATCGGGGTTGTTTGTTGCGTTTGCTGGCTTGTACGTATCATTATTTAGAACAGTTAGTCAAAAGAATCCTGATTTGCCTCACGTATCAATGACTGTACAGCTAAGAAAATTGTACCAAAGTTCGGGGGGAGGGGTTCGAGACACCACAACCAACCCATGTCGCCACATTCCTGTACAACTGACAAGTTTCGTGTGTTCTCCACAACGTCTTCGGAATTTGATTCAGGAGATCTAGAGCTGTTAGAAATTCTTGCCCTCATCAATAAACACACTTTAACTTGAAAAAAGGATGCGATTAAGTCGGATTGGCAGCTAATTAGGTGCCATGTATATACACATAGAAGAAAAGCATGACCTTCATAACAAACATGAACATTATAAATATAAGATACAAATGATACTTGTGTCAAATACATGAGCCATGTTTGATGCTGGGAGAACATTAAACGTAGTAAATCTGACTTAGAATCGGGAATTAGCCCCGCCCCCGTAATCGGATTCTGAATCCAGATTCACACGAAATAACGACTTTGGGGTGTGCGGTCGGCTTTCAGTAGGACCGATATTTACCAATTACTAGCTTCTTTGGTGAATATTCCATGAAAGTTAAAAAAAAAATACAATTTTGTAAAGGTTTCTTCTTTTTCTCTGCAATTATCGGAAATGAAAGATATATTATCATTTCCTCTCGATCAAACAACAGCATAGTCCACGGACTGGCATGATCAATACATATTTCCTAATATCATATCAAGACATCACAATCCCAGCAGGTCATAGGAAATGTTACAGAGACAAGGCTTCCTGTTAAAATTATTTTTGGTGCATTATAATATGGAAACATAACGCCATATCTCTCCGACACAATTGGAAATATTTGACAGAAAAAACAACAACGAGAGCATTGAACCCAAAATGTTATGACGTTATCAACATACTTTTAAAAGTCAATAGAACTGGCTGGAAATTTAATAAGCACTAGCAGGGTTACCCGGCGTTGCCCAGGTTAATGCGATGTGAAACCCTCTGTATGTTGTGGATATTTGTTGGGAATAGAGAATACTCTCGCTTAAAGTGCTATACGTTTTCTCATAAATTGTATATTCAAATAGCATCACAAAACATGATTATTACAGTCATGGAATATAAGTAGTGGCTCACCTTGTCAGTTGTCATTCTGTTTGTCGCGATTAATCCGTTCCACCAATAATAAATAATGAAGTATTTATTTATTTACAACTGCGTATACATACGACGTTATAATATGATACATGAACATCATAAACACATTAGTTCGCATAAATAAAAGTTGACAATTGGGTTTTACATATTGAGATGTACCAGTTAATCTAGTGGGTTGGACTAAGATCTCGCGGACTGTCTATCATATCTCCATGAAGATACAGATGTTTCAACGAAATTTCCAGGTGCTATATATTGGTGCTATATACATGCATTGGCTAAATATTCTCAGTTTAAACGAACTGTTGTTGCGCACGTATATCAGCTATATGTGCCAGACACAAAGCGAGATTTTGAGTTGTTTATGTCAGTCGATGAGTCTGTTCTAAAATCCTTGTCAGATGTCAGTATTGGGGATCATGAAAAGGCTTGTGCTACTAACTGCATTTCTTGTATATCAGAAGAACCTATATATATTTGACTGCACACTGTGGCCACTATTTTCGAACAGGCCATCCATATCTCTTGACAAATTGTAACTTTTTTTCTGGAAACTGTATTGAATAGAACAGACTCAATTTTGTTATAATATATATGCAATCCTCTGACAGTTCGATGGCTCTCAGTTTGCACGAATATAAGTATCTCTTCAATAGAATGATCAATTTACGTTTAATGCTTCTTCTATGTATCTCTTTTTGCTAGCTCATTGTGTGAATGCCCTGATTGTCATCCCCATATACATATGACAGTTAAGAAGATATAATTGTTCAAGTGACTTGAGTTGGTCACCATTTGTCGGGATTGTGAAATGTGAACGCCCAAAACTCCTTAATATGATATGGAGATGGCCTGGGTGACTATATATAACTTATATGTGGATATCGGCGAATAGCAATCTGATCAATGATAGTGCATATCCGCTCGCCATCCGTGACGCAAAGGACACCAAGTGTGATTTAATTCATGGTATATCATTTGAGAAGAACGTGTATGAATTTAGTGGAAATTAGTGCCAAATATATTTATATCAGCTTTTGCCTTTTTTGACATATTTAAACCACGCCCATTAGACTCATGGGTGCATGATATACTGGCGATGATTATATGTTTGGTGGTAATCAGAAACAAAACAAATTCTGAGAATAGTTATGACTCCACATCTCTCACACAAACGACAGCAATTTGGCGTCTTTAAATCACACGATGATATTCCTCACGCGTATCATATAGGAGAATAATATATCAATTTGGTGGACATCTGGGCTAAAATTGTTTATTGAATCAATTGTTGGTGCAACGCTGACTCGAACAACGCCACATTGCGGATGTGATTATGCATTCGTTTGGTGAAAATAGGCGACAAAACTATTTCACCATATTTATTTAATGTTGCCGACCTCCCCCTTTTCTTCCCCTGACACAAACAGCGTCATTTTAGAAAATTTAAACCCGCACCATTAACTACCTTGTAAAAAGTTACATCCATTAGAACGCCTTGGTGCCATCTCGATTGTACCGCGTGAAGTTATATATAGAACGCACACAGACAGACAGAAAGACAGACAGACAGCACGATTTGATTTCTTGTATCATTTGAGAAGAACGTGTCTGAATTTGATGGTAATTGGTACTAAACATATTTTGTATCAGTGTTTGGTGACCCTCCCGTCACTATTTCGGACTCAAGCTGCACACACTAGGGCTCATTAGAGTTATAGAGATGCATATATATGAAATTGGTGAAAATTGGCGAGTATACAAATTTGTATAAAATTTAAGGTCCCCATAGGGCACCAATTTGGTGTATCTAAATCACACGATAAGATTCCTAATATCACGGAGAAGAATGTGTATCAATCTGGTGGAAATTTGCACTAAACATATAGATATAATTTTTGTGTCCCTCTCATCTCTATACACCACTGACTCGAATGGCCCCACTTGTGATATCCTTAAACCACACAATAACACTCCTGATATCATGGAGATGATTGTTTATAAGTTTGGTGATAATCGGCGACTAAACAATTTTTTTTTATCAAATTTGGTGCCAATCCGTCACCTCCCCATCTCTCACACAAAAAGCACCACTATGGCGCCTTTAAATCACACGATTAGATTCTTCGTATCATGGATAAGAACGTGCATTAATTTGGTGGAAATTGACGCTAAAACAATTGTGCATCAATTGTGGTGCCCCTGTCCCTTTCAATGCACCCCTGACTCGAATGAGGCCAAATTTGACAGATATAAGCCACACCATTAGACTCCTCATACCATGGGGATGATTTTGTATAAGTGTGGTGGCAATCGGCTACTAAACCAATTATTATCAGATTTAGTGCCCACTCCTCCCAATCTCTCATCCAAACGACAACAATTTGGCGTTGTTAACTCGCACAATTGGATTCCTTGTATCATGAGGAAGAATATATATCAATTTGGTGGAAATGGGCGCTATTTAGTTTTATTAATTTTGGTGCCCCTCTCCCCTTCCGTGCATCCCTGAATCGAACGACGCCACTTTTGACATATTTAAACCACACCGTTGGATTCTTCATATCATAGGGATGATTATATGTAAGTTTCGTGGCAATCGGCGACATAAAAAAATGCTGCCCCCCCCCCCTTCATGGCACCCCTGACGCGAACGGCGCGACTTTTGCCATATTTAAACCACACCATTAGATTTCTCATATTATGGGGATGATTATATATAAGTTTGGTGACAATCAGCGACAATTTTTGTTCTGCCCCTCCCCCATTTTCTGCCCCTGACAACAACGGCGTGACTTTAGAAAATTCTAACCCCGACCATTATCTTTCTCGTAAAAAGTTACTCCTAGTAGACCCCTTTGGCATCATCTAGATGGTCCCCTGTGAATTTCTATAGAACACAGACAGACAGACAGACAGACATTCGCAAATATAGATATAGATGTACGTAAACGTATATTTAAAAAAAAGAAGATAATACTATAATGAATCTGTCTATATTTTTCTGAGAATAGGATAAAAAAAATGTCTTTAAGTTTTTTTAATTAAAAATTACAATAAAAAAAATTCCAGACCCACCCTGCGCGCTTGTGAATGGGAGAGATTGCTAAAGATCAAAACCATTATCTATTAACGCAAGTTTTCAAGTCAATTTATATATCTCGGTAATACATGCCTATATGCACCAAGATAAGGGGAACATTTTTCATGTTGTCAAATGCAGGTATGTACGCAGGTGGCCGAATTAACTCCTGTGAGCTCAGTAAAG
Source organism: Siphonodentalium dalli (assembly GCA_032622095.1). Taxonomy (NCBI): domain Eukaryota; kingdom Metazoa; phylum Mollusca; class Scaphopoda; order Gadilida; family Siphonodentaliidae; genus Siphonodentalium; species Siphonodentalium dalli. The sequence goes on along the minus strand of CP136061.1, from coordinate 147,946,320 downwards.
CTTTACAAGTCTGTTGTATTACCAAGAGGTCTATATGGAACAGAACTCATCACTGATATCACTAATACTGATAAGCTTAAACTTGAACGCATGAATTCACCGATTTTGCTTAAAACATATTCAGGGTTTGTATCCACAAACCCGCACGGCTATGGTAGAGGGGTTTCTTGGAATCCAGTCACTCAGTTACTTCTTAACTTCTGTATCGCTCACTATGCAATATAAGTACTGACAAGGCTACGAAGCAACTTTTTTACTATTGCACAGCTGAATCTCACTTCGCAAAGGGGAGTCCTTTCATTAGAAAAGTTGAATCAGATCTTAAGGATCTGATGATTGCTCACTTGTATGAGGAATTTTCATCAGATGCAAAAGTAGCTAATAAACATCATTGGAAGTCCCTGGTGAACAACGCAATGATGTCCAACTCTAGAAACGAATGGCAACACCTTGTATCAACACAGAGTGACTTCGGTTGTTTCGCTACCGTCCAAACAAACCTACACATGCCCCACCTTTGGAAAGCATGCCACAAATACCCCAGACACAAGAAATTTTACTTTCTAATTGTGAAATTACTGTGCATGTTGCAATTCGATGTGGACGTTGTGTGCATAAGATGTGGGAAATTTATAATGATACCGTGAATCATGTTTTTAACGACTTTTCTTTTCTGATAGACTCAAGAAATGACACATGGTATCGTTTCCTCTCATATTTCCACGTAAACAGTTATATGTGCATTGATAATCTCCCTGTGGACCACTGTGTAGGAACTGTTACATCGGAAATCGTTCTATCGCCGGTTTGTGATGGTTCTTGCCTGATTTTTGACGGTTCTTGCTGATCGAAAGTATACATTTTCACGACTTTTTGACAGTTAAAACGCAATTTTGAGGCATCTAGGTGATAATTCGATTAGTGATTTTCGATCCCATAACAATCTGTGGCACCAATGAGCGTGTTAATAACGAAAAATTCATTGTGCGAGTCATAACAACGACAAGAACCGCGAATTTTGATTATTGTTTGGGTTCTCTCCTGATCGAGTCGGTTCTATCCCCATTAATCGTTCTATACGGGTAAAACTATTGCTAATATTTGCCATGGTACATGGTTCAAACTGCCAATTTTGTGAAAGTATACAAAGATAAACACAACAAACTATGCATTAAGTTGAAATTTGCACCACTTGTCATTAATTTCGACGAATTACACTGCCTTTCTATGCTTATCCAATAAGCTGTGTTACGCCTATCAAAATTCACAAAGTCGCCAGCTAGTTTGAAAAATAACGCGTTTTTGCAGGCCTGACATTTCCATGAGTCAACAGCCGGTTAACAATTATGAAATTTCATTGCGCTGGACTTCGTAAAGCGTGAGCGTAGACGGGATATATAGAGTTATCTGTCTTGTATTTTATCTCATATATATTTTGAAGACCTCTGTCTGTTTGTCTGTATGTTTGTCTGTCTGTATGTTTGTCATTAATACAAATCTACGATTCTCGACCGATCGGGACCAAACTTGGTACGTGTGTGTAGTTTGACCAGGCGGTGGACGTTGTCGTATTGGCGAGCCCGTGCGGCGCCCGCTTCGCGCATGCGCAGACGAGATCTCGGAAACGGGTGGAGCTATCGACTTGAAATTTGGTATGTGAATGTATCTTGCCCCGAATACGAATTTTATCGGGTCGCCGAGCCCGTGCGACGCCAGCTTCGCGCATGCGCAGACGAGATCTCGGAAACGGGTGGAGCTATCGACTTGAAATTTGCTATGTGAATGTATCTTGCCCCGGATACGAAATTTATCGGGTCGCCGAGCCCGTGCGACGCCAGCTTCGCGCATGCGCAGACGAGATCTCGGAAACGGGTGGAGCTATCGACTTGAAATTTGGTTTACAGACCAGATCTCGGAAACGGGTAGAGCTATCGACTTGAAATTTGGTTTTTGAATAGCCCGGACAACGTCGGGCTCATCGGCTAGTCTATTATATATTTTGGAACTTCTGTCTGTATGTATGTATTTGTGTTATAGACTCGAAAAACTGCTCGACCGATCCGACTCAAATTTGGTGTGCAGGCTTACTTTGATCCGGGAACAATATGGGCGGGTCCAATTTCACGTGCGTCCGTGTCCTTGACCTTGACCTCGCTCAAATACGCTCATATAGGCATGTTTCTGGACCTCGACCGATCCCACTCAAATTTGGTAGCTGGTTCTACTTTGATCACGGGAACAACATGGGCGGGTCCAATTTCAATTGCGACCGTGTCCTTGACCTTTACCTCGCTCATATACGCTGATATAGGCATCTTTCTGGACCTCGACCAATCCGACTCAAATTTGGTATAATGTAGGCCTACTTTGATCCCGGGAACAATATGGGTGGGTCCAATTTCACGTGCGACCATGACCTTGACCATATTCGCTCATATAGGCATGTTTCCGGGCCGATCGAACAATAGTTTGCCCAGACGGAGACGATCACAAAAAATAGCCCGGACGAAGAGGACCGGGCACATCGGCTAGTGTTGTCTATTTTCGTAGACGTATTTTACTCAACAAAAAGCCAAAAATAAGACGTTAAAAGTTAGTTGACATCCATACAATGCTCTGATTACGCAGTTTATGAAGTTTATTTCGGGCATCCGCTTGCTGGATGCTGATTATCTAGGTTAAATTCTAGAATTCTAGAATATGCAGCTATTAAAGCATATACAAGCATATATAATCTTCCATTCAATCATATTTTAGATTGACTAGGGATCTCTGATTTTTTAATAGAAAATATAAAAAGCAAAGAATCCTACAGTTACAAATATTATTATATGGATGTTAAACCTTTGGTTACTAAATACGCTGTAATGAGAAATGACTTGAATCCTATTGATTAATTTGTAGGAATTCTTAGCTATTAAGTTCAACAAGCAGTAACATATAATAAAGAGAAAAGAATCATGCAGTTACAAATATTATTATATGGATGTTAATTCTTTGATGACTAAATGTGCTATAAAGAGCAGCTACTTGAATCCTATTGATTCATTTGTAGGAATGCTCAGCTATTATATTCAACATGCAGTAACAGATTGTTTGAATTATTAGCTAAACATTCATACAAATGAATCATTAAAAATTAGTGTTATGGGTGTCTGAACCTGGCTATTACAAGGCTCATTATTATTCCTCGCTACTAACGTGTCAAGTGAGCAGGGACGTGGGCTGGAGGGTATCCAATGTTGGGGCGTCCACCTTGGAATTTCCAACCGCACCATCCCCTTGAAACAGACCAAACTCATGCACAAGGCCTGGGCTTTGGTTTTCCCCAACTGCATGACACATTATAGCTCTAGATTGTATACCATTCTGAAGTGAATTGATCAGTAGCCTTTGATTGGCCACCATGCAAACCGGGGGAGAAACTCAGGATACACGGGCCCAGTGAGAAAATGTGGATATCTGAACCTGAAAATTGCAAAAAACATATAGACTGGCTTCAAGATTCCCAAGTGTTGGAAGTTTCCAACCTGACGCCCCACCCCCACAAGATTGGAAATGTTCCCAACAGATGGAGAGAGAGATGATTTATTTTGCAAAAGAGCATACATTATTTAATACAAAGCATACTAATTAAATGGAATTAGATTATTTGTCCATTAAACCAGTTTCTTGCCAATTGGGGGGGGGGGGGGTAAATGTGATATAGAAAACTAGATCACACCTGCTCCCTACTAGTACTTCATGTCCTCCCATCATGAGTTTTGGATCAACTCTACAGAAGAGGTGTCCATTTGTATATGTCAAATATGGTTGATTACATGTTTAAAGTGTAGGAAAGTATGCAAATGTTAGTCCAAAAACGACAAAATCCCCACTATTAAATTATTGTAAAATCAAATTAAGAGAACAATTTCAACATATTGTTGGTGTTAAATTTCAAACCAATCTATTGTAAGATAAGAAATTTGTAACTGTTGAACATTTTGACCAAAGTTGGGGATAGACACCAATTAAGCACCCCCCCCCCAAGCCCCCCCCCCCCACCACCCCAAACTCGTCATAACCTATCAGTGATTCAGTTGAACGTGATTTCATAAGTTATATTCATGTCTGGGCGACAAACATGTGTAAATATCCCCCAGGCGGACTTCAGAGGAGGAAATATGATGGCGCTGGCATTGAAATATTGTCACACCTGGATCTTTCAATAATGCCCAGATTAAGTAAATGAATATAACATATCATATTCTCCTGAGGGTAGATTTATATTACCATTGGTCATTTATATAGGCGGGCATGATTATGATACTATACTCATCGGGACTTTCAATATTTTATTTCTGCCTATTAACGTCACTTAATCTCCCGTATTAGGTATTTATTGTGTTATTTCTTAATATACCTGTTCTATTATGCAAATTACATAAGCTACAGTCATTATCTGGTTTAAAATGTCAGATACACAAGACGATTTTCGGACCCAAGTGCAGAAATCGTTCGAATAAATCTCATGGACAGAACCGTCACAGCCATGATCGGTTTGAAATAGAACCGTAACACGCACCCGTGTTGATTACGAGGTCACAGCTCCCAATTATCAACCCCTATCGGGATACTTTCTCAGCTATTTTACAAAAGAATAACACGGGTACACTTTATAGTCAGTGTTTGTCTTCAGAATGCGTTTCATATTTTATACGCCACGAAAAACAAAGAAATTGCGTCCACGTGGCTTGATTTTCAGTGGTAACATGTTGATATTTACGCGTTAACTCGCTAATACCGAGTTAATTGTGGTCTATAGTTCAGGTTTCGATAACACGGCACTTCTGCAGCCTCTGTTCATTCAGGAAAGTTTAATATATTCAAGATATCTATAATTATGCGTGATTTTGTCACAAAAATGATTATTTTCAATCATCAGGAACCGTAACAAATCAGGCAAGAACCATCACACTACCGGCGATAGAACGATTTCCGATGTAACAGTTCCTACACAGTGCTGTGGACAAACAAATGCTCATGCATATGTTCATTTGGGTATATCCCAAACTCTCTCCATGGAATCGCTGATGATGTCCTGGAGATTGTCGATTTTATGTTGAGTGAAGCCGCTCAAATCTGGCACCTTTGGATGTTCGGGGATAATAGACATTAGTTCATTATAATGTTCTCTCGATTTCATTCCTTCTCTTTTTATAACCATCACTGCTTGGATATATTCCAATGTGTAATATTGTATATGCGCATGTGTTTACGGTTTTCATGCCACTATGTATGTGTGTCCATTTATATTAATGCCTTGTGTTTCTGTGTTTGTACATATATAATTGTTTGTGCATGAAATGTTTGTGTAATTCCTTGTTTATATTCTGTGTATTTTGCTTGATTATATATTGACTCTTCAGAACTGGAGGAATAAAAGATATACCGGTATATGAATATGTCTATATTTTTCTGAGAATAGGATAACAAAAAGACGTTGTTTATTTTATTAAAAATTACAATAAAAAAAAATTCCAGACCCACCCTGCGTGGGTTGGCATTTTACGCATTGCTTGTGAATGGGAGCGATTGCTACGGATCAACAGTATTATCTATTAACGCAAGGCTTTCACGTCATATTATATATCTCGGTTATACATGCCTATATCAGTTTTGTTCGGACTGTTTCTTAGGTTTGTTATCTGTCGGATGCACGAACAAAGTTTATCTGATATGAAGAGGTTAACAAATTACATGCATGGGTGCGACACAACAACAAACATGGTGGCTTCCAGACAGTGCTTACTTGCTCTTACATTTATATGTTTAATGCTCGTTAGGGTATGTATACATGCACACGTTGTTGTGATTGATTCCACTCTCTGTATCCAATTCTTTGATCTCAATCAACCAATAAATGTGGTGTGTGAGATATATACAAATTTAAATACAAATATGTGGTAAAAGCACATTAAACAGGTACATAATTATATAATAGTATTTGTAATATTAATATATTAATTGAAGGCACATGGACACCCAGAACTTAATATGGCATGAAACCAATAAGTGTCAGGGAAGATAAATAATTATAATAATATCGTTTAAATGTGTTGATTGCGGTGTGTTCTAAATTATTGCATGCACTACACGCAGCTTTATTATAGCGTTGTATAGTTGTATCAAAATATACCGCCACGAGAGCTTATACACATTCGCCAATGATATGAAAGTACACAATGATATGAAAGTACCAAATTATATGAAAGTATCCAAATGACCAGAATTGCTTCTGGATATCACGTCTCTATATTTTCAACTAGCTGATCCATGCAAAAAGTGGCATTCGCGCATTTCGAGAGCTTTTATTCAGCGACGTATATACGGACATGGGCCCTGCAAAATGGGACATATATGCCCTTTGCTGGCATTGAAACGGGAGCCTGCGCGCACATATTTTGATCTATTAAAGATGCATTATCCGAATTAGCGCTCCCAAATTACTATTGCTTTGTCTTCGGGGATAAACAATATTTGATTCGAGTCGAGGAACCCACCCATCAAAGCTCAGAGTGATAAGAAATTTGTTATTTCTCGAGATGTGTACTTATTAGTGGCCTGGAAAAAAGTCGTCAAGGCGACGGTCTCGGACAAAATTGCGGATGAAGATGGATAACTTTAAAACCAAGTGCTTTTGATATTAGAAATTTGAAAAAAATTGTTGAACAAAATGTTAATAATAACACGTTTTGGACAATTATATACTATAGTTGACTGTGGTTAGCATTAGTTTTGGGCAATTAGTCGATTCTGATAACTGAAGCGGCATTTTTAAAAATGCTATTGTTGTTGGAACTGATTATATGGAGAGCAACGAATCGGATTGAGTACCTTTAAACAGGACTCAACTTCAGCCCACTAATTCTCTTCCTTAATGTCTCCTCTAATTTTGTTCGGATGTTATCAAGAAAACAAAGTGGCCGCAATAATACATTGTTATATTCATGTGTTTATGTATCATCTGCAGGGAGCGGAGTTCCATGCAAGTTTTACATTTGTCCTCCAAACCCTTGTATGTAATGTATTCTTTATACATAAGTATAATTAAAATATGTTTAAATCAACATATCTTCTATACGACGATGACGACAACTTTCATTGAGATGAGCCATATACCTTATGAAATATAACTCACAAGGCTCGTAATTTTGGCAGGTTTCTCATGGTAATGTGATACTGGCGGTAAAGTTGGACAGCTATAATATACAAGAGGCGTGTCCGGATCCTTGCTCAGCCGAGATCACGCTATGTGCCATGTAAGTATTTTAAAGCCCCAAGTTTTATGCGGGTTTAATCATGAAATTATGCTCGTTTTTGCCCGAAACAATAAATGAGAGTTTCACCCCTCATATGTATTCTGAATACCAGTTAACAGCGTGGGTGGTGAATACTGAATGCCAATTAACATAGCGGTCAATACTGAATATCAGCTAAGAAAATGAAGAAAATATATTTAACACTGTCTTGAATACCATCTATTTTAATCGCTTTTCTAAATAGTAAATCTAATAAACTGAACCACATTAAAAAGTCCAGTCCGGCCGCCAAATCATGATTTTTGGTTAATGCGTGTTTTCGCCATTACCATTGTTTCTCTGTGGATTCCGGTGATCTAGGATATCCTTCTGAAGAATCCGGCTGCCATGACGACCGAATTGAGGAATTTGGGAAATCTGGGTAAAACAAAGATGGGGGTTTTTCACTAGAATTTTTTTTTTGTCCACATGGAGCGGGAAAAAAAAAGAAGATTCAAACCCTATAATTGCCACAGTGATTATGTTTTCTGGATCAAAATGTGTATCTTTTATTTTTGATAATGGTTTCAAAGATGGTCACGAAAATGGAAGCTTAAAATCGCGACAATCGATCTATCTCAGTTTTAACCCAATTTCCAGATGTGACCCTTAGTGTATGTAACATGATGCTAAATAGGACCTAATAACACATTTAACAAATTAATTCTTCATTCCGACAAACATAGAGGTATCGTGAGAGAGACTCTGAACTCGTAGAAAGATGACGGAGTAGAACCAATAAGTTAATTCATGGGCTAATTCATCGGTTGCCGCAAGCATATTTGATCACCATTTAACTGTTTTATTTTGTTTTTCATGACGTACTAATAGTTTTTAGATACGTACATGTATGTCATCGGTGTAAAAAAAAGTATGAACCATAGTTGCTATGTCTTTGATATCAACATCTGAAAACTGGAATGTAGTCCCACATCCGGTGAATTGGGTTCCTCTCAAACCCCAAGTGTGACCCGATTTGATACTTGCTTAATCGGGTTCATTGTCTGAACGAACCTATATAGTATATGTATAGCAACGCAGAAACGATTGCATAACGTGTCCTGGGACCCGTCCGTGTATCATCCAACCACGCTATATTGCAACAGTCGCATTATATTACGCGTAATGTCCAATCTAACATCCAGTTAATACCAACTATGCTGTCAATGAATAAAAAACATTATTTGAACGACACAGATCGTTATTTGATTGAATTAATAATACTATGCCATATCATATAGTACAACTCGTAATAAAACAAACGACATATACACATGTACATATTCTAAAATGCGAACATTATGTGGGTTCTGTCCTTGGTACTCTATACACGTGTAGAGTAGCCATAAGAACTATGAAGAAAATAATTATCACAGTTCTTTGGCTACTCAAATAGAACATTAAACATTTTCTTAATTGGACAAATAAACTATTTCGCAGTATATACCAACCAACCCTTAGATTGCTTAGATTGCGCTTGGCCTATCACCATGACTTGATAATATGTACTCCCGGCTCTGTTGATTTGCAACAGTCATCATGACTTCTGTCATTAGATGTGTCACAATATCATTTCGTACATGTATATATTTGGCAGTTATGCTGCGAATGCCAAAGAATGGCAAAATCAATGGTGAATTAGATGTTACCTCCACATATATCTGCAATGAACATAGCTATGGTCTCCAGTTATGTTGGTAGCTTGATTCAATTCAATTCAATTGACCAGTGCGTCTATAACCATAATTGGTTCCTGCACTGAAATATCTACAGATACATCGGCTAATGCCGAGACTATACTTCATGTTATCTATTACTTCCACCTTTTGCGCAGTATCTATATTCCCACGCGTTCAGTTTGAAATTGGCCTTCTTGTCGGATCCGACAATTATGGCTGTACGGGTTGCCAGCAAATTATATAAACTACATGTATTCGATGGATAATTAAAGGATTCTAACGACATTGCGGGGTTTCAGTGATTCTAAGATATTTACGTTCTGTGAACCAACAGTTGCAGTATAATGCTAAAGCAAGTCCCCATGTGGACGTTTGCAAAAATTCTTAATAAACTCTCCATTAAATGGCCATGCTGACTCGTCACTGTATCCAGTTGCTTCGATGCCCCATCATATGGTAAGGAACAAAGATGAGTGTCTGGTGTTTCGGTGAGGTATATCATAACAACATATCCAGACACAAGGAATAGGCAGTTTGCTTTTCACGATATCTTTTCGCTGACAACCAGGCAGAAGTTGAAGAGCCGTTATTGTCACTTGCTGCATTCGACATGGAGAATGACAAACCTTAGGTTATTTTTGCCCGATACTGATGTTTTTGTTATATTCTAAAATAAACTGACCAACATAAACTCAGTTATGTGCACAGTTCTGTTAGACTACAGCGAAGTGAATCTGCAATGAATCTGCTATGAAATCAGCGGTCGTATTGAAATTTAATTAATAAAACTGTATTATGGACTCTCCATGCCACAACCGAAGCAAACATGCTATAACATATCTTAGATATGCAGTCGGAGAGTTTTCTGGTGAACTCTGTGTTAGCCTGCGGTTGTGTTTGTAATTCAACTGTAGTTGCTGGGACGAGTTGGTTGTAGATAGACTATCATCACTGCGACAATCTATTGGATGAAATAACAAGAGTGGTACATGTGCTGACGCACGTCTTTAGGAGTGTGACAATCTCAACATTTCAGACGAATTTCGGGTTATGAAACGCACATATATGCAAAAACAAGAAACTGAAAAATGTCATCTGCCCTTAATGTATCTTATTAGATACAACTGGCTCGTAATTAGATATGAAATACGGTTCTAATGCTTTGCACCAAATATGTAATGCCTGTGTGTCACCGGTATTTGTAAGTTGAGTAATTATATTTCCCGGTGGCAGTACGATACCAATACAGACTTCGATTTCGATGAAGTCAAGTTGTGATATTGCTACTGAATATTCTAAATGTTTGTGTCTGGACGAAATATACGTGCCCAACTGTTCGTCAAGAATAGACAACGAATATAGCAGATCTGCCCCACACAAACTAATATAGCCGTAAAGTTGGATTTCTCTCTGTATTATGACTGCAGGGAATCTTTGCGTTCTAGTTTTGCTATTATAATGATACAGTCAGCACTTGTCCGGGTTGAGTCCTTCCGAAAAACGGGCAGGATCCTTTAAATTATATTGGGCAATTTCATGTTAGGTTTCTAAGAATCAATTCTGATATATTGTCGGTTATATAAAAAAAACTATTTGTGTTCAAACATATACACAATATGATAGTATCTAATTTATTGTGGGCGAATATATCCACCTCCTCTGCTAAATGCCGTTTGAGAAAATAAACATTTGTCAAATTTTATAATTGTGAGTTTTGGCGGCCATTTTAGCGACCATCTTGGATCAAGTAGATCAATGTCGAGTGTAATTGAATGACACTAACCATATGTTAGTCCAAGGTTAATCTAGAACCTCGAGAAGCAAGTTTTTTGTAAAATTACATTACGCATTATTTAAATTGCATTTTTTGGAAAAAAATTAGACACAAATTACAACACTAAATACAACATAATATGTTATCCAAAGTACTAGATGTCACAACTGATAAAAAGACAAGTCATACTTGCCACAGTTTATAAATAACCGAAAAATTATGTAATGGGCATGTGTGACAATTCAACAAATTTCTATATTTCGGTCGCCATTTTGACAGCCATCTTGTTTTTTTTATTATCAATTTTGTTCTTTCAAAAGGAAGAATGTATCATCGATGTAGAGATAGTTTTCTTTTTCTGTGCTAAATTTTCTTGTTCATTCAGTGCCCATTCTGCAATTGTTTGTGGTTGCCATGATGATAATTTGATCTAATTTTCGTGGTATCATTATGTTGAATTCTCCGGTATAAACAGCTATGGTTCACCAAATTTACAAATCATTACATAAGTCCATGGTCTTCCGCCAACAGGGAACACATATATTTACATATAATCACTTTTCCCCAGCATATGAGTGATATCAATGAAAATTGGACAGATTTGGGTGATTTCTCTATTTTTGGCAGCCATCTTGACCGCCATCTTAAACGAAGATGCACTGTTTTCAGTGTAATTATATGACAATTCACACATGTAAAACAGTTTTACATTATCTTCATCAAATTCAGTTATTTTTTATTAACACTCGGCTAGAATCACAAAATTGAATTGCCGTGATTCGTCATTGTTTCAGACGCGTTGATAAGTTTTCGGTTGACACTCACTCTTATAATTGCTGCACACTCTATCGCTAGGCTTGATAAACAAGAAATTTTAGGACATTCGGCGCCATTTGACAGCATGCACTCAATGGGAAGTAACTCTAAATGAACTAATCACACAAACGCATCCATAATAATGTGCTTAGTTAATTTAGTGTTACTTCCCATTGAGTCATATATGACAGATTTTGGTGCAGAAAAAAATACGACGCATTTGTAACCAGTTACTGGGTAACATGTGTGCCCTATTTTTTGGGGGGCATTTGCTGTCAACCACCAAAGTCAAAGTACACGCGCGCCAGTAATCAACTTTTACGTGCCAGGACATTAATTATAAGCGCAATTGCGCGCTGGCGACTTGCTAGGTCGATCCCTGGCAGGTGGATCTTGGCACCTTCAGCGGAAGGAACCAGAATCGAGAGCAATTTAAGTATATTCCTGGATCCTATAACCTTAGGGTGTGTCAGGTAAGATATTTTCAGGGGGTGAAAAGTGAATCCTGCGAAATCATGGGTATATAATATATGATCTTGTTTATGGATATTGTAGGAAGCTATAGCGATGGGATTTCTCGCAGGACAACACATTTCGGGTTTTCGTGGGGTGTGTATCCGCTGGATGTCTTATAGTTGCAGTATGTAACAGTTATGACCGCGTTTAATTGCTTTCGATGTTAGGTATGCACAATGGCTGGACCATGCACTCTTGGCGGGAACACAATACCTCCGATTTTTTATCCGCATTTAGAAGCTTTCTGGTGTGGTGAATGCGAAACCTGCAGTAATAAGCCGTAGTTGTTTGTAATAATTCGAAGGATTAGTTGTTTTAACGGAATTCTGAGGCGGTGAATTCATGTAACCAATATATTTTATATTATAATTTATATTTATGGCTAATAATATGATCTTGAGGGCGTTACCATTTCTGATTATGGTTTTCTTGTTTTAGGTGTCCTGCACAATGTCCCCGACTAATGGCATTAACGCATTTTAATCTGTAAATACTGCTGTCATTTGATTTTAGTTCATATAGTCGATACTACGAGGGTCACATCTGGGTATTCACAATGCACTGAGCATCGATACAGTTTATCTCAGCGTCCATGCTAAGTCAAGCAACGAAGAACAATTCTATCCAAAACAAAATGTATCATTTGGGCTTAAATGTGAAGCAGTCAACTATTTGTATAAAAGTGTCAAAAGCCCATGACGCATTTCTTCTTTATGTTTCGTCTTAACTGACCGTTTGAGCAGTGATCGATCGAGCTATGATTTTATTTGGGTTCCAGGCCTTCCCAGTCTTTCGAGCTTTGATTTTGAAGAACAGGCACGGTAGGGTACGCGCACACATGATTGTTATATATATATACAGCCATTTATATTTACAGGAAGTTTCCCTATCATGACTGCACAGGCACAAATGTCACGTTTTCGTCCATCAACACCAGCATTGTACACAGCTTTGGGAATTTTATCGGGAATGTCAGAAATCCAGCCTTGTTACATCTGCCACTATGGAAGGTGATGTACATCTTTAAAATACCGCTTGCTATATATTACATGATATATGGGATGTATGTCTGTTTTAGGGCGGGATATACTGGATTGAATGGGGTTGTGTGTCAAATAAGTGAGCAAACCAGGTGTATCTCAATTTGCTTGCCACACTGCCTTGAATTTCGTGTTAAAATCAGGTTTATCCAATTTGTGTCCGTCCAGCTCTTTTGCTGATGTGATTTAAAAATTATTTGAATGGCTAATCTCAATGAGGAGATACTTGCAGAGGTCCCTCTCATCTGATGGCATCGGCAATTATTATTGTCTATATGTGATATATGTCAGTTGGCAATAATTTAGCGCAAAGTAAAGTTATCTGCAGTACTTCGATTCTCCGACTATGATTCGACATTTCCGATTCTCGTTCGATCTTCCCAACATTGTGTCCCTAGAGCCGGATTCCTTTCACCTTGGATGACTTGGATACGTATCTCTTAGATTGGGGTCGATCTGTTGAGAAATGGCGGGCCTAGGCGGACTTACCACTGTTATGTCCAATGAAAGCATTGATATATGGATCTCATTAAAGTCGACTTTAAAGGTGGATTATCTCTTTGTAAACATGTATTATATAGTTATCGGGGTATAAAATATTAGATCTGAGTTAACAGTAACTACTATTGTTCGTTAGCTAAACAACCACACCTTTTTGGACCAGAAAATATTCGAAATAAAATGAATATAAATCGATAGAAGCATATCCGGACAGGAGTCGTTGATAAGGGGCCTGTTTGACTTCAGATCAGGAACGATAACTCTATCCGAAGTACATGACCTACTTTCTCTGCAGTACCCCCAGAGGCGTTATTTCGCTAAAATCCGATTTGGATTCTGGATTCAGATTACAGATTTGTCCCCGTACGACTTGGTTCGGCAAAAGAACAGACCACAAATTTCCAGAATCAGTAAACGAACAGACCGTAATCCTAATTTCGTGGGAATCCGATAGGGATTCGGATTCCGATTACGGACTCAAATGTTCGTAATGTAAACAAACCGAGATTTCGCCACCTCAGAGTTTAAAAACACAATAAAACATAAGAATCCGTCTCTTGTGTACAAATTATTGCAGAATATAAACGATCTATATCAAAGAATTTTAAATGCGGAGACAAATTTGTTTTATTGAATGTAAACTGGGAGAATATTACTGAAATTGGCCAAATAATAACGCTATTGATAGTAACGCTGGGGGAGCACTTCGGTTGATGGCGAAGAAATTTCAATTCATTGTTGATTGTCACTTTCATATGTCCATTTCATAATTCCATCCTTAAAATACCGCCCGAACGCATGTCGATTTCGAATTCGGCGGATACGTCACCATTGACCGAGTTCATATGCACCTGCATGGATATGTCTTCTGCTGTGTTCGTTATTATAATGTTTCTTCTTATTCAAGAAATAGTAGGATTATATGGTATCGACGGATTATCAGATACACGTATGTACTATCATCTAGTCTTAATGTTATAGCAATTTCATGTTTAACATGTTTTGTTTCGTTAAATGCAGTCGTTTTGCACAATAGTCTCTGTATAGACAACAGACACATGTTCTAGGGACGTGGCTAGAAGTTTCCTCAAATTTACGGCCAACTGCACCCCCCCCCCCTTGAACCAAACATCAATCTCACAGGTTCGCAGAATTCAATTTGCTCCCCTTGGAAATATCCAATCTGACAAACACTAAGATTGGAAAATTACCAACTTTTACTGGTTGAAAAAAATCAAACAATGAGAACAATGCCAACCTATATATGGTGTCAAATTAATGTCCAACTAATGTTGTGTCATGCATGAAATTTCCGACTGCTGGAATGTACCAAAGTTTAGTTTAGATATATTTATTTCAAATATATGTCAAATTTAGATAACACATGATATATAACACATACATTTGTTTATACATACAAAGGAATTGGGGGACAAGTACTGACTCACTTAAGGGTACCCCCTCTCCCAAATGTTATTACACTGAAAAAATAAATAATTAGTAATGGCAAAGCAACATGACTACCAAAACAAGTTGAACATATATACAGATCACTGGACACCCCCTCGATCTCCCGAGTTAGTCATAATTAAGTTTGTATATGTATTTATTTAAAATCGGGTTTGTTTGTTTGTTGCGTTTGTTGGCTTGTACGTATCATTATTTGAAACAGTTAGTCAAAATAATCCTGATTTTCCTCACGTATGAATGACTGCACAGCTTAGCAAATTGTACCAAAAATCGGGGTGGGGGTCGAGACACCCAAGCAACACCTGTCGTCACGTCCCTGTTCAACTGACAAGTTTTGTGTGTTCTTCACAACATCTTCGGAATTTGATTCAGGAGGCCTAGAGCTGTCATGTTTAGATATGCTTGCCAACATTAATAAACACACTTTAACTTGAAAAAAAAAGATGCGATTAAGTCGGATTGGCAGCAAATTATGTGCCGTGTATATACACATAGACGAAAAGCATGATTTCACAACAAACATGCACTTTATAAATATAAGATACAAATGATACTTTTGTCAAATACATGAGCCATGTTTGACGCTGGGAGAGATTTTCGGAGACCACGTGGATTTCAAAATCTGACCTAGAATCCGAAATTAGCTCCGCCCCCCGTAATCGGCTTTGGATTCTCAATCCGGATTTTAGCGAAATTACGGCTCAGTTGACTCCCGTTTAGACATATTGTTGCGTCATGATCTATTTGTATACCGGTTGGTGGCCCAATTAGCATAATTTTTAGGTCACTCCCTTTGAACGGTGTATTATCTACATGTATATCACGTGATGACCTCGCTGAACGAGGGATAGTTTGAATGTTAAAGGGACACTCGGTACTCATAAAGTGAATTTAAAGAGACACTCGGCACTCACTGTGGATGAATGTTAAAGTGACACACGACACACACTGTGGATGAATGTGACAGTGACACACGGCACTCGCAGCGAATTTTTTTTTTTTTTTTTTAAATTAAATTTTTTTTTTAAACTTAAAAAAAATTAAAAATTTCAAAAATAAAAAAAAAGAAGGAAAAACTTAAACAAAATTCCTAAATTAAAAAAAAAATTAAAAACTTCAAAAACTTAAATTGTTTATAAAATTTAAAAATAATTTCAAATGTTAAAAAAATTCAAATTTTTTAATAAGTGACAAGCGCCTATGTTTTGGGGGTACCATTCTATGGTGGCGAGCGCCATCGAAAAGAGCAACTGAACAAGAGAAGAGGAGAAAAAGAGCAAAAGAGCAAGAGAAGAGGAGAAAAAGAGCAAGTGAGCAGGGAAAAAGAGCAAATGAGCAAGAGGGGAGTGGGAAAAAAGCAAGTGAGCAAGGAAAAAAGAGCAAATGAGCATAGAAAAGAGGAGAAAAAGAGCAAGTGGGCATAGAAAAGAGGAGAAAAAGAGCAAAGGAAAAAGAGCAAGTGAGCAAGAGGTGAGGAAAATAGAACAAGTGAGCAAGGGAAAAAGAGCAAATGAGCAAGAGGGGAGAGGGAAAAGAGCAAGTGAGCAAGGAAAAAGAGCAAATGAGCATAGGAAAGAGGAGAAAAAGAGCAAGTGAGCATGAAAAGATGAGAAAAAGAGCAAGTGAGCAAGGAGAAAAGGAGCAAGTGCTCTTTTTCCCTTGCTCACTTGCTCTTTTCTCATCTTTTCATGCTTACTTGCTCTTTGTCTCCTCTTTCCTATGCTCATTTGCTCTTTTTTCCTTGCTCACTTGTTTTTAATTTTTTTTTAATTTATGAATTTTTTTTTATAGTTTTTCATTTTGTTTTTTATTTTGTTTTTTTGTTGAAAAATTTCCATTTTGTTTTAATTTTGAAAATTTTAAATTTTTTTAAGTTTTATAATTTTTTTTTAATTTTTCGCTGCGAGTGCCGTGTGTCACTTTAACATTCATACACAGTGTGTGTCGTGTGTCACTTTAACATTCATCCACAGTGAGTGCCGAGTGTCTCTTTAAATTCACTTTATGAGTACCGAGTGTCCCTTTAACATTCAAACTATCCCTCGTTCAGCGAGGTCATCACATGATATACATGTAGATAATACACCGTTCATAGGGAGTGACCTAAAATTATGCTAATTGGTCCCCCAGCCGGTATACAATAGATCATGACGTAGCAATATGTCTAGACGGGAGTCAACTGGGGGTACTGCAGAGAAAGTAGGTCATGTACTTCGGATAGAGTTATCGTTCCTGATCTGAAGTCAAACAGGCCCCTTATCATCAAAGACTCCTGTCCGGATATGCTTCTATCGATTTATATTCATTTTATTTCGAATATTTTCTGGTCCAAAAAGGTGTGGTTGTTTAGCTAACGAACAATAGTAGTTACTGTTAACAGAGACCAGAAATGTTATTGCGTAATTTTGTCACAAATAAACGTTAATTATACCCATTATCGCTTACAACTGTGGAATAAAACAATACAACCAATCAATCTGGGACATCTGACGCTCGGTACGTAGCTATAGGAATAGCCTAATGCTCTCTATCGATATATGGTATCACCCGAATGGTCTGTTCTAAAAATAGACACATAAACGGGCCCAATAAAATATTCGAAATAAAATCAATATTAATTGATAGAAGCCTTTCCGGACAGGGGTCTTCAGTTCATATTGATTATTTTATACCCACGCAACTATTTAAAATTTGTTATTTATAGAGATAATCCATCTTTAAAACATCGTCTTCTCCGGGGTCAGGGGTGTGCACTTGGAAATTTCAAGGTGGACATCCCCAACCACCCAAATGGAGACTATCTAGCTACGTACCCGTTTACAACTACTTGTTTTAAAATGATTTTACAAGTACTGTTGGGGACTTCAGAATTCCGGTCTTCTCAGTCTTTACTGTCAGGTGAGCGTCTCGACAGTCATTGTCTGTATTGTTATCGAGTTGGCACAACGACCAAATGTGTATCACAGAAACCGTTCCAAATATTACCTCGAACTTGGCCAAGGGATATGTATGCATCATTCTTATTCCAAATTACGGTAGGAATTTTGAATTTATATCAAATCCATGTTTCAAATCGACCGTTGGCGATTCTCGTAATGGAGTGATCTTTGCGCTGCCGGATAGTGAGATTGTGTATATCATAGTACAACAACTTTCAAATTTCTCTGACTGAATTGCTTTATAACCCTGAATCTATATAGAGATAGTTCGAGGAAGATATACAACATCGTTAAATGGATGGATGAATTAAAGGTACTCAATCCGATTCGACCGTCCCCATATCATCAGATTCCAACAACAACAACAACATTTTTTGAAATTCCGCTTCAGTTATCAGAATCGATTAATTGCCCAAAAATAATGCTAACCACAGTCAACTATAGTATAAAATTGCCCAAAACCTGTTATTTATCAACGTTTTGTTCAACGAAATTTTGCCAGTTGTCAAATATCTGACACAAAAAAGCGACTGGATTTTAGAGTTATCGATCTTCATCCGCTATCTGGTCAGATAAGTTCTTCTCGTCGACAGTTTACTGGGCCACTAAAATTAAAATAATACATTTAAAACATCGATATCTGATCAATCCTAGCTTTGATGGGTGGGTTCCTCGACTCGAATCAAATATTTTTTACCCCCGAAACCAAGGAAATAGTAATTTGCGAGCGTTAATTCGGATTGAGTACCTTTAATCTACATAATAGAAGCAGTCCACGATATGGTGTTTTACCGCAATTTTCTCTTATGGTTTTCCAGTTCATTTACCGTCTCGTGATTACTCTGAATACAGATGGCCACCAAACAGTGACGGCACACAGTCTTTTGTTCAATCATCTATATCAATCAGAAGCAAAAGCTGCACAGAACAATCACACCAGTGACGTTCACGACGACAGCAACCATGCTTCGTGAGTTGAGTGTTTGCTACTCTCGCTTCCGCTTTAGTCGATTAATTTAACATACAAGTATCACCAGTTGAAGATTGACATCCCCACACCAAGTACAAACGGGTGTCCGTTACTCGTAACAATAACCACAATGTAAGTGCGCTCAGTTAAATGGTATTGTACCCGAATGTTGTTGTTGGTCTCTATATTCTCTTCTTCGTAGAATAAGGTAATAAAATTTCCATTATTTGACTACCAGTATCTGATGCGTACGAAGTAATTTTACAGATGGCAGATAATATAAATCGGAATGGTAAAATAGAACCATCGCCATCGATTTATTTGTGTACAGTTTTCAGACATAAAATTATGTATTAAATAAATGTTATAGTATATGCATAGTAGTCCCAGATATACTCATTAATCGTAATTTGTACTTTATATAACATTATCAAATTTTGGTTTAAGATAATCTATTAACCCGAACGTTTATAGAATACATCTTCGACTTAAATGAATTATTATTCTGTGTATATTATCGATATTAGATTGTTGTTATTACCGCGAATTTATTGAAATTGGCGTACAGTCTCCTTTTAATTTTTTTTTTTTTTTACAATCGCGCGTCTCCAATAAACTGATCGAAATATGAAACTCATATTTTAAAACATCATGCAGTTTCTGTGCAATGTTAGCACTTTAATAACGATTTGAACAAGTGCAACGCAGAGTGTGGCATATGCCTCCCGCGCGACGCTCAGTTTAGAGATTGGGCACCACTAAATATTTGTATGGCTAAATATGTGTATGGATGGAGAATGTGTGTTATTTTCTATAAATACATCAAAGCACAACAAATTCCAATGACCTATGCCGAAGGTGTAAGCGGAAATGTTCATACAGATACAAAATTAAGAAATTCCCAACTCAAACAAGGGCTTCCAAAATGTTCAAGTCAAACAATGCCGTAATTCGGGTAAAAATGAATGGACGAAAGCCGTAGTATGTGGGTATCCTTTCCCCAAGCCCGTGTAATCACCATGCAAAAGGACAACAAAATCAGACAATTAACACCCGAGTTACAAGGTGATATGGTCGGACGGACAGGCGGGCGGACAGTCTTCATTACGGACGAACAGAGCCCTCCACTATATATATTCCCGAACCCCTACCTCCTAATAACAGAGCCGTATTTATACAGACACGGCGTTGTTGCACCATGCACAGCAACCGGTTGTTTTCTAAATTTGAACAGAACGCAAAGCGAACATGTTCTTTTGTAAAAGGTAATGGCTTCGAATGTTAACCGCGCCTAAGTATATATAACATCGTCAGAATGCACATGCAGAATATAATTCCGAATAGAATTGTCAGACATGGGCTTCAAACAGAATATCTTCTCTTTGACAGATACCACATAGAGACATACGTGTACTGTTCACCCGGATTTCATGGATCCAGCTGTGAACAACCGTGTCAGTTTCCAAACCAAGTGTGTTCGGATCCGGGTAATACTCATTGTGCATCCGGTTCGTATAATATATACATGTATGCTGGAACCATATCTATTGTTGATTGATTTGTTAAAATTACTTCTTCTGTTATAACACCCTCTTTAAAACATGCTGTTTACATATGTTAAAATATCTTCTTCGGTTAAAATACACTCTTAAAACGCTCTTTATATAATGAGTTTTAAAGAGAGTTTCTTCTGAATATCTCCGTTATTTAGCCAATATAGTCACCCCCCGTCAATTAAATCTGGATACTCATTTTGAAATACAATCCTAACATCGCGTGGCACCTGTCACTCAGGTTGAATGCCAATCGCTATCTAACTGTGAACCCAGATTCGATAATAGATATTGTTTTATATCTAATCCTTGGCGTATTGGCTGTCATTTCCATGTATTGGCACTCTTCGCAGTTTTGATTTGATTGATCGCGTACATATCAAGTCATATAATGAAGTATATATATACTGTTATCCATAAACAACTCAGTTTACCAAAGTAAAGCTAGGGTACCGTGATACTGTACTTAATAGTACTCTGGACATGGGAATAGGATGCCATTAATAAAATATGCATAATTGCTTCCATCACTCAAACGATTTTTGAAAGATCCACTTTCGCATATATGGCAATAAAGAATGACTAAATTTGTCGTGAAACATGCAGCAAACGGAATTTCCGCATTTGATATTTTTTTTCCAGGTTGGACTGGAGCACAATGCAACAGCGACATAAATGAATGCACAGGGCATCCGAACGTATGTGGGACTAACCGAGTCTGTAAGAATGTTATTGGTGGATACAGATGCGACTGTGCGCATGGGTGGAGCGGATACGACTGTATGGACAAAGTGACCAGCGCATGCACAGTGGATTGTGGGTTCCATGGCTCCTGTGTGAATATACAAGGCTCCTACAAATGTTCTTGTTCGCCAGGTTATACTGGTCATCGCTGTGAGAATAACATAAATGAATGCGAGGGTCAACATATCTGCAACAACGGAACCTGTCACGACACAGTTGGGTCTTATACATGTTTATGTTCGTCCGGATATATGGGTCATCTATGTGATATGGATTTTAATGAATGCTCTAATGGAAATACATGTAGTGGACATGGCACTTGTGAAAATAGCCCAGGGTCTTATGACTGCAATTGCATACCAGGATGGTCTTCTAAAAACTGTAGTATCGACATTGATGAATGCCACGATGATTCAACTATATGCCATCACGGACATTGTATAAACACGGCAGGTAGTTTCCGATGTGAGTGTGGCATTGCATATTCCGGACCGTATTGCGAACACACGGACAATATGTGCGGAACACATCCTTGCAATAATAGGGCCACCTGTACATCACATGTTGGAAAGTTCACCTGCCATTGCGCACATGGTTGGATGGGAACAACATGTTCAGATGACGTGAACGAATGTTTGACCCAAAAGGACACGTGTGGTCCACATGCTACATGCCATAACACTAACGGGAGCTATACATGTTCCTGTCGTGATGGCTACAATGGTACAAGATGTCTGACGCCCCCAGTTCCGTGTTGGAATAATCCATGTAAAAACCGGGGAACGTGTCTGGCACACGAAGGACTCTTTATGTGCCATTGTAAAACTGGATGGAGAGGAACTACATGCGAGATCGATACCAATGAATGTAAGGAGTCCAACAACGTTTGTAACTCGCATGGAGTCTGCACAAATACCAACGGTTCTTATTCGTGTCATTGCTCTAACGGATGGACTGGAATTACCTGTCTCATGGACGTGAACGAATGTAAAAATCACGACCTCTGTTCTCACGGAGGCAGATGTGAAAACGTGAACGGGAGTTTCAAATGTCATTGTCCAAGTACGTGGACCGGGGACACATGTCAAACAGATAATAATGAATGCCAGGATAAACACTTCTGTGGATCCCACTCGACGTTATGCGAAAACACACAAGGAGGATTCAGATGCCACTGTGCCAATGGGTGGAGTGGTGTGAAATGTTCAGTCGACGTGAACGAATGTTCTACACACAAGGACACATGCGGTCCACATGCTACGTGTCATAACACTGGCGGGAGCTATACGTGTGTTTGCCTTGATGGTTACAGTGGACCAAAATGTCTGACACCCCCAGATCCGTGTTTGAACCATCCCTGTAAGAATAAAGGAACATGTTCCCATGTCAATACACAATTCGCATGCCATTGTAAAACTGGATGGAGAGGAACTACATGCGAGATCGATATCAATGAATGTAAGGAGCACAACGATGTTTGTAACTCGCATGGAGTCTGCACAAATACCAACGGGTCTTATTCATGTCATTGCTCTAACGGATGGACTGGAATTACCTGTCTCATGGACGTGGACGAATGTAAAAATCACGACCTCTGTTCTCACAGTGGCAGATGTGAAAACGTAAACGGGAGTTTCAAATGTCATTGTCCAAGTATGTGGACCGGGGACACATGCCAAACGGATAATAATGAATGCCAGGATAAACATTTCTGTGGATCCCACTCGACGTTATGCGAAAACACACAAGGAGGATTCAGATGCCACTGTGCCAATGGGTGGAGTGGTGTGAAATGTTCAGTCGACGTGAACGAATGTTCGACACACAAGGACACATGCAGTCCACATGCTACGTGTCATAACACTGCGGGGAGTTATACGTGTGTTTGCCGTGATGGCTACAGTGGACCAAAATGTCTGACACCACCAGATCCGTGTTTGAACCATCCCTGTAAGAATAAAGGAACATGTTCCCATGTCAATACACAATTAGCATGTCATTGTAAAACTGGATGGAGAGGAACTACATGCGAGGTCGATATCAATGAATGTAAGGAGCCCAACGATGTTTGTAACTCGCATGGAGTCTGCACAAATACCAACGGGTCTTATTCGTGTCATTGCTCTAGCGGATGGACTGGAATTACCTGTCTCATGGACGTGGACGAATGTAAAAATCACGACCTCTGTTCTCACGGAGGCAGATGTGAAAACGTAAACGGGAGTTTCAGGTGTCATTGTCCAAGTACGTGGACCGGGAACACATGCAACACGGATAATAATGAATGCCAGGATAAACATTTCTGTGGATCCCACTCGACGTTATGCGAAAACACACAAGGAGGATTCAGATGCCACTGTGCCAATGGGTGGAGTGGTGTGAAATGTTCAGTCGACGTGAACGAATGTTCGACACACAAGGGCACATGCGGTCCACATGCTACGTGTCATAACACTGCCGGGAGTTATACTTGTGTTTGCCGTGATGGCTACAGTGGACCAAAATGTCTGACACCCCCAGATCCGTGTTTGAACCATCCATGTAAGCATAAAGGAACATGTTCCCATGTCAATACACAATTCGCATGTCATTGTAAAACTGGATGGAGAGGAACTACATGCGAGATCGATATCAATGAATGTAAGGAGCCCAACGATGTTTGTAACTCGCATGGAGTCTGTACAAATACCAACGGGTCTTATTCGTGTCATTGCTCTAACGGATGGACTGGAATTACCTGTCTCATGGACGTGGACGAATGTAAAAATCACGACCTCTGTTCTAACGGAGGCAGATGTGAAAACATAAACGGGAGTTTCAAATGTCATTGTCGAAGTACGTGGACCGGGGACACATGCAACACGGATAATAATGAATGTCAGGATAAACATTTTTGTGGATCCCACTCGACGCGATGCGAAAACACACAAGGAGGATTCAGATGTCACTGTGCCAATGGGTGGAGTGGTGTGAAATGTTCAGTCGATGTGAACGAATGTTTGACACATAATGACACATGTGGTCCACATGCTACGTGTCATAACACTGACGGAAGCTATACATGCATTTGCCGTAATGGCTACAGTGGTCCAAAATGTTTGACACCCCCAGATCCGTGTTTGAACCATCCATGTAAGAATCAAGGTACATGTTCTCATGTCAATGAACACTTCGTATGCCATTGTAAAACTGGATGGAGAGGAACCACATGTGAGCTCGATATCAATGAATGTAAGGGGTCCAACAATGTTTGTAACTCGCATGGAGTTTGCACAAATACCAACGGGTCTTATTCATGTCATTGCTCTAACGGATGGACTGGAATTACCTGTCTCATGGACGTGGACGAATGTAAAAATCACGACCTCTGTTCTCACGGTGGCAGATGTGAAAACGTAAACGGGAGTTTCAAATGTCATTGTCCAAGTACGTGGACCGGGGACACATGCCAAACGGATAATAATGAATGCCAGGATAAACATTTCTGTGGATCCCACTCGACGCTATGCGAAAACACACAAGGAGGATTCAGATGCCACTGTGCCAATGGGTGGAGTGGTGTGAAATGTTCAGTCGATGTGAACGAATGTTCGACACTCAAGGACTCATGCGGTCCACATGCTACGTGTCATAACACTGCCGGGAGTTATACGTGTGTTTGCCGTGATGGCTACAGTGGACCAAAATGTCTGACACCCCCAGATCCGTGTTTGAACCATCCCTGTAAGAATAAAGGAACATGTTCCCATGTCAATACACAATTCGCATGTCATTGTAAAACTGGATGGAGAGGAACTACATGCGAGATCGATATCAATGAATGTAAGGAGCCCAACGATGTTTGTAACTCGCATGGAGTCTGTACAAATACCAACGGGTCTTATTCGTGTCATTGCTCTAACGGATGGACTGGAATTACCTGTCTCATGGACGTGGACGAATGTAAAAATCACGACCTCTGTTCTAACGGAGGCAGATGTGAGAACATGAACGGGAGTTTCAAATGTCATTGCCTAAGTACATGGACCGGGGACACATGCAACACGGATAATAATGAATGTCAGGATAAACATTTTTGTGGATCCCACTCGACGCGATGCGAAAACACACAAGGAGGATTCAAATGCCACTGTGCCAATGGGTGGAGTGGTGTGAAATGTTCAGTCGATGTGAACGAATGTTTGACACATAATGACACATGTGGTCTACATGCTACGTGTCATAACACTGACGGGAGCTATACATGCATTTGCCGTAATGGCTACAGTGGTCCAAAATGTTTGACACCCCCAGATCCGTGTTTGAACCATCCATGTAAGAATCAAGGTACATGTTCTCATGTCAATGAACACTTCGTATGCCATTGTAAAACTGGATGGAGAGGAACCACATGTGAGCTCGATATCAATGAATGTAAGGAGTCCAACAATGTTTGTAACTCGCATGGAGTCTGCACAAATACCAACGGGTCTTATTCATGTCACTGCTCTAACGGATGGACTGGAATTACCTGTCTCATGGACGTGGACGAATGTAAAAATCACGACCTCTGTTCTCACAGTGGCAGATGTGAAAACGTAAACGGGAGTTTCAAATGTCATTGTCCAAGTACGTGGACCGGGGACACATGCCAAACGGATAATAATGAATGCCAGGATAAACATTTCTGTGGATCCCACTCGACGCTATGCGAAAACACACAAGGAGGATTCAGATGCCACTGTGCCAATGGGTGGAGTGGTGTGAAATGTTCAGTCGATGTGAACGAATGTTCGACACTCAAGGACTCATGCGGTCCACATGCTACGTGTCATAACACTGCCGGGAGTTATACGTGTGTTTGCCGTGATGGCTACAGTGGACCAAAATGTCTGACACCCCCAGATCCGTGTTTGAACCATCCCTGTAAGAATAAAGGAACATGTTCCCATGTCAATACACAATTCGCATGTCATTGTAAAACTGGATGGAGAGGAACTACATGCGAGATCGATATCAATGAATGTAAGGAGCCCAACGATGTTTGTAACTCGCATGGAGTCTGTACAAATACCAACGGGTCTTATTCGTGTCATTGCTCTAACGGATGGACTGGAATTACCTGTCTCATGGACGTGGACGAATGTAAAAATCACGACCTCTGTTCTAACGGAGGCAGATGTGAGAACATGAACGGGAGTTTCAAATGTCATTGCCTAAGTACATGGACCGGGGACACATGCAACACGGATAATAATGAATGTCAGGATAAACATTTTTGTGGATCCCACTCGACGCGATGCGAAAACACACAAGGAGGATTCAAATGCCACTGTGCCAATGGGTGGAGTGGTGTGAAATGTTCAGTCGATGTGAACGAATGTTTGACACATAATGACACATGTGGTCCACATGCTACGTGTCATAACACTGACGGGAGCTATACATGCATTTGCCGTAATGGCTACAGTGGTCCAAAATGTTTGACACCCCCAGATCCGTGTTTGAACCATCCATGTAAGAATCAAGGTACATGTTCTCATGTCAATGAACACTTCGTATGCCATTGTAAAACTGGATGGAGAGGAACCACATGTGAGCTCGATATCAATGAATGTAAGGAGTCCAACAATGTTTGTAACTCGCATGGAGTCTGCACAAATACCAACGGGTCTTATTCATGTCACTGCTCTAACGGATGGACTGGAATTACCTGTCTCATGGACGTGGACGAATGTAAAAATCACGACCCCTGTTCTCACAGTGGCAGATGTGAAAACGTAAACGGGAGTTTCAAATGTCATTGTCCAAGTACGTGGACCGGGGACACATGCCAAACGGATAATAATGAATGCCAGGATAAACATTTCTGTGGATCCCACTCGACGCTATGCGAAAACACACAAGGAGGATTCAGATGCCACTGTGCCAATGGGTGGAGTGGTGTGAAATGTTCAGTCGATGTGAACGAATGTTCGACACTCAAGGACTCATGCGGTCCACATGCTACGTGTCATAACACTGCCGGGAGTTATACGTGTGTTTGCCGTGATGGCTACAGTGGACCAAAATGTCTGACACCCCCAGATCCGTGTTTGAACCATCCCTGTAAGAATAAAGGAACATGTTCCCATGTCAATACACAATTCGCATGTCATTGTAAAACTGGATGGAGAGGAACTACATGCGAGATCGATATCAATGAATGTAAGGAGCCCAACGATGTTTGTAACTCGCATGGAGTCTGTACAAATACCAACGGGTCTTATTCGTGTCATTGCTCTAACGGATGGACTGGAATTACCTGTCTCATGGACGTGGACGAATGTAAAAATCACGACCTCTGTTCTAACGGAGGCAGATGTGAGAACATGAACGGGAGTTTCAAATGTCATTGCCTAAGTACATGGACCGGGGAC
Source organism: Siphonodentalium dalli (assembly GCA_032622095.1). Classification (NCBI taxonomy): domain Eukaryota; kingdom Metazoa; phylum Mollusca; class Scaphopoda; order Gadilida; family Siphonodentaliidae; genus Siphonodentalium; species Siphonodentalium dalli. The sequence continues at coordinate 147,918,577 of CP136061.1, read as the reverse complement.
ACATGCAACACGGATAATAATGAATGTCAGGATAAACATTTTTGTGGATCCCACTCGACGCGATGCGAAAACACACAAGGAGGATTCAAATGCCACTGTGCCAATGGGTGGAGTGGTGTGAAATGTTCAGTCGATGTGAACGAATGTTTGACACATAATGACACATGTGGTCCACATGCTACGTGTCATAACACTGACGGGAGCTATACATGCATTTGCCGTAATGGCTACAGTGGTCCAAAATGTTTGACACCCCCAGATCCGTGTTTGAACCATCCATGTAAGAATCAAGGTACATGTTCTCATGTCAATGAACACTTCGTATGCCATTGTAAAACTGGATGGAGAGGAACCACATGTGAGCTCGATATCAATGAATGTAAGGAGTCCAACAATGTTTGTAACTCGCATGGAGTCTGCACAAATACCAACGGGTCTTATTCATGTCACTGCTCTAACGGATGGACTGGAATTACCTGTCTCATGGACGTGGACGAATGTAAAAATCACGACCCCTGTTCTCACAGTGGCAGATGTGAAAACGTAAACGGGAGTTTCAAATGTCATTGTCCAAGTACGTGGACCGGGGACACATGCCAAACGGATAATAATGAATGCCAGGATAAACATTTCTGTGGATCCCACTCGACGCTATGCGAAAACACACAAGGAGGATTCAGATGCCACTGTGCCAATGGGTGGAGTGGTGTGAAATGTTCAGTCGATGTGAACGAATGTTCGACACTCAAGGACACATGCGGTCCACATGCTACGTGTCATAACACTGCCGGGAGTTATACGTGTGTTTGCCGTGATGGCTACAGTGGACCAAAATGTCTGACACCCCCAGATCCGTGTTTGAACCATCCCTGTAAGAATAAAGGAACATGTTCCCATGTCAATACACAATTCGCATGTCATTGTAAAACTGGATGGAGAGGAACTACATGCGAGATCGATATCAATGAATGTAAGGAGCCCAACGATGTTTGTAACTCTCGTGGAGTTTGCACAAATACCAACGGGTCTTATTCATGTCATTGCTCTAACGGATGGACTGGAATTACCTGTCTCATGGACGTGGACGAATGTACAAATCACGACATCTGTTCTCACGGTGGCAGATGTGAAAACGTAAACGGGAGTTTCAAATGCCATTGTCCAAGTACGTGGACCGGGGACACATGCCAAACGGATAATAATGAATGCCAGGATAAACATTTCTGTGGATACCACTCGACGTTATGCGAAAACACACAAGGAGGATTCAGATGCCACTGTGCCAATGGGTGGAGTGGTGTGAAATGTTCAGTCGATGTGAACGAATGTTCGACACACAAGGACACATGCGGTACACATGCTACGTGTCATAACACTGCCGGGAGTTATATGTGTGTTTGCCGTGATGGTTACAGTGGACCAAAATGTCTGACACCCCCAGATCCGTGTTTGAACCATCCCTGTAAGAATAAAGGAACATGTTCCCATGTCAATACACAATTCGCATGTCATTGTAAAACTGGATGGAGAGGAACTACATGCGAGATCGATATCAATGAATGTAAGGAGCCCAACGATGTTTGTAACTCGCATGGAGTCTGCACAAATACCAACGGGTCTTATTCGTGTCATTGCTCTAACGGATGGACTGGAATTACCTGTCTCATGGACGTGGACGAATGTAAAAATCACGACCTCTGTTCTCACGGTGGCAGATGTGAAAACGTAAACGGGAGTTTCAAATGTCATTGTCCAAGTACGTGGACCGGGGACACGTGCCAAACGGATAATAATGAATGCCAGGATAAACATTTCTGTGGATCCCACTCGACGTTATGCGAAAACACACAAGGAGGATTCAGATGCCACTGTGCCAATGGGTGGAGTGGTGTGAAATGTTCAGTCGACGTGAACGAATGTTCGACACACAAGGACACATGCGGCCCACATGCTACGTGTCATAACACTGGCGGGAGTTATATGTGTGTTTGCCGTGATGGCTACAGTGGACCAAAATGTCTGACACCCCCAGATCCGTGTTTGAACCATCCCTGTAAGAATAAAGGAACATGTTCCCATGTCAATACACAATTCGCATGTCATTGTAAAACTGGATGGAGAGGAACTACATGCGAGATCGATATCAATGAATGTAAGGAGCCCAACGATGTTTGTAACTCGCATGGAGTCTGCACAAATACCAACGGGTCTTATTCGTGCCATTGCTCTAACGGATGGACTGGAATTACCTGTCTCATGGACGTGGACGAATGTAAAAATCACGACATCTGTTCTCACGGAGGCAGATGTGAAAACGTAAACGGGAGTTTCAGGTGTCATTGTCGAAGTACGTGGACCGGGAACACATGCAACACGGATAATAATGAATGCCAGGATAAACATTTCTGTGGATCCCACTCGACTCATTGCGAAAACACCCAAGGAGGATTCAGATGTCACTGTGCCAATGGGTGGAGTGGTGTGAAATGTTCAGTCGATGTGAACGAATGTTTGACACATCAGGACACATGTGGCCCACATGCTACGTGTCATAACACTGGCGGGAACTATACGTGTGTTTGCCGTGATGGCTACAGTGGTCTAAGATGTCTGACACCCCCGGATCCCTGTTTGCGTAATCCATGTAAGAACCAGGGAACGTGTTACCATAACACGGGGTACTTCGCGTGTCATTGTAAAACTGGGTGGAAAGGATCCACATGCGAGATAGATATTGATGAATGTAAGGAATCCAGCGATGTATGTAATTATCATGGAGTCTGCACAAATACCAACGGGTCTTATTCTTGTCATTGTTCTAACGGATGGACTGGGAGTTCATGTCTCTTGGACGTCGACGAATGTAAAATACACGACGTATGTCCTCATGGAGGTACGTGTGAAAACTTACGTGGGGTTTTCAAATGTCATTGTCCAAGTACGTGGACCGGGGACAGATGCCAAACGGATAATAATGAATGTCAAGATAAACATTTCTGTGGATCCCACTCGACGTTATGCGAAAACAACCAAGGAGGATTCAAATGTCATTGTACCAATGGGTGGAGTGGCGTGAAATGTTCACACGAGAGTACTACTACGACCGAAGACAAAAAGACGACAAGTGCAAATACATTTTCTGAAAGAATTGTCACTACTGTTCGATCTATTGCGTTCAAAACCCAAGAGACGACCGAGAAGGGGCACACGCGTGGTATCAGCACAACAATTAATGTTAAGGAAAGTACAACTACTCAAGAATCGAGCAAGGCAGCTGGGAAAACTGGGGCGACTTCAACTATAAATAACATGAAGAGCACACATTCTGCAGCATCGAACAAGGCAACTGGGAAGACTGTAGCGACATCCACAACTGGAATCAAAACAGAATCGCCGACGTCACATTTGCCAACAGGTGAGATTAATATCGGATATTGAATGTGTATCTCTTCTCTGGACTTTCTGTATTGACTCGGGATTATAAATTAATAATTAATAATAATATATATATATGCAATGAACACTCATACTGAATCCGTGCCTCTATAATTCTGATATAATATTATTACTCTTTTTATTTGAATTATGTGTTTAAATCGTCGTCGTTCGAAGTAGAGCAACTTAATTTTCAAGTTTAAAGACAGAATATAATAATTGACCGTGATCACAATGTGTCTAAAACTACTTGATATACTAATAAATGTGCCTATATACATACCACGAATACTTACGAAAGCATGGCACTGTATCGGCTATTTTCTACGTTCAGCACATATAAGTCAGCGAAACGCTCTTTATTATTACCATATAAGGAAGAAACTAAAAGGAAACTCTCGCTATTGTTCACGCCCACATGTATGTGTGTTGTTAATTGTGGTGTGTTTAAGATCGACGTGAACGATTTGCTTTCGCTAAGTGAAGACTTCTAGGCCACAGGATATGTTTCGTAGCTTGTCGAATTTAGATTATATGGGGGCTTCTGCAGAGAGATAGAAAGAGGGTGAGCAATATAGACGGAGAAGGGAAGAGACATATTGAAAGAGATATATAGATAGAGAGGAATTATAGGGGAGATGGAGATACACAGAGAAAGAGAGGGAAGAGACAAAGTTTAATACCAGACTGCCAACATGCATTCTTATGAAATAACAAGGGATATATAGCTAGATAAGAACACCTAAAAATCATTCTAATATAGGGCTGATCGAGTTCGCATGTTTTTTTTTATTGATTGTGATGCGAAATAAATGAAAATCGTCATGAAATTAGGATATTACGATTATATGGATTGGTTATTGCGACTTCGTTTGCCCACCAGTCTTGATTTTACTGTTGGAGACAAAGCCACAAATAGTGTTCACAAAACACATTTTAAAACGTATTATGTATCTGTCGAAATAATATCCAAAAGGAGTCACAAACCACAGTACAGAATGAAACTAAATTTGATATATTCATGCAGTTCCCTCTTCGGACTTGAGTTTAAGTGACTGATTAATGAGCTCTGACATAATAGGGAGGTTTAGATTGAGAAGTCTAACTTCGCACGTCAAGAAATATCAGATTACTTTATGAGTCGTTGTGTTGTGGAATATCGTGACCAACCGTAGAACTACAGTAATGCCCTAAATAATCGACTCCTTAACCACAGCAGAATTATGGGTAACTTTTAGTCGGATTTAGTCGGAAATATGGCTTGTTGCCATTCATCGGAAAGCTCTAAGTGATTATACTATGGTCATGGAGTCGATTATTTAGGGCATTACTGTATAGTGTACTGATAAACTCGGCACGTCACGGAGTTTGAATTGTTACGCGCGAGTAGTGGGCGTATTTAATTATGACTTTAGTGTGGCATGTTTCGAGTCTCATTGACATTACTGACGACATAAGCTCACATAATTAGCCCCTAAACCCGGCCTCATTTTTTTTAGTAAGACACACGTGTACTGTCGGTACACGCAGTGACGTAAGAGTTTATAGCGCAATGATGTCGATGTCAATGCCGGAACTTTGTTATTAAAGGTACTCAATCCGACCAGAGGGTCCCCATCTCAACAGATTCCAACAACAACAATCCGATCAGAGGGTCCTATATTACTATTTCTTTGGCTTTGGTGGTAAAAAATATTTTCGAGTCGAGGAACCCATCAAACAAAGCTCAGAGTTATTAGATATTGATTTTTGAAAATTCTTATGTTCTCGAGATGAGTACAAATAATTGCCGTCAATTTCGTTTCCTGCTCGAGATTTGTACACCAAAACTCTATTCAAACAGACAAGGATGGATAACTCTAAAATCAAGTGATAACTAGAATGCACTCAGAGAGATGCCAACGTGCGCAAAAATGTAATAAACAATAATTAAAAAAAATAATTTCACTGTATTTTACTTAATTTATTTAATTTAATTTAATGTTAGCAAAAACAGACAATTACCATTTCTCATTTCATCACAGATAAAAGGCAAATTACTATATTAATCATTTAAGTAATTAAAACCAATTCCATGTTGCCGAAAGGATGAGACTTTAATATCGATTAAATTTTTTTCAGCGGCATATTTTCATTTTCATTTTCCGATAGTCAAAGTTGACCAAAGAAGCAATCATAAGAAATAATTAATACCATTTGTGTAAATATTGATAGCAGCCAATATTCAACAATAAATATCAATAATTAATCAATAATTAATCAATAACGATCATTTTATGTAATAATAAACTGTTCAAACGGTGTTTGTGTCAACAAATGCGTTTTGTTTTGTGTTACGTCATTCGTCGTATTTGACCCGGAACTCGGCTTTACGAAATCGCGTTTTGAATGTCTCTCTTTTCCCGCACGATAAAAAGAGGTCTTCGCACGAACCAAAAAAAATGATAAAACTTCCCAATTATAAGTAAAAATACCCAAATGAAGGAGTCTATGTCATATGTATGTCTATGTAGGTCCCGCATGAGTCTATAGACTCTTTGGTGTAGAGTTCTGATGGAGAAAATGTAGGTTGATCTATTTTTGTCATAACTCTGACGTATTTTGACCTGGGAGAAAAAATCGAAATCGAGGCTCACTACGAGCATGCCAGTTTTAAATATAGAAACAGGGAATCCGGACAAATGGCGATATCGGCGACAAACAAATAATCGAAAACAACACCTAAGATAAACATAGCAAAAACGCGGCACAGTAAAAATGTCAGAACGCCACGAGGTTTTACGTCGTTTTTGGTGACGTCATGGAGTGAAACGGAGTAGGGTGACACCAAGCTACCAAGCTACGAATCTGTCTGATCGCCATACTGTTGCGCGAGCGCACGTAATAACTAGAATGCACTCAGAGAGATGCCAACGTGCGCAAAAATGTAATAAACAATAATTAAAAAAATAGTTTCACTGTATTTTACTTAATTTATTTAATTTAATTTAATGTTAGCAAAAAAAAGACAATTACCATTTCTCATTTCATCACAGATAAAAGGCAATTTACTATATTAATCATTTAAGTAATTAAAACCAATTCCATGTTGCCGAAAGGATGAGACTTTAATATCGATTAAATTTTTTTCAGCGGCATATTTTCATTTTCATTTTCCGATAGTCAAAGTTGACCAAAGGAGCAATCATAAGAAATAATTAATACCATTTGTGTAAATATTGATAGCAGCCAATATTCAACAATAAATATCAATAATTAATCAATAATTAATCATAACGATCATTTTATGTAATAATAAACTGTTCAAACGGTGTTTGTGTCAACAAATGCGTTTTGTTTTGTGTTACGTCATTCGTCGTATTTGACCCGGAACTCGGCTTTACGAAATCGCGTTTTGAATGTCTCTCTTTTCCCGCACGATAAAAAGAGGTCTTCGCACGAACCAAAAAAATGATAAAACTTCCCAATTATAAGTAAAAATACCCAAATGAAGGAGTCTATGTCATATGTATGTCTATGTAGGTCCCGAATGAGTCTATAGACTCTTTGGTGTAGAGTTCTGATGGAGAAAATGTAGGTTGATCTATTTTTGTCATAACTCTGACGTATTTTGACCTGGGAGAAAAAATCGAAATCGAGGCTCACTACGAGCATGCGAGTTTTAAATATAGAAACAGGGAATCCGGACAAATGGCGATATCGGCGACAAACAAATAATCGAAAACAACACCTAAGATAAACATAGCAAAAACGCGGCACAGTAAAAATGTCAGAACGCCACGAGGTTTTACGTCGTTTTTGGTGACGTCATGGAGTGAAACGGAGTAGGGTGACACCAAGCTACCAAGCTACGAATCTGTCTGATCGCCATACTGTTGCGCGAGCGCACGTAATAACTAGAATGCACTCAGAGAGATGCCAACGTGCGCAAAAATGTAATAAACAATAATTAAAAAAATAGTTTCACTGTATTTTACTTAATTTATTTAATTTAATTTAATGTTAGCAAAAAAAAGACAATTACCATTTCTCATTTCATCACAGATAAAAGGCAATTTACTATATTAATCATTTAAGTAATTAAAACCAATTCCATGTTGCCGAAAGGATGAGACTTTAATATCGATTACATTTTTTTCAGCGGCATATTTTCATTTTCATTTTCCGATAGTCAAAGTTGACCAAAGGAGCAATCATAAGAAATAATTAATACCATTTGTGTAAATATTGATAGCAGCCAATATTCAACAATAAATATCAATAATTAATCAATAATTAATCAATAACGATCATTTTATGTAATAATAAACTGTTCAAACGGTGTTTGTGTCAACAAATGCGTTTTGTTTTGTGTTACGTCATTCGTCGTATTTGACCCGGAACTCGGCTTTACGAAATCGCGTTTTGAATGTCTCTCTTTTCCCGCACGATAAAAAGAGGTCTTCGCACGAACCAAAAAAATGATAAAACTTCCCAATTATAAGTAAAAATACCCAAATGAAGGAGTCTATGTCATATGTATGTCTATGTAGGTCCCGAATGAGTCTATAGACTCTTTGGTGTAGAGTTCTGATGGAGAAAATGTAGGTTGATCTATTTTTGTCATAACTCTGACGTATTTTGACCTGGGAGAAAAAATCGAAATCGAGGCTCACTACGAGCATGCCAGTTTTAAATATAGAAACAGGGAATCCGGACAAATGGCGATATCGGCGACAAACAAATAATCGAAAACAACACCTAAGATAAACATAGCAAAAACGCGGCACAGTAAAAATGTCAGAACGCCACGAGGTTTTACGTCGTTTTTGGTGACGTCATGGAGTGAAACGGAGTAGGGTGACACCAAGCTACCAAGCTACGAATCTGTCTGATCGCCATACTGTTGCGCGAGCGCACGTAATAACTAGAATGCACTCAGAGAGATGCCAACGTGCGCAAAAATGTAATAAACAATAATTAAAAAAATAGTTTCACTGTATTTTACTTAATTTATTTAATTTAATTTAATGTTAGCAAAAAAAAAAGACAATTACCATTTCTCATTTCATCACAGATAAAAGGCAATTTACTATATTAATCATTTAAGTAATTAAAACCAATTCCATGTTGCCGAAAGGATGAGACTTTAATATCGATTACATTTTTTTCAGCGGCATATTTTGATTTTGATTTTCCGACAGTCAAAGTTGACCAAAGGAGCAATTATCAGGGGGGGGGGGGGGGGGGGTCGTATGGCATTTTTTCCCTTTCGATCATTTTTTGTACCCACCCACCCCCACCGCCAAATTTTTTTCCGTTTTCGGCAGTTTTTTCCGACCATTTTTTGACACCTTTTAACACTAAAACAGAGATTTGCGGGGGAAAATTCACTGTAAACAGCTGTATATGAACTTCTGTGCATACTATTTATCATGGATGTTAACATGGACATGTAAATAGGAATGAGTCATTTTGAAGTCATTCGGCCAAAAAAACATGGCCGCCAGCGGCCATCTTGGATTTCAAAATTTGCAACAAAATACAACACGATAACTGCCTGCAGTTTACCAGTTAGAATTACATTATTTCTCTCATTCAAAGTGGTTTTGAAGCCCAACTCATTGCCAAAACACTAAAAAACAAGCAGGAATTTTTTTTTTTAGTTCCGGAAAAAATTGCTTGTTGGTGGCTTTGACCACCCACCCACCCCGGCATACGTGCCGGAATTTTTTTTTCACCCCCCCCCCCCCCCCCCTGCAATTATAAGAAATAATTAGTACTATTTTTGTAAATATTGATAGCAGCCAATATGCAACAATAAATATCAATAATTAATCAATAATTAATCAATAACGATCATTTTATGTAATAATAAACTCTTCAAACGGTGTTTGTGTTAACAAATGCGTTTTGTTTTGTGTTACGTCATTCGTCGTATTTGACCCGGAACTATTCAGCCTATTGCGTCGAATTACGAAATCGCGTTTTGAATGTCTCTCTTTTCTCGCACGATAAAAAGAGGTCTTCGCACGAACCAAAAATGATAAAACTTCCCAATTATAAGTGAAAATACCCAAATGAAGGAGTCTATGTAGGTCCCGAAGGAGTCTATAGACTCTTTGATGTAGATCGATGGAGAAAATGTAGGTCGATCTATTTTTGTCATAACTCTGACGAATTTGACCTGGGAGAAAAAATCGAAATCGAGGCCAACTACGAGCATGCCAGTTTTAAATATAGAAACAGGGAATCCTGACAAATGGCGATATCGGCGACAAACAATAATCGAAAACAACACATAAAATAAACATAGCAAAAACGCGGCACAGTAAAAATGTCAGAACGCCACGAGGTTTTACGTCGTTTTTGGTGACGTCATGGAGTGTGACACCAAGCTACCAAGCTACCAAGCTACGAATCTGTCTGATCGCCATACTGTTGCGCGAGCGCACGTAATAACCCAATTTTGACTGAGATCTGGGCCAGAAAGTATTCCCGCTAATGAAAAATAATAGATTTCTAAAATCGATATCTAACAAATCTGAGCTTTGATGGGTGACTTTCTCGACTCGAATCAAATATTTTTGACCCCCGAAGCCATTGAAATAGTAATTGAGAGGAGTTTTATCGGATTGAGTACCTTTAAGTTAATTAAAATATAATTATGATATTAATAATATCATGTCTTGGGTTATTTAATGTTGACCGTGGTGTGGTAGAACAATTTCGTTAACATTTTCGAGTTCGTTTTTCCTTGGTAAAATGTGATTATGTGATAAAATTGCATGATCTCAAATTCGTCGCAATTATGTACAAAAATGTACTTCGTCCACTAAATTCGATTCGAGTATCGCTAAAGCTCGCTTTTACTGAACCCTGTTAATAAATTTTGTGTAGAATTTTTACTCATTAGAGATCCTCTATTTATGTTGTCCGGATTTCGTTTGGAAATAGAACATAACCTGGTAGGAGAATTTATAATTATTTAAATCTAAACCTCTCTATTGTGCGCTACATAACTTCGACATGTAGCGGTAAATCATCGACATATTGTCGCTTCCTTTGATAAATTATAATGTGGGATTATAATTTTCTGTATCATAGGAATGGGGACCCCTTTTCAAAAGCTTACTTAATTCAATTACAAACTTACTATCTCACCCCTGGTTAAGTGAGTCTTCCAATGTGCTATGATGTTGGTGTGTCCTGTTGAATTGCGATGATGCTGGTAGGGAAAACTGACCATGTTAAGAGAATACCGTTATTTGTTATAAATTTGTTATGTGTGCGGAAAATCTGAACACACCCAGGAAAAGCCATATGTGTATGAAAAATTCAAAGCATATATATTGCGAAATATTTTAATACTGGTTGTATTATTTGTAGAAAATAGACTATAATATAGATGGCGAATCACGTCGTTTTGAAAGCACCAGTGTAACCATTATTATTTTTTTTAATATATATGTTCTTGGATGTTTCATGTAGAAACTGCTTTTTCTCAAATCGCTCGGATTAGCCAAACACCGCGACAATGACAACTTTAGAAAATATAACAGTACGTTTTCGTAGCGGCATCAGTTTGGCCTACCAGCATGCATCGTAGCAATTCAGTACGAACCACCAACACCTTAGCAGGACCACTTGACATCTTCAACAGTACTCTACAACTCCTTTTATTCAGTGGGACCCGACGCAGATATCGTTCTTCATTTTACGTCGGACGTAACTCCAGAACAGATTCTAGCAATCAACAGTCACTTAAAAGAATTTATACAGGATCAGATATGCAAGCTTTATGGATCGACGCCAAACTATCAGGATCTTACGGACCTACATCAGAGGTATATCTCCCATGCTTCCATCTAGTAGCTGTCGTTGGTTATTTTATGTCCGTCTTTGTTAAATCTTAAAGGCCCATTTAATTTTGTATAGTGCCTTCATATACGGTTTTAATAACAATTTATGCCATAAAATATGATTATAATAATATAATTCATCACCATTTGAAACGTTCGTGTCTCAGAAGATGTCCATAGAGAAATCTAAAACAGCTAAAATCATAGATTTCCCCCGTTATGGCTCCCAGAATGCAATCAGAATTCAAACTAATAATGTATTTCCAATGGAAGTAGAATAACTCTATATTTTAAGATATAGAGTTATTCCCCTTCCATTGAACAAAATGAAATTTGATCACAGAACACAAGTAGATATCTCAACAAAAACGAAAAGTTCACAGTTTATTACACCGATTAAGTAGACAATACAATGTTTTGGGGCTTCCTCTTTCAAATGTATATAACATGACATATATCTGATATAAAATTATCTGGGGGTTCGAAAATTAAGTGGGCCTTTATGGATTGCGTATCTCTTCCTTGAACGTTTTGTATAGATTCGGCGGTGCAAAATGATAATTATGAGTCAGGGAAACCATGCAATGAACTGGAGCTTCTGTCACCAGGAAATTACCATTGGAATGTCATCCAGATTTTGACCTAGCTCTTCTGAGCTGTCAACATGGTTTCGGACAAAATTGCGGATGAAGATGGATAACACTAAAATCAAGTGGTAATACCAGGGGGGGGGGGGGGGGGGGGGGGTCGAAAAAAAATTCCAGGCACGTATGATGGGGTGGGTGGGTGTCTCTCGGGTCCGAAAAGCAGTTTTTTCCATGTGCCAATTTTTTTTCCATTTCTGCTATTGAGTCTTATTTTGATGTGTTTTGAACAGAAACAGGTCATATATAGTCATAAAATCTTAACATATAAATTGAAGGCCAGCCGGGGCAGCTTGAACAATTTCAAATTGTTTTCCAAGTCATGTGGATCAGCTTGTAATGTTAATCACAGTAACAAAGATTTTATCGTCACTGATATCGTGAGCAAAAAAGAAGTGAGATTGGGCTATCCATCCATATGTTATTCCCAATTATTACGAAGCCTATTACTTCAGGCAGTGGCTACCAGCTTGCCATTACACGCTATAACATGTTTCCTCAGTTCTGGTTTCGGAGATGCCCCAAGAAGAGTCATGCGGGTATATAATGGTTATGTTTGGTATTAGCATTATTCTTCAAACTGGGATGAACAGTTGTATTTCCACATGTTTTGATAAACAATTTGGTTCAAGCAATATATCACACACCAAATATCAAAATATCAAATAATCTGAAATGTGTTGTACCATGTAGTCTGTAGAATACTCAAATGTGACTATGTGACTAGATCATGTGACTATATATTATGAAAATGAATGTTAATAAAAACTTTGGCACTCCCTAGAAATGTGATTATGTTGACACATTTCTTGATTAATGACAGTTATATGATAAATTCAAATAGTATCGTTATCTTCATTATGCACTGTTCTATTAAAATCTCGCGCAATAAACTATTTAGGGGGTGGGTGTCCAAAACTGACCGGAAAAAAAAGGGTGGGTGTCCAAAATTGCCTGGAAAAAAGGCCGGAAACGGAAGAAATTGGGTGGGTGGGTGGTCCGAGGCCGGAAAAAATTAAAATGATCATACGTTCCTGGAAATTTTTTCCGACCCCCCCCCCCCCTGGTAATACGGCCAAATTTCGTGAAACTCAAGTGATAATATATACGGCCATATTTCGTTGAGCAAATTATTTATAAATAACACGTTATGGAAATTTTATACCATAGTTGACAGCTGTTAGCTTTATTTTGTTGCAATTAATCGACCATGATAACTAAAGCGTATTTTGAAGAAATGTTGTTGTTGTTGTTGTTGTTGTCTCTGCTGGAGGTGTCAATCGGCTCACCGATTTTAACCTCTGTTACAGGACCAATTTATATAAAGTGCAAAATATAAGCAAAATTAATATTAAATTATCACTGAACTAATGCGCGTAACATGCGACGCATGCAGAGTAAAACATATTTAAAAGAGTTAATGCCGCTGCGCCGGTTGCTGCATCGCGTCGTCTCGAGTCATTCATATAATGCAATTGGAATTTATAGGCAAATATATAGTCCCACGTATATCCGGTATTTATTTGGGAAACATATCATTTACCGACTGTTAGAAACACCATTATATATATCAGTACTTTTATCATTTAATTATGATGTCACGAGCGTTTTCCTGAATTTACAAGAATCTTGTAGGTAAAACTTGGTGCTTTAACAACATCGAAATCCATGAGAGCGTATCGACCCTGTTAGCATTTTTTATCATGTTACCACCCCCAATTTACCAGTAACTTTTTAATATTTTTTTTTTCGATTTGTAATATTATGTGCTTTTGTATTTCTTAGTAATGTCTCACTTATAGTTTTACGTTTTTTGTTGATATCCAAAATTATGTCTTATATTTGCAATTGTATTTTATGTTTAACATGTCAAGCATTTTAGAGCATTTCGGTGGATTTTAAGTTATACAAACTATTATTTATTTATTTATTTATTTATATTGCCTTTACTGTGGGTGAGATTTAGGTTAAAGGGGTACTGTACGCCATTTTCATTAAATTTTCGGTGACAACAACGATCTAATATCGATAATATATAGAAACATAAGTAATTTGAGTCGAAGATGTATTCTGTAAACGCTCAGGTTAATAGGCTATCTTAAAATTTAATAATTTAAAAGTTAATAATTTGATATAAATTGAATTTATGACTGGAGCCATAAAATGGCGTCAATTAAATAACGAATTACCGTAATCAAAAACAGTAATTGAGGGATACTGGATTGTTAAACCGATCGCACACACGATCGCTTAAAATATTATGATGATACTGGGAGAACACTCAAGCCACTCACTGACTAGCGACGATACAATAACTTAAATGATTATATGGGACTAGTATGCATATAATATAACTTTTATTTGATTCATTTGGTTGAAAACTTTACAAAAATTACTCGACAACGACAATTTGTATTTTTGCATTCCGGTAAATTTGTCATCCGTAACACGACTTCGTACTCAACAGACTTTCAAATAATGGAAAAATTGTTACCTTATTCTCCGACTCGGAGACTATAGAAACCAACAACAACATTTGGCGTACAGTACCCCTTTAACCATACCCCAAGATAGTGTTCTCAATGCTTTCAATTTTATGCTATACTAAACTAAAGGTTGTTCATATAGTTGATATAATTCATATCATAAATTGCAATAGTTCTGCACACGGATTATGCAATCTCACCTGTGGTTGAGTTGGCAACGGCTGCAAGTCTCCACTGTTTTGCTATCATGTTGGCTCGTTTTGAGTGTAAAATTAAAGATTCCTCACATGGTGGAAGTGCAGAAAGACCAAGTACCTTCTGCTGATTCTCGAACTTCTTCTGGAACATTATCCGCTTAGCTTTATTCACTTTTCTCGAACGTCGATCATATAAGGCACATGCTAACTCCTTGAGTGTAGTAAGCGTGTCAATGTCCAAAACCCAATTCGTTCCTAAATATGCCATGACTTCCATATATTTTGATCGTCTTTCCAGCAACTTCCAGACAAGTTTTTATAACTTTTTGGAAGGTAATCATTACCCGTGAAGGAATGGAACCTAATAAGTGCATTCTTCTGTACATTTGACATCTCGATATCACTGACTTGAATCACCTGCCCATTAGCATCAAAATTTATTAACTATTATCAAGGGGAATCATTTAACGTTTCCTCCATCGTGCATAAACGCCATCAAGATGGAGAACTCTCTGACATGACCTCTCTATCGATTAATATATCATTGAGTTATTGTGGAAAGCAACAAATAACTTTTATTTGATTCATTTGGTTGAAAACTTTACAAAAATTACTCGACAACGACAATTTGTATTTTTGCATTCCGGTAAATTTGTCATCCATAACATGACTTCGTACTCAACAGACTTTCAAATAATGGAAAAATTGTTACCTTATTCTCCGACTCGGAGACTATAGAAACCAACAACAACATTTGGCGTACAGTACCCGTTTAAGTTTGCGTATTTTGTAGTTAGGTACTTTGTATATAATTTTATCCATTCGTTATTTACTATTATTTTAGGATGGGTGCCATGTCTGTATTGTAAGCGCATTAAAGCTAATTTATTGTATAATGCGCTCTAAATGTATCTATAATAATAATAATATAGCCTGGGTAATAATGGGTGGGTATAGCTCTACACATGATTGTTTCCGGTGGCGAATAGTAAGAACACGCAGATTCTATTTAAAAGCTATATTGGTCTCCACATTGTGGTCAGTGTGAGTAGTACGGGGGGGCTCGCTGGCGCCACATCTAAAAATAGATTTTTTGGCGGGTAAATTGTTTGTACTAAAATATTCCAATTTTTTTTTTCAAAACCAAATTTTTTTTCCCAAAATTTTCAAAAAAAGTTTTTAAAAATCTCAATTTTTTTTAACGAGTTTTCGGTCTCTTACCCAAATATCGGCCGACTATTAAATGTCGAATGTTTTTAAATTATTTGCGTGTAATATCTTTTGTTATTGGCCAGCTATTTTTGTTCAAACAAATTTTAAATATTTTTCATGAAACTCTGTTAATTTTATTAATCGAAGTTTAGAAATAGCTTTATACCAATTATATGTGTATGGACTGGTCCGAGTCACTGTATTTTTGGTCATTGTCACTATAGGTATGAATGCATACATTCCAGTGTTTATCATCAGACGCGATGTTTAGAAATAGCTTTATACCAATTATATGTGTATGGACTGGTCCGAGTCGCTGTAATTTTGGACATTGTCACCATCGGTATGAATGCATACATTCCAGTGTTTATCATCAGACGCAGTCTCGTCTATTACATCATATAATTGTCTCCACAATACCTGAAATAATTTGACACCATTACTCTTACATAAATAATAAAGAGCGTTTATTCTTTACTTCTCTATCCCGATGAAGTTATTGAGTATATGACACGTGTGCATTAGCGCGAATTATTGGAACAATTATTGAGATGTTGTACTATTTTGAAAGCAGTCACGAGCGGACGAAGAGTGTGATGCCAAATTACTACCCCCCCCCGAATGAACTGACATATTCTATGGAAAAAAAATTCAATTATGTACACACACATAATCACAAGCGTCATTGGGGTAACACTGTATAGGTCGAAAAAGAGTGACACCTTGGATAAATTTACCAAATGACTGCTATTATATCTGTTGACAGCTATGAGTGTTTCGACTAGTTTGATGTTAGCTCTCACTCGCGTGTCTGAACATCATTACCTGTTTAACGGGATATGATCACGTAAGGTTGATAAGCTGTGTCATTGTTAGCATTAACGCGATAATTAGTTATCAAAAATATGCATACATAATACGTACATGTGCTAATACGCTCAATAATAGAAGTTACTTCGGTGTCATTGTTATAACAACATTACATAATAACCACTTATCGACCTATTCATACTTACGCTCATATAAAATCTTATATAATGTTACCTCATCGGTGCTAACTATGTTAGGTAGTTATGGTATACAAATATCTATGACGAAGCTTCCTTTTATGCATGTTCAGACACGCTTTCAATTAAGTTATCGATAGCTTGTCTGAACATCATTAGTTGTTTAACGGGTTATGATCACGTAAGGTTGATAAGCTGTGTCATTGTTAGCATTAACGCGATAATTAGTTATCAAAAATATGTATACATAATACGTACAGGTGCTAATACGCTCAATAATAGAAGTTACTTCGGTGTCATTGTTATAACAACATTACATAATAACCACTTATCGACCTATTCATACTTACGCTCATATATAATCTTATATAATGTTACCGCATCGGTGCTAACTATGTTAGGTAGTTATGGTATACAAGTATCTATGACGAAGCTTCCTTTTATGCATGTTCAGACACGCTTTCAATTAAGTTATCGATAGCTTGTCTGAACATCATTACTTGTTTAACGGGTTATGATAACGTAAGGTGATAAGCTGTGTCATTGTTAGCCTAAACGCGATAATTAGTTATCAAAAATATGTATACATAATACGTACATGTGATAAGACACCGCACCAATGATGTTATAAGAACTGTAGGTTTTTATAATATTACAGGTTGCAGTGTCATCCTGGTAATTCGTTTACACCAGTTTTTTACATGTCTCTGAACATTAGAATGGTCCTCTGTATCTTCACCGAAGATATTCGTTCCTGCCATAACTCTGTGTGTTCTATTTGAGCTTTTTTCCACAGCCTCTTCAGCCTACACGTTCTCTTCCATCAACCTTATCAGACCACACTTCCGACCCATATAAAGCTGATCTACACACGCCTTCCATAACAAATGTTTACTTATGATGTATATAAGAACTGTATAGCTACTAATAGGACACAGTGAAAAAAAATGGGGTCAACTAACCATAGCGCCATACCATTTGAACCTTGTTCTAGTATTTGCATCAATGGACCAACTGGTTCTGGTAAGACGAGATGGGTCTACAGATTCCTTCAAAATCTTAGTGGAATGTATTCTAGAGATCCACCTAAGAAAATAATGTACTGTTACGGTATTTATCAAAATTTCTATGATGAAATTGAATCATCAATCGAAAATTTGGTCATGCATCAAGGATTACCTACCCAAACAGAAATCGAAGAATTTGCTGATGGTAAACATAATATGTTAATATTAGACGACTTGATGCATCGTATTATTGACCAAAAAGAGATTTAATTACTATTTACGCAGCAAACTCACCATCGCTGTCTTTGGGTGCTATTTAGTTCACAAAATGTATACGCACAAGGCAAGGCGGCGCGAACTATAGCCTTAAACACAGGATATCTAAATTTGAGGGATGGATCACAAATTTCCACATTTGGTAGACAATTGTATCCCGGTAAATCTAAAGTACTCATTGATGCATACAAGGATTGTATGAAGAAACCATTTGCGTATCTTATAATAGATATGTCCCCTCACACTGAGGATAAATACAGACTACGAACAGACATATTTCCCAACCAAGACCCTATAATTTACGTACCTACTACGTAATAAGAAGGGGACAGTATCGGAGCTGAGTCGCGACGATAAAATGAGTCGATTATTACGTAAGGAGTTAAATTTTGTCAGAATATTGACATCAACCCAATCAAGATCTGAACGAAATGCATTATTGACATCGATAACTAATAATCAGTTGAAAGTTCTAGTCGAAATTACGGTCAATTTACTACATGAAATTTTAACAGTTACAGTTCAACAAAAAGCTAAATTACGGCGCTATAAATCATTTTATATATTCTTGGGTGATAAATCTGTGAGCTTGTTGAGGAAAAGAAAAAGTGTGAATAATCACTCACCCGCCATTGCTTTGATGTTGAACATCGTTGAACCTAAGTTGAAACAGTTTTTGTGATGGAGTCTGTGAAGAAAACTGTTTTGATCCCGTATGAAAGATATATGATGTACACAGAAAAAAGTGAACACAAAAAAGTTTCATCGGAGCCTAATATTGAACACAGCGACATCTCGGCAAACAATAGTAGCCATTCTGACGAAATGAATAAAGAAAGGGACCCGATGAATAATCAGATTGTTAATACAGTTCAAGCGACTGAACCTCAGGAGGCAATCGAAAAATCAGGAGTTAACACATCTAATAATACATCGAAAAAGACACACACTAAACAAAGAAAAAAGAAAATAAGAGAGATTAAGCGTGAAATATCTAGACCTCCAGGTATAATCGCCGGTAGGCTGACTAAGAAAAAGAAGAAACGGTGGATATCGCTGTGAACAATATGGCCGATTGGAAAGATTATTTGAGTTCTATTTATTTTAATCCGGGTCATCCTGCATCGTACTCAGGAGCTACAAAGTTGCATCAGACTGTAAAATCTGAAAATAAGCACATCATTTCCAAGCGCGAGATTGTGGCGTGGCTACAAAATCATGAAAGTTATTCCCTAACAAAAAGTGTTAGACGAAAATTCCCGAGGTCTCGTGTTATTGTAAACGCTTCTGACAGTCAATGGGATGGAGACCTCATGGATATGAATGATGTTTACAAAGACAACGACAATTACACGTACGTGTTAATAATGATAGACATTTTTTCTAGGAAGCTATGGTGCGAAGCTATAAAGAGAAAAACTGCAATTAATGTGATCAATGCTATGAAACATATATTTGAAGGTGGAAGAACCCCTCGCCTCCTCCGAACGGACCGTGGTTCGGAATTCACAAACAAACGGGTCAAAAGTTACCTTAAGGGTCTTCATATATCTCAAATTTTTACGCAAAACGAAATGAAAGCCAATTATTCGGAACGAGTCATAAAAACTATAAAACATAAGATTTCACGTTATATGATAAAGCATAATAATGCTAGATATATCGACATTCTACAAGATATTGTGAAAAGTTATAACCATACCATACATCGTTCTTTGGGTACCACCCCTGACTCAATAACGATTGAGAATTGAGATGAGTCTCGCCTAGATCAGTGGTTAATAAGACAGAAGGGAGGTGTTAAAAGTAAATTGAAAATACAATGTAAATGATATCGTTAGAATATCACACACCAAAGCAGTTTTTGACCGAGAATATTCTCAGAAATGGACTGGAGAGTTGTTCAAAATGACTAAGAAGTTTTACAGGCAGAACATACCCGTGTATACATTGACAGATTTCTTGGATGAAGTCATTGAGGGCGCTTTCTACGAGTCAGAACTTCAAAGGGTGCGCGTTGATGACGATACAGTGTACAGAATAGATAAAATTGTCAAAAAGAGGAAACGAAAGGGTCAAACTGAAGTCATGGTGCACTGGTATTCATGGCCTGACAAATTTAATTCATGGATTTTAGAGTCCGATGTCGCCAGATATCAAAATTAATAAGAGTAAGCTATCCACGGGAACCATTACAATCATGGATAATAGAACAGGTATCGTGACGAATATGTTTCAAAGAGAACGCGGTCGTCTACATATGAATTTCCTTAAATGGCTAGGAATTACTATTATGGCAATAACTCTGTCACTACCATTTATTTTAGTTCCAAAGAAGATACCGCGTGAGCCGGTGGACTATGAATTACGTCATACGAATGAGTCACACCCCCATGATTACGAACAACACCCCTGTGTGTTCGTGAAAAAGTGGGCAATACCCTCAAACATTACGGTAACAGTCTGTAATAATCAAGGGCACATTTATACAGACATTAGGCGAGCTGTGAATAACACTCTGACGATTATAAGTATTCTGTATAACCAGTGGTCTGACTTCAAGTATATATTCAGTGATGTTGATAAAACTATAAGAGAAGAGATGAATATTGATTCTCTTTTGAAAAAAATTTGAAACTAGTCATATGGATAATTATTATCTGTACCTGACTAGCGACGATTCCATTGATAAATATCCAGATAATCGTCCTCTCGACTTCACAATAGAGTTACCTGGTGTATTAATATTGGAAGAAACGTGGTTATGTTGTTTGAAAGATATAAATATAACTGATCATATAGACACGGATTTATTATATATTTGCTCGGACATATGCGGAGAATCAATAGCTTGTGACACATCATCCCCCATCCTCAGGGTTATAAAGAGCGACACACGTGATACGGGTGATTGGCGGAGTTTTGAGGACTCTCTCTACATAAACGTAAGGCAGGATAAACTTCAGCGTCTCAGGATTTTTATAAGAGGCGATAAACTTTCTAAAATAAATGCAGAAAAAAGAGTGACTTGTACACTACATTTGAAGAAACATGTCGATCACGTATATTCCAACCGATATTGAAAAGTGGAGAAAACATTTCAGGGACATGATTAATGGGAAGTTAACGCCAGATAATGAGGGTCGCTACTTTATTGACAGAACTCAAAATAGTGATAGTGAAGAAGACGTTCTAAAACCACATATTAACGTAGTGACGCCCGTCGCGCAAGCGATTGAAATGGCTAAGGCCGAAGTTGCAGAAAATAAGTTGACACACGCACGTAAGGCGTCCAAAAAAACCAATAAGAGAGTGTTAGCTAGCGGTTTGGTTAATAATCCTAAGAAAGTGAAAACTATATTCGATAAATCATGAATGAATACAGACAGTACCATGCCGATAAATTGGCATTATTTGAATCGCCGGCGGTTGACAGTGGAATACAATCGACAGAATGGATAAATTACAGGCCCGTGAATCAACTGACAGACACTGCAGCTTTGGAGTTCAATATTCCCGCCATGGCCACAACCTACATGGACCTCAAACGCACATTGCTACTTCTCAAACTCAAAATAACCAAGCAAGATGGTTCGGCTCTAACCGTTAATGACGATGTGGGTCTGATACATGCCTCCCTACATTCAATATTTTCGCAGGTCGATTTGAATATACAGCAAGTTCCCGTGAGTCAAGTCGGTCCGAATTATCCACACAAAGCATATTTCGATGTACTCTTAGAAACTGAACGTAAGGAACAGCTACATGGACAAGCGTTCGAAAAGGACACGGCAGGTGGTATGGACCTGGCAGATTCGAAAAGCGGGAACTCTGGCCTGTATTACAGGTCCAAAACAACCCGTACTAGTCAAATAATGGATATTATGGGATCAATTCAGCTTGACTTCTTCCAACAGGACAAATTACTACTAAATGGTCTCCCGCTCACGTTAAAATTATGGCAGACAAGAGATGTTTTAGACTGATGTATACGGGAACCACTGAGACATACAAGTTGAAAATACAGGAAGCTAATTTGAGACTAGCGACTGTGAAAGTTAACCCGGGTGTATTACTCAGTCATACTGAGTCACTCAAGAAAAGGAATGCGTGTTATCCTTTTTCAAAATCTATTATAAAGATGTATACAGTGTCAAAAGGTGCATTCAGTTTGGGAGAAGATAATCTATTTCAAGGAGACGTACCTAGTTGCTGTATTATTGGCTTAGTGTCATCAAAGGCTGAAAGCGGTTTACGCGATAAGAACCCGTTCAACTTTTGGATGAAACTTCGTCGGATTTTACGTCAATGGGCAGTCTATGCCCGCCCAAGCACTACAACCGAACTTTACCAGTAAGGAATATGTAGAAGCTTACAATACGATAATACAAGATGTGAAACGAAAAGCCGTTCATATTACTTATGAGGATTATGCGAAAGGTTATTGCATATATAGGATAAACCAGCAAGGAATTAATCACGATAGAGTCATACCTCGGAAAGGTCACACACGCCTTGAGATTAAATTCTCATCGGCTTTAAAAGACAATTGTACGGTAATTGTTTATGCCAAATTTCCTGCCGCTCTCAAAGTTGACGAGAGTCGTAAAGTTTGCATTGAATAATGAATACACGCGGACTCGTGAGGCCGATAAATAGTTTCACAAACCATAATGAGATAGATGTTTGTCCCATAGACAAATTACCTCTTTATATCCAATATCCCCGGATGTATATAGTTAACACTGACGAGAGTAGCCAACCTGGACGCCACTGGACATTGATGATATTCCATGAACATAAACTATCAGAGTTCTTCGACCCGATGGGGTTAAAACCTGAGTGTTACAACGGACGATTTAAACACGTGTTGTTATTGAATGGACCTCGTTACGAGTGTAATGATTACAGATTACAGGGTTCTAATATATGCGGTCCCTATTGCATATACTTTGCATTCTATAAACTGTGTGGATACAGTCTAGAAAATATAATGAGGCGTTTCAGTGCCAATAATTATATGTATAATGATTTAATTATTAAGGATTTTATGTTAAAATATATTCTGTAAACGCTCTTCATTAGCGACAACGAGAGAAACACTCTTTAAATTATATTATGTATATAAATAAAATATTGTAAATACAATCATTTATCGTTCTTATATTATCATATGTATGATTGGGAAAATACATATATATATATATATATATGACTGGTTTGAGGGGGCTGTGGGGGGAGGCGGGTGAGGGGTATTAGGGCTGTTGCCAAAAAAACAAAAATCTATTTTTTTTTTGTCAAAAGCCAAAAAACAAAGGTATGTGAGCCCTCCCCGAATTAAAAAAAGATAATCGATACATATATATATTTATTCTGAAAGTATTTCAAGTTCACATATAGTAGGATATACAATATTTAACATCTGCTTTTCACTTTTAATGCCTGTAATCACAATTTTTCCATTATGAAAGCATGTAAAATGTATTTTCTCACGTCGGAACATTGCCGCAGGGGACAGCTCTGATTCGTAAGAACATTCCATAAGTTTCACTAAAACGTTTAAGTCAAGTTTTCCATTTAACTGACAAAATGCAGACATTGTCAAATTTTTTATGGAATGTAATCTCACGCGCCAACCACATTTTTGAATATGTCGAGCGTATCGACGCAGTCGAACGCGTGTCTGTTTGACATTATCAGAACACCCGTTAACACATATTTTACCAGTGTTAAACACTAGGCAACATCAACCGAATTTAGAATGTTTCCATACAACTCCACTAAACTTTTTGGAATTGTATTCAATGTTCGAACAGCCGAGTGTCAAATCCCTCAGATTAATAGAACAGTTCAAATCTGCAGAACATACGACATTAGTTATTCGTAGCATCATAGGAGTAATGTTTAGATGAATGTCTGCATCCGGTTAATCAAACATGTTCTATCACCGTTGGGGCAGCATTCCATACATCTTAAAGATCCTTCCTGGTTTTGGTGATCGTCGGTCAAATAGCACTGCACAGTCTGATCAATTTCAGGAATATTAGCACACAGGACGAATATAGCTCCAGCTAGTTCTTCAAATTTGTCGAATGTCAGAGATATTCCGTATTTGGTTGCACACAAATCATCTGAATGTTCAGGCAGCCAATACCTGCGAATGTCAACACCAGGGATGCCGCTCTTTATAGTAATGAAGAAATTCCCACCGATATGACGTCTCATGAATACATCGGATTCCCCGGTACGATAACTGACCACTTCTTGATGTATATCTGATAGGTAAGATTTCAACTCTTTGAATCT
Source organism: Siphonodentalium dalli (assembly GCA_032622095.1). Classification (NCBI taxonomy): domain Eukaryota; kingdom Metazoa; phylum Mollusca; class Scaphopoda; order Gadilida; family Siphonodentaliidae; genus Siphonodentalium; species Siphonodentalium dalli. Next base: position 147,894,166 of record CP136061.1, on the reverse strand, counting down.
CCTTAGATTTAATGTTATTCCAGATTTTGTCAGAAATTTTTGGCCTGCATAACCTTCACCGCACTCTCTTATGTGGATATACAAGTTTCCCAGGAATCGACCGTCAAATACGAAAATGTCATTTCCTAACGGGACTAAGCATTGTGGATGGAACGCTCTCTCGTTGGTTTCATTCCGTTGGTTTCCTTCAACATCGGCTTGATCAGTCATTTTTTATTTGAACCTGGAAAATAAGAAAACAAACATTACTTATCAGTTACACATCGAGAGTACAAAGTCCGAAAGGAGTCCGCACTGGGGGGTCCGCCCGCCCGCCCTGGGGGTCCACACTGGGGGGTCCGCACTGGGGGGTCCGCACTGGGGGTCCGCACTGGGGGGTCCGCCCGCCCTGGGGGTCCGCCCTGGGGGGTCCGCCCGCCCCGCCATGGGGGTCCGCACTGGGGGTCCGCCCGCCCCGCCTTGGGGGGGGGGGGGGTGGGTCCGCCCGCCCGCCCTGGGGGTCCGCCCTCCCTCGCATACTCAATAAGAATAAGAAAATTGAGTCATTGAGTCAGTTCATTATGGAGAGAATACTACCCGCAGAAATACTGGAGAAAATATACAATCAGCTAATTGACATGTCAACTATAAATCCAGAAATAAAAAAACAACTACTACACAATTGGTTTATAAGAGAAATTGAAATAATACTGAAGAATATAGATGAAGGATATTTTCCTGTACAGCGATTGAAATCTTTGATTGCGAGGTCTGAATTTGAAACTGATTTCTTACAGGATATATTGAATCAAATGTTTCCGAATCGCTGGGTATTTAGAGGCGTTCCTAAAAACAAAATACATGACATTCGTGAACTTATTGGAGATAACTTTGTGAGATTTGCAGAATACCGAGACTGGGTTTTCAATCAGAGAAGTTTTGAAGAAGTGACAATAATTCACGGATATATCATTCTCCGTGAACCGTGTACACTGTTCACGATTGAACAAATACTTAACAGAGGCGTGATTTTGGATTACATTTCTACAAGTAAATCGAAATATATTTCAGAATTAGAGAATGAATTAATATGGTCATTCGGAATAATCTGGAATTATGGTGACTCTTCGTTGAGAAAATAAAAAAAACATATTTGTTTTTTGGTTTAAGACCGATATAATATTATAAGTATAAAGAGCGTTAAGACTGTACTGGAGGTAAATGCAATGATAGAAAAACAACTAATTCATAACTAACCTGTATAGAATGTTTCACACACAGTATAGGACTAACGAATTTGTAAATGTGAATTGGATTGGGTAGCATTTTATAGATCGAAAAAATGGACACCGTGGATAAATTGACCAATGACTGCCATCGGATTATAGTAATACGTGTTCAGGCACGCTCGATGTTATCTAACATTGAACGTGTCTGAACACGCATTACTATAATCCGATAGCTGCCATCGATCGAATGTTTACACTCTCATTACAACCTTGATCAAATATAGACGATTAAATTATATAATATATATTACGTACCTCGTTCAATATCCATATGGCAGAGTATCCATGTTATCCAGGCGTCTGCGTTTTGTATACACAACTCGGTACTGCTTCTCCTCAGATCTGTTATATAATTTTCTTTTTCCTTTGGACCTGCATATTTTTCGAGGATTGGTTGTGGTGATGGGCACTGTATTTCTGGATTCTAACAGATCTTTAATCGTGTTGAAATTGATGAACTGTGAATTTTCAAAGTTCAAAGAGAAACCCCGAACTTTACACGTCTCTTTAGCTTTATTGGTTCTATAAGCGTAATTCTTGGGTCCTCCAGAAACAAATTCCTCGATGTATTCATCCGGGTCTAGCTCACTAGTCAACTGTCCCAAATAGTCACCCAGTGGGGGATTAATTTGATCCTCGGTGCTGCTGAATACACAACTATCCGTGTCGTAATATAACACTCTTCTGTTCAAGGAATGAATAACTTCATATAACATTAATCTCGCGTGACACGTCGTGAACGTGGCCAAATATATGTTATTTGATGATCCACACGGCGCACAGTCATTTCTATAAGTCCACTCCATCTGAAGAATGTCATCGGTTATAACATGAAAATTTTCCATTTGTTTCATTGGATTTGAAATGAGTTGGAATAGATTGTCTTGTTCCGATTCATGGAAATATTCGGTCTGTTTGAAATTCTGGTTTTGACCCCATTTTCCCCAAAATGAATTCAGAATCAGCTTTGATATTTGGCGTAATCCTGGATTTCTTTCGATGCTTTCTCTGTCCAGCAATATACCTTCGTTGTCTTTATACTCTGTGATGTATTTGTCCATGTCTTCGGTAGATTTTATCCAATCCGGAGGACCGCTAGCCTGCTGCTTGAACTTTAAGAATGTGTTTATATATTCAGTGAATAATCCATTTTGTTGTCCATAGTCTGACGTTTCGGTCCAATGGTATATTTCATATATTTTGAGAATCTTGTATCCTACTTTGATAGCTGTCTCCAGTTCAGGAATACACCAAACACCAGTCATAGCTCTCTGTTGGCACGTACACGTGCAAGGTCGTTGATTTTCATTATCAGCACAAGTCCTGCACAGTGGAAACTTCAGTTTACCGTTGGATCGATACGGTAATACGGGGTGATAGAGTCCATTAGGTGGTAAAATCTTGACTTGAGCTATTCCGAAGTAATCCTTAAGTTCTGTAATGTCATCGCCCAAAAATGATTTTCGGGTGTCCAACCGGGTATCGAGCGTATTTGAGCACATTTGGATAGAGCGACGTGAAGACAAAATAGTGTATTTTCTCACCAACGTCAGCTTTGTAGTGTAATTTAGTGGCATTTGTTCTGCCGCCGAAGAAACTGTCTCTAGGCTCTAGTCGTTCAACAATGTCCAAACTAGTAATGAAATCACGAAGCTCCGGATTAGTCTTTTGGGCAGCGACGAACTCGTGTTCCCAAATGCACACATATTTCAGGCCTCGACTTTCTATATACTTCTTCTTTTTCTGTGTCAGTCCGTATAATTCATTAGGTGTCTGGTTGGTTATCAGATTCTTGACTACGTCTCTATCGTGACTCAGACAAAGTTCACATCCATGGAATTGACATCCGTGAAATTCGAATGCCGTGTTTAACTCTTCACAATATCCATCCAATCTGTACTTTGCACCATCGAGTTTCTTTTCACGTCCGTTCAAAGCGTGAGTTATGTGGATTTTATCTTTGAACATCATCCATTCCAGCCATTGAATCGAACTTTTGCTGTATTGATCTTTATATGATGTCTTGGGGACGCGAGCTATCTGTGATTTGAGAAATTCTTTCTCTCGAATTTGTACGTTGTGTTCATCTTCAAGTTTTGTTTGTTGAACCCATTCACCTTTGTATAAAATCGACAAAGTTCCATCTTTACATTTAGCTGGAAGCCTAGTTTTCCCGTCGGTACTTAGGCGCACTCTCCATTCCTCGTCGACGAACTTCGTTCTGAATATCCCCATACATACCGATGCGATGGTAACGTATTGGAATGGATCAACGGCACCAACCAGTTTGAACTTCATATCGCCAGAAACCTCGTCAATTACGGGTTGTATATTTCCAGTCGCGTCCATGATGTGGGTTCTGAATTTTATGCAAGCTTGTCTCAAAATATTGACATCACTGCGACAATAATCCAATAATTCTTTCTTGAAGATGAAAACTGTATTTGTTTGAGCCGCGTGCCATTTCGTGAAGTCTTTTCGTTCAGCCACACCCATATAGTCAGCACCGTAATATTTGGCATCCGGATAGGGTCCTTCATAATTCTGGTTGGCTGGTTTATTGAAAAAGTGTGGGAACCATCCTTTTTTCTCGCCATCAAGACCGAATGTTTTTGGTAACAGTGCCAACTTCATTGGTAGAAAGCTGAGACTGTCCAGTACTTTGATATGAAGATCTTTTTCCACTTATAGGTACATCAATTTGGATCCGTTATCTATAACTTTGGGTCTCAATGATTGATCAATGAGATATTCCATGAGAAAATATCCATCGTAACCCTTGAAGTTGTGAGCCAGTGCTATGAATCCCGTATGTTGTTCAGAGAATAACCATTTTCCAAACTTTTCACCGGTATCAGGACCGCTAAATATAACCTCGCGGAGTCCGCATGTATCCAGACATAAATTTCGGTCATTCTTCTTCTTCGCATCACCGTTGTTACAAGCATCACATAGAGGACCGCAATTTCTACAGGTCGGTTTCGTTTCCAGCGATTCATTCATGCATTCGTAGCAAGCTGTTTGGGCGACGAGGAAGTTGGGTGTATGCTGAACTTTTCCGCACCATGTTTTTAAACAGTTCTGAAAAGTAATAATTGAACGTTTTAACCTCTAGCTTTATTGATAATGAAAAAAACAAAATAAACGGTAACACTTTGTTCAGCTAATTATTTAAAAAAAAAATGTTTTGGTATAGGTTCAACGTTAATAAAGAGCGTTGACGTATTACTATTGTTTGTGGGTTGACCCTAAAATTACTCGTTCCAATCTACGTGTCAATATTAAAATGCATGATGATCAGACCATCGACATATAGCCTGTATCGTTGACGATTCAAGCACGCGGATACCAAGTTCAATAAAGTTAAAAATTATATATTATGGTAGTTTACCATATAACAATTACAAAGCTCTTTTCACAAAAAATATGGTACACATTTTCAATGTGTCAAGAATTAAAAGTTTATTACTCCGGTTTAACATCTGTGACTCAGTTTAGTTGAATTTTAATACTGAGACCCTTAACTTTGGTCGAATTCAAGTATGTAATTGTTATATGGTAATCTCACACGTAGATAAAGTAACAGCTAAAGAGCGTTCCTCGATAATCTAATATAATTTTAAAAATAAAAGAGTGTCTCTACTTATACGCGCCGATAATAAAGAGCGTTACGTTATCGTGATTTCGACTGTAATGTGTTACATATATATATTACAATTAGGTTAAGACTCACCTGACACCTAGCACATTTCTTGCATGTATGATCCTCTTTACAGTCCTGGCAATCCTTTGTATGTAAAGGTGAATATCCTTCTGAACATTCCAGTATATCTTGTTAAAAGGTTTCAAAGTCAAAGAAACAGAATTTAGCTCTTTCATTGTCAGTAACAGGAGGTATGGCCCTTACATAACATTCGTGTCCTGCCATTGTGTATTTGTCACACGATCTACAAAATGTTTCTCCGCACACGTGTTGATTCGGACGTCTTTTCCGTGTCTCCATGACTTTTGTACAGTCCAAACATTTCCACCATTTCTCGCAAGGAGCTGTCGTTTCTTTCGAAGCTTGATTAATAGGTTTTTCTTTATGACGCACGAAACATTGATGAGACATACACGTCATGTTACAATCTGAACAATGTTCTTTGATTTCACTTTGTTCACATTTATCACTTTTACACACGAAACAGGTGCGTTCACAATAATGCTTTCCTTTGGTTGAATAATGTTTTAAGCAATGCACACAGAAATATGCTGCACTAAAGAATCCCGTTATGGATTGTATAGCGTGAAAATGTTCATTGTCAGTCAGATATAAATATATCACGGGTCTTTCTGGACCGTCTGTAGGCGCGCTGGTAATGAATTTATTACCTAGTCTAGCACTAACGACTAGTATTGACAAATTCAGAGTGTCCTCGAATGCTTTTAGGTCTGCTAAACTGGCTGGTCTGTCTGTTGGTACACCGGCGATGTCACTGATTACTTTGGCTAATTTTCCTTGCTCAGTACGTTTTTTGTTCATCATATGTTTGTAATAATTGATCGGTACTTTTCTGTAGTCCATGATGAGCTGTAAATTATTTCTGGTTCCTCTATTCTGGGTTATTTCTAGCCATTCATCAGGACTGCAAATATTTAATTTACACCAACAAGTGGCGATAGCCCGAGCCATACACATATTGTCGGTATTTTCAATCGTAACGATCGATGTTTTATTTCTTAGAATATTACTTTCAGAGTGTAACGCCGTTATCCTCCGCCGTGCTCCACCTTTAGGTAACTCAATGGTGCCTATATCTATGCTGAAACTTTGATTAACAGTCAGTGTTTGGTTACTGTTCAAAACGAGTTCGATTCTGTCAATCACCGTGTTAGCATTTAACGTTTGCAACGTTTGTAACGGAACTATTATGGGGTTGTCCAAACTCTCATGGTGAATGATAACTGTGCCAAGATCATTGTCAGCCAAATTTCCACGAGCTCGTTGAATAGTGTCCTCGAACATTGAATGTAGATTCCTGTATATGTCGATTAACTTTTTATCTTTGTAAATTTCATCTAGTTTGATTTCATATGTTCTCTGTGTAGCCAAATTGTTTCCGAAGGTCCGTTCACTTCTTTTGTGAATGCTATATCCGGTTATTTGATTATCAGAACTGCTGGCTGTTTGACTGTCTGATTTTACGGCTCCTTCGTCTTGATCAGGTGTATGTTCGTCTTCTCGGTTTTGTAAGCCTGATGGTCCAGCTGTATCGGGTTGTGAGTTGGTAACATCGTTTTTAGGTGCATCATCTTCTCCGTATCCGATTTGGTTCGGCCATGGGTCATCTCCTGAACAAAGCGTAGATGCTTCAACAATATCTTCATCAAGCTGATAAGCTTCTTTAGCCCTGTCGTATTCTTCGATATATTGTAGAATACATTCTATCTCATAAATTTCCTCATCTGTTAGAGGTGTCATTATTTCTTCGGCCATTTTCGAGAATAAGTCATGAGAAGTGATTACAACGGTGTCTATTCACTATATGGGATGAAGCTTCGTCATAGATATTTATATACCATAACCCCCGAACATAGTTAGCACGGATGAGGTAACATTATATAAGATTATATATGAGCGTAAGTATGAATAGGTCGATAAGTGGTTATTACGTAATGTTGTTATAACAATGACACCGAAGTAACTTCTATTATTGAGCGTATTAGCACCTGTACGTATTATGTATACATATTTTTGATAACTAATTATCGCGTTAATGCTAACAATGACACAGCTTATCACCTTACGTGATCATAACCCGTTAAACAACTAATGATGTTCAGACAAGCTATCGATAACTTAATTGAAAGCGTGTCTGAACATGCATAAAAGGAAGCTTCGTCATAGATATTTGTATACCATAACTACCTAACATAGTTAGCACCGATGAGGTAACATTATATAAGATTATATATGAGCGTAAGTATGAATAGGTCGATAAGTGGTTATTACGTAATGTTGTTATAACAATGACACCGAAGTAACTTCTATTATTGAGCGTATTAGCACCTGTACGTATTATGTATACATATTTTTGATAACTAATTATCGCGTTAATGCTAACAATGACACAGCTTATCAACCTTACGTGATCATAACCCGTTAAACAACTAATGATGTTCAGACAAGCTATCGATAACTTAATTGAAAGCGTGTCTGAACATGCATAAATGGAAGCTTCGTCATAGATATTTGTATACCATAACTACCTAACATAGTTAGCACCGATGAGGTAACATTATATAAGATTATATATGAGCGTAAGTATGAATAGGTCGATAAGTGGTTATTACGTAATGTTGTTATAACAATGACACCGAAGTAACTTCTATTATTGAGCGTATTAGCACATGTACGTATTATGTATGCATATTTTTGATAACTAATTATCGCGTTAATGTTAACAATGACACAGCTTATCAACCTTACGTGATCATATCCCGTTAAACAGGTAATGATGTTCAGACACGCGAGTGAGAGCTAACATCAAACTAGTCGAAACACTCATAGCTGTCAACAGATATAATAGCAGTCATTTGGTAAATTTATCCAAGGTGTCACTCTTTTTCGACCTATACAGTGTTACCCCAATGACGCTTGTGATTATGTGTGTGTACATAATTGAAAATTTGTTCCATAGAATATGTCAGTTCATTCGGGGGGTAGTAATTTGGCATCACACTCTTCGTCCGCTCGTGGCTGCTTTCAAAATAGTACAACATCTCAATAATTGTTCCAATAATTCGCGCTAATGCACACGTGTCATATACTCAATAACTTCATCGGGATAGAGAAGTAAAGAATAAACGCTCTTTATTATTTATGTAAGAGTAATGGTGTCAAATTATTTCAGGTATTGTGGAGACAATTATATGATGTAATAGACGAGACTGCGTCTGATGATAAACACTGGAATGTATGCATTCATACCGATGGTGACAATGTCCAAAATTACAGCGATTCGGACCAGTCCATACACATATAATTGGTATAAAGCTATTTCTAAACATCGCGTCTGATGATAAACACTGGAATGTATGCATTCATACCTATAGTGACAATGACCAAAAATACAGTGACTCGGACCAGTCCATACACATATAATTGGTATAAAGCTATTTCTAAACTTCGATTAATAAAATTAACAGAGTTTCATGAAAAATATTTAAAATTTGTTTGAACAAAAATAGCTGGCCAATAACAAAAGATATTACACGCAAATAATTTAAAAACATTCGACATTTAATGGTCGGCCAATATTTGGGTAAGAGACCGAAAACTCGTTATAAATTTTTTTGAGATTTTTAAAAACTTTTTTTGAAAATTTTGGGAAAAAAAAAATTGGAATATTTTAGTACAAACAATTTACCCGCCAAAAAATCTATTTTTAGATGTGGCGTCAACGAGCCCCCCATACTACTAGTGTGCACTTTGACTTCCACCCTGTTTGTCTGTCTACATCCTCTCTCTCTCTATTTATAACTGAAATTTACAAGGAATATAGGAATGGATTGTGCCCCTATTTGAACATCAAACACTCCCCAGTAGATGTTAGCAAGATGCATATGATCTTTTTCACTTGACAGTACAATAACTCCTGCAATAACTCTCTAGCTCATCCATGCACTGTATGACTTCCATATAGAAGCTGACTTGGCGGTTTAGATTACGTAGGTTTCTAGCTATGTGTGATATGAACAGGAATAGATGGTATTCGATTGCAATCGCCGGCAAACAGATTGGGTGTTCGCACGTTTGAATGGTTTGAACAGCTGGAATGCTGGATGTACGCTGCCTTTTAACCATGGTCCCTTATGTGGCAATTTTCAAGACCGCGTCTCGATCTGACCTCACTGTTTTTTATTACCATGCAGCGGAATGACCAACACCTTAACGATACAAGTCACGTGTGGTGAAAATGTTGTAAAAAGTAAAGAGTTCTTCAAAGTACTTGCACAGATGCCAAGTGCCGAGAAGGAGAAAATGTTCCCCGTTCCGCTAGCAACAGAGAAGCAGAATCAACATGAAGACAAGGTACGCCAATATTCTTGCAGAGGATATATAACACTTACACTTCAAGCTCACTTCATTTGAAATACCACACTCGACTTTTAGCTCAGTTGAAATGACATTGATGTAGTATAAGTCTCGGTATCTTTGTCGAAATCACTAGATTCGCCGGCCAAATAAGAACAAAGTTTATATATAGATATGTTCTTCTTGATAATGCTAATTACCCATCAATACTTAGGTGCATAAGTACCTAGAAAAATCAACAGGACTCGATCGAGCTAACATTTGCAAATATATATAGTTTCAGAAACTAGCAACACGTGTCACGGTACATGCGAACTATTTCTAGAACACCTGCTGCTAGTGGAGCGATCAGTTGATCAATGCGTGTACACTGTTCACTAGCCAATCAAAAGCTACGAATTCATGACACCACTTGATCACTGATAATTGGATGTTTGATTGACAGGGTTCATATCAATTTCCACTTTGGTGTGCGTCTTTTCGACTGCAATAATCTCAAAGTTTTACGCTTCTTTTATACTTATACCTTCTAATTATGGTGGTTCACTTGTGAAATAACTTGTAAGAAATAACTCTTGTTTCGACTAAAGGGGTACTGTACGCCAATTTCAATAAATTCCCGGTAACAATTGCGATCTAATATCAATATTATATTTTAAAATAACGTATTTGAGTCGACGATGTCTACTGAAAACGTTCCGGTTAACAGGCTATCATAAAAGTCAAATTGAATTATTTAATATAAATGAATTTATGGCTGGAGTCATAAAATGGCGAATTACGCCATTACGAGTTACCGTTCTTGAAATCTCACATGTTGGGTGTCTATTATCGACGGCCGTTTACGACGAACATTATTGAGTTGCGAACAAAACATGTTACATGCAAAAGGAAGTCCCGCTATAACCAATTTGGAAAAAAAGAGAAGAAACAAGATTCATAAAGCGTCAAGTATTTTTATAGGGGGTGAGATTGTTCGATGGAAGAGATTGCAGGCATCAATTGAACTTCCGGTTCATCCTGCAACCTGCGTCTTCTCCGATGAAGGTCAAAAACATGGCGCGTAGTTTGAAATCGTAATATTTTTATTTCCAAGATCGATATTTTTGTCGCTAAATTAGGTTTATACGAAACTCATATAACACGAACACAATCTAACTTGAAAGTTATGTCAATGGGAGTAAATAAAAAAATTGCCTATCTCTGTGTACAGTACCCCTTTGAGGTTATGAGTTATAACCGAAAAGTTTACGCGCGTTATATAACTTATCTTCAAACTTTTCGGCTATAACTGCATAACCTTAAACGAAATAAGAGTTATTTCTTATGTGCAAATGGGGCAATTAAACAAACAAAAGCTTGGCTGTCACCGATTACATGTATTTTTTTAAATATATATTTTTAGTTAGAGTGGGTTTCCGTGCTCATAAGATATACCGTTCGAATTGTTCGACAGCATAACACTGACAGGGACATGTCGTTCTAAGCATATACTACAACAGAATCACGATAAGTATATTTTGGCATCAACACATGTAATTATTTGATGAACTATAACATTGATTGCAGCCATGGGCGGAGACACATTGGGCGATTATTGTTGGCGTGGTGGCGGCCGTTCTCATCGTTCTCATTTTGGTTGTGTTTGTCATAAGAAGAGAGAAACAGATGTGAGTACATTGAGGCTGATATGAACATGTTACTAAGTTTGGGTACTATCATTACATGGTTTCTGACATATATATCGGTACCATATTTCATAACAATGAAACGTATATATGTGTAGGAATTACCCGAAATATGATCATCGCATTGTTATTTGGAGAATTTCAAATGTCTCTAAGTTAAAGGCACGGGTGGCGTTCGTTGCAGAAATATTCATATTTGTTCAAATTGCCATCAACGGAAGAAATATTAAAATATATATATTTTTTTTTCATATTTCAAACATACATGTAATCAGCGCGTAAATAGTATATTGTCGTCAAGACGTACGATGGTGTACGCAAACAAGAACTTTCTCGTGTTACAGAAGTTTTGCTTCTGTTTACATAACACAGCGCAATTCTATCGGATAATCACACACAAATGATATAAACGCTCTTTATTATTTCCATATCAGGAAAACAGTAACAAATAACGCTCGTTATGTTTACCATGTCCGGATATAAACAAAAGCCAGGTTCTGTAACGTTTTTTGCTTTTGTTTACATAACAAAGGAAAAACATTTGACAATAACATACTGTTTATGCCATATTTCTGATTGGTATAATAACAAAATCTGTCTATATTTTACTATTCTTTCTGTTTATCACGGTTTTTGACGGAGCTGAATATTTTAACATCATACCCACAGCCAACATCGCCCGTATCTTTAAAGCTGTACACGAATTTTAGATCGAGGGCTGGAAAATAGGAAAAAATCTGGGGAAAAACTGCCAGTATAGCCTGTGTTAATTGTGGCATTACTGGTTAGATTGTTTAATTAGTATAGCCTGTGTTAATTGTGGCATTACTGGTTAGATTGTTTAATTAGTATAGCCTGTGTTAATTATGGCATTACTGGTTAGATTGTTTAATTAGTTTACAAAATGCCGAAGTTTGCCGAATGATGTGGACAGGATATGACACATATGTCCCATTGAGTTCAAGAAAATATATTTGGCATGGTCAGCTTAATTGTTCATATGGGTGAAGATTAATTTTTCTGAGAGATGATCAGGGGGGGGGGGGGGGGTCGGAATTTTTTTTCAGGCACGTATGGCATATTTTCCCTTTTTGTACCCACCCACCCCCACCGCCAATTTTTTTTCCTTTTTCGGCAGTTTTTTTCCGACCATTTTTTTACCCCCCCCCTTTTAACACTAAAACAGAGATTTGCGGGGGGAAATTCACTGCACTGTAAGCAGCTGTATATGAATTTATGTGCATACTATTTATCATGGATGTTAACATGGACATGTAAATAGGAATGAGTCATTTTGTGGTCATTCGGCCAAAAAAACATGGCTGTCAGCGGCCATCTTGGATTTCAAAATACAACACGATAACTGCATGCAGTCAGTTTACCAGTTAGAATTACATTATTTCTCTCATTCAAAGTGGTTTTGAAGCCCAACTCATAGCCAAAACACTAAAAAAACAAGCAGGAAATGGGTTTTTTAGTTGCGGAAAAAATTGCTTGTTGGTGGCTTTGACCACCCACCCACCCCGGCAATTTTTTTTCTCCCCCCCCCCTGAGAGGATAGGTTAAATTGCTCCGGCCCGGTGTGCTTATATGGCACCCTCTAGATCGTGTATATGGGGTGTATTAAGTGTGGTCTACAGTATCAACAACAACAACAACAACAACAACAACAATAACAACAACAACATCACACAAGACAGGTTTTACCAAACGTCGCGGGATGGGCGGTCTGTGTACCAATTGACCAGCGGTCATATTCACAGTAACTGCATCAAATCAGCAGCATTGAGTATATGCAAACGTGCATGTTTACACTTGTTAGTCGGAGTGAACCAACACTATTTAGAATAGCCACACTTTCGACAGTCTGAAACAAATACCAGGGAGTCCCTTTACTTAAAACAGTATTACGTCAATGTCAGTCAGCCAACTATAAACTATAGACAGATCGCAGCCAATCAGAAGATGTTTGGGTGGGATCCCCACGGCAGAATGGAATTGGTTCAGAGACTACGATTCCAGTAAACCTCAACCGAAAGTATTCAAAACTAATAAAACAAAGTCACAATTTGTCAGTTAGATGGTAAATTTCACATCTTTTTGATTGTTATTAATTAAACACAAATAAGCAACACTGAAATTACCAAAATCGTCAAATGATATATTGATGATAGATTTTTTATTCAATATCACAATAGAATATTATATAGATGAGTCTTAAATGGCCAACTTCGTAAATTTTGAACAAAGCTGTGATATGAGGCTATATATCACAACTCCCCTGTCCTCTCCTGTATCTAATAATCTAATTAAAAGTTTTAAGGGTCGAAAAGGGTATGTTGGCATCAACTAAACATCTGGAGCTCAGTGATTTCTTGTCGGCTAATAATTTATTTACTCATACAAATCAACACATCGTCAGTAAACATTTTTTATAGAGGCGTAATCTGTCGATAATTCTAATTTTGTTTTCATTATTTTTTTTTACGATTCCCGCAGCTCCTCATTTTAATATTCATTACGACCTGACCTCGATTCTAATACTGAGCGGTGATTGGCTGTTTCTACTATGTCAGTCATGGAAAGGTCAGGTCATAATGAATATTAAAATGAGGAGCTGCGTAAAACGTAAAAAAAAAAAATGAAAAAAAGTTGGAATTATCGACAGGTTTCTCCTTTATAGAAATTGTTTACTGACGATGTGTTGATTTGTATGAGTAAATAAATTATTAGCCGACAAGAAATCCCTGAGCGCTAGATGTTTAGTTGATCGTTTGACCGAGTTTTAATTATAGTAAGCCGTGCGGGTGTGAATTTAGAGGAACATATCCGCCATTGTTTTTTGAGACGGATCAAACTGGAAATTTACGCTCTCCGGAGGCAATATTCGGTGGTTAAAAAATTATCAAATGCAATGTATATGAATGGTTCTGATGGGAGTTTGTGGTATTGATTGAAAGTAGAATTATTCGCCGATACACCCGTGGCTATATCGTTAGCAATACTGGGTGAATGGGCTAAATTTGTCCAATTGCCGAGCGATGGTAGAAAAGTTAATTCCTACAGTTCCCCTTGTCTCTATTATACTACCATTAACGTGAAGCAGGCGCGTATATAGAAGCGGCGTATGTGGGCAGCGCAAAAGGGGCGGGCAGCGGAGCGCGTTATATACAGGCCCCTGTGGTTGGCAGCCATTGATTAGCCGCATTTTGTCTATTTCAGACGGTATCGTCGCGACGTCCTGAGAGTTGACTACGGTAGCGAGCATCATCCGACATTCCGCTATCACTCGGATTCATTTAGTGACCCACTTTCGCAGCCCATGAGCAGACTCCCGCCAAGCGACAATGACTCGAAAACTGTGCTGGATGATTCCAATTTCCACGATGTATGACCCCACGTTTCAAATCCAGCCATTCGAGGGCGCGTAGCTGTCGGGGAGGGATGTAGTCGTCTAATCCGACCAATGGACACCTTTTGCACAATGAACCTGCTGATAAGAATTGCGAATAGCTAATAATATATATATATAGTCGTAAATTTTACGGTCGGTAATCTTTTCACAGAATTGACTGCGAGTCCGTTTATGAGAAAATAGTGCCGTTCAAAATTCTTGACATGCATGCAATAAGGTGATAATATTATGTTTGTCGTGATTGTTTTGTAATTATGTTGTTAACTGGTCATAGGCTCGGGCTAGATGATTGCATCCAAAGTTCGCGTGGCCATGGTTGGCTTCTCAGAACCGTAATCGTAATCACGGATATGGCAAAACGACAAATGATTGAAAGAAAGCAAATTCTGGCGACGTATAGTATCATATTCGTAATTAGTATCAGTACAGTAGTTCATTGTGCGAAATGTGTCCATTGTTGTGGTCCTCGTCTATGACATCACCGCTTAAGCTGCGTCTTAGCGCACGTTCATGCACTCGCAATTTTGCCAGGGATTTGAATACATTTCTGTATATAAAGCTACAATGTGCCAGAAGTCGAAAGCAAAATGCTTATAAATGCATCTCTACCGCAGCTAACTACATGAACAGTAAAAACTATGTAGTCCCACCTGTAGCGATGCTATCGAAATTTACCTGTAAATATATTGCAATTATCTCGCAAGAATAAACCACACATGTAATTTAAAGTGATGTGAAACAAACTTGTATATAGGGTGATCAATTAGAAATGGAGAATAATCTTGTTCAAAGTTGTTATTTTTACAAATATTATATCCAAATTGACAACAGACAGCGTCATTCTTATATATGAATTAAATGCAGTGACACATGTCGAAATCGTTTTCGTTGGTTTGTCGCCGATAGATGCGTCCCGAATCGAGTAGTAAATATTTACAATTGAGCGTACTTCTGACTATGTTTTCTCTGGGGTAGTACGGTCGATTTGCTTAAAATTTTCGGCGATGTTAGTAGGATGTTACATTCCTCCAGTTGCCATAGCGCCTGAATACTAAGTTATCAGTTTCACGCACCCGAACAAGTACATAATATGTCTTTAATGCAATGTGTTATATAGTAGCACCGTTATACCCGTGGAACTACCGACATTTGACTTCTCGTGTCGTTAGCCGTGGTAGACGTGCATCTCATAATTACCCATGTTGCCGTTCGTTTTCTGACATGATGCGGTTTTCTGTGAGAAATGACTGCAACAAATACCGTGCAAACTTTGCCCGTGTATGATCGCACCTTGAGGTGACACATACAGATGGCTTCTTCTTCTAAAACGCACCCCCTGATCTTTATGACAAAACAATTTCCCCACAAAACGGAATCTTCTTAAATTAACACACCGATTAGTGTACTGTATGTAGATACAAATATCGCCTTCCAGTTTTTTTTGTGATTTCTTAAAGCTCTAACTACATCTCGATGTAATTTTGTTTTTTGTTTTTTTGTTAGAAATATTTCATTTTCAAAACATGTCACCCAATTCAGACATTCTGGACTCCTCGACCTATGACCTCTGGGGCCAACGCTGACGGAATCTGACGAGGTTTGCCGAATGCCAATTCAGACTAACCCTTAATCATTTTAACATATGCTTTTAGTGTGGAATATAGTCAACTCGGCGCCACATTAACCCTTCCATGGTGGGAGCTAGCTGCGCTGCAAACTCCATGCAGCGCCCTCTATGTTATCACTGCGATATAGCATTGCCACAAGGATGGTACTTTGCGGACCGATACATCTATTTTTACCTATCGTCGGAACTATATTTAGTCACCTATTATCTTATTTTGACCACCAAAAGTTTGCAATAATGGTAATTCTTTCGGTATTGATAAGAACAATATGAACTGAGCCAGATATCGACAATTTAAATCATAAAACATAAGAACACGTAAGAAATCCGTACCAAATGTTCTTATGGCAGTGGTATCTCAGCGGAGCGATGGGAGATAACTCTGCCTGGAGTTTGGCTGCGCTGGTGAAGTATTGCAAATCATGTGCCATGCATTCTCTCATACACGCGAGTCTCATGTAGGGAGCATCACATATATAAGAGAAATCACTGGCTTACAAGATCAAAGTAAATATTGTTAGGCCAATGCATCGAGATGCGAGTTACCTATATATGCGAGTCGCCCTATGGGAGTTTTGCATATATAAGAGAATGCATTGGCCTAACAATATTTACCTTGACTTTGTAAGCCAGTGAATTCTGTTATATATTCTAGGCTCCCTATTGGAGACTCGCATATATAAAAGAATGCCATGGCACAGGATCTTTAATGCTGGTAGATTCCCATATCTAAGAAAATGCATTGGCACAGGGTTTTCGCAAAATTGAAGAAGCTCCAGCCATGAAATGGTTAATTAATCATCTTTCACCACCACCATCTTTATATCTGTTAGCGATATCAATAAACATGTTATTTAGAAATTGTCTCTTTTTTTCTTCCGCGTATAATTTACAACGTATATACCACATGATTATGTGACGTTCCCCACTACCCACAATCTATATCTATATTTGCGAATGTATGTCTGTCTGTCTGTCTGTGTTCTATAGAAATTCACAGGGGACCACCTAGATGGCACAAAAGGGGTCTAATATGGGTAACTTTTTACGAGAAAGATAATGGCGAGGGTTAGAATTTTCTAAAGTGACGCCGTTGTTGTCAGGGGCAGAAAGGGGGGTATGACAGAAAACAAATTGTTGCCGATTGCCACCAAACGTATATATAATCATCCCCATAATATGAGGAATCTAATGGTGTGGTTTAAATATGTCAAACGTCGCGCGCCGTTCGCGTCATGGATGCCCGGAAGGGGAGTATAGGGCACCAAAATTGATCAAAATAATTTTAGCGCCGAATTCCACCAAATTGATGCACATTCTTCTGAGATCTTCTCCATGATACAAGGAATCTTATTGTGTTATTTAAAGACGCCAAATTAGTGTCGTTGGGTGAGAGATTGGGGGGGGGGGCGGTGGGTGTTTACTAAATCTGATAAGAATTGGTTTAGTCGCCGATTGCCACGAAACTTATACAAATTAATCCCCATGGTAAGAGGTGTCTAATGGGGTGGCTTAAAGCTGTCAAAAGTGGTGTCATTCGAGTCAGGGGTGCACTGAAAGGGAGAGGGGCACCAAAAATGATACACAATATTTTTAGCGCCAATTTCCACCAAATTGATACACATTCTTATCAGAAGAATAGGCGTCTCGTTAGCCTCACATCTAAAAATAGAATTTGTGGGTCTAAAATTGGTTGTACTAAAATATTCCCAAAATATCAAAACCCAAAAAAAAATTTCAAAAATTTCAAAAATTATTTTTTCCAAAAAATTTCAAAATCCCAAAACTTCCAAAAAAATTTAAAACCCCAAAATTTCAAAAAAGAAAACATTTCAAAACCCTCCAAAATTATTTCTCTAAAAAAAAAGTTTAAATAAAAAATTTATAACGAGTTTTCGGTTTCTGATAATCTCGATATTAAAAAAATGTCGAATGTTAAATTATTTGCGTGTAATATCTTTCGTTATTTTTGTTTGTTCAACCAATGTTTCAATGTATTTATTAATCGATGTTTAGAAATAGCTTTATTGGACATTGTGACCATCGATATGAATGCATACATTCCAGTGTTTTATCGGACGCAGTTCATATAATTGTCATACCTGAAAATAGACACTATTACTTTTACATAAATAATAAAGAGCGTTTATTCTTTACACTCTCTCTATCCCATATGACAGGTGTGTATTATCGTGAATTATTGGAAGTATTGAGACTAACGGTCGAAAATTGTAATGTGAAATTACCAACCCTCCAGAATGAATTGTCATATTCGCTGGAACATATTTTCAAGTAATCACACGCGACATTGGTGGTAACAATGTGTCTTTCACACCTTTGCTTTACCAAATGAATTATATTATTTCCCCGTTCACAGTTATATGCTATTCAGAAAACATATCGATTTAATGTCTGAACAAACGGGTTAGTATCAATTAAGGTTGATAAACTGTGTCATTCACACGATAATTAGTTAGCCAAAAACATGCATACGTCCAGGACACTCAATTATAGAAATTGCTTTGATGACATTGTTATAACAACATTACGTAATAACCACTTATCACTCCAGTCACACTTACGATCATATACCGAAACTACAGGTAGCACCGATGATGTAACATTATATCACTGCTATTGTACCAATGATAGGTTCAGACATGTTCGATGTTTAGAAAAATAGATATTAACAATTGTTAAATGTGCAGGTGTTCTCAGCGGGGGGAACACAGGGTTACGTAATAATAACCAGTTAAACAACTAATGTTGCCTCGCCCGTACAAAACCAATTATCGGCCTATTCATACATTACGTTCATATATATAATCTTATATAATGTTACGTCATCCGTGCTTGCGTATGTTCGGGATTTTATGGTATAAAAATATAGATTACTAAGCTGTATTCCATATAGTGAATATACGCCGTTGTAATCACTACTCAGGACTTGTCGAAAAATGGCTGAAGAAATAATGACACCTCTGACAGTGGACGAAATTTATGAAATAGAATGTATTCTGCAAGACATCGAAGAATACGACAAGGCTATCGTAGCTTATCAACTGGATGAAGATATAATTGAAGCATCTACGCTTTGTTCAGGAGATGACCCATGGCCGAACCAAATCGGATACGGAGAACATGATGCGCCTAAAAATGATGTTAACAACTCACAACCCGGTACAGCTGGACCATCAGGATTACAAAACCGAGAAGACGAACAGACACCTCATCAAGATGAAGCCGTAAAATCAGACAATCAAACAGCCGACAGTTCTGATATTCAAATAACCGGATATAGCATTCGCAAAAGGAGTGAACGAACCTTCGGAAACAATTTGGCAACACAGAGAACATATGAGATCAAATTAGATGAAATTTACAAAGAGAAAAAGTTAATCGACATATACAGGAATCTACATTCAATGTTCGAGGACACTATTCAAAGAGCTCGTGGAAATTTGGCTGACAATGATCTTGGCAGAGTTATCATTCACCATGAGAGTTTGGACAACCCTATAGTAGTTCCGTTACAAACGTTGCAAACGTTAAATGCTAACACTGTGATTGACAGAATCGAACTCGTTTTGAACAGCAACCAAACACTGACTGTCAATCAAAGTTTCCGAATAGATATAGGCACCATCGAGTTACCTAAAGGCGGAGCACGGAGGAAGATAACGGCTTTACATGATGAAAGTAATAATCTAAGAAATAAAACATCGATCGTTACGATTGAAAATACCGACAATATGTGTATGGCTCGGGCTATCGCCACATGTTGGTGTAAATTAAATATTTGCAGTCCTGATGAATGGCTAGAAATAACACAGAATAGAGGAACCAGAAATAATTTACAACTCATCATGGAATACAGAAAAGTACCGATCAATTATTACAACAATGTGACGTACAAAAAACGTACGGAGCAAGGAAAATTAGCCAAAGCAATTAGTGTCATCGCAGGTGTATCAACAGACAGACCATCCAGTTTAGCAGATCTAAAAGCATTCGAGGAAACTCTGAATTTGACAATACTAGTCGTCAGTGCTAGACTGGGTAATAAATTCATTACCAGCGCGCCTACAGACGGTATAGAAAGACCCGTGATATATTTATATCTCACTGCTAATGAACATTTCCACGCTATACAATCCATAACGGGATTCTTTAGCGATGTATATTTCTGTGTGCATTGTTTAAAACATTATTCACACAAAGGAAATCATTATTGTGAACACACCTGTTTCGTGTGTAAAAGTGATAAATGTGAACAAAGTGGAAACAAAGAACATTGTTCAGATTGTAATATGACGTGTATGTCTCATCAATGTTTTGTGCGTCATAAAGCAAAACCTATTAATCAAGCTTCGAAAGAAACGACAGCTCCTTGTCAAAAATGGTGGAAATGTTTGGACTGTACAAAAGTCATGGAGAGAGGGAAAAGACGTCCGAATCAACACGTGTGCGGAGAAACATTTTGTAGATCGTGTGACAAATACACAATGGGAGCACACGAATGTTATGTAAGGGCCATACCTCCCGTTACTGATGATGAAAGAGCTAAATTCTGTTTCTTCGACTTCGAAACCATTCAACACGATATATTGGAATGTTCTGAAGGATATACACCTTTACATACAAAGGATTGTCAGGACTGTAAAGAGGATCATATATGCAAGAAATGTGCTAAGTGTCAGGTGAGTCTTAACCTAATTGTAATATATATATGTAACACATTACAGTCGAAATCACGATAACGTAACGCTCTTTATTAAAGGCGCGCATAAGTAGAGACGCTCTTTCATTTTTAAAAATTATATTAGATTATCGCTGAACGCTCTTTAGCTGTTACCTCGCGTGTGAGATTACCATAAAACAATAACATACTTGAATTCGACCAAAGTTAAGGGGGTCTCAATATTAAAATTCAACTGAGTCACAGATGTTAAATCGAGTAATTAACTTTTTTAATTCTTGACACATTGAAAAAATGTGTACCATATTTTTTTGTGAAAAGAGATTTGTAATTGTTATATAGTAAACTAACATAATATATAATTGTTTTAACTTTATTGAACTTGATATCTGCGTGCTTGAATCGACAATTATACAGGCTATATGTCGGATCATGATATACATTTATAATATTGACACGTAGATTGGAAGGAGTAATTTTTAGGATCAACCAACGAACAATAGTAATACGTCAACGCTCTTTATTAACGTTGAACCCATACCAAAACATTTATTTTGTTAGTTTATTATCGATAAAGCTAGAGGTTAAAACGTTCAATTATTACTTTTCAGAACTGTTTAAAAACATGGTGCGGAAAAGTCCAGCATACACCGAACTTCCTCGTCGCCCAAACAGCTTGCTACGGATGCATGCATGAATCGTTGGAAGTGAAACCGAACTGTAGAAATTGCGGACCTCTATGTGATGCGTGTATCGACAGTGATGCGAAGAAGAAGAAGAAGAAGAGTGACCGAAATTTATGTTCGGATACATGCGGACTCCGAGAGGTTATATTTAGCGGTCCTGATACCGGTGAAAAGTTTGGAAAATGGTTATTCTCGGAACAACACAAGGGATTCATAGCACTGGCTCACAACTTCAAGGGTTACGATGGATATTTTCTCATGGAATATCTCATTGATCAATCATTGAGACCCAAAGTTATATATAATGGATCCAAATTGATGTACCTATACGTGGAAAAAGATCTTCATATCAAAGTACTGGACAGTCTCAGCTTTCTACCAATGAAGTTGGCACTGTTACCGAAAACTTTCGGTCTGGATGGCGAGAAAAAAGGATGGTTCCCGCACTTTTTCAATAAATCAGCCAACCAGAATTATGAAGGACCCTATCCGGATGCCAAATATTACGGCGCTGATTATATGAGTGTGGCTGAACGAAAAGACTTCACGAAATGGCACGCTGCGCAAACAAATGCAGTTTTCATCTTCAAGAAAGAATTATCGGATTATTGTCGTAGTGATGACAATATTTTGAGACAAGCTTGCATAAAATTCAGAACCCACATCATGAATGCGACTGGAAATATACAACCCGTAATTGACGAGTTTTCTGGCGATATGAAGTTCAAACTGGTTGGTGCGGTTGATCCATTCCAATACGTTACAATCGCATCGGTATGTATGGGTATATTCAGAACGAAATTCGTCGACGAGGAATGGAGAGTGCGTCTAAGTACCGAAGGGAAAACGTGGCTTCCTGCTAAATGTAAAGATGGAACTTTGTCTATTTTATACAAAGGTGAATGGGTTCAAGACACAAAACTTGAAGATGAACGCGGCGTCCAAATTCGTGACAAAGAATTTCTCAAATCCCAGATAGCTCGAATCCCCAAGACATCATATAAAGATCAATACAGCAAAAGTTCTATTCAATGGCTGGAATGGATGATGTTCAAAGACAAAGTTCACATAACTCACGCATTGAACGGCCGTGAAAAGAAACTCGATGATGCAAAGTACAGATTGGATGGCTATTGCGAAGAATTAAACACGGCATTCGAATTTCACGGATGTCAATTCCATGGATGTGAACTTTGTCTGAGTCACGATAGAGACGTAGTCAAGAATCCGATAACCAACCAGACACCTAATGAATTATACGGACTCACACAGAAAAAGAAGAAGTTTATAGAAAGTCGAGGCATGAAATATGTGTGCATTTGGGAACACGAGTTCGTCGCTGCTCGAAAGACTAATCCGGAGCTTCGTGACTTCATCGCTAGCTTAGACATTGTTGACCGGCTAGAGCCTAGAGACAGTTTCTTCGGCGGCAGAACGAATGCAACTAAATTACACTACAAAACTGCCGTTGGTGAGAAAATACACTATTTTGACTTCACGTCGCTGTATCCAAGTGTGCTCAAATACTCTCGCTACCCGATTGGACACCCGAAAATCATTTTGGGCGATGACATTACCGAGCTTAAGGATTACTTCGGAATAGCGCAAGTCAAGATTTTACCACCTAATGGACTCTATCACCCCGTATTACCGTATCGATCCGAAGGTAAACTGAAGTTTCCACTGTGCAGGACTTGTGCTGATAATGAAAATCAACGACCTTGCACGTGTACGTGCCAACAGAGAGCTATTACCGGTGTTTGGTGTATTCCTGAACTGGAGACAGCTGTCAAAGTGGGATACAAGATTCTCAAAATATATGAAATATACCATTGGACCGAAACGTCAGACTATAGCCAACAAAATGGATTATTCACGGAATATATAAACACCTTCTTAAAGTTCAAGCAGCAGGCTAGCGGTCCTCCGGATTGGATAAAATCTAACGAAGACATGGATAAATACATCACAGCGTATAAAGACAACGAAGGTATATTACTGGACAGAGAAAGCATCGAAAAGAATCCAGGACTGAGGCAAATCAGTAAGCTCATGCTCAACTCATTTTGGGGGAAGCTAGGCCAAAACCAGAATTTCAAACAGACTGAGTATTTCCATGAATCGGAACAAGACAATCTATTCCAGCTCATTTCAAATCCAATGAAACAAATGGAAAATTTTCATGTCATAACTGATGACATTCTTCAAATGGAGTGGACCTATCGAAAAGACTGTGTGCCTTGTGGAGCAGCGAATAACATATATTTGGCCACATTCACGACGTGCCACGCTCGATTAATGCTATATGAAGTTATTCATTCCTTGGACAGAAGAGTATTATATTACGACACGGATAGTTGTGTATTTAGCAGCACTGAGGATCAAATTAATCCCCCACTGGGCGACTATTTGGGACAACTCACCAGCGAGCTAGATCCTGATGAATACATCGAAGAATTTGTTTCTGGAGGCCCCAAGAATTACGCTTATCGAACAAATAAAGCTAAAGAGACGTGTAAAGTTCGGGGGTTCTCTTTGAACTTTGAAAATTCACAGTTCATCAATTTCCAGACGATTAAAGAGCTGTTAGAATCTGGAAGTACAGTGCCCATCACCACAACCAATCCAAGGAAAATATGCAGATCGAAAGGAAAAAGAAAAATATATAACAGATCTGAGGACAAACAGTACCGAGTTGTTTATACCAAACGCAGACGATTGGATAACATGGATACACTGCCATATGGATATTGAACGAGGTACGTAATATATATATAATTTAATCGTCTATATTTGATCAAGGTTGTAATGAGAGTGTAAACATTCGATCGATGGTAGTTATCGGATTATACTAAGACTTGTTCAAACACGTTCGATGTTAGATAACATCGAGCGTGTATGAACACGTATTACTATAAACGTATGGCCGTCATTGGTCAATTTATCCAAGGTGTCCATTTTTTCGATCTATAAAATGCTACCCGATCCAGTTCACAATTACAAATTCGGTAGTCCTATACTGTGCGTGTGAAATATTCTATACAGGTTAGTTATGAATTAGTTTTTTTTTTTCTATCATTACATTTTTACCTCCTGTACAATCTCATTTTGGTTTATACTTAAACCAAAAACAACTATGTTTTTTTTTATTTTCTCAACGAAGAGTCACCATAATTCCAGATTATTCCGAATGACCAGATTAATTCATTCTCTAATTCTGAAATATATTTCGATTTACTTGTAGAAATGTAATCCAAAATCACGCCGCTGTTAAGTATTTGTTCAATCGTGAACAGTGTACACGGTTCACGGAGAATGATATATCCGTGAATTATTGTCACTTCTTCAAAACTTCTCTGATTGAAAACCCAGTCTCGGTATTCTGCAAATCTCACAAAGTTATCTCCAATAAGTTCACGAATGTCATGTATTTTGTTTTTAGGAACGCCTCTAAATACCCAGCGATTTGAATACATTTGATTCAATATATCCTGTAAGAAATCAGTTTCAAATTCAGACCTAGCAATCAAAGATTTCAATCGTTGTACAGGAAAATATCCTTCATCTATATTCTTCAGTATTATTTTAATTTCTCTTATAAACCAATTGTGTAGTAGTTGTTTTTTTATTTCTGGATTTATAGTTGACATTTCAATTAGCTGATTGTATATTTTCTCCAGTATTTCTGCGGGTAGTATTCTCTCCATAATGAACTGACTCAATGACTCAATTTTCTTATTCTTATTGAGTATGCGGGCTGGGGGGCGGGCCTCCCCCCTCCCCCCAGGGTGGGCGGGGGCGGGCGGGGCGGGCCTCCCCCTCCCCAGGGCGGGGGCGGGCGGGCGGGCGGGCCTCCCCTCCCCAGGGCGGGCGGGCGGGTGGGCGGGCGGGCCTCCCCTCCCCAGGGCGGGCGGGGGCGGGGCTCCCTCCATCCACAGGGCGGGCGGGGCGGGCGGGGGCGGGCCTCCCCCCACACCCAACATCCACCAAACGCATGAGCGGACTCCTTTCGGACTTTTGTATTCTCGATGTGTAACTGATAAGTAATGTTTTGTTTTCTTATTTTCCAGGTTCAAAATAAAAAACAATGACTGATCAACCCGATGTTGAAGGAAACCAACGGACTGAAACCAACGAGAGGGCGTTCCATCCACAATGCTTAGCCCCGTTAGGAAATGACATTTTCCTATTTGACGGCCGATTCCAGGGAAATCTGTATATACACATACGAGAGTGCGGTGAAAGTTCTGCGGGCCATAAATTTCCGACAAAATCTGGAATAACATTAAATCTAAGGAGATTCAAAGAGTTGAAATCTTACTTAGCAGATATACATCAAGAAGTGGTCAGTTATCGTACCGGTGAAGACGATGTATTCATGAGACGTCATATCGGAGGGAATTTCTTCATTACGATAAAGAGCGGCATCCCGCGTGTTGACATTCGCAGGTATTGGCTGCCTGAACATTCAGATGATTTGTGTGCAACCAAATACGGAATATCTCTGACATTCGACCAATTTGAAGAACTAGTTGGAGCTATATTCGTCCTGTGTGCTAATATTCCTGAAATTGATCAGACTGTGCAGTGCTATTTGACCGACGATCACCAAAACCAGGAAGGATCTTTAAGATGTATGGAATGCTGCCCCAACGGCGATAGAACGTGTTTGATTAACCGGATGCAGACATTGATCTAAACATTACCCCTATGATGCTACGAATAACTAATGTCGTATGTTCTGCAGATTTGAACTGTTCTATTAATCTAAGGGATTTGACACTCGGCTGTTCGAACATTGAATGCAATTCCAAAAAGTTTAGCGGAGTTGTATGGAAACATTCTAAATTCGGTGGATGTTGCCTCGTGTTTAACACGGGTAAAATCGTTGTTAACGGGCTTTCTGATAGTGTCAAACAGACACGAGTTCGATTGCGTCGGTACGCTCGACATATTCAAAAATGTGGTTGGCGAGTGAGATTAAATTCCATAAAAATTTTGACAATGTCTGCATTTTGTCAGTTAAATGGAAAACTTGACTTAAACATTTTAGTGAAACTTATGGAATGTTCTTACGAATTAGAGCTGTTCCCTGCGGCAATGTTCAGACGTGAGAAAATACATTTTACATGCTTTCATAATGGAAAAATTGTGATTACGGGCATTAAAAGTGAAAAGCAGATGTTAAATATTGTATATCCTACCATATGTGAACTTGAATTACTTTCAGAATAAATATATATATGTATCGATTATCTATTTTTTTTCATTCGGGGGGATGGCTCACATACCTTTGTTTTTTGGCTTTTGACGAAACAAACAAAAACAATAGATTTTTTTGTTTGTTTTGACAACAGACCTAATACCACCTCACCGGACTCTCTCCACAGACCCCCCACCCCCACCCCCACCCTCTCAACCCAGTCATATACATATATATATATATATATATATATATATATATTTTCCCAGTCATACATATGATAATATAAGAACGATTAATGATTGTATTTACAATATTTTATTTATATACATAATATAATTTAAAGAGTGTTTCTCTCGTTGTCGCTAATGAAGAGCGTTTACAGAATATATTTCAACATAAAATCCTTAATAATTAAATCATTATACATATAATTATTGGCACTGAAACGTCTCATTATATTTTCTAGACTGTATCCGCACAGTTTATAGAATGCAAAGTATATGCAATAGGGACCACATATATTAGAACCCTGTAATCTGTAAGCATTGCACTCGTAACGAGGTCCATTCAATAACAACACGTGTTTAAATCGTCCGTTGTAACACTCGGGTTTTAATCCCATAGGGTCGAAGAACTCTGATACGTTATGTTCCTGGAATGTCATCAATATCTAGTGGCGTCCAGGTTGGCTACTCTCGTCTGTGTTAACTATATACATCCGGGGATATTGGATATAAAGAGGTAATTTGTCTATGGGACAAACATCTATCTCATTATGGTTTGTGAAACTATTTATCGCCCTCATGAGTCCGCGTGTATTCATTATTCAATGCAAACTTTACGACTCTCGTCAACTTTGAGAACGGCAGGAAATTTTGCGTAAACGATTACAGTACAATTGTCTTTCAAAGCCGATGAGAATTTAATCTCGAGGCGTGTGTGACCTTTGTGCGGTATGACCCTGTCGTGATTAATTCCTTGCGGGTTTATCCGATATATGCAATAACCTTTCGCATAATCCTCATAAGTAATATGAACGGCTTTTCGTTTCGCATCTTTTATTATCGTATTGTAAGCTTCTACATATTCCTTACTGGTAAAGTTCGGTTGGAGTGCTTGGGCGGGCATAGACTGCCCGTTGACGTAAAATCCGACGAAGTTGCATCCAAAAGTCGCAAAGTTGAACGGGTTCTTATCGCGTGAACCGCTTTCAGCCTTTGATGATACTAAGCCAATAATACAGCTACTGGGTACGTTTCCTTGAAATAGATTATCTTCTCCCAAACTGAATACACCTTTTGACACCGTATACGTCTTTATGATAGATTTTGAAAAAGGATAACACGCGTTCTTTTTCTTGAGTGACTCAGTATGACTGAGTAATACACCGGGGTTAACTTTCACAGTGGCTAGTCTCAAATTAGCTTCCTGTATTTTCAACTTGTATGTCTCAGTGGTTCCCGCATACATCAGTCTAAAAACATCTCTCGTCTGCCAGAATTTTAACGTGAGCGGGAGACCATTTAGTAGTAATTTGTCCTGTTGGAAGAAGTCAAGCTGAATTGATCCCATAATATCCATTATTTGACTAGTACGGGTTGTTTTGGACCTGTAATACAGGCCAGAGTTCCCGCTTTTCGAATCTGCCAGG
The DNA here is from genome assembly GCA_032622095.1 of Siphonodentalium dalli. Lineage (NCBI taxonomy): Eukaryota > Metazoa > Mollusca > Scaphopoda > Gadilida > Siphonodentaliidae > Siphonodentalium > Siphonodentalium dalli. Next base: position 147,865,846 of record CP136061.1, on the reverse strand, counting down.
TCCATACCACCTGCCGTGTCCTTTTCGAACGCTTGTCCATGTAGCTGTTCCTTACGTTCAGTTTCTAAGAGTACATCGAAATATGCTTTGTATGGATAATTCGGACCGACTTGACTCACGGGAACTTGCTGTATATTCAAATCGACCTGCGAAAATATTGAATGTAGGGGTGCATTTATCAGACCCACATCGTCATTAACGGTTAGAGCCGAACCATCTTGCTTGGTTATTTTGAGTTTGAGAAGTAGCAATGTCCGTTTGAGGTCCATGTAGGTTGTGGCCATGGCGGGAATATTGAACTCTAAAGCTGCAGTGTCTGTCAGCTGATTCACGGGTCTGTAGTTTATCCATTCTGTCGCTTGTATTCCGCTGTCAACCGTGGGCGATTCAAATAATGCCAATTTAGAGGTATGGTACTCTCTGTATTCATTCATGGTTTATCGAACCAGGTGGTTTTCACTTTCTTGGGGTTATGAGCCAAATCGTTAGGTAACACCCTCTTATTGTTTTTTTTTGACGCCTTACGTTCTTGTGTCAACTTATTTTCTGCAACTTCGGCTTTGGCCATTTCAATCGCTTGCGCTATGGGTGTCACTACGTTAATATGCGGTTTTAGAACGTCTTCTTCTTCACTATCGCTATTTTGAGTTTTGTCAATAAAGTAGCGACCCTCATTATCTGGCGTTAACTTCCCATTAATCATGTCCCTGAAATGTTTTCTCCACTTTTCAATATCGGCTGGAATATACGTGATCGACATGTTTCTTCAGATGTAGTGTACAGGTCACTCTTTTTTCTGCATTTATTTTAGAAAGTTTATCGCCTCTTATAAAAATCCTGAGACGCTGAAGTTTATCCTGTCTTACGTTTATGTAGAATGAGTCCTCAAAACTCCGCCAATGACCCGTATCACGTGTGTCTCTCTTTATAACCCGGAGGATGGGGTATGATGTGTCGCAGGCTATTGATTCTCCGCATATGTCCGAACAAATATATAATAAATCCGTGTCTATATGGTCAGTTATGTTTATGTCTTTCAAACAACATAACCACGCCCTTCCAATATTAATACACCAGGTAACTCTATTGTGAAGTCGAGAGGACGATTATCTGGATATTTATCTATGGAATCGTCGCTAGTCAGGTACAGATAATAATTATCCATATGAATAGTTTCTATTTTGTTTCAAATGAGAATCAATGTTCATCTCTTCTCTTATAGTTTTATCAACATCACTGAATATATACTTGAAGGCAGACCATTGGTTATACGGAATACTTATAATCGCGGGAGTGTTATTCACAACTCGCCTAATGCGTGTATAAATGCGCCCTTGATTATTACATAATGTAACAGTAATGTTTGATCGTATTGTCCACTTTTTCACGAACCCACAGGGGTGTTGTTCGTAATCAGGGGGGCGTGACTCATTCGTATGACGTAATTCATAGTCCCCCGTCTGACGTGGTATCTTCTTTGGAACTATTATAACCAGTAGTGACAGAGTTATTACCATAATAGTAATTCCTATCCATTTAAGGAGATTCATATGTAGACGACCGCGTTCTGTTTGAAACATATTCGTCAAGGTATCTGTTCTATTATTCATGATTGTAATGGTTTCCCCTCGGATAGCTTGCTCTTATTAATTTTGATATCTGTCGACATCAGACTCTAAAATCCATGAATTAAATTTGTCAGGCCATGAATGCCAGTGCACCAGGACTTCAGTTTGACCCTTTCGTTTCCTCTTTTTGACAATTTTATCTATTCTGTAAACTGTTTCGTCGTCAACGCGCACCCCTTGAAGTTCTGACTCGTAGAAAGCACCCTCAATGTTTTCATCCAAGAAATCTGTCAATGTATACAAGGGTATGTTCTGCCTGTAAAACCTCTTAGTCACTTTGAACAACTCTCCAGTCCATTTCTGAGAATATTCTCGGTCAAAAACTGCTTTGGTGTGTGATATTCTAACGATATCATTTACATTGTATTTGAACTTTTTCTTCAATTTACTTTTAACACCTCCCTTCTGTCTTATTAACCACTGATCGAGACGAGACTCATCTTCATTCTCAACAGTTATGGTGTCAGGGGTGGTGCCTAACGAACGATGTATTGTATGGTTATAACTTTTCACAATATCTTGTAGAATGTCGATATATCTAGCATTATTATGCTTTATCATATAACGTGAAATCTTCTGCTTTATAGTTTTTATGACCCGTTCCGAATAATTGGCTTTCATTTCGTTTTGCGTAAAAATTTGAGATATATGAAGACCCTTAAGGTAACTTTTGACCCGTTTGTTTGTGAACTCCGAACCGCGATCCGTTCGGAGGACGCGAGGGGTTCTTCCACCTTCAAATATATGTTTCATAGCATTGATCACATTAATTGCAGTTTTCCTCTTTATAGCTTCACACCATAACTTCCTAGAAAAAATGTCAATCATTACTAACACGTAGGTGTAATTGTCGTTGTCTTTGGAAACATCATTCATATCCATGAGGTCTCCATCCCATTGACTGTCAGAAGCGTTTACAATAACACGAGACCTCGGGAATTTTCGTCTAACACTTTTTGTCAGGGAATAACTTTCATGATTTTGTAGCCACGCCACAATCTCGCGCTTGGAAATGTTGTGCTTATTTTCAGATTTTACAGTCTGATGCAACTTTGTAGCTCCTGAGTACGATGCGGGGTGACCCGGATTAAAATAAATTGAACTCAAATAATCTTTCCAATCGGCCATATTGTTCACAGTGATATCCAGCGTTTGTTCTTTATCTTGGTCAGTTTACCGGCGATTATACCCGGAGGTCTAGATATTTCACGCTTAACCCCTCTTATTTTCTTTTTTCTTTGCTTGGTATGTGTCTTTTTCGATGTGTTAACTTCTGATTTTTGGATTGCATCCTGAGGTTCAGTCGTTTGAACTGTATTAACAATCTGATTATTCATCGGGTCCATTTCTTTATCCATTTCATCGGAATGGCTACTATTGTTTGCCGAGATGTCGCTGTGTTCAATGTTAGACTCCGATGAAACTTTTTTGTGTTCACTTTTTTCAGTGTACCTCATATATCTTTCATACGGGATCAAAACAGTTTTCTTCACAGACTCCATCACAAAAACTGTTTCAATTTAGGTTCAACGATGTTCAACATCAAAGTAATGGCGGTTGAGTGATTATTCACACTTTTTCTTTTCCTCAACAAACTCACAGATTTATCACCCAAGAATATATAAAATGATTTATATCGCCGTAATTTAGCTTTTTGTTGAACTGTAACTGTTAAACTATCATGTAGTAAATTGATCGTAATTTCAACCAGAACTTTCAACTGATTATTAGTTATCGATGTCAATAATGCGTTTCGTTGAGATCTTGATTGGGTTGATGTCAATAGTCTGACAAAATTCAACTCATTACGTAATAATCGACTCATTTTATCGTCGCGACTCAGCTCCGATACTGTCCCCTTCTTATTATTACGTAGTAGGTACGTAAATTATAGGGTCTTGGTTGGGAAACACGTCTGTTCGTAGCCTGTATTTATCCTCAGTGTGAGGGGACATATCTATTATAAGATACGCAAATGGTTTCTTCATACAATCCTTGTATGCCTCAATGAGTACTTTAGATTTACCGGGATACAATTGTCTACCCAATGTGGAAATTTGTGATCCATCCCTCAAATTTTTGAATAAAATTAGATATCCTGTGTTTAAGGCTATAGTTCTCGCAGCCTTGCCTTGTGCGTATAAATTTTGTGAAATAAACAGCACCGAAAGACAGCGATGATGAGTTTGCTGCGTAAATAGTGTTTCAATCTCTTTTTAGTCAATAATGCGATGCATCAAGTCGTCTAATATTAACATATTATGTTTACCGTCAGCAAATTCTTCGATTTCTGTTTGGGTAGGTAATCCTTGATGCATGACCAAATTTTCGATTGATGATTCAATTTCATCATAGAAATTTTGATAAATACCGTAACAGTACATTATTTTCTTAGGTGGATCTCTAGAATACATTCCATTAAGATTTTGCAGGAATCTGTAGACCCATCTCGTCTTACCAGAACCAGTTGGTCCGGTGATGCAAATACTAGAACAAGGTTCAAATGGTATGGAGCTATGGTTAATTGGACCCATTTTTTTTTGTGTTCACTGTGTCCTATTTATTAGTAGCTATACAGTTCTTATATACATCATAAGTAAACATTTGTTATGGCTGTTGTAAATGAATTACCAGGATGACACTGCAAGCTATAATATTATAAAAACCTAGTTCTTATAATATCATTGGTTTTGGTAAGTGATGTGAAGGTGTTTGGTGGATGTTGGGGGGTTGGGTGTGGGCTGGTATTATCACGTTGGTCCGTGATTGAGTGTACAAAATCTCTTGTCAAGTGAACACCTGCACATTATGTATTTTCTAAACATCGAACATGTCTGAACCTATCATTGGTACAATAGCAGTGATATAATGTTACATCATCGGTGCTACCTGTAGTTTCGGTATATGATCGTAAGTGTGACTGGAGTGATAAGTGGTTATTACGTAATGTTGTTATAACAATGTCATCAAAGCAATTTCTATAATTGAGTGTCCTGGACGTATGCATGTTTTTGGCTAACTAATTATCGTGTGAATGACACAGTTTATCAACCTTAATTGATACTAACCCGTTTGTTCAGACATTAAATCGATATGTTTTCTGAATAGCATATAACTGTGAACGGGGAAATAATATAATTCATTTGGTAAAGCAAAGGTGTGAAAGACACATTGTTACCACCAATGTCGCGTGTGATTACTTGAAAATATGTTCCAGCGAATATGACAATTCATTCTGGAGGGTTGGTAATTTCACATTACAATTTTCGACCGTTAGTCTCAATACTTCCAATAATTCACGATAATACACACCTGTCATATGGGATAGAGAGAGTGTAAAGAATAAACGCTCTTTATTATTTATGTAAAAGTAATAGTGTCTATTTTCAGGTATGACAATTATATGAACTGCGTCCGATAAAACACTGGAATGTATGCATTCATATCGATGGTCACAATGTCCAATAAAGCTATTTCTAAACATCGATTAATAAATACATTGAAACATTGGTTGAACAAACAAAAATAACGAAAGATATTACACGCAAATAATTTAACATTCGACATTTTTTTAATATCGAGATTATCAGAAACCGAAAACTCGTTATAAATTTTTTATTTAAACTTTTTTTTTAGAGAAATAATTTTGGAGGGTTTTGAAATTTTTTCTTTTTTGAAATTTTGGGGTTTTAAAATTTTTTGGAAGTTTTGGGATTTTGAAATTTTTTGGAAAAAATAATTTTTGAAATTTTTGAATTTTTTTTTTGGGTTTTGATATTTTGGGAATATTTTAGTACAACCAATTTTAGACCCACAAATTCTATTTTTAGATGTGAGGCTAACGAGACGCCTATTCTTCTCTTATCCATGATATGAGGAATCTAATCGTGTGATTTCAAAGACGCCACATTGGTGTTGCATTGGTGAGAGATGGGGTGGGTAGGTGGGGTAGGCACTAAATTTGATAAAAATGTGTTTAGTCGCGGATTAGCACCAAACTTACAAATAATAATCTCCATGATACCAGGAGTCTAATTGTGTGGTTTAAAGATGTCAAAAGTGGGGCCATCCCAGGCAGGGGTGTCTAGAGGGTGAGAGGGACACAAACATTGATATACAATATGTTTAGCGCCCATTTCCACCTGATTGGTGCATATTCTTCTCCGTGATACGAATAATCGTGTGGTTTAAATGCGCCAAATTGGTGCCTTTTGGATGAGAGATATGCAATTGTGGCCCTAAATCTAAGTGTGTGGTTTAATGATGTCAAAAGTGGCGCCGTTTGAGTCCGAAATAGGGACGGGAGGGTCACCAAAAACTTATACACGTTCTTCTCAAATGATACAATGAATCAAATATTTGCGAATATCTGTATGTGTTCTATATATAACTTTAAGGGTACAATCGAGATGGCACCAAGGCGGTCTAACAGGGGTAACTTTTTACGAGTAAGATAATGGTGCGGGTTAAAATTTCTAAAGTGACGTTGTTGGTGTCAGGGTTTCGACCAAATTGATATCTTATTCTTCTCCGAGATACGAGGAATATAAACGTGTGATTTAAAGACGCGAAATTGGTGCCGTTTGGATGAGAGATGGGTAAGGGGGGGGGGGGTAATAACTATGATAAGAATTTGTTTAGTTGCCGATTACCACCAAACTTATATATAATCAAGGCCATTATATAATGCATGCATGAGTCTAATGGACGTGGTTTAGATATGACAAAAGTGTCGCGGTTCAAGTCATGCATGAGGGGAGTTACACCAAAGTTGATACAAATATATTTAGCACTAATTCCACCAAATTCATGCTTCTCTAATGATATGATGAATTAAATTACATTTGGGGTCGTTTGGGTCATGGCTGGCGAGAGGAGATTCACTAAGATTGTTCAATTCGCCGATATCCAACAAAGTTATATATAGTCATCTCCCAGGCCAACTCCATGTCTTTCTAAGGAGTTTTTGGCATCCGATTTCACAATCTCGACAAATGGTGACCTAATTAAGTCACTTGAACAATTATATCTTCTCAACTGTCATATTTATAAGGGGATGGAAATCAGGGCATTCCTATAATGATCCAGCAACACAGATGCATAGACGAAAGCATTAAAAGTATATTTTTATCAATCTATTTAAGAGATACATATATTCATTCAAACTGGGGGACCTTGAATCGTCAGAGGAGTGCATATTAGAAAGGCTCATGTATATATTATAACACGATTGAGTCTGTCCCATTCAATATAGTTTCCACATAAAAGTTACAATTGCCAAGAGATATGCAAATGTAGAGCAGGCCTGATCAAAAATAGTGGTCACAGTGTGCAGTCAAATGTGGTTACTTCTGAGATAAAGGAAAACGCAATCCTTAGCACATGACTTTTCAGGATCCTCCAATAGTGACATCTGACAAGGGAATATCTGCCCGATACAGAGGTTTTTTTTTTATTTAGAACAAACTCATCGCCGAACATAAACAACTCAAAATCTCGCTGTGTCTGGCACATGTAGCTGCTATACTTGCATAACATCATTTCTTTTAAACTGAAACTGATTAGCCAGTATATATCACCAGAACAGAGGAGCAGCTGGACATATCTTTAAAACATCTGTATCTTCATGAAGATACATCTCTATGTAAAACACAATTGTCGTCTTTTATTATTTTTCGAACTAATGTGTTTATGATGTTCATGTTTCATGCCATAACGTCTGAAGTATACGCAGTTGGAATAAATAAATACTTCTTTATTGGTGGGACGGTTTAAACGCGACAAACAAAATGATAATCGCTCCGACCTGGCAAGGTGAGCCACTACTTATATTATATTCCATGTGTAAGAATAATGTTTTGTGATGCCATTTGTTGTTCGACCAAATTTGGACTTATTACCAACACAAGTAAAGCCTCTTGATTTTAGAGTTATCCATCTTCATCCGCAATTTGGTCCGAGAGCGTCGGCTTTTCGACTTTTACTGGGCCACTATTAAGTCACGGTGGTGAAAAATAATAGATTTCAAAAATCGATATCTATTAACTCTGAGCATTGATAATTGGGATCTTCGACCCCCCCCCGAAACCAAATAAATAGTAATTGAGTGGCTCTTAACTCATTGAGTGCCAGGTCTCCTGAGGGAATCGATATCTGTACGCCAGGTCTCCTGGGGAAAAGGACATTATCCACACTAACTATATATTTAGTTTGACTATTCAATATAGGACAGAATCGAATTGACAGCAGGCATTGCTAGCATAGGCCCTATCCATGACCTGCTTTTAAACTCCATGTCCAGTACTCGTGGTCATCATAGGTCAAAAAATTTCATGTTGCCATGGCAACGAGGACTTAAAATTGACACCGATTGACTGAAATCACAAAGTTGTTGTTTTGTGTGGCCATCTAAATAATTTATTCAGTGTAGTTTTAGACATTAATTTTGCTGGTGGAATAACATAGCATTTTAGATAGGATCCGGGGGGGGGGGGTGTAATCGGTGTGACTAAACGAATTTTGTGAATGGGATGACGTTTACAATGAAAACTCTCAGAGAAAAGCAGATTATTAAATTGAAAAACTATTTGGAAATGTATTGTTTCGTTCTTTTTGGCCTATAATAGTCGCACTTGCCGCGGGTGGGACGTACTTCCAGTGTGTACTGTATCTAGGTGACAATGCCACATATTAGTACATCGGATTAACCCGGTGACGATTATATCCGATTCAGCGCATCGACCCCCCCCCCCCCCTTCCATACAAAATTTCAGTTCGATATCGTAAATAACGTAAGAGCAATATATTGACAATTTTTTTCTATACTAAATTTGGCGAACCCCTTAAGGTACGGAGTTTGATTGACATAATGTGTACGTTGTCGACATCAGCGTTCCTGTGTCGTTTGGTGTCAAACCAAGTTTACGATGGATCAGGGCATGCCCGACTTTATAGGAATCAAACCTTTACGCAATTAAAATCGGTTTCCAATTAACAGATATGAACACTGTATGCGTTGACATCTCAGAGAGTTTGAACTCCACAAGTCTTAGTCACGCCCAATGCTGATCACATAAATTTTCACCCACCTGTTTTCATACGACTGTATCTCCTAAACGCCTCGACACGCGGAGCTGCCTGATGCGTCATTTGAACGGAGACATGCTGGGCTATACCCCGATGTACAAGTTGAATCTGCGCATGCGGCGTATATACAGACCCCCCCCCCCCCCTGAAAATTAAACAAACGCTTCTCCCAAAATGTGACTTGTAGTAAGATCTAGTAATGCAGGGTTCTAATCATGTGCAAACAGATTGAAATTGTCAGATTGGATTAGAAGGCAGAATGTTACAAACGGTGTGTGTTGGGCGACGAGTTATCTCGTCGCCGGCGCTCAGATGGTGTCTTTCGGGCGACGAGATATCTCGTTCATTTTCTTTTTACATATTATATCTGGAAGATTATTCTCTGCTGTTCCGAAAAGTTAGCAAATTGTGACTCACTTGGTTATTATGCATGTTAGGTAATCAGCTGACATCTAAATATTATATCTGTTGACCCAGTTCATTTTAATTCATTTTTAAATTCATTTTAAAGTTGCTGTATGGAATTTTGCCGAAAAATTGGGATTCTGGCCACATTTATTAAAGGAAATGAGCAGAACTTTTAAACGTAACTGAGATAAATCATAATATGTGGCTCATTAGGATAAAACATTACCAACTTGATACAAAAGGGATGTCAATTATTAATAGGGATTTGCGAATATTCGAGATTCGATTTGATGTCGATATCGATCACCCGATTCGAGATCGACATTGGATCGGTCCCTGATTCGGATACTTTCGAATCGGTGTTACTTTGGTGTAGTCTCGTGTTTTGCGTCTGAATAACACATACCGAATGACATGAACTCACAAATATTGAAGCACAAGTTAGCCAACATAGGTAATTTTGAATGTATGCCGTTCAGAATAGACGTGCATTATGCAAATTATTTACTTCGATCGCAACCCGTGACGGTGATCAATCGCCGCATATATTTGTTATCTGTATCGCCATTACGTCAATTGAAAATTGTCTACACGGTGCGTGATCACTAGATGCGAAACTCAATTGATTACCTTACGTTTAGAACTCAGATATCCAATTCAGATTACATGAATAAAATTCAATGTCAGCTGCCGTTATGAGCGACAAAACATAGCTCGGAATGAACAAAAAAGGCGAGAAACCTTAGAACAATCGGCCTATTACTTTCTTAAATGGACGACATCATGTGCGACCAGTTATCTGTGACATTGATTTCGGTAGAGCTTGCTAATTGTCAATCAGTTGAAGTTTGAAATTTGGAATTGTCACTCACAAAATTAAGAAGTCTTCGCACCGTCTGTCTCGTTGTTCTGTTGTCGTGTTTGTCCAAATTTCGTGTCTGACTTTCGAATAAGATGCAATATCTGATGAGGTAAAATCCCGACCACCGTGGCTCCAGGACTCCTCGAATGTCACGCAGTTGGTCAGTCACTATTAAATTTAAATTGTGTGTCAAATCAGTTAATTATTTTGCCTTCCAATTGTTTTCTAATATATTATTTTTGTCAAGGCTTTCACAATTGTTATTCGTCCAACATTTCAGAATATTTCTTTTCAGTATTGAAAACTTGTACGATCCCAGTCTGGGTGAACGTCGACTCTATATTTGAAATATTGTTGTAATGAATATTTAGGTATGAGTTTACTCAGACTGGTACGATCCCAGTGCAGATAAAGAGGTCCACGCATGCAGAATATGCACTTCATTTGAATTATATATCCTTAAAATATTGGGATTTTAAAGCTAATTGTAAACTGAACTTTTAACTGAACTTTTAACTTCTATGAAGTATGCTGGTCGATAGCTCAGATAAATGTTGATGGGAGTTAAACAAAGTCTTATAGTGATTGAAATAAAGTCAAACGAACTTAGAGATGTGTAATTAACAAGGCGCCAGAGTAAACCGTTGAGTAAGCGGTAGTTAATTAACACCTTGATTAACGCCTTATAGTGCTATACTAGAAGCTGACCCGACTTCGTCCGGGCTTTGACCTTGAATTGACCATTTTGAAGGTCAGGTGTGGTCAAACACCAACACCCCAAAAATGGTGGAAATCGGCCCAGCGGATACCGGGAAATCGGCCCAGCGGATACCGAGATACCCTATGCATCAAATTTCGTCCGTAAAAATCCGCCAGTTTAACCCGATTTGATTTCCACTCAAGTATATAAACGCGCCTCATATACACACGCTCATTAATTATACCATCGGTGCCCGAGATATCGCCAAGACGTCTGAAGCAGTCAATGCATCGGCCGGTTAAGCGTTAACGTGATCTAACGTTATGACCTCTCACGACGTCATAGAAGTTACGCATTGTTTTTATCCTGATGGAAGATAGTACCACTTCTTCTTGATAATTGAGGCAGATAACTAAAACGGATACATACGCATTATATATCGTTGGAAAGAGGAAACACGAAAGATTCTCACAGTGTCATTATTATGACTGGCATTTTATTATTCGCGCTGTTTCGAATCGATTTGTAAGCACCGAACTCAAATGAAAGTCCCGTAACACAGCGTAAAACAGGTTTGACCTCTGCACGTGAAAAGTTGACATCGGATCTGAAAATCAATAGGCCTATGTCACCCCCCCGGCCGAAAATACCCCCACATACCAAGTTTCATCGAAATCTGGTCGGCCGTTTTCGAGTTCATCGATTACACACACACACACGCACACACACACACAAACAGATCTTCCAAAATATATAATAGACTAGAAGGTGACCCGACTTCGTCCGGGCTTTGACCTTGAATTGTCCATTTTGAAGGTCAAGGTCAAGTGGGGTCAATATTTGACCAGTCCAAAACACTGCCCGGACAAAAGTACCCGACAAATGTGCCCGTTGAAATCCATCCGGTTTTACCCGATTTGACCTTGAATTGATCATTTTGAAGGTCAAGGTCAGGTCGGGGTCACGACTCGCCCATCCAAAACACTCAGTGGACAAAAGTAACCCTATGTATCAACTTTCGTGGAAATCCCATCAAAATTCGCGATTTTACCTTGAATTGACCCGATTTCAAGGTCAAGGTCACATCGCACGGGCAAATGAATTGGCTTATGAGACTCCCCATACGTAAGTACCCCCACATACCAAGTTTCATCGAAATCCCGTGATATTCGGGCGTTTGATCTTGAAATGACCCGATTTCAAGGTCAAGGTCACGTCGCACGAGTAAATTAATAGGCTTATGCCACTCTCCGGCCAAAGGTACCACCACATACCAAGTTTCATCGAAATCGGTTTGGCCGTTTTCGAGTCCATCGATTACAGACAGACAGATACACACATACACACACACACACAGATCTTCCAAAAATATAGAATAGACTAGAATGTGACCCGACTTCGTCCGGGCTTTGACCTTGAATTGTCCATTTTGAAGGTCAAGGTCAAGTGGGGTCACGATTTGACCAGTCCAAAACACTGCCCGGACAAAAGTACCCCTATGTATAAAATTTCGTCGAAATCCCATCAAAATTGGCGATTTGACCTTGAATTGACCCGATTTCAAGGTCAAGGTCAAGGTCACGTCGCACGGGCAAATGAATATGCTTATGAGACTCCCCATACGAAGGTACCCCCACATACCAAGTTTCATCGAAATCCCGTGATATTCGGGCGTTTGACCTTGAAATGACCCGATTTCAAGGTCAATGTCACGTCGCACCGGCAAATGAATATGCTTATGAGACTTAAACTTTAAACGTACACATGCGTGTGATACATCATTGGAAAGAGGAAACGCCACAGAATCTAACCGTGCAAATTATATGACTGGCAATTTATTATTCGCGCTATATCGAATCGATTTGTGAGCACCGAACTGAAATATATTAGCGCAAAACGGCGTAAAAACAGATTTGACCTCGGCACGTGAAAAGTTGACCTCGGATCTGAAAATTAATATGCCTATGCCACTTCCCGACCGATAGTATCCTCACATACGAAGTTTCATCGAAATCGGGTCGGCCGTTTTCGAGTTCATCGCGAACACAGAGACACACCGATACACACACAGACAGATCTTCCAAAATATATAATAGACTAGCCGATGAGCCCGACGTTGTCCGGGCTATCCAAAAACCAAATTTCAAGTCGATAGCACCACCCGTTTCCGAGATCTGGTCTGCGCATGCACGAAGCTGGCGTCGCACGGGCTCGGCGACCCGATAAAATTCGTATCCGGGGCAAGATACATTCACATAGCAAATTTCAAGTCGATAGCTCCACCCGTTCCCGAGATCTCGTCTGCGCATGCACGAAGCGGGCGTCGCACGGGCTCGGCGACCCGATAAAATTCGTATCCGGGGCAAGATACATTCACATAACAAATTTCAACTCAATAGCTCCACCCGTTTCCGAGATCTGGTCTGCGCATGCGCGAAGCTGGCGTCGCACAGGCTCGTCGACACGATAAATTCGTATCCGGGGCAATATACATTCACATAGCAAATTTCAAGTCGATAACTCCACCCGTTTCCGAGATCTCGTCTGCGCATGCGCGAAGCGGGCGCCGCATAGGCTCGCGAAGCTGCGTCGCACGGGCTCGGCGACCCGATACAATTTGTACCCGACGCAAGATACATTCACATAGCAAATTTCAAGTCTGCGCATGCGCGAAGCGGGCGCCGCACGGGCTCGCCGATACGACAACGTCCACCGCCTGGTCAAACTACACACACGTACCAAGTTTCGTCCCGATCGGTCGAAAAACCAAATTTCAAGTCGATAGCTCCACCCGTTTCCGAGATCTGGTCTGCGCATGCGCGAAGCTGGCGTCGCACGTGCTCGGCGACCCGATAAAATTCGTACACGGGGCAAGATACATTCACATAGTAAATTTCAAGTCGATAGCTCCACCCGTTTCCGAGATCTCGTCTGCGCATGCGCGAAGCTGGCGTCGCACGGGCTCGGCGACCCGATAAAATTCGTATCCGGGGCAAGATACATTCACATAGCAAATTTCAAGTCGATAGCTCCACCCGTTTCCGATATCTCGTCTGCGCATGCGCGAAGCGGGCGCCGCACGGGATCGCCAATACGACAACGTTCACCGCCCGGTCAAACTACACACACGTACCAAGTTTCGTCCCGATCGGTCGAGAATCGTAGATTTGTATAAATGACAGACAGACAGACAGACAAACAAACAAACATACATACAGACAGAGGTCTTCAAAATATATATGAGATTATGTATATATATATATATATATATATATATTTAGAAGGTGACCCGACTTCGGCCGGGCTTTGACCTTGAATTGTCCATTTTGAAGGTCAAGGTCAAGTGGGGTCACGATTTGACCAGTCCAAAACACTGCCCGAACAAAAGTACCCGACAAACGTGCCCGTCGAAATCCATCCGGTTTTACCCGATTTGATATCGAATTGATCATTTTGAAGGTCAATGTCAGGTCGGGGTCACGACTCGACCCGTCGAATACACTCAGTGGACAAAAGTAACCCTACGTATCAAATTTCGTCGAAATCCCATCAAAATTCGCGATTTGACCTTGAATTGACCCGATTTCAAGGTCAAGGTCACGTCGCACGGGCAAATGAATAGGCTTATGAGACTCCGCATACGAAAGTACCCCCACATACCAAGTTTCATCAAAATCCCGTGATATTCGGCCGTTTGACCTTGAAATGACCCCATTTCAAGGTCAAGGTCACATCGCACGGGCAAATTAATAGGCCCATGTAACTCCCCGGCCGAAAATACCACCACATACCAAGTTTCATCGAAATCCCGTGATATTCGTGCGTTTGACCTTGAAATGACCCGATTTCAAGGTCAAGGTCATGTTGCACGGGCAAATTAATAGGCCTATATCACTCCCCGGCCGAAAATCCAAAACTGGTCAAGGTCACGTCGCACGGGCAAATTAATAGGCCTATGTCAGTTCCCGGCCGAAAATACACCCACATACCAAGTTTCATCGAAATCGGTTCGGCCGTTTTCGAGTCCATCGCGAACACACAGACACACAGACACACAGACACACAGACAGACAGACAGATCTTCCAAAATATATAATAGACTAGTCGATGAGCCCGACGTTGTCCGGGCTATTCAAAACCCAAATTTCAAGTCGATAGCTCCACCCAGCCCAAATTCGTATCCGGGGCAAGATACATTAACATAGCAAATTTCAAGTCGATAGCTCCACCCGTTTCCGAGATCTCGTCTGCGCATGCGCGAAGCTGGCGTCGCACAGGCTCAGCGACCCGATAAAATTCGTATCCGGGGCAAGATACATTCACATAGCAAATTTCAAGTCGATAGCGCCACCCGTTTCCGAGATCTCGTCTGCGCATGCGCGAAGCTGGCGTCGCACGGGCTCGGCAATACGACAACGACCACCGCCTGGTCAAACTACACACACGTACCAAGTTTCGTCCCGATCGGTGGAGAATCGTAGATTTGTATAAAGGACAGACAGACAGACAGACAGACAGACAGATTGTTTCAAAATATATAGGGAAGTGTTATGTTCATTTGTGTTCGTTGTTTAGTAGCTTTGTATTCAAATAACGCTAATAACTCAAAAAATAAGCTATCAAAGTTGGAAATAATACCACGTATACACATAGAATGGACATTAATGAACGCACCCACAAACCCAATTTCACCCTTCTATTCCGCTTTTTGTCCCCCGACGTTTCCGTCGGAGGACTATAGAAATGACCCTCGTCCGTCCGTCCATGTGTCCGTCCGTGCGTCCGTGCGTCCGAGATTGGGTACCTTCATGGTGTAATCAACTCCTCCTACAGTTTTAAACGTAGAGATTTGAAACTCTGGGATATTGTTCCTAACATGTTGGTGATTTGCAACATCTATATAGCTAAATAAGCTAATCAAAAATATAGTTTTTTCCATATTTTTGGGGGGGTTTTCGACTTAGAAAATTTGGAACATTTTTGCCTTTTGGATGAGATTGGGTACCTTCATGGTGTAATCAACTCCTCCTACAGTTTTAAATGTAGAGA
Source organism: Siphonodentalium dalli (assembly GCA_032622095.1). Classification (NCBI taxonomy): domain Eukaryota; kingdom Metazoa; phylum Mollusca; class Scaphopoda; order Gadilida; family Siphonodentaliidae; genus Siphonodentalium; species Siphonodentalium dalli. The sequence goes on along the minus strand of CP136061.1, from coordinate 147,850,113 downwards.
TTTGAAACTCTGGGATATTGTTCCTAACATGTTGGTGATTTGCAACATCTATATAGCTAATCAAAAATATCATTTATTCCATATTTTCGGGGGGTTTTTCGACTTAGAAAATTTGGAACATTTTTGCCTTTTGGATGAGATTGGGTACCTTCATGGTGTAATCAACTCCTCCTACAATTTTAAATATACAGATTTGAAACTCTGGGATATTGTTCCTAACATGTTGGTGATTTCCAACATCTATATAGCTAATAAAAAATATATTTTTTTCCATATTTTCGGGGGGTTTTTCGACTTAGAAAATTTGGAACATTTTTGCCTTTTGGATGAGATTGGGTACCTTCATGGTGTAATTAACTCCTCCTACAGTTTTAAATGTTGAGATTTGAAACTCTGGGATATATATTGTTCCTAACATGTTGGTGATTTGCAACATCTATATAGCTAATATTTTTTAATGGAGTTATTAACCCTTTTCGACTTTAACAAAGCGGCATCGACTTGCCATGTTGTCGGGGGACACTGTGGTCTGCTGACCTTTTATTTGACTTGTGTTCGTTTATTTTCGTTGTTTTGTAGGACCGATTGTCACAACTCAACTATCCAATTTACCCCCCCCCCCCGACCACCTTTAATTTGGCTTTTAAAGAGAGCTAAATATATTTTTAAACCAGCGGTCGGTTTCCAGTGGTTGGACGCGTACCTACATGGGTGTGTTCCGGTCTCATGTGTGGCCTGAATCCAGTGGGAACCATAATGGAAATAAATGGTCTTATGAATGTTTTCTTATGCTATTCCGGTGGTTTTTGATCACCTGTTAGTGCTGGGCAACTCATTTACAGTCTTAATTTATATATATACCATGAATAAACGCCTACTCATGCTGCATGTGCATTGTCGACTGCGGAAGTGGCAGTGTACCATATGGTACATTGCATCCTTCCGCAAGTGACCTATATGTCCAGTAATATTAATTTGATATTCTACATTTTACTAATTTCTGTTAATCTGGTACCGGTACTTAATTAGGCTATATATCATTAATTAATTGTATATTTCCTTTGTCTATTTTATCTTTACATGTAGCCTGTGGGTTGTCATACGCTAAATGTGTGTTTAAAAGACCATTAAAACGTATCTTATCTTAGTGAGAGAAAAGCTAAAAGACACCAAAGAAAAAGATCATTATTCTCAAATCCATTGGAAACCGGGTTAAAGCCGTTCGTTCGTTGGTGAATTTATAAATACGGTGCGTCGCAAAATCATCGAAGGAAATGCACAAGATTACAACTTCCGGTTATTTTCGTGCGTTTCCGTTATATTTCGGCCTTTTACGTTCTCTTAGTGAAAATGGGTGAGTTGTGTCACACGTGCTCCGACAAAATATGCAAAAAATAACCCTTTAAAAAACATCTTTCGTGCACAAACAGTCATTTTCTGTAATTAAACATTGTACAGACAAGACGTCAATGTGTTGCAGAGATGAAATATTATAACATTGATGATATTTTTGTCTTGAGATAAATTCGGTGGTGGATTTCCACCGGATCAGCTCTATACGGACCCTCCAACCGGAAGTGGATGAATCGTGAATCAACAGGCTACGCAAAATGCAGAAAGTTGGATATTGAATGAATCGTCGGCCAACTTGACCTTGACCTTTGCGGCGACTTTGGGATTTGAATTTTAGCATTCTAGACTGTCTAGATGGCGTCTATTGACAGAAGTTCAGGGTGAATAACTCTATTGCTTACAAATGCACGCATTTTAGTAACCTTTTAATCATTCATGTCAGCTAAATGTTACGAATCGGCGAACTGTCAATATGACGTCACGAATTACTATATCCGGTGTGAGGGTCCGTATAGAGACGTCGCCGATTTCCACCGCCACCGGACGTCAGTGACGCTAGCCTAATGCCAGTAACGCTAAGTAATGGGGTCGTTGTCGTAACGTTTTATACATACATGCACACCAGTCTCAGTCGGCGCGAGATTGAAACGTTACCGTAAATAATTGCTGTCTGCTTCAATCACAGTTGTTGGAAACTTGTCAAAAAACTCGAAAAGAGATGTCACCACCCCTACTAGTACTACTTATTAATATAATTGACAAGTAGGGAAATTTTTGAGCCCACCCATCTCCCATCAAACCATGTCACCGCTCGTTTCGTGTTCAATTGCAACAATAAAAACATTAATTTCAGAAAAGTATCACAACCTAGTAATAAAACATATATTTCTTGTCATGTTTACCGTAAGTGCAGTAGAAAATTATTACTTTATAATTACTTTTATCGTATACAACTTCCCAAAATAACTGCAACTCTGGGCTGCCGATTCCACGAGTCGCCATCCGAGAGTCAAGGGCAGATAATTTCCAATGCTATTATCTGCGCTTGACTCTCGGATGGCGACTCGTGGAATCAGCGAGCCGCTGTTTGGGAAGTTGTATGCGATAAAAGTAATTATAAAGTGATAATTTTCTACTGCACTTACGGTAAACATGAAAAGAAATATATGTTTTATTCCTAGGATGTGATACTTTTCTGAAATTAATGTTTTTATTGTTGCAATTGAACACGAAACAAGCGGTGACATATGGTTTGTTGGGAGATGAGTGGGCTCAGTATCTTTCCCTACTTGTCAATTATATTAATAAGTAGGGGTGGTGATATCTCTTTTCGGGTTTTTTTTATGACAAGTTTCCAACAACTGTGGCTTCAATTCATAATTATTTTTCTTCCGAAGTTCTGATAGTGATAAAGCCATATATTAAAGGCATTCTTTTATCACAATTATCGAAACTGCAATAAGATTGGTCATCGGTCGCTTATTTTTCTTAGTATTAAACAGGGACGGAAAGAACTGCATGGTTGTTTGGTCGATGAACGGAAGAAAATAAACTTAACAAAAATATCAAACGTGTGCATTTATGTAGAAAACACTACGACAATAACCCGGGTTACCCCCGTCACATGACACTACGCGAGACTGGTGTGCATTTATGTATACATAAATGCACACGGTGTGCATCTATTCTATGACAAAACATTACAACGACCCCATTAGCGCCAGTAATGCACTAATGGCGTAATTGTGATTTGGGCGGGGGCTAACCCCGGGATCTTCAGAAGGACCATTGGTCCTCTTAACCCCTCATGATTTTATGCCTTTTATATTAATATAAAGAAACATAAAAAAAAAGAGCAATTTTTAGATTCTTCATTTTTTCTTTGACTTTTTCTTCTTGTGCCTCTTCGCCGGTGGTGGTGCAGACGAAAAGGCATCCGAGGGAGAGGTGTTGCTCAAACTGCTGATGTTGGTCTGTTGATTGATGTTGGCTGTCGCAAGCTTTGCTCTCACTGCCTGCGTGCTCTCTATCCTGTCAACTATTCAGTCTCGTTCAGGACCTATTGGATAAAATCCCACCTGGGACACTTCCATCTTTTTGATCAGCTCGTCTGTATACATTGGTGCTTCATCCTCGGTGAGCGACGCCGGCCTCTCAAGGTAACTCGCCCCTGGTGGAAACTGGCTAGGTGGTGATTTCAGCTCTACAACGAAGACAGTGGCGGGGACATTCGGCGTGACGTCGGTGTCCCCATTTCTGCTGTCCGCGCCGACGGCAGGGACTTCCGGGATGTCTTCGGCGTCCCTGCTCCTGATGGTGGCATCTACAGCAGGCCGATCTTATGCCCCGGAGACCAAGTGGGAGGGAACTGGGAATCTCTGTTTCCTGTTTCCACTCGGCTCTCGTGATGGCATCCCTGCGGCGTCTTGAAGGGGTCTTCTTTCCTGTGGTCCCATCAGCCCCAGCCCCAGACCGTGGAGTCAGGTCGGTCCTTCCAGGCTGGTAGAGGGTTCTACCGGGGTGACCAGGAAGCTAATACAATAGGCAGATTGGTAACCGCTCAGCACGCTGACAAAAACGGCGAAGAGCTCTCGCTGGCACGTCCATCCCCTGGGTGACCAGAAGCGTGTATGAGCCAGTAATGGGGTCGTTGTCGTAACGTTTTATACATAGATGCACACCGTGTGCATTCCTGTATACATAAATGCACACCAGTCTCGCGTATTATCACGTGACGGGTCATTGTCGAAGTGTTTTCTACATATATGCACACGTGTTGATCATTTGTAAGTTCATGTTCTTTGGTTCATCGTTGAAACAGCCAATTGGCCATGCTGTTCTTTCGGCCCCTGTTTACTACTTATTAAATAACTTAGATAAATATGTGACCAATGACCAATTTTATCCGGAATGTCGAAATACCAAGTTGAACCAAGCTGAGGGGGGAAAGTGCGGCAATGCGGCAAAAATCCTCAAAATCTCGTTTAAATTGGGTTACATATGTCATGACCCCAGTCCTAAACGAGAGAATCTGACATTATTACTGATAGTGCTGCTGCTTTTCACAATACCATATAGACATTACCCTGAAATAACACATTATCGCATATGGTGAATCATAAGTGGTGGAACTATTTTCTTTTAAACTCAACCTTTAAACATCCATCTTGGAGAGAACTTTCTGCAAAACTCAAATTGATTCGTTCTTGTCGGATGTAAAACCCGATGTGAGATGGGATTTTATTTACCCATATGGAGCATTTTAAATTTCATACCACTAACTAATTACCGTAGCACGACAGTGAACGAACTGTCACGAATTGTCTGTGCACATAGCGGTTTCCGTACTTGTTGAGAAAGATGCAAATACAACTCCCACATTTAATCTCTCGAGATGTTGCCTCGTGCACATTATTTACAACCAATCAAATTAATCTGCCTTTGACTTCCGGTATCTGTAAGTGAAGAATAACAGCAGGTTTGCTCTCTGGCTGAAATAAGTAAAATATAAGTGATTTTGAACAAATCAAGATTATCAAATAATATGTGACCCGACATGACCAAACGGTTGATTAGATTTTCAATTCTGAGAAAATTGCCAGGCTGTACAGAGAGGCGGCATCACTTTGTCAAATCAAAGAGGCACAATTCAGTGGTTTGATGTCGACTTGAAGTGATCGGTAACCGAATACCGGACCCTGAGGACACCTAAAAAAAATCCTGGTTCGATATAAACAAATCCCGTCTAAGGTTTCGATCCAAACCTTATCATCACAGCGGTTTCGAATCGAACCAAACCACGAACGGTTCGCAGGGGACTACATTACGTTCAACTCACAATTAGGGCTGGGCGATATTAGCTAAAAAAAAATATTGCAATATTATGGTGACATCGCGATATCGTTTATATTATTTTCCAAAACTCGACTTATAGTTTGATGAGGGACGGGCGGGCGGCGTGTTTTGCTTATAACTCAACCGTTTATTGACGGATTAAAAAATTCGGTGTGTGAGTACATATCCATGCACGTAAGCTGCAGACAAAAAATCGGGTTCGTCCGCACCTTTATTAGAGTTATGGCCCTTTGAATTTTCAGCTCGTTAGCGCGTTAACTTCAACAAACGTTATCTGATTTGATTGAAATTTGGTATATAGGTGTCTCCCAAGAATATCTCGGATGAGTTCGAAAACCGGCCTGGTCCGATAAAATTTTATAGAGTTATGGCCCTTAATTAGTCATTTTTCACAAATTTTCAGCTCGTTAGCGCGATAACTTCAACAAACGTTATCCGATTTGATTGAAATTTGGTTTATAGGTGTCTCCTAAGAATATCTCGGTCGAGTTCGAAAACCGGCCAGGTCCGATAAAATTTGATAGAGTTATGGCTAGGGCTGGGCGATATTGGCCCCAAAAAATATCGCGATATTATGGCGACAACATCGTGATACACGATATTATCGCGATATTATTTTGGTATATTACAATTGGCTAGTACAATGTACAATATATGCAATATTTCATATTAAATAAAGTTTGCACAATACATCCCTATGTTTTATTTACGATTTGTGGGTCTGACATGAGAGGTCGAGAAAATGTGTAATGAACAATTATCAGTAACATCACAGTATACATGTATATAATGACCACTCGTCAGCAACAATTGACAGTTTGCCGACGGAGAAATAATAACTTTGAAACAAAGGGATATATTAGTAAGGCCAAAGAAAAAAGATAGTATGTTTCTGATAACGGAGTGAAATAATTAGGGTAGGTTGGTAGGGAATTTTTTTGTTTTTTTTGTTTGTTATTTTTTATCCAGCTGCAGAAATATTGAATTACCCTGACAGAAAATGACATAAAATGCCAACTTGTGTTGTGGGGAAAGTATTACTTGATAAACACAGCACTAGGAAATATACATTAAGATTGATGAAAGATCAAACTTACTTCATGCTTAAGTATGTTATTTATTATTTGGCTATAAACTTGGTATGAGATTGATGTCACTAAGAATTTTACCCATAATACCGCCATTATACCATACTTGTATTGTGACCACTGCATCCCATTGTCTAGAGGTAGCCAGTGCACCCAACCTACCATGCCTGGTTTCTGGAAACAGTAGCTGTACCCCTAACATATGTGGTCATAACCTATATACATGTATATATACAGACACACACACCATGTCTGTTTATAGTGTTCCTACCGGTACTCTCAGGCTCCAAATAAAAGTGCACGCCCAAATAATAGTACACAGGAAAAATTCCATTGAAAGTTAATAACAGTGCAGACCCAAATAATAGCACAGGGGAAACTGTGAGCAAAACATCAACTATAGTTAAAAAAATTATAGTGCATGTACGTCAAGCATAGGAATCAACATAGTATGTGTCATGTAGAGTTTTATTCGATATTTAAATGTTCACATGTATGCCATATACTTGAATATGTACATGCCTAAAATTATAAGCTCAACAATTTGGTATCAGAATAATATAGAAATCTCAATTTTCATACCCTCAAAATTAATAAACTTGCAGACTCAAATATAAAGCACTGTGCAGGGGGGGGGGGGGGGGGGGATTTCCCAGGAAAATAATAAATGGGCATGTATGTTTATTTGGAACTCATGAATATGTTCCATAAGTCCCAAACAAGGCATACAGGTAAATCCACAACCCATCACACATGTGGCTTTTGAGACAACTGTCACTTCATGTCACTTATCACAGGCTTATGTTAGAAACCATGTGTTTTGCACATTAATGATTATCAATATTTATGAGCATTGGCGATAAAAACAGTAAAAAAAAAATAAAAAATTTTGTTTTAGAAAAATTTTGACTTTTTCTCAAAATATCAATAAAAAGATTAGGGTCGGCGGGTTATTTTTAGGGTCGGTCGATGTACGGAAACATAGTATCTTTTTTCTTTGGCCTAATCATATAACACGGCCCACGTGCGTTTTCGCATACATTTTTTAGAGTTATACCCCTTTGACCATAGCGCTCAACACCATGCACACATTAAGCACCGCATTTGGTTTCAAATTGCCATTTTATTAATTCGTGAGGAATGGGTTGTTTGCGAGACTATATTTATCAGTGGTAATTGGTAGTTGGTAGCACCGTGGGACTTCAATGTCCATATACGGCAGCCCTGGGAATTAGCGTCCACAATGGGCAGTGCCGAGGCAAAAGCCGACGTGAAAATTTGAAATGAATTTGCGTCGGCATTTTTTCAGCTGAGGAAAATAAATAGAGACAATCATGTTCAATTAGTTTGTGAATTTGACATTTGTTGAAGCGATAGCAATGCCATGATCCGTACGGCACATGTCCACAAAATCATTTTACTCGCAATTTGCACACATTGAGACGATCAGCTAGACTAAGTGTGGTCAATATAAAATCTGACATCGTAATCCGTCTCCAAGCAACCGGTTACTGTTGATAGAGCAAGCTGCACCAACTTGAAAGGCGGTCATTGTGCCAGTCGCATGCGCGACATACCAATCTCACAGTGTAGCCAGCTGATGCTACTAGTATCTCTTTGATGTGTCCGACGAAGCATATCCAACTTGACAAGCACGTGCTCCGTTGTTTTAAAACGTTTTCGACTCAGTATTTCCGGGAAGTTTGGGACTATTATACTTACTCTAACTTCGCTGTTTGTTGGGACCATATGATGGGTTTCAACCTACATGGAGAATATTACAACTTGGGACGGTATTACAATATTTTTATTTCAGACGATATTATTGACGATATCAAAATTAAAACCGGGTATACCCGATATATCGTCATACCGCCCAGCACTAGTTATGGCCCTTAATTAGTCATTTTTTTCAAAAATGTTCAGCTCGTTAGCGCGATAATTTAACAAACATCATCCTATTTGATTGAAATTTTGATATATAGGTGTCTCCCAAGAATACCTCGGACGAGTTAGAAAACCGACCCGGTCCGATAAAATTTGATAGAGTTATGGTCCTTAAGTAGTCATTTTGTACGAATTTTGAGCTCGTTAGCGCGATAACTTCAACAAACGTCATCCGATTAAACTAAAATTTGGTATATAAGTGTCTTCCAATAATATCCTGGACGAGTTCGAAAACCAGCCTGGCCCAATAAAATTTGATAGAGTTATGGCCCTTAATTAGTCATTTTTCGTGAATTTTTTGCTCGTTAGCGCGATAACTTCAACAAACGTCCTCCGATTTGTTTAAAATTTGGAATAGACATACTTGCCAAGAATATTTCGGACGAGTTCGAAAACCAGCCTGGCCCGATAAATTTGATGGAGTTATGGCCCTTAATTAGTCATTTTTCGATTTTACCTATTAGTCTACCAATACTGATGCACACCAATTGGCGGTAGCCACCGGCGGTAAGCCACTGAAAACGAGACACAGCTTCTCTGACGCAACCTCTTGTTTTGATATATAACAATTGGTAAGTACAATGTATAATATTTCTTGAATAAAGTTCGCACAATACACCCCTACGTTTTATTTATGATTTGTGGGCCATGCGAGGTTGAGTAAATGTGTAATGAACATTGATTGTACACTAGTAGCATTGCAGTATAATGACCACTCATCTGCAACAATTGACGGTTTTCTGACGGCGAACACAACAACTTTCAACTTCTTTATAGTTTCTATTATACTTACTCTAACTTCCCTGTTTGTTGGGACCATATGTTGGGTTTCAACCTACCGGTACATGGAGAATATTACAACTTGGGACGGTATTACGATATTTTTATTTCAGATGATATTATTGACGATATCGAAATTAAAACCGGCTATATACCCTATACATCGTCATATCGCCCAGCACTACTCACAATTCGATATATATCATGATTTTTTTCAATGATACAATACGTATCGCGATACATTCCAGACTGAAAATTGGACTAGTTTACAACTTGTGCATATTTTGCATATTGTTTTGGTGTTGTCAATTTTCCACACATTGTCTTTCTCAAAGGCAAGAAAACCAAGTGTTTCCATTCATGCGATTTAAATTTAGACGGCGGCACAACACTTTTTGGAGTTGCCTCGCTTATGACATGTTGAGAACTTGCAATTTTATTATGGTCTGATAGTTCCGACATGTTATTGATTCTAAATTTCAATGGTCGTCGTAGGCTATTTCTATATATGTGGCTACTTTTAATGTATTAGAACTATCGATAGATCTCTAAATAAATAAATAATATATATAAATACATTGTAGGAACTACTAGTACCATGCTAGTATGTTCCATCAAACTAATTTGTAAAATATATAGCTAGTCTCACTGAGAATGTTTGTCCGGTGACTTTAAGAAATTTATATCTAGTCGCACGCTTGCGTATACATGTATTACTTGTAGATTCAACTGATTTTTTGGCATTCGTCGATATCCCGAATCTTACTTCCCTTCATGTTTGGTAAATCATGGATAATCGCGATCGCATCTATAGACCTACCTCCCGAAGTGACAATTCCTAAAATTCGCGGTAAGTTGTAGAGGGGATTTGATATTACTTATAATTTATAAATTTGACAAACATTGAAATTCATTTTAAATTGCAATTAACGGTAGGCCTATATCTACAGAATTTTATTATTTGAATACCATTCGTTTGCCATAAAGTTGTCTCTGTAGTTACGGAATAACTGTGGAAATGATTGACAATAAGGTATAGTGTGGTGTTATGTTAATATTTAGAATTGTCAGTAATTCTATTGGCAAATACCGACCAGTACAATACAGGCTCGGATGAGCCTTCTCGTAATTATCCATTTCAATGTCTTGAGGTTTCCGGTAGAGTTTAGTCCTGGGAATGGGAAGTTTCCGGGTCCCATACTCGTTCCCGTTTCCCGGGAATATGATTTGTAGTAACTGGGAATGGGGTGAATTGTTAACACTTGGTATACATACATGTATATCATACATCAGTGGACACCAATGGCACATAGCTTTGTTTAATTTGTCCACAGTGCAATATGTACATGTATGTTATATATATGATCTGCAAATGATACACAAAGTGTGACAGTAGAATTGAACATGCTATCATCTAAGGGTTAAGGACTTAAGGTTTGGTCTGGTGACTAGGCTTGCCACGATTATTCGATTAATCGACTAACCTTCGGCAGATGTGGTAGTCGACGGTTATTTACTTTCGTCGACTAAACGCCGGGTGGGGGTGGTATGGTTGTGTATTTAAGCAGTACTATGCACAAATACCATGCCTGGAAGTAAAAAAATACCATGCCTGGAAGTAAAAGTTAACAGTATATGTGGCACAATTTACCACCTGACAGCATGTTATGTCGCCACTTCTGACGCGTCGTCCTTTGATATCGCAGCCGACGTTTGGCGGTCATCTCCAAAGAGTTTGGTGTGCCTTTGATGTCGTGTCACGGCCTTGCCAATGTTTATGTATTATGTTTAACGGTTTCATATTTCATACTGTAAAACGCTCACCATTATTTATAGTCCAAGTCTTCTCGTACTAAAACCAGCTAAGATATTGGTATGGCGAGATGCTGGATTTTAGTCCGAGATTGTCTCGTATGGTCTCTTATGACACGACTTACGCCCAAGGTTAGTGGCGGGAATTTGTTGTGTATTTTACTCTTATTTACCTAGCAAATCAATACGTGATGCTATATACATCGGAAAGAGTGACATCTTATGGTCATAATGGTGTATAATAATCTAACTTTAATGTTAAATTACACATAGAATATACCGGTTGATTGCCAAAAACATCGCTTTTTATGTTTACCCATACCATGTATGGTAAACATAGTGTCGTTGTCCGGATTGACCACTCGTCGTTCGTCCGTCCGTCTGTCCGTCCGTCTGTCTGTCCGTCCGTCTGTCCGTCCGTAGACACTTTACGTGTAATGCGATAACTCAAACATTTTTTACCTGATCAAAACCAAATTTTGTATATGGGGTTTTCAGCCCAAAATACAGATCGAGTTCGAATATGGGTTTGATCCAACTTTTTTGTACAGAGTTATGGCCCTTTTTCGACTTAGAATTCACGCATTCTGCCATAACTCAAACATTTTTTATCTGATCGGAACCAAATTTGGTATGTGAGTTTCTCGGCCCAAAATACAGATCGAGTTCGAATATGGGTTTGATCCGATTAATTTTAAAGGAGTTATGACCCTTTTTCGAAAAAAAAATGAAAAATTGAATCGATTTTTTTTTTAATTTATTTTTAACTTTTATAATAATAATAAAAAAAATGTCATTGACATTGTCATTTGTTTTCATTTAGATATTGATGATTATGATAAAAAGATTTCCAATGTGTCCCTTTAATTTTTTTAAATAAGTTAAAAAAAATTGAAAAACTAACACCATTATAACTCTGCCAAGGGTACCCCGAATCACCACACCAAATTTGATTAAATCGGTCCAAAATCTTGTGTTATGTACTGGTAAATCTGTTTGGAGCAACATTAAATCCAATTCACCAATTGCCTTTGGACTTATGCCAATGTGCAAATAATCTGATACATAAGGCTATGGCATCTAATTTAAAATAAAGATTCAACAATAAACATCACATGCTATTAACAGTAGACATGGACATCTGTGCTGCTATATAATTGATATTAATGGGTCAGTGGTGAGGTTGCTTATCTGTATACTAGGACACATTATTATTGTAAACTTAAATTGGACTCTCTTAACCCAAGTATTCCATGTCCAGGTCACACCTACACATTTAACCCATGGGCTTGCTGGCTGTGGCGGTTTAGCATTACAGATTCTGTACCAGTGCATTCTCTTATATAAATGCCAGTGACCCATAAATTCCAATAATTTGTGTTATGTACATTTGTCTATAATAGTACATAACAGTATACTCTATAATTGAACACCAAAACTCTCATTTATCCGATCATATTAAATTTTTATCGCCAAGGGATGGGTTAACATCTGCCGATCGTGATCGGCCTCTCGTTTTCTCTGTTTGTTTACGTTTTAACTAAAAGCCGAAGTGGTCTGAATAACTTCAGCATAATCCGGAATTTGTTCTAGTTTCCCTTTTTATATATAGCGCGGGGTTTTCCGAACAAAATGGTGAAAAACGTTTGCCCCGAAGTCCAGTTTCCTATGTGCTTTGAGAAAAAACTTAATGACATAATGGAGGATCAGAACGGTAGTTTTGTTGACAATTTTCGCAAATTAGAATTCTTGTGTCCGACTTGCCATGCGTGTGATTTTCATCCATGTGAATTTTGACTTTTGTGTTGATAAAATAATCGGTGAACCGAATCACACAGTTTCGAAATCTAGTTCTTTTGTTTTAGTGGGACTTTTCAAACTTAAAGGTTCAAAATTTATTCAATTTTTTTTTTGATTTTTTTGTGTGCTTAACAAGAGCAGTATATTGCTCTGTTCGCTTAGTATATATACATGTATCAGGGTTCCCGCGGGTCCTTGAACACCCTTGAATATGAAAATCCATATTCAAGGCCCTTGAAAACCCTTGTATTTCACCAAACTCCTTGAAAACCCTTGAATAATAGACATGTAAACACCCTTGAAAAGTTGGCAAAGCCTTGAATTTGCAGTCCGTTATGATCGCGGAATAAGGCACAATTACCCAGCGATTGGCAGAACAATAATTACGTACTAGTATGGTAAAATTGTGGAGTATTTACGGTAATTCCTGGTAAAACCGGCGATCGACTTCCGCTTTGTTTTAATCTTTGGTTGAGTTCCATTACCGTTTGTTTGCGGCTCTGTGATTGGGTAAGAACCGAACAGCTTTTGTTTCGATGTATCTAATTAGTCACAAGTGCATTCCCACACGAAATAAAAAAATATCTTGCATTAAAATGAAAGTATGGCAAAATATCTTGCATTAAAATGAAAGTATGGCAGGTGGTAAATGCCGATTCCAAACTTCGTGGCGAACAAAATTCGAGTGGGCAGAGTCCGTGGAAGGCCAAGCATGCCAGGCCCGATGTCGACTGTGCTTAAAAATAATAGATGTTGCCAATATGGGGGAGTATGCCTTAGTTTCCCATTCCAACGGCGAAAAACACAAAAAGACATCCCGAGAAATCAACAACACCGTTCCACTGCCTCACTTCACTGGAAGTCATAGTAAGTATACACGGTCCTATCCCCCCATGATACCCAGTCATAGTAAGTATACACGGTCCTATCCCCCCATGATGCCCAGTCATAGTAAGTATACACAGTCCTAACCCCCCATGATACCCAGTCATAGTAAGTATACACGGTCCTATCCCACCATGATACCCAGTCATAGTAACTATACATGGTCCTATCCACCCATGATACCCAGTCATAGTAAGTATACACGGTCCTATCCCCCCATGATACCCAGTCATAGTAAGTAAACACTGTCCTATCCCCCCATGATACCCAGTCATAGTAACTATACATGGTCCTATCCCCCCATGATACCCAGTCATAGTAAGTATACACAGTCCTATCCCCCCATGATACCCAGTCATAGTAAGTATACACGGTTCTATCCCCCCATGATACCCAGTCATAGTAAGTATACACGGTCCTATCCCCCCATGAAACCCAGTCATAGTAAGCATACACGGTCCTATCCCCCCATGATACCCAGTCATAGTAAGTATACATGGTCATTGCTAGCAGCTCTTAGACAGTGTTTCCCACAATCCATTAAATATCCATTAACTCCTGGAAAATCCTTGAATTTTGACCCTGTCACTCCTGGAAAACCCTTGAATTTCACACCCTGATACTCGTGGAAAACCCTAGTTTTTCACATTGAAATGTGTGCAGGAACCATGTGTATCTTAATTTCGCGGAAGTCCACCAAATGTGGTTGAAATGTAGCACCATATTATTTATTCTAATGCTCGTTGTGTTTACACTGTTTTAAACTTTGAGAGGGTTGTAATTCCCGTAATTTATTTAATGCATTATATTTATATCTTCAATGTTTAATTAATCTATTTATTTTTTATTTATTGACACATATAATTACGATTACAATGGAGAATTCATCGTATTTGCGTTAGTCGAAAATCTACGGAATATTTTCAACGGTGTTCGCGAGGTCCGAGTTCGCATTCTTTTAAAAATTTGTAAACATTGCGGTAAATGTCTCTTTTCGCATTAAATTACCGCTTTCAATTCACAACTGATGTGGGTTTCAGATCAAATAGCATGTCTTCTGCGAAAAATATCCGTTTATTGTCGCAAATGTGATATTTTATTTCATATAATTGTGGTTTTATTTGAGCGGGTTATTAACGCTTAACTCGTGTCATAAGAAGGCTATGCGCGCGATCTCGGACTAAAATCCAGCATCTCGCCATACCAATATCTTAGCTGGTTTTAGTACGAGAAGACTTGGGAATACATTATTTATAATTATTGACAAAGTTTGCGGAATGTTCAAAGTTACTAGACAGTTAAGCAGTAACAAGTTTGTGTCATCACTTATCAGTGCTACATACATTACATTCTCCAAATTGGTAAAGTATATACCCCCACACCTACCGCGCTGCACGATGCGCACTTTGAATAACAAATCTAAAAGTACAGTAACAGGCTGCGCGCACACACCGAAGCCCCGAAATTAAATTAAGTGCTAAAAGTGACGCAATCGCTACACAATAGGATTTTCTGCAAACTAACTATAGTCTGTTTTCAATAAGTATGCGACAATTCCGCGATGCATGTTCACGGGAACATTGATTGACGAACAGATATTTTTAGCTCAACTTTACTTTGTAAAGTTTGAGCTATTGCCATGGCTTTGTCGTCCGTCGTCCGTGTGTACGTAAGGCGTCAACAATGCAGTCTACAGGTCATACCTTTGGTCGGATCATTATGAAATTTGTCATAGCTGTTGACATCAACATTTAGACCAGAATGATTAATTTTGGGGTCATTCGGTAAAAAAAACATGGCCGCCAGTGGCCATCTTGCATTTCAAAATTCAATCCATTAGCACGGGCTACAGGGCGTACTGTTTGTATGATCGTCATGAAATTTGTCATGGATGTTAATATTGACATGTAGATGGGAACGAGTAATTTTGGAGTCATTTGGCCCAAAAACATGGCCGCCAGCAGCCATCTTGGATTTTGCTCTTTGTATGACTAAATTCTTTAGCACGGGCTACAGGTCGTACTTTTAGTCTGATCATCATAAAATTTGTCAAGAATGTTAATAATGACATGTAGATGGGAACGAGTCATTTTGGGGTCATTCGGACAAAAAACATGGCCGCCAGTGGACATCTTGGATTTCAAAATTCAATCCATTAGCACGGGCTACAGGGCGTACTGTTTGTCTGATCGTCATGAAATTTGTCATGGATGTTAATATTGACATGTAGATGGGAACGAGTAATTTTGGGGTCATTTGTCCCAAAAACATGGCCGCCAGCAGCCATCTTGGATTTTACTCTTTGTATGACTAAATCCTTTAGCACGGGCTACAGGTCGTACTTTTAGTCTGATCATCATAAAATTTGTCATGAATGTTAATATTGACATGTAGATGGGAACGAGTTATTTTTGGGTCATTCGGCCAAAAAACATGGCCGCCAGCAGGCATTTTTAGCTCGACTTTACTTTGTAAAGTTTGAGCTATTGCCATGGCTTTGTCGTCCGTCGTACGTGTGTGTGTGTGTGCGTGTGTACGTAAGGCGTCAACAATGCAGGCTACAGGTCGTACCTTTCATCGGATCATTATGAAATTTGTCATAGCTGTTGACATAAACATTTAGACCAGAATAATTAATTTTGGGGTCATTCGGAAAAAAACATGGCCGCCAGTGGCCATATTGGATTTCAAAATTCAATCCATTAGCACGGGCTACAGGCCGTACTGTTTGTCTGATCTTCATGAAATTTGTCATGGATGTTAATATTGACATGTAGATGGGAACGAGTAATTTTGGGGTCATTCGGCCCAAAAACATGGCCGCCAACAGCCATCTTGGATTTTACTCTTTGTATGACTAAATTCTTTAGCACGGGCTACAGGTCGTACTTTTAGTCTGATCATCATAAATTTTGTCAAGAATGTCAATAATGTCATGTAGATGGGAACGAGTCATTTTGGGGTCATTCGGCCAAAAAACATGGCCGCCAGCAGCCATCTTGTATTTTACTCTTTGTATGACTAAATCCTTTAGCACGGGCTACAGGTCGTACCTTTAGTCTGATCATCATAAAATTTGTCATGGCTGTTGAAATTGGAATGTAGATGGGAACGAGTCATTTTGGGGTCATTCGGACAAAAAACATGGCCGCCAGCAGTCATCTTGGATTTCAAAATTTAATCCATTAGCACGGGCCACAGGTCGTACTGTTCGTCTGATCACCATGAAATTTGTCATGGATGATAATATTGACATGTAGATGGGAACGAGTAATTTTGGGGTCATTCGGCCAAAAAACATGGCCGCCAGCAGCCATCTTGGATTTTACTCTTTGTATGACTAAATTCTTTAGCACGGGCTGCAGGTCGTACCTTTAGTCTGATCATCATAAAATGTGTCATGGATGTTAACAATGACATGTAGATGGGAACGAGTAATTTTGGGGTCATTCGGCCAAAAAACCTGGACGCCAGCAGCCATCTTTGATTTTACTCTTTGTATGACTAAATCCTTTAGCACGGGCTACAGGTTGTACCTTTAGTCTGATCATCATGAAATGTGTCATGAATGTTAATAATGACATGTAGGTGGGAACGAGTCATTTTGAGGTCATTTGGCCGAAAAACATGGCCGCCAGCAGCCATCTTGGATTTTACTCATTGTATGACTAAATCCTTTAGCATGGGCTACAGGTCGTACCTTTAGTCTGATCATCATAAAATTAGTCATGGTTGTTGAAATTGGAATGTAGATTGGAACAAGTCATTTTGGGGTCATTCGGACAAAAAACATGGCCGCCAGTGGCCATCTTGGATTTAAAAATTTAATCCATTAGCACGGGCCACAGGTCGTACTGTTCGTCTGATGATCATGAAATTTGTCATGGATGATAATATTGACATGTAGATGGGAACGAGTAATTTTGGGGTCATTCAGCCAAAAAACATGGCGGCCAGCAGCCATCTTGGATTTTACTCTTTGTATGACTAAATTCTTTAGCACGGGCTACAGGTCGTACCTTTAGTCTGATCATCATTAAATTTGTCATGGATGTTAATATTGACATGTAGATGGGAACGAGTAATTTTGGGGTCATTTGGCCCAAAAACATGGCCGCCAGCAGCCATCTTGGATTTTACTCTTTGTATGACTAAATCCTTTAGCACGGGCTACAGGTCGTACCTTTTGTCTGATCATCATAAAATTTCTCATGAATGTTGATAATAACATGTAGATGGGAACGAGTCATTTTGGGGTCAAAAAACATGGCCGCCAGCAGGCATCTTTGATTTTACTCTTTGTATGACTAAATCCTTTAGCACGGGCTACAGGTCGTACCTTTAGTCCGATCATCATAAAATTTGTCATGGCTGTTGAAATTGGAATGTAGATGAGAACGAGTCATTTTGGGGTCATTCGGACAAAAAACAATAGCCGCCAGCGGCCATCTTGGATTTCAAAATTCAATCCATTATCACGGGCCACAGGTCGTACTGTTCGTCTGATCATCATGAAATTTGTCATGGATGTTAATATTGACATGTAGATAGGAACGAGTAATTTTGGGGTCATTCGGCCAAAAAACATGGCGGCCAGCAGCCATCTTGGATTTTACTCTTTGTATGACTAAATTCTTTAGCACGGGCTACAGATCGTACCTTTAGTCTGATCATCATCAAATTTCTCATGAATGTTGATAATAACATGTAGATGGGAACGAGTCATTTTGGGGTCGTTCGGTCAAAAAACATGGCCGCCAACAGGCATCTTTGATTTTATTCTTTGTATGACTAAATCCTTTAGCACGGGCTACAGGTCGTACCTTTAGTCCGATCATCATAAAATTTGTCATGGCTGTTGAAATTGGAATGTAGATGAGAACGAGTCATTTTGGGGTCATTCGGACAAAAAACAATAGCCGCCAGCGGCCATCTTGGATTTCAAAATTCAATCCATTATCACGGGCCACAGGTCGTACTGTTCGTCTGATCATCATGAAATTTGTCATGGATGTTAATATTGACATGTAGATAGGAACGAGTAATTTTGGGGTCATTCGGCCAAAAAACATGGCGGCCAGCAGCCATCTTGGATTTTACTCTTTGTATGACTAAATTCTATAGCACGGGCTACAGGTCGTACCTTTAGTCTGATCATCATCAAATTTGTCATGGATGTTAATATTGACATGTAGATGGGAACGAGTAATTTTGGAGTCATTTGTCCCAAAAACATGGCCGCCAGCAGCCATCTTGGATTTTACTCTTTGTATGACTAAATCCTTTAGCACGGGCTACAGGTCGTACTTTTAGTCTGATCATCATAAAATTTGTCATGAATGTTAATATTGACATGTAGATGGGAACGAGTTATTTTTGGGTCATTCGGCCAAAAAACATGGCCGCCAGCAGGCATTTTTAGCTCAACTTTACTTTGTAAAGTTTGAGCTATTGCCATGGCTTTGTCGTCCGTCGTCCGTGTGTACGTGCGTGTGTACGTAAGGCGTCAACAATGCAGGCTACAGGTCGTACCTTTCATCGGATCATTATGAAATTTGTCATAGCTGTTGACATCAACATTTAGACCAGAATAATTAATTTTGGGGTCATTCGGAAAAAAAACATGGCCGCCAGTGGCCATATTGGATTTCAAAATTCAATCCATTAGCACGGGCTACAGGCCGTACTGTTTGTCTGATCTTCATGAAATTTGTCATGGATGTTAATATTGACATGTAGATGGGAACGAGTAATTTTGGGGTCATTCGGCCCAAAAACATGGCCGCCAGCAGCCATCTTGGATTTTACTCTTTGTATGACTAAATTCTTTAGCACGGGCTACAGGTCGTACTTTTAGTCTGATCATCATAAATTTTGTCAAGAATGTCAATAATGACATGTAGATGGGAACGAGTCATTTTGGGGTCATTTGGCCAAAAAACATGGCCGCCAGCAGCCATCTTGTATTTTACTCTTTGTATGACTAAATCCTTTAGCACGGGCTACAGGTCGTACCTTTAGTCTGATCATCATAAAATTTGTCATGGCTGTTGAAATTGGAATGTAGATTGGAACAAGTCATTTTGGGGTCATTCGGACAAAAAACAATGGCCGCCAGCGGCCATCTTGGATTTCAAAATTCAATCCATTAGCACGGGCCGCAGGTCGTACTGTTCGTCTGATCATCATGAAATTTGTCATGGATGTTAATATTGACATGTAGATGGGAACGAGTAATATTGGGGTCATTCGGCCAAAAAACATGGCGGCCAGCAGCCTTCTTGGATTTTACTCTTTGTATGACTAAATTCTTTAGCACGGGCTACAGGTCGTACCTTTAGTCTGATCATCATAAAATTTGTCATGGCTGTTGAAATTGGAATGTAGATGAGAACGAGTCATTTTGGGGTCATTCGGACAAAAAACAATAGCCGCCAGCGGCCATCTTGGATTTCAAAATTCAATCCATTAGCACGGGCCACAGGTCGTACTGTTCGTCTGATCATCATGAAATTTGTCATGGATGTTAATATTGACATGTAGATGGGAACGAGTAATTTTGGGGTCATTCGGCCAAAAAACATGGCGGCCAGCAGCCATCTTGGATTTTACTCTTTGTATGACTAAATTTTTTAGCACGGGCTACAGGTCGTACCTTTAGTCTGATCATCATCAAATTTGTCATGGATGTTAATATTGACATGTAGATGGGAACGAGTAATTTTGGAGTCATTTGGCCCAAAAACATGGCCGCCAACAGCCATCTTGGATTTTACTCTTTGTATGACTAAATCCTTTAGCACGGGCTACAGGTCGTACCTTTTGTCTGATCATCATAAAATTTCTCATGAATGTTGATAATAACATGTAGATGGGAACGAGTCATTTTGGGGTCGTTCGGTCAAAAAACATGGCCGCCAGCAGGCATCTTTGATTTTACTCTTTGTATGACTAAATCCTTTAGCACGGGCTACAGGTCGTACTTTTAGTCTGATCATCATAAAATTTGTCATGAATGTTAATATTGACATGTAGATGGGAACGAGTTATTTTTGGGTCATTCGGCCAAAAAACATGGCCGCCAGCAGGCATTTTTAGCTCAACTTTACTTTGTAAAGTTTGAGCTATTGCCATGGCTTTGTCGTCCGTGTGTACGTGTGTGCGTGTGTACGTAAGGCGTCAACAATGCAGGCTACAGGTCGTACCTTTCATCGGATCATTATGAAATTTGTCATAGCTGTTGACATCAACATTTAGACCAGAATAATTAATTTTGGGGTCATTCGGAAAAAAAACATGGCCGCCAGTGGCCATATTGGATTTCAAAATTCAATCCATTAGCACGGGCTACAGGCCGTACTGTTTGTCTGATCTTCATGAAATTTGTCATGGATGTTAATATTGACATGTAGATGGGAACGAGTAATTTTGGGGTCATTCGGCCCAAAAACATGGCCGCCAGCAGCCATCTTGGATTTTACTCTTTGTATGACTAAATTCTTTAGCACGGGCTACAGGTCGTACTTTTAGTCTGATCATCATAAATTTTGTCAAGAATGTCAATAATGACATGTAGATGGGAACGAGTCATTTTGGGGTCATTCGGCCAAAAAACATGGCCGCCAGCAGCCATCTTGTATTTTACTCTTTGTATGACTAAATCCTTTAGCACGGGCTACAGGTCGTACCTTTAGTCTGATCATCATAAAATTTGTCATGAATGTTAATAATGACATGTAGATGGGAACGAGTCATTTTGGGGTCATTCGGCCAAAAAACATGGCCGCCAGCAGCCATCTTGTATTTTACTCTTTGTATGACTAAATCCTTTAGCACGGGCTACAGGTCGTACCTTTAGTCTGATCATCATAAAATTTCTCATGAATGTTGATAATAACATGTAGATGGGAACGAGTCATTTTGGGTTCGTTCGGTCAAAAAACATGGCCGCCAGCAGCCATCTTGTATTTTACTCTTTGTATGACTAAATCCTTTAGCACGGGCTACAGGTCGTACCTTTAGTCTGATCATCATAAAATTTGTCATGGCTGTTGAAATTGGAATGTAGATGAGAACGAGTCATTTTGGGGTCATTCGGACAAAAAACAATAGCCGCCAGCGGCCATCTTGGATTTCAAAATTCGATCCATTAGCACGGGCCACAGGTCGTACTGTTCGTCTGATCATCATGAAATTTGTCATGGATGTTAATATTGACATGTAGATGGGAACGAGTAATTTTGGGGTCATTCGGCCAAAAAACATGGCGGCCAGCAGCCATCTTGGATTTTACTCTTTGTATGACTAAATTCTTTAGCACGGGCTACAGGTCGTACCTTTAGTCTGATCATCATCAAATTTGTCATGGATGTTAATATTGACATGTAGATGGGGAACGAGTAATTTTGGAGTCATTTGGCCCAAAAACATGGCCGCCAACAGCCATCTTGGATTTTACTCTTTGTATGACTAAATCCTTTAGCACGGGCTACAGGTCGTACCTTTTGTCTGATCATCATAAAATTTCTCATGAATGTTGATAATAACATGTAGATGGGGGGAACGAGTCATTTTGGGGTCGTTCGGTCAAAAAACATGGCCGCCAGCAGGCATCTTTGATTTTACTCTTTGTATGACTAAATCCTTTAGCACGGGCTACAGGTCGTACTTTTAGTCTGATCATCATAAAATTTGTCATGAATGTTAATATTGACATGTAGATGGGAACGAGTTATTTTTGGGTCATTCGGCCAAAAAACATGGCCGCCAGCAGGCATTTTTAGCTCAACTTTACTTTGTAAAGTTTGAGCTATTGCCATGGCTTTGTCGTCCGTCGTCCGTGTGTACGTGTGTGTGTGTGTGCGTGTGTACGTAAGGCGTCAACAATGCAGGCTACAGGTCGTACCTTTCATCGGATCATTATGAAATTTGTCATAGCTGTTGACATCAACATTTAGACCAGAATAATTAATTTTGGGGTCATTCGGAAAAAAAACATGGCCGCCAGTGGCCATATTGGATTTCAAAATTCAATCCATTAGCACGGGCTACAGGCCGTACTGTTTGTCTGATCTTCATGAAATTTGTCATGGATGTTAATATTGACATGTAGATGGGAACGAGTCATTTTGGGGTCATTCGGCCATAAAACATGGCCGCCAGCAGCCATCTTGTATTTTACTCTTTGTATGACTAAATCCTTTAGCACGGGCTACAGGTCGTACCTTTAGTCTGATCATCATAAAATTTGTCATGAATGTTAATAATGACATGTAGATGGGAACGAGTCATTTTGGGGTCATTCGGCCAAAAAACATGGCCGCCAGCAGCCATCTTGTATTTTACTCTTTGTATGACTAAATCCTTTAGCACGGGCTACAGGTCGTACCTTTAGTCTGATCATCATAAAATTTCTCATGAATGTTGATAATAACATGTAGATGGGAACGAGTCATTTTGGGTTCGTTCGGTCAAAAAACATGGCCGCCAGCAGCCATCTTGTATTTTACTCTTTGTATGACTAAATCCTTTAGCACGGGCTACAGGTCGTACCTTTAGTCTGATCATCATAAAATTTGTCATGGCTGTTGAAATTGGAATGTAGATGAGAACGAGTCATTTTGGGGTCATTCGGACAAAAAACAATAGCTGCCAGCGGCCATCTTGGATTTCAAAATTCAATCCATTAGCACGGGCCACAGGTCGTACTGTTCGTCTGATCATCATGAAATTTGTCATGGATGTTAATATTGACATGTAGATGGGAACGAGTAATTTTGGGGTCATTCGGCCAAAAAACATGGCGGCCAGCAGCCATCTTGGATTTTACTCTTTGTATGACTAAATTCTTTAGCACGGGCTACAGGTCGTACCTTTAGTCTGATCATCATCAAATTTGTCATGGATGTTAATATTGACATGTAGATGGGAACGAGTAATTTTGGAGTCATTTGGCCCAAAAACATGGCCGCCAACAGCCATCTTGGATTTTACTCTTTGTATGACTAAATCCTTTAGCACGGGCTACAGGTCGTACCTTTTGTCTGATCATCATAAAATTTCTCATGAATGTTGATAATAACATGTAGATGGGGGGAACAAGTCATTTTGGGGTCGTTCGGTCAAAAAACATGGCCGCCAGCAGGCATCTTTGATTTTACTCTTTGTATGACTAAATCCTTTAGCACGGGCTACAGGTCGTACTTTTAGTCTGATCATCATAAAATTTGTCATGAATATTGACATGTAGATGGGAACGAGTTATTTTTGGGTCATTCGGCCAAAAAACATGGCCGCCAGCAGGCATTTTTAGCTCAACTTTACTTTGTAAAGTTTGAGCTATTGCCATGGCTTTGTCGTCCGTCGTACGTGTGTGTGCGTGTGTACGTAAGGCGTCAACAATGCAGGCTACAGGTCGTACCTTTCATCGGATCATTATGAAATTTGTCATAGCTGTTGACATCAACATTTAGACAAGAATAATTAATTTTGGGGTCATTCGGAAAAAAAACATGGCCGCCAGTGGCCATATTGGATTTCAAAATTCAATCCATTAGCACGGGCTACAGGCCGTACTGTTTGTCTGATCTTCATGAAATTTGTCAGGGATGTTAATATTGACATGTAGATGGGAACGAGTAATTTTGGGGTCATTCGGCCCAAAAACATGGCTGCCAGCAGCCATCTTGGATTTTACTCTTTGTATGACTAAATTCTTTAGCACGGGCTACAGGTCGTACTTTTAGTCTGATCATCATAAATTTTGTCAAGAATGTCAATAATGACATGTAGATGGGAACGAGTCATTTTGGGGTCATTCGGCCAAAAAACATGGCCGCCAGCAGCCATCTTGTATTTTACTCTTTGTATGACTAAATCCTTTAGCACGGGCTACAGGTCGTACCTTTAGTCTGATCATCATCAAATTTATCATGGATGTTAACATTGACATGCAGATTGGAACGACTCATTTTGGGGTCATTTGGCCGAAAAACATGGCTGCCAGCAGCCATCTTGGATTTTACTCTTTGTATGACTAAATCCTTTAGCACGGGCTACAGGTCATACCTTTAGTCTGATCATCATAAAATTTGTCATGAATGTTAATAATGAGATGTAGATGGGAACGAGTCATTTTGGGGTCATTCGGTCAAAAAACATGGCCGCCAGCAGCCATCTTGGATTTTACTCTTTGTATGACTAAATCCTATAGCACGGGCTACAGGTCGTACCTTTAGTCTGATCATCATAAAATTTGTCATGGCTGTTGAAATTGGAATGTAAATGGGAACGAGTCATTTTGGGGTCATTCGAACAAAAAACATGGCCACCAGCGGCTATCTTGGATTTCAAAATTTAATCCATTAGCACGGGCCACAGGTCGTACTGTTCGTCTGATCATCATGAAATTTGTCATGGGTGTTAATATTGACATGTAGATGGGAACGAGTAATTTTGGGGTCATTTGGCCAAAAAACATTGCCACCAGCAGCCATTTTGGATTTTACTCTTTGTATGATTAAATTCTTTAGCACGGGCTACAGGTCGTACCTTTAGTCTGATCGTCATAAAATTTGTCATGGATGTTAACGATGACATGTAGATGGGAACGATTCATTTTGGGGTCATTCGGCCGAAAACATGGCTGCCAGCAGCCATCTTGGATTTTAGTTTTCTCTTCATGTCTATAAACTAGTAATAGACATTCAACTTTCCACATTCCTAATCGCTCCATTGACTGTAATACATTAAATTATTCCCTTTCCAAGTTGAGCTACAGTGTCATTGACACTTTCATTTTAATTTCTCGTCCACGGGAATACCGATGAGGCGGGCATTTACCTGCCACGTAAATTTGAGTATAGGCGGCCGATGATTTGCGGGGGCATCAGAATGACAAGTCTGCTGACTGACAGTTTATAACTGGATATAATGTAGTCATTATAATTTCGAATTCATCATGTCTTTACCTGGGTGCAATATAGGCCGCATATATTAAACGATTAATCGACTAACCGTCGACTATAACAGTCGATTATGAAAACTCATAGTTGTGGCAACCCTACTGGTGACCCATGCACATCAGGGATTTTTCTGCCTATTTTGGGAATGGGTCCGGGTCCGTTCGAATTGGGAAAAATGTGTCTTTACAGACCAAAATTGGGAATTTTCCATGTTTTAGAAAAATTCAATTAATCACTGTTACATAAGGATTAACTGTCATGTGGACTGTTTTTATGGAGATGTAACGGTGAGGTAAGTGGACATAACTTGTGTAAAACGGATTACATACAAGTTATGTCCACTTACCTCACCGTTACATCTCCATAAAAATAGTCCACATGACAGTTAATCCTTATATTTATATACATTTAGCGAAAAAGCCGCTTTTGTAAATATATTTAAATCGAAAAGTGTATCGTGACAAGATCAGCCCAAAATACCCAATAGCACCCTTGGCAAAAGTTAATAGGAACAATTTCTCTTCATGTTGAAACCCGATGATGTATTAAGTCAATCCTGCGCGAGTCAAAATGCGCCCAAAGCATTACGCGTTCGTCTTTCCAAACCTAATGACGTATCGATGGTGTTATTAGCTTGGTGTTATGAGGCGTTACGCATTCACCGAGAAATAACTGCAACTAGCCACGTGGGCGCCAACCAATCAGAATGCTGGATTTAGTGATGACAACACTTAGTGTGTAAATATACACAAGTAAACAGTACTAATACCGTAATTTTCGGTGTATAACGCTACGTAAACACAGGTAACTCAAAGATGGAGTAAAATCCCAGCCCTTGTTTCTAGCCCATTGAGGTCCATTTCTCAGCCTCAGGTAAGTTGCAAATTCAGATAACAACGGAAGGATTCAAGCCATCCACCAAACTTCGACGGAAAAACGGTAATGAAACACCCAAGGATGGATAGGTATCTAGTTGCAATTCAATAAATAAAATAAAATAATTGATACGAAATCAATGTGTCCGTTGTTATTCCCATATTGAGGTAGGGCCTACCAGTAGGCAGTACGGTAAGTACTCTCGGGCTCCAAATAAACGTGCAGACCCAAATAATAGTGCAGGGGGGGATTTCCAGCAAATGTTTATAAAATTAACAGCGAGGACGTGAAAATTATATATTTTATACATAACTCGGCAAGCTTTTTCTTCTCCGCAAGATTATATTTGTTTGAATGGAGCCCCACGCTGCCACAGTAAAAAAAAATGTGTATTCAGGTAACCACGTGGTGCGTCCCCCCTAATAATGAGATAATCCTGCTGAATACATGCGCAAACGTCGTGGATACACGGCTTAATCGTAAACCGATGAGTCCACTTTTAAAGGCATGCGGGGAGGGGAAATGTGTATTCTGGAAGAACATGGTGCGTCCCTCTGATAATGAGATAATCCTACGGTAGCAATCACGTGCGCTAAAGTATTATATCCTGGCTTACAAATCGGATGCGGCCACTTTCAAATGAATGCAGGGAGGTAAACACCTGGCTCGCCCTGCTATTTTTATTTGTGGGAATTCCTCTCAAACGAGCGACGTATTTACTATAATAACTGTCGAACTTTGATAATTATTCAATAAACCAGATGGTATTATATACTTCTGCCTGCAATTGGGAATTTGGTGGTTGAAAATTGGGAATAAAGGTGCCTTTTTCCCATTGGGAATGGGGCCGTTTACCGGACCCTGAGGATACCTAAAAAAAATCCCTGCACATCCATGACCTCATGACACGGTTCACAACGTTGGTGGCATGCACTTTTCGTGTGAAACTTTTACAACGTGTACAAATTTATCAATCACGGTGATGTTGACCAATATCAGGCTATTCTTAGCGACAAATGCATGGACTGGGCATGTGGTACTCCTACGCAGTTGCTTGAATCAACACCCCTAAACATATTCCATACACAAGTCTAAAAGACTTTGGGTTAAAGTTGCCTATTTTGAGGAATCTTGTTTTTGTATGTTTGTTTGCCCACTAACTTCAGTTTGGTGTGTTTTGTGAGCTCGATTTTGCAGTTATTTAGGCTAATGACTCATTGAACCAAAATGAGCAACGTACTAATAGAAAGAAGAATAAAGTCAAGTTGGGAGAATGAGATTGGGAATTTTCCGACTGTAAATTGGGAACTTAGAAATTATTTATTTTGCAACTAAAATGTTTACGGGAGCCGTCTGGCGAATGGGAGGTAGGGTTACCGGAAATGAAGGTATGTTTTTAGGTTAGAAGGAACCAAATGTTTTCCATAGGCCTCAGTGTTAATGTTTGGCTCCACCCACTAAATTTGCTACATACGAATTGCACAAAATCGTAAATTTTGTGAAGCCCAACCCTTCGCATCTTTTGCCATGTATGAGTACTATCCTGACCACGCCTTTTTCAATTTTACAACACGCGTTTTCCACCCTACCCCACTTTTTGCACAAAATTTGAACTGCTGATGAAAACAAATACCCTGCCTTTTTCTCCCGTCAATGTTTGGACACGGAACGCATTTCAGACTAGGGAAAATCACATTTATACATTCCATATGTATTATATCTTTTAAATTTGTAAATATTATTGAAATATTATAGGCCAATCGCGTGCCAGAATTTTTTTAACTCGTATTCGAGATACCATGTAAAAACGAAAGTAATTCTACTTATTTAGTTCCTTCTAACCTTGAGGCCTTAGAGGAAGAGTGACAACTCGTGCATGTTTCCATGACTTCAGGCGTGTGTGTGTAGATTTAAGTGTGGATCGCAATTATAAACATTGCCTTATTTAGATGCATAAATACCAATGAGTTTTCACAAAATTGGGATTCACTCTTCTATTCAACAAATCAGTTAGAGTGGCAGTGTCATCAGACATAGTTGAAAGAAATTAGTGATTATTTTATCAGACTGCAAAATAACTGATGCATTTCTATTTAAGGTAAGCCACGTGGAATCAGGACAGCCCGTAAGATGAGAAATCATCGACGTGACCAGAGATGGCATGACAAAGACTACAAAAAGGCCCATTTGGGAACCAGATGGAAGGCTAATCCTTTCCAGGGCTCTTCTCATGCCAAAGGAATTGTTCTTGAAAAAGTGTGAGTATTAAAGATACAGATGTTTTTGCAGTGGATACTGCGGTAAAGATAGTAACATTTGTTAAAACCGCCATAAGCAGAAAGAATATTAAAATATAGACTTTGTTCTTATACCAATCGTATATATCATGTTGCGAAGAACATATGCTGCTTTGTCAACAAAAGCCTAACACTGTTGCAGAACTTTTGCATATACATGTAAACAAACGCCTGGTACCAACTAGGCCTGTAACGATTCATCGCGATTTCGATGCATCGCGATTCGTCATTCACGATTCTATACGCGATTCATTTGATTGTAATTTCGATACACTACGATACAGTTCCGCTATTATGCAGTTACCATACAAAGTCAATCGGGTCTCCTCGTTCGTTTCCGTAAGCTGTGAATGCTTACAAAGTGTTGTCGGAAGTGAATCTGTAAATTTTGTTTGTTTCCGTGAGCTCGCACTTTGACACAAACGTTGGCGGAAGTGAAATGACTGACCTCCGTAACCTAGCCTCAGACTGTAAACCATGCTCTGATTGGTTTAATTTGATGAACTGCTGTGATTTCAACCAATCAAATACTAGTATATTGGATATATCGTCTGCGGCAAAAAAAAAACACGTGGGCCGTGGAAAGATGTCTGCTCAAAGCTTAAAACTTGTCAATCCGCCAGCGGCCTACAGGTCGAAAGTCTGGCAATATTTCAGTTTTGGGACGTACACCGTTGAACTTGAAGAGGATGGACGCATTAAGGCAGACAGAACTAAAACGATCTGCAAATTATGTTCGACGGCAACCTCTTACAAAACTGGTGTTACGACCAACATGTAAAACCCTAGCATAACTTCAATGCCTCATGAATAAGAACATCAACTTCGGGTGAACTTATTTACAAACACTCAGTTAATGTTTGATGCTCCATCATGCTCGCCACTTCGGTTCGGTTCTGACAGTGACAGTGTTATCTGTTACATGTTGTGATTAATGTCACATTGTTGGGTTGAATTACTGTTGATTAAAATATGAAATGAATTTAAAAAATAAGACTTGAATCACTGTTGCATGAGTTTCGGATTGAAAATTAGCTTTTCTGACAATATACTCAGCTATAACTATGGGCATAATAGAAAGTAGTGTATAAGAGCCCAGCTGCCCAGCGACATTTCGTCATGTGCCATTATTAGGCACATAGTTTAATCGTGTATGGCGAACTGTCGCTGGGTGCTTTCACTACTTGTCAATAGTTATATCTGAGTATATTGTCAGAGAAGCTCATTTTCAGTCAGAAACTCCAGCAACTGACTACCAACTGTGAAATGATATACTGTTCACTAAATTTAGTATAGTTCATCATTCTACGATAACACCTGAGAGTTGTGCAAATTTGGAGTGTTGAACTTGAATAGCTATTTACTCGTGGGATCAAATTTTGCGTATCGCGATACGTATCGTATCGTTGGCCCCGTATCGCGATACGTATCGTATCGTGACCAAGTTTATCATTGCAGGCCTAGTACCAACCGAAGATGATCTCATCACAAAGTCTCATTTTAATCAACCCCACATTGCCCATTGTTAGTTCAAAATCCAGCTATTATATGCACATTACTAACATTTTTAGCTCAACTTACTTTTGTAAGTTTGAGCTATTGCGATGGCTTGGCATCCGTCGTCCATGTGTGCGTGTGTCCGTCAACAATTTCCTTTGGCGCGGGCTACAGGTCGTACCTTTGGTCTGATCTTTATGAAATTTTGCATGAATGTTGACATTGACATGTAGATGGGAACGAGTCATTTTGGGGTCATTCTGCCAAAAAACATGGCCGCTTTTGGCCATCTTGGATTTCAAAATTCAATCCATTGGCACGGGCTACAGGTCGTACTTTTCGTTTGATCATCATGAAATTTGTCATGGATGTTAATATTGACATGTAGATGGGAAAGAGTCATTTTGGGGTCGTTCGGCCAAAAAACATGGCCGTCAGCAGCCATCTTGGATTTTACTCTTTGCATGACTAAACCATTTGGCGCAGGCAACAGGTTGTAGTTTTGATCAGAACTTCATGAAATTTGTCATGGATGTTAACAATGACATGTAGATGGGAACGAGTGATTTTGGGGTTGTTCGGCCAAAAAACATGGCCACCAGCAGCCATCTTGGATTTTACTCTTTGCATGACTAAATGCTTTGGCGCGGACTACAGGTCGTACCTTTGGTCTGTCCTTTATGAAATTTGTCATGAATATTGATATGTATATGGGAACGAGTCATTTTGGGGTCATACCGCCAAAAAACATGGCTGCTGGCAGCCATCTTGGATTTCAAAATTCAATCCATTGGCACGGGCTACAGGTCGTACTGTTTGTCTGATCATAATGATATTTATCATGGATGTTAATATTAACATGTAGATGGGAACAAGTGATTTTGGGGTCTTTCGGCCAAAAAACATGGCCGCCAGCAGCCATCTTGGATTTTACTCTTTGCATGACTAAATCCTTTAGCGCGGGCTACAGGTCGTAGTTTTGTTCGGAACTTCATGAAATTTGTCATGGATGTTAACAATGACATGTAGATGGGAACGAGTGATTTTGGGGTCGTTCAGCTAAAAAACATGGCCGCCAGTAGCCGTCTTGGATTTTACTCTTTGCATGACTAAATCCTTTGGTGCGGGATACAGGTCATACCTTTGATCTGATATTTATGAAATTTGTCATGAATGTTGACATTGACATGTAGATGGGAACGAGTCATTTTGGGGTCAGTCGGGAAAAAAACATGGCCGCAAAGTTGATACCTTGTTCGTAAATACTCAGTAGTTTTCTATAACATTCTGATCAAATTTGCCGGTCGTACGTTCGTGGAATACACAAGCCCATACATCTAAGAGAAACCATCGACTGACAACTTTGGTCAGAATGTTAGAGCAAATAACTGAGTTTATATATATAGTATAGCATATGCTGAGCTCACAGCTGCCAAAATGCTATGTAATATATCACTCTCCTAGTTTTATTACCTTTTGAATGCCTGATGCTCATTTGCTCGAAAACCACGCGATTCCCCACCGTGCATATACCCTGTATAATAGAATGCATTGGCCTATAAATGTTAACCTTTACCCTCGTAAATCACCGAATCATTTTCTCGTAATGATTCTCGTGAAACTTTTCAATTTTCAGTGCTTTATGACTAGATACAGCATTTGATTCTCGCAAAATTAAATGCATTTTGAGCCCTGCTTGTAAGCCAGTGAATTATCTTATACGTGTATGTGTATACAAGGCTCTCTATGGGAGACTGGAATATATATTGAGAGAACACACTGGCATAGTATAATTAGCTCAACTTACTTTTGTAAGTTTGAGCTATTGCCATGGTTTGGCGTCCGTCGTGCGTGTGTCCGTCAACAATTTCCTTTGGCGCGGGCTACAGGTTGTACCTTTGGTCTGATCTTCATGAAATTTGTCATGAATGTTGACATTGACATGTAGATGGGAACAAGTCATTTTGGGGTCATTCGGCCAAAAAACATGGACGCTGGCAGCCATCTTGGATTTCAAGATTCAATCTATTGGCGCGGCCTACAGGTCGTACTGTTCATCTGATCATCATGAAATTTGTCATTGATGTTAATAATGACATGTAGATGGGAACGAGTGATTTTGGGGTCGTTCGGCCAAAAAACATGGCTGCCAGCAGCCATCTTGGATTTTACTCTTTGCATGACTAAATCCTTTGGTGCGGGCTACAGGTCGTTGTTTTGGTCGGAAGTTTATGAAATTTGTCATGGATGTTAACACTGTCATGTAGATGGGAACGAGTGATTTTGGAGTTGTTCGGCCAAAAAACATGGCCACCAGCAGCCATCTTGGATTTTACTCTTTGCATGACTAAATCCTTTGGCGCGGGCTACAGGTTGTACCTTTGGTCTAATCTTTATGAAATTTGTCATGAATGTTGACATTGACATGTAGATGGGAACGAATCATTGTGGGGTCATTCGGCCAAAAAACATGGCCGCTGGTGGCCATCTTAGATTTCAAAATTCAATCCATTGGCGCGGGCTACAGGTCGTACTGTTCGTCTGATCATCATGAAATTTGTCATGGATGTTAATATTGACATGTAGATGGGAACGAGTCATTTTGGGGTTGTTCGGCCAATAAACATGGCCGCCAGCAGCCATCTTGGATTTTACTCTTTGCATGACTAAATCCTTTGGCGCGGGCTACAGGTCGTAGCTTCGATCGGAACATCATTAAATTTGTCATGGATGTTAACAATGACATGTAGATGGGAACGAGTGATTTTGGGGTCGTTCGGCCAACAAACATGGCCACCAGCAGCCATCTTGGATTTTACTCTTTGCATGATTAAATCCTTTGGCCCGGGCTACAGGTCGTACCTTTGGTCTGATCTTTATGAAATATGTCATGAATGTTGACATTGACATGTAGATGGGAACGAGTCATTTTGGGGTCATTCGGCCAAAAAACATGGCCACTGGCAGCCATCTTGGATTTCAAGATTCAATCCATTGGCGCGGGCTACAGGTCGTACTGTTCGTCTGATCATCATGAAATTTGTCATTGATGTTAATAATGACATGTAGATGGGAACGAGTGATTTTGGGGTCGTTCGGCCAAAAAACATGGCTGCCAGCAGCCATCTTGGATTTTACTCTTTGCATGACTAAATCCTTTGGTGCGGGCTACAGGTCGTAGCTTTGGTCAGATGGTCATGAAATTTGTCATGAATTATAACAATGACATGTAGATGGGAGCGAGTCGTTTTGGGGTCATTAGGTCAAAAAACATGGCCACCAGCATTTTACTCTTTGCATGACTAAATCCTTTGGCATGGGCTACAGGTCATACCTTTGGTCTGATCTTTATTAAATTAACACTGACATGTAGATGGGAACGAGTGATTTTGGAGTCGTTCGGCCAAAAAACATGGCCACCAGCAGCCATCTTGGATTTTACTCTTTGTATGACTAAATCCTTTGGCACGGGCTACAGGTTATACCTTTGGTCTAATCTTTATGAAATTTGTCAAGAATGTTGACATTGACATGTAGATGGGATCGAATCATTGTGGGGTCATTCGGCCAAAAAACATGGCTGCCAGCGGCCATCTTGGATTTCAAAATTCAATCCATTGGCGCGGTCTACAGGTCGTACTGTTCGTCTGATCATCATGAAATTTGTAGGTCGTAGCTTTGGTCAGATCTTCATAAAATTTGTCATGGATGTTAACAATTATACGTAGATGGGAACGAGTCCTTATGGGGTCAATTGGCCAAAAAAAATGGCCACCAGCAGCCATCTTGTATTTTACTCTTTGCATCACTAAATCCTTTGGCGCAGGTTAGACATTTAAATTAGCACCTTTCCTATTCCTCCATTTACTGTCAACCATTAAATTATTCCCCTACTTAAGTTGAGCTACAGTGTCATTGACACTTTCATTAATGCTGCATCAGCATGACTCCAATCATGAAAGGGTTAACAGGCATGTTCAGGATCACTTCTAGATGGGAGCTATCGAATTTGAATGATATTCAGTCAAAAATATGGCTGCCGGCAGTCATCTTGGATTTTACTCTTTGCATCACTAAATACTTTGGTATGCCCCACAGCCAATATTTTATATCCAATCGATCCCAAGCTTCATATAGGCCAGCTCTGCAGTTTGACCTCTTTTATTAAACATATAATAATGCTTTTGATTCTGTGTTCCAGAGGTGTTGAAGCCAAGCAGCCAAACTCTGCCATCAGAAAATGCGTGAGAGTACAGCTCATAAAGAACGGCAAGAAGATCACAGCATTCGTACCAAATGATGGTTGCCTAAACTACATTGAGGTAAGTCCATCAATTATGGACTGTCAGGAAGCACATTGTAGTGATATTTTTGGTAGAGTTAAATTGTTAACAAACTCAACCTATGACATGATAAATGACTGGACGTCCATCTGTTTGCCCTTATCATGACATAAACTTAATATGAACATTCGCAAAAGTGATTCAATTTTAACCCAAATTTGATCATGTCATCTACTCATGGATTACTTAGGAAATCAATTCTACCCAAATCTTTTTCCAGGAATTTAGCCTTCTGATTTATTAGCAAATGTTCTCGCTACCTCGAACAACAAGCTGCTGTTAATGCAGTGCTTCTTTGAAAGGATTTGAAAAAAGATGCTAAGGAGTTCAACACATTCAGTGATGCTGACTATGCTGCAGAAGCTGTTGTGAAGATTCTTGAACCTGGCACTGAAAACTATTACAACAAATCTGTGTGATTAGGCCTCCCCAACTGTGTCGATGATACATCCTTTGAAAGAACTGTTGTCGAGTGAACTTATAATTAGGGCAGACCCCAAGCTAGGAGTCGACTGGGGCGAAGTTCTCGCCGGCGACTTCGCCCTCGGATGTCCGCAAGGCTAATACGAAGTCGCCTTCCAAATTTGACCAAACAAGCTTGGGATCTACGATAATTTTACCGATGGAAATTTGACTTGTTTTGCAAAAAATATAGAGTATTAAAACTGTTCTAACGAGGCAGTTTTAATTATAAATTGTACTTTGTGTACTATATCCACATATTCTAATCACATTGAGTGCTTTTGGAAACGGCCAATTGCACTTTGCAACGAAGTTTATGATGAGCTACTCGTACATCTTAAGAAGTTAGTCGTTGTTAGCTCAACTTTACTTTGTAAAGTTTGAGCTATTGCCATGGCTTGGTATCCATCGTGTGTGTGTGCGTGATTCGTCAACAATTTCCTTTAGCACGGGCTACAGTTCGTACCTTTGGTCCGATTATTATGAAATTTGTCATGGATGTTGACATTGACGTGTAGATGGGAACGAGTCATTTTGGGGTCATTCGGAAAAAAACATGGCCGCCAGTGGCCATCTTTGATTTAAAAATTAAATCCATTAGCACGGGCTACAGGCCGTACTGTTCGTCTTATTGTCATGAACTTTGTCATGGATGTTAATATTCACATGTAGATGGGAACGGGTAATTTTGGGGTCATTCGGCCAAAAAACATGGCAGCCATCTTAGATTTTACTCTTTGCATGACTAAATCCTTTGACACGGGCTACAGGTCGTACCTTTGGTCGGATCATCATAAAATTTGTCATGGATGTTAACAATGACATGTAGATGGGAACGAGTCATTCTTGGGTCATTGGGCCAAAAAAATATGACCGCCAGCAGCCATCTTGGATTTTACTCTTTGTATGACTAAATCCTTTAGCACGGGATACAGGTTGTACCTTTAGTCTGATCATCATAAAATTTGTCATGAATGTTAATAATGACATGTAGATGGGAACGAGTCATTTTGGGGTCATTCGGCCGAAAAACATGGCCGCCAGCAGCCATCTTGGATTTTACTCTTTGTATGACTAAATCCTTTAGCACGGGCTACAGGTCGTACCTTTAGTCTGATCATCATAAAATTTGTCATGGATGTTAATATTGACATGTAGATGAGAACGAGTGATTTTGGATTTTACTCTTTGCATGACTAAATTTTTTCCCGCGGGCTACATGTCGTAGATTTGATCGGAACTTCATGAAATTTGTCATGGATGTTAACAATAACATGTAGATGGGAACGAGTCATTTTGGGGTCGTTCAGCCAAAAACCATGGCCACCAGCAGCCATCTTGGATTTTACTCTTTGCATGACTAAATCCTTTGGCGCGGGATACAGGTCGTACCTTTTGTCTGATCTTTATGCAATTTGTCATGGATGTTAATATTGACATGTAGATGGGAACGAGTGATTTTGGGGTCGTTCAGCTAAAAAACATGGCCGCCAGTAGCCATCTTGGATTTTACTCTTTGCATGACTAAATCCTTTGGTGCGGGCTGCAGGTCGTACCTTTGGTAGGATCTTCATGAAATTTGTCATGGCTGTTGACATTGACATGTAGATGGGAACGAGTCATATTGGGGTCATTCGACCAAAAAACATGGCCACTGGTGGTGGCCCATCTTGGATTTCAAAATTAAATCCATTGGCGCGGGTGGGCTACATGTAGCACTATTCGTCTGATCATCATGAAATTTGTCATGGATGTTAATATTGACATGTAGATCGGAACGAGTAATTTTGGGGTCGTTCAGCCAAAAAACATGGCAGCCAGCAACCATCTTGGAAGTGACTCTTTGCATGACTAAATCCTTGGGCGCAGGCTACAGGTTGTAGCTTTGGTCGGATCTTCATGAATGTTAACAGTTAATTGAACAATATAAATGTAGCCCCCCCCCCCCCCCCCCCTCTATGAATATACATGTATCTTCCAGCTATGTAAGCAATGTACTGAGATGGGCTTACTGTCTGTTGTGGCAAGGCCTTTTTGGCAAACCAGCTGATTAAATCAAACGTGATTTTGACTTGTGAACTCATTGTTTCATTCACTTACTTCACACCTCAATCAAACCTTTAATTGTTGATTCCAAAAATGAACGTAAAATCATTTGCATGAAGAACCCTCACCTTATGAAAGCTTCATATGTCTTGAATTGACGGTCAATAAGCGATCCAACATTGTGGATTTAGTCATCGAAGGATAGTGATTTGGTCAGCGCCAGTAAAACTACATACATTGTAATGAGCGGCAGCTACTTATTCAACGCTTTATGCCAAATTTGTTAAAACTGGCAAAGAGATTACTGTTTTGTCATCCAGCTGCCACATTGCATTGTAAACATCACTGTGTATTCAGTGGGTGATATCATTCGCAGCCATATTAACCTCTATTTTCACACCAGGTTCTTCCGAGAGAAGTTTGTGGGTTAACAGTGGAGAACAATTAAAATTCAAACGAGATATTTTCACATTTAGTATGGTTCACAACGTTGTCCCCACACAAGTGACAAAGCTATTGTGGTTCTAAAGTAAATGGAACCCAATTGTTTACTAGTATTAAATGTTATGATTGATCTACATCCCTGTTAATCATATACAGGGTTCGCGCTGCTATAAAAAAATGAAATGGCTCCACACAAATCCCGATTGGCTACAAAAAGTGGCACCTAGCTTTTGGCATTTGACAATTGGTACCCATCGGGCATATAATAATGCTTGCTGTCAATCGGTCGGAAACAAAACACACATCGATAGCCCGTCGCGACATAGCTAATTGGGTCCTAATTGAAAGGGTATAATAGATTCGCGGCTTATGTCAGATCGACTTATTTTATCGCGGAGGTGAAAGGCTTTCGAATTTCTACTCGATAATAAAACTAAGTACGGCTATTGACTCCAATTTGACAAACAAAGGGCTACCTGAAGTCTACATAGATAGGAAGTTTTGTGTTGATAGTAGGTGTTAGATAAATTATCATAAATATTTAAGTCACGTAACACTCTTCTAAAATGAAAAAAGTTATTGATTTCTTCGGACATTCAGACATTACCGATAAAATAAATATATACATATAATAGGTAATTTGCTTGTTTGTTTGTTTGAATACCAAATTCAAAAGTGACACCAAAAAATACTGGTCGGGAAAAAAGTGTAAACGGGAAGTATAAAGTGGCTCTAAAAATAATGCAATTGGCAACAGTGTTGCCACCTGGGAATTTTGGGCCATCGCGAACCCTGATCATATTACTCTGTCTGCTAGTTTTTTGCGAGGCATATTTCTGAAGCTGCAAATGTTGTCCCTTTGTTTTTTTGTTTGTTGCAAAATTGAAGCGAAGTTCTTTTGACAGATCACTCTTATGGGCAAAAAACTCAACCATCCATCTTTGATGCGCAACCCATGTTACGGTCTTATTTTTAGAACAGGTCTTCGCCCTTCCCAGATCAGATGATCTCAGATAGAGTTGATCCACTTGCTATTCCCCGAAAGTTTCCGTGAGCCTAAAAATGTCTCAATTGATTGTATGTATTGTACCAGAAAATTAGAAATAAAATCAGTATTAATTGATAGAAGCGTTTCCAGAGTTCTTCGATTCTTATTTATTATTTTATATCCAAAAACTTTTTATAGGAAGAGATGGACAATCTTTAAATCAACGAACAGATATTCGGTGTTCAGTCATCACAGGCCAGATTAAGACATCTTTCGAATTGAACCACATCAGAAAATTAATAGAACTGGGTGGGGGATACTCTGAGGGACTTCGAGATCGGCTGCAGCTTCGGTCGCAGCCGATATTGGTAATAATTCTGCGCATGTCCATATCCAAGGAATCTCGAACGACTATGACCAATACTGCAGCCGCAATGAATGCCACTTTCAGTATCCAATACAAACAACATGAATTCCCTGTAATTTAATCATCGAAATTTGAGGATCTAGCCTCATAAACTAAATAGGGTTATCTGTTGATCAGACCCAATGCTGCATATTTTATACTTTTAAGAGCATCAATAAGCATTATTTTATAGAAGCCTAGGCATCGACGGCCTATGCATATAAAAAAAAAACATCGAATTGAACTATAAACTCCACCTTTCCAAATTTTTTTTCATAAAATTAGATACATGTAAAACAACAATCGAACCTAAAGATAAAAATCTACATGTACGCATTCACTTTTTTCATTCATTCAATCATTGTCCGCCTTTTTCATTTATTCAGTCCACCATTTTGGTTTGATCGGTAGTACGGGAACTTGCAACCAGGATTTGGTGGAAACGTGACGTCACATATCCTGGTCATCGGTAACTTCGAGGTACCATCTCCGGCTGCAACAAGCTGCAGCCGATCTCGAAGTCACTCTCTGTGCCCTGCACTTGTTTCAATATCAGTGAAACTCGTTTGTGGTGTGCTACAGTTATGGGAAATGATCAAATTCAGAACAAAATTCTCATATCAATCACATCTTTTATCAAGCTCTTCTCTAAAGGCATATGGTCGCATTGCAATTACTACAGTAGCAACAACTTGGACAACTCATTTGATGCGTATGAACTGTTTAAATGTATAGGTTGTTTTTCATCTCTAAAATATGATTCTTATTTACAGGAAAACGATGAGGTACTGGTAGCAGGTTTTGGACGAGCAGGTCATGCTGTGGGTGACATTCCCGGAGTCAGATTCAAGATTGTCAAAGTTGCCAATGTCTCCTTGTTGGCTCTATTCAAGGGAAAGAAAGAACGACCAAGGTCATAAATAAATGAAATAAAATCCATTATGGCTCACTTAGTTTGACTTATTGAAACCCATCAATTGCTCACACACCCCTGAAAAACGGCCCTAGTCATAAGGTCATATATAAGCTATAAATATGATTTTGTGACCTCACCAGTTATACAGATAAACGGATCATGAGATTTGTTTCGGCTATCTGACGTCATTGGTTTGGCAACTATCATCAGGCGAAGTGATTTGAATGACTTATTTGTTAAAATATTAATCTATATTAGCGGCATAATTAGCTCAACTTTACTTTGTAAAGTTTGAGCTATTGCCATGGCTTGGTATCCGTCGTGCGTGTGTGTGTGCGTGATTCGTCAACAATTTCCTTTAGCACGGGCTACAGTTCGTACCTTTCGTCCGATTATTATGAAATTTGTCATGGATGTTGACATTGACATGTAGATGGGAACGAGTCATTTTGGGGTCATTCGGGGAAAAAAACATGGTCGCCATCGGCCATCTTGGATTTCAAAATTCAATCCATTAGCACGGGCTACAGGCCGTACTGTTCGTCTTATTGTAATGAACTTTGCCATGCATGTTAATATTGACATGTAGATGGGAACGAGTCATTTTGGGGTCATTCGGCCAAAATACATGGCCGCCGGCAGCCATCTTGGATTTTACTCTTTGTATGACTAAATCCTTTAGCATGGACTACAGGTCGTACCTTTGGTCAGATCATCATGAAATTTGTCATGGATGTTAACAATGAAATCTAAATGGGAACCTGTGGGAACGAGTAATTTTGGGGTCATTCGGCCAAAAAACATGGCCGCCATCTTGGATTTTACTCTTTGTATGACTAAATCCTTTAGCACAGGCTACAGATCGTACCTTTAGTCTGATCATCATAAAATTTGTCATGGCTGTTGAAATTGGAATATAGATGGGAACGAGTCATTTTGGGGTCATTCGGACTAAAAACATGGCACACAGCGGCCATCTTGGATTTCAAAATTCAATCCATTAGCACGGGCTACAGGTCGTACTGTTCATCTGATCATCATACAATTTGTCATGGATGTTAATATTGACACGTAGATGGGATCAAGTAATTTTGGGGTCATTTGGCCAAAAAACATGGCCGCCAGCAGCCATCTTGGATTTACTCTTTGCATGACTAAATCCTTTAGCACAGGCTACAGGTCGTACCTTTAGTCTGATCATCATAAAATTTGTCATGGCTGTTGAAATTGGAATATAGATGGGAACGAGTCATTTTCGGGTCATTAGGATTTAAAACATGGCACACAGCGGCCATCTTGGATTTCAAAATTCAATCCATTAGCACGGGCCACAGGTCGTACTGTTCATCTGATCATCATACAATCTGTCAAGGATGTTAATATTGACATGTAGATGGGAACAAGTAATTTTGGGGTCATTCGGTCAAAAAACATGGCCGCCAGCAGCCATCTTGGATTTTACTCTTTGCATGACTAAATCCTTTGGCATGGGCTACAGGTCGTACCTTTGATCAGATCATTATGAAATTTGTCTTTACTTTTGACATGTAGATGGGAACGAGTCATTTTGGTGTTATTCGGCATTAAAACATGGCTGCCAGCAGCCATCTTGGATTCTACTCTTTGCATGACTAAAGCTATCAAATGTTTTTGAATTGTTGGAACATAGCCGCCAGCAACCATCTTAGATTTAACTTTTATATACATGTATATATATATATCTCTTCATGTTGATAAACTAGTAAATTAGACATTCAACTTTCCACATTCCTAATCACTCCATCGACAGTAACACATTAAATTATTCCCTTTCCAAGTTGAGCTACAGTGTGCTTGTATATCTGAATCTACCGAGTGCAGATGCAATAAAGGAACTCTGGCCCACAATTCCCCAAAATAAGATGGATTTGATTTGAATCTGGGAACAATCATTGAATAAAACTTCACTTTGTTCTCCCTATTACACACCATACAAAAAGACATTCATGATTAAAGGTACAAGGCGAGGAACCCACCCATCAAAGCTCAGTGATCAGATATTGATATTTATTGAAGTTTATTTCTCTAGATCTGCAGTAATAAGTGGCCCATAAACACGTTGTTAAATGGTCGGTCTTGCGGATGAAGATGGATAACTCTAAAATAAAGTTGTTATTATTACCACTTTATTTTAGAGTTATCCATCTTCATCCGCAAGAAATGATCACTCTGAGCTTTGATGGTTGGGTTCCTCGACTCAAATTAAAAATGTTTTACACTCGAAGCCAAAGAAATAGTAATTTAGGAGCGTCTGATCGGATTGAGTACGGTACCTTTAACGAAATACGTCACGGCTCAAACATCCAACGAATATCTGGCAACTTATTACCATTTTCAATACCACTCGCATAACTGTCTTCCAAATCAAAAGAAGAAAAAGATAAATTGAATATAGCTAAAGAAGCTTTTGACTGGTGAACATCACAGGAACTAACGCTGAAGGGGTCACTCATACCAAAAAAAGGTGGTGAAGGGTACACAGGTTTTGAAAATGTGCTGAAGGGTACACAGGGTTTGTGATCGGCACTAATGCAGTTACTGTTTCTGAAAGTCTGGCCACCATCAGCGGTTCGTTTTCAGTTCATTTTAATTTTCCTTGGAACATATACAATTATTCATTGACAGAAATCATGGCAGACACGAAAACTAAGTCATTAGAATGAAATTTCAAAACCTGTATACCCATTTTCAAACACTGAACCCGTCAGCACATTTTTAGCTCAACTTTACTTTGTAAAGTTTGAGTTTGAGCTATTGCCATGGCTTGGTATCCGTCGTCCTTGTGTGTGATTAGTCAACAATTTCCTTTAGCATGGGCTACAGGTAGTACTTTTGGTTTTGTCATTATAGAATTTGGCATAGCTGTTGACATTGACATGTAGATGGGAACAAGTCATTCTGGGGTCATTCGGAAAAAAACTTGGCCGCCAGTGGCCATCTTGGAATTCAATCCATTAGCACGGGCTACAGGTCCAACTGTTCATCATCATTATTAAATTTGTCATGGATGTTGACTTGTTGGTGGGAACGAGTAATTTTGGGGTCTATCAGTCATAAAACATGGCTGCTGGCAGCCATCTTGGATTTTACACTGCATGACTAAATTGCTTGGCATGGGCTACATATCATACCTTTGGTCGGATTGTAATGGATGTTAACAATGACATGTAGATGGGAACGAGTCATTTTGGAGTAATTCGCCGGCAGCCATCTTGGATTTTACTCTTTGCATGACTAAATCCTTTGGCATGGGCTACAGGGCGTATCAATTTGAAATTTGTCATGGATATTAATATTGATATGTAGATATGCAGTCATTTTGGGGTCATTCGGCCATAAAACATGGCCATCTTGGATTTCAAAATTCAATCCATTAGCACGGGCTACAGGCCGTACTGTTTGTCTGATCATCATGAAATTTGTAATTAATGTTAATATTGACAGGTAGATGGGAACGAGTTGTTTTGGGGGTCATTCGGCCAAAAAACATGGCCGCCAGCAGCCATCTTGGATTTTACATCTTGGTCATACCTTTGTTAGGATCATGAAATTTGTCATGGATATTTATATTGACATGCAGATGGGACCGAGTCATTTTGGTCATTCGGCCATAAAACATTGCCGTCGGCAGCCATCTTGGATTTTACACTCTGCATGACTAAATCCTTTATCATGGGCTACAGGTCGTACCTTTGGTCGGATCATTATGAAATTTGTCATGACTGTTAACATTGACATGCAGGGTCATTCGGCAAAAAATATATGGCCATCTTGGATTTAAAAATTCATTCCATTAGCATGGGCTACAGTTCGAACTATTCGCCTGATCATCATGAAATTTGTATGGATGTTAATATTGACATGTAGATGGGAACGAGTCATTTTGGGGTCATTCGGCCATAAAACATGGCTGATGGCAGCCATCTTTGATTTTACTCATTGCATTACTAAATCCTTTGGCATGGGCTACAAGTCGTAGCTTTTGTCCGATCATTATGAAATTTGTCATGGCTGTTGACGTGTAGATGGGGGGGGGGGGGGGGGGAACGTGTCATTTTGGGGTCATTCGGCTCTAAAACATGTCTTGCTGGCAGCCATCTTGGAGTTTGCTCTTTGCATGACTAAATCCTTTGGCACACCCTATAGTCCACTTCCCTCAGGCAATCATCGCCAAACTTCATATTAATCTTGATATTGGTCTACCAGATGGAAGATATCAAATGTTTTTGAATTTCATTCGAAAACAGCCGCCAGCAACCATCTTGGATTTTACTTTATTTCTATCTCTTCATGTTTATAATCTAGTATTACTTAGATATTTCAACTTTCCGCATTCCTAATAGCTCCATTGACTGTAGCACATGAAATTATTCCCTTTCCAAGCTGAGCTAGTGTCATTGTGTTACATAAATATGGTGGTCGCTGAAATTCCCCTTTTTTGTGACGCCTCG
This sequence comes from Siphonodentalium dalli, assembly GCA_032622095.1. Taxonomy (NCBI): domain Eukaryota; kingdom Metazoa; phylum Mollusca; class Scaphopoda; order Gadilida; family Siphonodentaliidae; genus Siphonodentalium; species Siphonodentalium dalli. The sequence continues at coordinate 147,805,865 of CP136061.1, read as the reverse complement.
TGCAATGCAAGAGCCCATACTAATATAGAAATGGGAGCCAACGATATTTTCCGAATTTCGTTAAAAACATTGTCCCCAGCGGCCATCTCGGATTTTAATCTTTTTTTCATGACTTAAAATCATTTAATTGGCATACGCTACATGCTACATCCCTCATTCAAACTTCATTTTTTCCGATTTTTTTTTTTTTTAAACATGGCCGCATGCAGATTATTTGGATTCCACATTTTAATCCATCGACACACACTGCACCCCACATTTATTAGAGAAATGTTTGAAAAGAAAATAATTTCATTTACACAATTCAATCATCGACGTATAGATCTATGAAACTTTTTTACTTTCCTTTATCATTCTAGTGACCGCTCAGCATAAAATAAATAACGCCTGTTCAAGTTGAGCTACGGTGTCATCAATTGGCACTTTCAATATGGTGTACCCGTACCATACTTTGGTATACTATACATTGTAATTTGTGTCGAGCAATGACGCGGATCCCCACTGTTAAATACCCCCCCCCCCAATATTGCCGACCATATTCGGGGTGATCTTCAAAATCGGGGATCTAGCTTTCCGTGAATGTTATTTTGTGTGCGAGTGTGTGATTTATTGTACTTTACAAATGTTTTTTCAATCTACTATTATGCCGTTCTAGTATATAGAATGACGGTGAATTAACAATTAATTATTGAATTGATAATTAAATATCCGGTGCACAAATGGCTTTCTTCAATATTAATCAGTTTTCTTAGTTTAATTTGTTTGTGTCAATTATCAGACGACACTTACTAAACTTCACTGTCTTCGCCGACTGATTTCAGCATGTTAACGGATAACGGAATATTACCATAGTTGAACGAAATCGAATAAAGACCAGACCAAACGTAAAAAAAAGAGACGTAAAAAAATAAAAAAAATAAAAATCTGAAATAATCGCACAAAAATAAATCGGAATAAACAAAATAAAAAGTTCTTAAAAAAGGAAAACATATTCCAAGATTTACGTTCTATATATAGTTCCATGGCCACAGTATCTGCACCTTTCAGTCAGGTCGTGGAGTTTGTATCTTCAATGCGTGAAATCTATTGATGAAACTTGGCATGTATGGATTAGAGTTATTTCCCGTAGCTCGGGGATCTGTTCGGATCGCTGAGTAGAATACACCCATTTGTCAAACGTATTCGGCAGGACTGGGGGATTTTCAATATAGTCTGATTCCTTATGTCATTTTGCATTTTTGGTTTGTTAAAAGCGATCTGAAAACGGATTATGTATGCCTAGTAGGTGTGTTTTCGGGATTGACTTGTTTCCATTCTTGAATTTTGGCGGGTCGGCCTAAATCGGGGTCAACATCATTTAGAGAGCGTTTCGTATTTACAGAAAACGGTATATGGTGCCATCTGGCGTATGGTGATCGGTGGGATTTGAAACTTCTCCAAACTACTAGATATGACCATTAGATGTATTTTTGAAAATTTTTATGTGATCGGTTCATTCTTGTTGGCTACAGTTGTGATCAAAATTTAACACTGAGCCCTATGGAGATTCTAGTACTTTGGATAGATGGCGCCATTTCGCGTATGATGATATCTGTGGTGTATTTTACTCGATTTACCTAATGAATCAATACATGATGCTATATACATCGGAAAGAGAGACATCTTATGGTCATAATGGTGTATAATAATCTTAACTTTCATGTTAAATTACGCATAGAATATTCCGGTTGATTGTCACCAACATCGCTGTTTTTTCTGTTTGTTTACTTAACTGAAAGCCGAACTCAGGTTCCGAAGAACTTCGGCATTGTCCGGTGTTTGTTCTGAGTATTCTAGTTTCCGTTTCTATATATAGCGCGGGGTTTTCCGAACAAAATAGCGAAACCCGATCGCCGCAAAGTCCAGTTTCCAATGTGCTTTGAGAACAATTCCCGCTCTAAAAACTTAATGACATAATGGAGGATCAGAAAGGTAGTTTTGTTGACAATTTTCGCAAGCAACTTGTCAAAATTGGAGCAAATTAGAACTCTTGTGTCTGACTTGCCATGCGTGTGATTTTCATCCATGTGCATTTTGACTTTTGTGTTGATAAAATAATCGGAGAACCGAATCACACAGTTTCGAAATATAGTTCTTCCGTTTTAGTGGGACTTTTCAAACTTAAGGTTAAAAATTTATACAAATTTTGTTTGATTTTTTGTGTGCTTAACAAGAGCAGTATATTGCTCTGTTCGCTTAGTATATATCTTAATTTCGCTGAAGTCCACCAAATGTGGGAAATGTAGCACCATATTATTTATTCTAATGGTCGTTGTGTTTACACTGTTTTAAACTTTGAGAGGGTTGTAATTCCCCGTAATTTATTTAATGTATTACATTTATATCTTCAATGTTTAATTAATCTATTTATTTTTTATTTATTGACACACATAATTACGATTACAATGGAGAATTCATCGTAATTTGCGTGGTCAGTCGAAAATCTACGGAATATTTTCAACGGAAAATGCCGAACACAGTTCGCGAGGTCAACTGAGTTCGCATACTTTTAAAATTTTGTAAACATTGCGGTAAATGTCTCTTTTCGCATTAAATTACCGCTTTCAATTCACAACTGATGTGGGTTTCAGATCAAATAGCATGTCTTCTGCGGAAAATATCCGTTTATTGTCGCAAATGTGATATTTTATTTCATATAATTGTGGTTTTATTTGAGCGGGTCACAAACGCTTAACTCGTGTCATAAGAATGCATGGGCCTGGAACTCGGACTAAAGACCGGCACCTCCATCCCAATATCTTAGCCGGTTTTAGTACGAGAAGACTTGGACTAGCTCAAACGTTGATTGTAATATCACTTATTGGGAATCGTGCGCAAATATATGAAGTTTAACACTCGTGTTTGACCGACTGTAACTATCCGTGATTTAATAGTTGCAACATATGATATAGTTATGCCTCAAGATACAGTAATTGGCAAAAGTAAGTGTCGAATGGTTTTGTAGTTTCGATAATATGCAGCATGTTCAATCAAATGAAAATATTCACAACAAGACTGTTCACGATGTGATTACATATTATATCATTGTTTTATTTGATACTTGTCTGTAGTGTTGTCCACTGACTAGTTTTAAAACCACATCGTTGATGATAACGGGATGTAGTGTCACAAATACACAGGTATAGATGGTAGTTTTTCGCTGTCGCTGTCATTAACTCAATCGTTGTCATAGGAGTCTATCCCACATGCACTGAGAGAATCTGTTTTCGCAGGATTTGTGCTACTGATAAACGGACATTTCGGTGCAGCTGAGATCTTTACTATAGCGGCATGGGCTTTGCTTTCACGCTTCCCACGCCAGTTACATTTGACCAACTCCAGTGCAGCGACTGAAACCCAACATTCACCATCAATATTCTGACCACAGTTAATCTCCACGCTTCGTGAATAGCTGTGAAAATCAAGTAAATTTGAATTTCCACTAGAGTAGAGCTTAATCAGTAAAATATGTATCAACCATAGATGTATGTTCCTGCATTCCGAGTAGGTGCTTAGTAACCGCTACTAATGAGCTATCGGGTCCGGTGGCAAAGTCTCCCGATCTTATAATGATCAGTGGCCTATGCAGAACATGGCTGCATATATAGTTTTAGACATGCATGTGCCCAACTTGGAATAAAGCCAGCACCATGTGATTATACACTGACTAAATTGAGGCAATACCAATAAATGATTAGTACACAATTGTGGTATTTGATTTGCAACCGTTGCTAACCTTAAATAAGACATCTGGTTCACTTTGACGACCAGGTATATCTCAAATTTCACATTTGGTTATTACTAGTAACTGTATCGGAAACGCAAACGTTGAATTACGACCCTATAAGCTATAATTGCAATTTCCAGTGAATTCCTGGTAATTTCCTAGACTAAATTTCTCGATCTTATAATGATCAATGGCCCATGGGGCACAAACATGTACAGTTTCATATCTGTGTCACCATTTGTACATAACCAATAGCATCTGACTATAGACACTATCTCATTAACGGGAAAATACCATGGCCGGTTCAAAGCCAAGTATGTTATTGGGGAGAACGATCCATTAAGCCTAAGTCGATGGTTTGTCACAACAGATGGAGTAATGATACATTATGATGGAAGGGTCACCTTAACTATGTTCTTCGACACAGTATTGTCCCCGCACTGTGTCACTTGTATCTTACTGTGTTGTACTATATATATATAAGACCAAGCACATAATGCACATCTATATCTTCTTATAAATAAATGATCTCTTAGAAAGTGTCCAGAGATGTCTTGCCTATTTATACTGACAATTTATTTTTATTCTTGTGACAAAGTATTTGAGGGAGAGATTTGTTATGTTGACAAAGATGTTAATTTAGTATGTGAAACATGTATCCCGGGGAGGTATCGAGTGGACGGAGAAAGTGTTTTCTTTATACTCTAATGAACATAATTTAAACTCCCAATTTGGATAAACCCGACCAGGAATTATAGAACAACCATCTATATAAGCTATATAACATTGTTTAACATTTTTAAACAATACCACCCTATCCACATATATTTGGCTAAACATATCATTGGCATATAGATGAGTTGTTGTAGTTGTTACGTTGATGCTGGTCGGGTTTCTCCAAATTTAATACTAAAACAGAGTGTTCCATAAGCTACGGTGGCTGGTTTAGGACATGAGAATTTGTTTTTTATTTCACGAAATACTATTTCGTGGCCACGAAATAACTGATTAACCTTTGCATATATATCCAGATACCTTTATGCCAAAGTTTATGGTATGGTTACACTGACTTGACGATGTTTTAGAAACAATACGTACGATCGCAGAGTAGCTACTATAAACCCCTTACGGCGTGGGACCCGGGCTCTATGGGGGTATGGACGTCATATATAAACTATCCCAGAGAGAACGGGGAAACACGGGTCAGGTGGCTCCAAGACAAACTGACTATTCATTAGCTTTTATGTTTACCCATACCATAGTATGGTAAACATAGTGTCGTTGCCCGGATTGACCACTCGTCGTTCGCCCGTCTGTCTGTCCGTAGACACTTTACGAGTAATGCGATAACTCAAACATTTTTTATCCGATCGAAACCAAATTTTGTATATGGGTTTCTCAGCCCAAAATACAGACCGAGTTCGAATTTGGGTTTGATCCGAGATTTTGTTACAGAGTTATGTCCCTTTTTCAACTTAGAATTCACGCATTCTGCCATAACTCAAACATTTTTTATCTGATTGGAACCAAATTTGGTATGTGAGTTTCACAGCCCAAAATACAGATCGAGTTCGAATATGCTTTTAAAGGAGTTATGACCCTTTTTCGAAAAAAAATATCGATTTAAATTTTTTTTTACTTTTAACTTTTATAATAATAAAAAAATAAATGTCATTGACATTTGTTTTCATTTAGATATTGATGGTTATGATAAAAAGATTTCCAATGTGGACCTTTAATTTTTTTTAATAATTAAAAAGTTTTTAAGTTAAAAAAAATTGAAATACTAACACCATTATAACTCTGCCAAGGGTACCCCGAATCACCACACCAAATTTGATTAAATCGGTCCAAAATCTTGTGTTATGTACTGGTAAATCTGTTTGGAGCAACATTAAATCCAATTCACCAATTGCCTTTGGACTACTTGGCTATTGATAAGGCTATATTATTTTCTGATGTCTCTTATGCCAATGTGAAAATAATCTGATAAAGAAGGCTATGGTATCTAATTTAAAATAAAGATTCAACAATAAACATCACATGCTATTAACAGTAGACATCTCTGCTGCAGAGTTATATCTTCAGATATCATTATAATTGTTATTGGTTTAATAGAGGTCAGTGTTCAACCTAAACAATTCCTGTGATATTTTGACAGCTCTGCTATATAATTGATATTAATGGGTCAGTGGTGAGGTTGATTATCTGTATACTAGGACAAATTATTATTGTAAACTTAAATTGGACTCTCTTAACCCAAGTATTCCATGTCCAGGTCACACCTACACATTTAACCCATGTGCTTGCTGGCTGTGCTGGTTTAGCATTACAGATCCTGTACCAGTGCATTCTCTTATATAAATGCCAGTGACCCATAAATTCCAATAATTTGTGTTATGTACATTTGTCTATAATAGTACATAACAGTATACTCTATAATTCAACACCAAAACTCTCATTTATCCGATCATATTAAATTTTTATCGCCAAGGGATGGGTTAACATCTGCCGATCGTGATCGGCCTCTCGTTACCACAAGGGATCGAATGGGAATGCCATTTCTCTCGACATATTGGCCGATTTAAGTAAAATAAGGTTTTTTTTAGGGTGGGCCCAAAACAAGCTTATAAATATTCACCCTTTCAACCAAAACCGATCCAAAATGGTCGCCGCTCAGAAGGGGTCAAATGGGGTACACATTATTTCTCGGTCACTTGACCGATATAGATCAAATAAAGAGTTTGTACCGTGGTTCACAAAGAAAGCTAAATTTTCACACCCTCAGCCCACTCGAGCGAAAATGATAACTGATCAGAGGGGTCCATATATGGTACCATAGAATCCCCCCATTTTAGGTCGAATACAGTGTGTTGTAGGGTGACCTCTGAGACAAACTAAATGTTCACCCGCTTTCACCATCCCCGATCCAAAATGGCCACCCCAGATGGGTTCAAATATGACACCTATACAATTTCTCGACCCCTTAACCGTTTGATGTGGTATAATTGGTGCTGTATGGTGGCCCCCAAGATATACTGAATGTCGTGGGTGCCCATGTAACCCACCCCAGGACGGCGGCAACTTTGGATCGGGTTGGTGAAAGGGGTGATTACTTAATTTGTTTTACGGGCCACCACGCAACACGCTTTATCTCAAATCGCCGTGGCTCATGCCAAGATGGTGGACAACTGCAACCAGATAATCTCTATCCGCTTCCGTTACAACAGTGACTGACGATCGTATATCACAATTAGTTATTTAGTTGCCACGAATTATTTATTTCGTTACCACGAATTAGTTATTTCATGGCCACGAATTAGTTATTTCATGGCTACGAATTAGTTATTTCGTGGCCACGAATTAGTATTTCATGGCCACGCAATTAAAAAATATTCCCATGTCCTAAAAGTTTTGACTGACACTTACATAAATATGACTGCCATATTTGTTAGCACACAACTCCGTATTATGCGGTACTTCGTCCTGGCAATAAACATTAATTTTGTCAATTGATGAAAAAACACCATCAATCAATTTTACAACGGCATCCTGAAACTTTAGTCTCGATAAACATTGCATTTGTATAATAGTGGACATTATCACTGAAGCACGTGATTGTGATGTATATGATTGATGTGAACCACATTTTTTCAACTACTGTATCTGACTATATTGCATGTTAATTTTGTAAAATCACATGTAGTTACGATAGATTACACGTAAGAGCCATGCATATATGATAGCCATTAAGTTCCACCACTGTGAACGTTTGAGTAAATTGTCAAACTCTCTATAGGATCCAACGTTAGTTTTGTTCGCAACTGTGGTACTGTACCAGCGGAGACTTATCTGACGACAACATTCTCAAAAATACATTTCAGAGTCATACTTGACATATGTGCACAATTTCAACTTGCACAATTCATGAAAAGGCTAATCGTGTTAGTTAATATCTGTATAATCAGGAAACGCTCTTTAAATTTTTAAAACCGTCCAAACAATTTGTTTCCACTAAAATGTCAGACTGGAACAAATAGACTCTGAAAGTAGACCCATATTTGATACTTTTGTTAATTTCAACACGCACAGTCCACCAGAAGGTTAGTTATGATGATTAATATTTGTATAATAAGCAAACGCTCTTTTAATTCTTAAAACAGTCCAAAAACTTTTCTTTCCAATAAAATTTCAACTGGACACAGGTAAACTCTGAAAGTAGACACGATATTGATAAATAAACCGTTCGCATGTCGTCTTAGACAATCCGAAATGGCGCGACCGTTGTTTTCGACCAAAGGAATCTGATGGTGGGGGTAGGGGTAGCTTTTCTGCGATATCTTTACCAAAAATCGATGTATCGAAGTTTTGTTTGTGGCATATGATCAAGATATCTTGTAGATTGTTCATGTTCGTCCATATGTGATATAGCTCATTTTAAGAATATACAATGCCTTAATATTTGGGAAAGAAAATTGAAAATGCAGTCATAAATACAATTGATCTGATGATTTTATGATAAAATTCCACATTAAGATATGTAATTAAGTAATTTATGGCAAGATCTCTCCATGTTTTTCGATTTCTAAGAACAAAGAAATCCACATACCGAACTTGCTATGCGTAATAGCATGTTTTTATTACCAGGTGGATGGGGGAAAAATAGAGGGGTACACAAACAAAAGCCTCACACAAACCTGTTTCCACTAAAATATCAAGCTGGAAACAGGTAGATTCTGAAAATAGACACACTGGTGGTATAGAAACTGTTCTCATATCGCTTTTAACATTCCGAAAACGCGCGCGACCATTTTTTGCGACATAAGGAATCCGACTAATAGTGGAGATCAGAAATTGCTTGTGCCGAAGTCCGGATTGACCACTCGTCGTTCGTTCATTTGTCCGTCTGTCTGCCAGTAGACACTTTACGCATGATGAGATAACATTTTTTATCCGATCGAATCCAATTTAGTATATGAGTTTCTCTCCCGAAATACAGATTTTGTTCGAATAATTATAGGTTTGACCAGTTTTGTTTTGTTTTTTGTTTACGAAGTTATGGCCTGTTTTCGACTTGGAATTTACGGCAGTCCCATAGCGCTTAGAAGATTAACCCTTTGATTTTCTAAAATCTTGCTTATATAGGGTATGTTCTAACTTTTGTCGGATTGCAACAATAAAAAAGTGGCCGCGTAGATCCCAGACAAGATTACATTTATCAGGGTTGTCATTTTCCTTGGTATGCACGAGGTATCTTTGATTGTCATTGCAGTAAAATTAATATGCGCGGTCTCACGAATCGTTGTACATATTTTCTTACGAATCCATCAAAACTGGGAACAAGGCGGCCTTAATTTAAAAATACAAAATTCCACACATTTCACAAGATACCGTTCGCTCTGTGTTCGAACATCGGGGGGGGGGGGGACATGAAGCAAGGTTACACATTGATCAGATAGGAGAAGTTCATTTCACTATGTGGCCATTTTCTTGATACAACACGTTGAACCGATATCACGTTAGTAGTACATGGGTCTCCTTGACGGCAATCGTAAAATTGGGTATAAGTGTATTTTGAGTATGTTAGTACTATAGTACTATATATTTGAGAATCGTTGATAAAAATGGGCGTAAGTATATTTTCGTCAGAGCGTCACATGTGTTTATATTTTTGGTGAAGTTGTTTTTTGATATCTCGGCCAACTATTGCGTGTCTGCAAATAATCTCAGCTTAAAGGTACTCAACCCGTAAAGAGGGTCCCCATCTCAACAGATTCCAACAACAACAATCCGATCAGAGGGTCCTATATTACTATTTCTTTGGCTTTGGGGGTAAAAAATATTTGATTCGAGTCGAGGAACCCATCAAACAAAGCTCAGAGTTATTAGATATTGATTTTTCAAATTTGTTATGTTCTCGAGATGAGTACCAATAACTGCCGTAATCTGCTCTGGATGTGTACTCCAAATCTATTCAAACAGACAAGGATGAATAACTCTAAAATCAAGTGGTAATTTTAACGCAATTTTGATTGAGTACTGGGCCAGATAGTATTCCCGATAATGAAAAATAATAGATTTCTAAAATCGATATCTAACAAATCTGAGCTTTGATGGGTGACTTCCTCGACTCGAATCAAATATTTTTGACCCCCGAAGCCATTGAAATAGTAATTGAGAGGAGTTTTATCGGGTTGAGTACCTTTAAGATGGCTTAACTAATTCATAGAGCAGTATGAGCGTCATGTGTGTATATTGTTGACTAACAAGTCATCGTGTGAAGTTGTTTGTAATCTCGGTCGACTATTAAATGTCTGACACATCAACTAAATAATCTCAGCTTAAGACGGCTTAACCAAATTATTTGCTTAAAGGTTCAGACATGCATACATCTTACTGAAAATATTCACGGCCGACTATTAAATGTCTGACACATCAACCGAATAATCTCAGCTGTTTATCGCGTTAATGCTAATACGTCACATAATCTTATCACACGTACATATTAGCAGCTTATCGAACTATGCATACATACGCTCAAATAATATGTACAAGTGGGTATACATGCAATACTTGAAGTTACTTTGATGTTATTGTTATTTTGAACAAACTGAAAACATGATGATGCAAGAAATTTTCAATTTGTTATGCTTATCGCTGTACCAATTGATTGTTTGTAATCAACGACAAAATGACCAACACGCCGAGAATGATTCATACAATGCTGATGATAAACACTGGAATGTATGCATTCATACTGATTGTGACAATGGCCAAGATTACAGCGACTGTGACCAGTCCATCAGACGCCATCCCGTCTATTCCATCATATAATTGTCTCCACAATGTTTTACCTGAAATAATTTGACGCCATTGCTCTTACATAAATAATAAAGAGCGTTTATTCTTTACTTCTCTATCACGATGAAGTTATTGAGCATCGTGTATCGCTATTTCACCAGAGGTCACACGTTAGACCATGTACACGTATATACATATGTAACATCAGACTAAACAAAGCTGATATGTTTCGATTATTCGCGATTGTGACTGTAAATAGGTCTATCGAGTATATGGCATATAACGCCACTTACCCGCACCTATTCACGTGTGTACACAATGTGTACGTGTCGGAGCACAAGACATCCAAATAATGAGTATTAGCTCGTAGTAAAGCAACGCTCTTTATTCATCTTTCAGCATAAATGGCATCCGTGTATTATCGAGAATTATTGGAAAACATAGTAATGCGATAGCGAACATCAAACGAGTCTGCGCACGCATATCTGTCAAAAGATACAATTGCAGTCATTGGTCAATTTATCCACGGTGTCAGCTCAGTACACAATCGGCACGAAGCCGGAGGTCAACTCAGTACACAATCGATTTCATCATGTCACCAGGTTACACATATCTATAAAATAGAGTGTTCATATTGAAATCACTCATAATTGCATTGACATTTGGATAGGTAGGTTGTATTGTAGCCAATGTGATAAATTTGTATCCAGTACAAACAACATGAAGAGACGTTGTGAACGACATCCTGAACTAGTTAACTAGTCCACCACGTTTCCCTTGTTTCTGTTCTATATAAATATAGGTGCATAGAAGAACGCTAGATTTCACTGATTATATAGGAAAATGAAGTATCAATGTGAAGAGTGCTTAAGTGTCTATGCTTGGCAAGATAGTTTGAAGCGTCATATCAAAGTTAAACACACGCCTTCAGAACAACAACAACAGTATCATCAGCCACAACAACAACAGCAGCATCATCAGCCGCCACAACAACAACAACAGTATCATCAGCCACAGCAACAACAACAACAGCAGTATCATCAGCCACAACACCAACAACAACAACAGCAGCATCATCAGCCGCCACAACAACAACAACAGCCACAACAACAACAGCAACCAAGCAACATAACATCCTGCTTTGATGATCCAATGGCCAAAATCCAGGAAGATTTTCAAGCATCCATTCACGGCATGTGTAAGTGGACCGACATCTAGTGGGAAGACGTACTTCGTGAAAACCTTGCTACAAAAGTCTGCCTCAAAAATATCACCCGCACCTGACAGAATAATATGGTTTTATAAATATTGGCAGCCCCTATATGACGAAATAAAGTATACCGTCACACCTCATGTCAACTTTATACGAGGAATACCAGCAAACTTGGATTCTCTTATCAACCCCCGGTATAAAAATCTAGTTATACTCGATGACTTGATGCAAACTTCATCAAAAGACCAGAGAGTTAATGATTTGCATTCCGAAGGAAGTCACCATTTGAACTTATCTTTGATAAGTTTGAACTAGAATTTCTACTACAACAAAGATCCAACGCAACGACGAAATTGTCAATATTTGGTATTGTTCAATAACCCAATCGACAAGGGATTAATTTCAACATTATCAAGACAGATGTATCCTGAATGTCCTCAGCGTATGGTTCGAGAGTTTTCGGAAGCGACGAGTGAACCGTACGGTTACCTACTGGTGGATTTAAAAGCCGCAACACCGGACACATTACGTCTGCGACAGAATGTACTAAAAGAGGACACGAACCAACATATGGGTGAATGGAATGGCATGAAATATAATCTCCAAAAAGACAGATAACACCCAGATGAACAGAATGGGATGAAAAAACATACAAAAGACACTGAGACCCAGGGTCAACAGAATGCGATGAAATACGATGACAGAGAACTCCCTGGTCAACAGAAGGGCATAGCATATAATTATATTGTGCCCCAGGGTCAACATAATGACTATACTAAGGACATAAGGCCACCTGGTGAGCTCGATGAAATTAATAAGAAGAACCGTCAAAACATAGACATTCGAGAAGACATGTCGTACCCTTGTAATGACAGCGGGCTTTTGTTCGAAGATCATTATGATGTTCAGAGACACGTAAAAACTGGTGTCAAGAAAATAAGTTAAAACGAAAATTAACTGAGGACACGGATGATAGTCAGAATAAGAAAATTAAATTGAATGAAGATGAATACTTCAAAAGTTTGTGTGATGAGAGTAGAGATAAAACACATGAGGAATGGAGTGATATAGTGGACACGTATAAGGAAAATGGCTCGACAGAAACAGAAGCAAGAGTACAAGCTGACAAGGACCTTAAAAGTAAAGATATGAAGCAATTTATGAATGGTTATGCTATGACAATATTTGCGTATCTGCAGCTGCGCAATGGGACTCTCACTGAGAGCTTTCCAATGAATGGCAACAAGCCATATTTCCGACTAAATCCTGAAAAATTACACATAATTCTGCTGTGGTTAAGGAGTCGATTATTTAGGGCATACTGGTCATAGCGTGACGAGCAAAATGTGATGTTTACACACTTAAGCTCTGGATAAACAATACATATCGCATCTGCAGTGGAGTCTACTTCATTGTTAATTAAGTCACTCCGGGTTATTTGACCATAAACCTGTTACACCTTAGCCATTGGTTTATTGTAATTTAATGAAAATTTTACACATCGTGATTGCTTTCAAAAATAGTGCAACTTCCTGTTGGTAATACACGAATGAAGAGTGTTTCATTCATACGAAATTACTACACGAATGAACTGAAATTTATATTTTCACATCTTCCCAACAACAGATTCAGACATAGTCATAGTGTTATACTGTCTTGCATGTACCCACGCTATGACATCATTAGAAGGGGCAATACACTCAAGGTGTTGAATGTTAAAGAAACACGAGGCAAGGGACGTGATGCAATATTGGTGTGTGAATATTAAAGGAACACAATACACTCTAAAGGGACACAAGACACTCATTATGAATGAATGTTAACAATACACGCTCAGTGGGTGAAAGTTAAAATGACACAGAACAATATTTATAGTTCAAATTTTCGGACTCTTAATGCGCCTTTTATCATTACGTATCGTTTCCCACTCTACAATTTCCAATAATCCACTCACTCTCTCCCCGCTTATAGATATATAACGAAAACGAGAATATCATGTTGATGAAGTTTATTGAAATTTAATCATTGTCTGAATCTACAGCCCATTCATTATTATATCCGTGTTTGGTCACTTTCGTCCGAATTGTCATCACTTTCGTCAGAAGTGTCATTTGTTTCGTCCATGAATTTTTCTAGCATCGGTTTGTCCTTTAATATTGACATTTTCACTGCATCACATTCTTCATAACCATTATTCAAATATTTGTCGACTTTATCCATGACTCTGTTGTGCAGAGTCCCATTGCGCAGCTGCAGATACGCAAATATTGTCATAGCATAACCATTCATAAATTGCTTCAAATCTTAACTTTTAAGGTCCTTGTCAGCTTGTACTCTTGCTTCTGTTTCTGTCGAGCCATTTTCCTTATACGTGTCCACTATATCACTCCATTCCTCATGTGTTTTATCTCTACTCTCATCACACAAACTTTTGAAGTATTCATCTTCATTCAATTTAATTTTCTTATTCTGACTATCATCCGTGTCCTCAGTTAATTTTCGTTTTAACTTATTTTCTTGACACAAGTTTTTTACGTGTCTCTGAACATCATAATGATCTTCGAACAAAAGCCTGCAGTCATTACAAGGGTACGACATGTCTTCTCGAATGTCTATGTTTTGACGGTTCTTCTTATTAATTTCATCGAGCTCACCAGGTGGCCTTATGTCCTTAGTATAGTCATTATGTTGACACTGGGGCACAATATAATTATATGCTATGCCCTTCTGTTGACCAGGGAGTTCTCTGTCATAGTTTTTCATCGCATTCTGTTGACCCTGGGTCTCAGTGTCTTTTGTATGTTTTTTCATCCCATTCTGTTCATCTGGGTGTTCTCTGTCTTTTTGGAGATTATATTTCATGCCATTCCATTCACCCATATGTTGGTTCGTGTCCTCTTTTAGTACATTCTGTCGCAGACGTAATGTGTCTGGTGTTGCGGCTTTTAAATCCACCAGTAGGTAACCGTACAGTTCACTCGTCGCTTCCGAAAACTCTCGAACCATACGCTGAGGACATTCAGGATACATCTGTCTTGATAATGTTGAAATTAATCCCTTGTCGATTGGGTTATTGAACAATACCAAATATTGACAATTTCGTCGTTGCGTTGGATCTTTGTTGTAGTAGAAATTATGGTTCAAACTTATCAAAGATAAGTTCAAATGGTGACTTCCTTCGGAATGCAAATCATTAACTCTCTGGTCTTTTGATGAAGTTTGCATCAAGTCATCGAGTATAACTAGATTTTTATACCGGGGGTTGATAAGAGAATCCAAGTTTGCTGGTATTCCTCGTATAAAGTTGACATGAGGTGTGACGGTATACTTTATTTCGTCATATAGGGGCTGCCAATATTTATAAAACCATATTATTCTGTCAGGTGCGGGTGATATTTTTGAGGCAGACTTTTGTAGCAAGGTTTTCACGAAGTACGTCTTCCCACTAGATGTCGGTCCACTTACACATGCCGTGAATGGATGCTTGAAAATCTTCCTGGATTTTGGCCATTGGATCATCAAAGCAGGATGTTATGTTGCTTGGTTGCTGTTGTTGTTGTGGCTGTTGTTGTTGTTGTGGCGACTGATGATGCTGCTGTTGTTGTTGGTGCTGTGGCTGATGATACTGCTGTTGTTGTTGTTGTTGCTGCTGTTGTTGTGGCTGATGATACTGTTGTTGTGGCGGCTGATGATGCTGCTGTTGTTGTGGCTGATGACACTGTTGTTGTTGTTCTGAAGGCGTGTGTTTAACTTTGATATGACGCTTCAAACTATCTTGCCAAGCATAGACACTTAAGCACTCTTCACATTGATACTTCATTTTCCTATATAATCAGTGAAATCGAGCGTTCTTCTATGCACCTATTTTTATATAGAACAGAAACAAGGGAAACGTGGTGGACTAGTTAACTAGTTCAGGCTGTCGTTCACAACGTCTCTTCGTGTTGTTTGTACTGGATACAAATTTATCACATTGGCTACAATACAACCTACCTATCCAAATGTCAATGCAATTATGAGTGATTTCAATATGAATACTCTATTATATAGATATGTGTAACCTGGTGACATGATGAAATCGATTGTGTACTGAGTTGACCTCCGGCTTCGTGCCGATTGTGTACTGAGCTGACACCGTGGATAAATTGACCAATGACTGCTATTGTATATTTTGACAGATATGCGTGCGCAGACTCGTTTGATGTTCGCTATCGCATTACTATGTTTTCCAATAATTCTCGATAATACACGGATGCCATTTATGCTGAAAGATGAATAAAGAGCGTTGCTTTACTACGAGCTAATACTCATTATTTGGATGTCTTGTGCTCCGACACGTACACATTGTGTACACGCATGAATAGGTGCGGGTAAGTGGCGTTATATGCCATATACTCGATAGACCTATTTACAGTCACAATCGCGAATAATCGAAACATATCAGCTTTGTTTAGTCTGATGTTACATATGTATATACGTGTACACGGTCTAACGTGTGACCTCTGGTGAAATAGCGATACACGATGCTCAATAACTTCATCGTGATAGAGAAGTAAATAATAAACGCTCTTTATTATTTATGTAAGAGCAATGGCGTCAAATTATTTCAGGTAAAACATTGTGGAGACAATTATATGATGGAATAGACGGGATGGCGTCTGATGGACTGGTCCGAGTCGCTGTAATCTTGGCTATTGTCACAATCAGTATGAATGCATACATTCCAGTGTTTATCATCAGCATTGAATGAATAATTCTCGGCGTGTTGGTCATTTTGTCGTTGATTACAAATAATCAATTGGTACAGCGATAAGCATAACAAATTGAAAATTTCTTGCATCATCATGTTTTCAGTTTGTTCAAAATAACAATAACATCAAAGTAACTTCAAGTATTGCATGTATACCCACTTGTACATATTATTTGAGCGTATGCATGCATAGTTAGATAAGCTGCTAATATGTACGTGTGATAAGATTATGTGACGTATTAGCATTAACGCGATAAACAGCTGCGATTATTCGGTTGATGTGTCAGACATTTAATAGTCGACCGAGATTACAAAACAACTTCACACGATGACTTGTTAGTCAACAATATACACACATGACGCTCATACTGCTCTATGAATTGGTTAAGCCATCTTAAGCTGAGATTATTTGCAGACACGCAATAGTCGGCCGAGATATCAAAAAACAACTTCACCAAAAATATAAACACATGTGACGCTCTGACGAAAATATACTTACGCCCATTTTTATCAACGATTCTCAAATATATAGTACTATAGTACTAACATACTCAAAATACACTTATACCCAATTTTACGATTGCCGTCAAGGAGACCCACGTACTACTCAC
The DNA here is from genome assembly GCA_032622095.1 of Siphonodentalium dalli. Classification (NCBI taxonomy): domain Eukaryota; kingdom Metazoa; phylum Mollusca; class Scaphopoda; order Gadilida; family Siphonodentaliidae; genus Siphonodentalium; species Siphonodentalium dalli. Next base: position 147,788,724 of record CP136061.1, on the reverse strand, counting down.
GTTTTAGCAAATATAATTTCGATAATATCAATATAATTTCGCCAACATTTAAATACTCGACGTTACAAACACGTAATATCTGCCAACGGTGGGCGATGAATAATAATAGGATAATAATCACCTCACATTTAATTTTAATAATATTCACCAGGTCCAAGATGGCTGCTAAAATGCCGATCTCAATGTAATAAATCGTCGACATGCATATTTCTAACTTGGTCATATAAAATCAAAGACAATCATAACATAGAACACAAGTATATTATAAGACTTGTGCCAATATTCAAACCTTTATTTGACATGATATAACAGGTCACGGGCTTGGAAAACACGCCAATAAATTAAATTGGCTGAATGTTCATAGAAGAATAGCCGTCTCGTTGACTTCACATCTAAAAATAGAATCTTTGGGGGTCTAAAATTGGTTGTACTAAAATATTCTCAAAACTTCCAAAATATCAAAACCCAATTTTTTTTTCAAAACTTCCAGAAATTATTTTTCCAAAAAAATTCAAAACCCAAAACTTCCAAAAAATTTCAAAACCCTAAAACTTCCAAAAGAACAAATTTCAAAACCCCCAAAATTATTTCTCTAAAAAAAAAGTTTAAATAAAAAATTTATAACGAGTTTTCGGTTTCTGAGAATCTCGATATTAAAAAATGTCGAATGTTAAATTATTTGCGCGTAATATCTTTCGTTATTTTTTTTGTTCAAATATTTTTCATGAAATTATTAATCGATGTTTAGAAATAGCTTTATTGGACATTGTGACCATCGGTATGAATGCATACATTCCAGTGTTTATCGGACGCAGTTCATACATATATAATTGTCATACCTGAAAATAGACACCATTACTCTTACATAAATAATAAAGAGCGTTTATTCTTTACACTCTCTATCCCAGATGAAGTTATTGAGTATATGACAGGCATGTATTACCGTGAATTATTGGAAGTATTGAGATGTACTATCTTGAATCACGAGCGGACAACCCCCCAGAATGAATTGTCATATTCGATGGAACATATTATGTACACATAATCACACACGACATTGTGGGTAACAATGTGTCTTTCACACATTGCTTTACCAAATGAATCCTATTATATTCCCGTTCACAGTTATATGCCATTCAGAAAACATATCGATTTAATGTCTGAGCAGAATTAGTTGTTTAACTGGTTAGTATCAATTAAGGTTGATAAACTGTGTCATTGTTAGCATTAACACGATAATTAGTTATCCAAAACATGCATACATATTACGTCAGGTCGTGAGACACTCAATTATAGAAATTGCTTCGGTGTCATTGTTATAACAACATTACGTAATAACCACTTATCACTCCATTCACACTTACGATCATTTTGTATGCCGAAACTCCAGTTAGCACCGATGATGTAACATTATATCACTGCTATTGTATCAGTTGATAGGTTCAGACATGTTCGATGTTTAGAAATAGATAATAACAATTGTTAAATGTGCAGGTGTTCACATTGGGGGAACACATGGTTACGTAATAATAACCAGTTAAACAACTAATGTTGCCTCGTCCGTAAAAACCAATTATCGGCCTATTCATACATTACGTTCATATATATAATCTTATATAATGTTACGTCATCCGTGCTTACATATGTTCGGGATTTTATGGTATAAAAATATATATGACTAAGCTGTATTCCATATAGTGAATAGACGCCGTTGTAATCACTACTCAGGACTTCTCGAAAAATGGCTGAAGAAATAATGACACCTCTAACAGTGGAGGAAATTTATGAAATAGAATGTATTCTGCAAGACATCGAAGAATACGACAAGGCTATTGTAGCTTATCAACTAGATGAAGATATTATTGAAGCATCTACGCTTTGTTCAGGAGATGACCCATGGCCGAACCAAATCGGATACGGAGAACATTATGCGCCTAAAAATGATGTTAACAACTCACAACCCGGTACAGCTGGACCATCAGGATTACAAAACCGAGAAGACGAACAGACACCTCATCAAGAAGGAGCTGTAAAATCAGACAATCAAACAGCCGGCAGTTCTGATATTCAAATAACCGGATATAGCATTCGCAAAAGGAGTGAACGAACCTTCGGAAACAATTTGGCAACACAGAGAACATATGAGATCAAATTAGATGAAATTTACAAAGAGAAAAAGTTAATCGACATATACAGGAATCTACATTCAATGTTCGAGGACACTATTCAAAGAGCTCGTGGAAATTTGGCTGACAATGATCTTGGCAGAGTTATCATTCACCATGAGAGTTTGGACAACCCTATAGTAGTTCCGTTACAAACGTTGCAAACGTTAAATGCTAACACTGTGATTGACAGAATCGAACTCGTTTTGAACAGCAACCAAACACTGACTGTTAATCAAAGTTTCCGCATAGATATAGGCACCATCGAGTTACCTAAAGGCGGAGCACGGAGGAAGATAACGGCTTTACATGATGAAAGTGACAATCTAAGAAATAAAACATCGATCGTTACGATTGAAAATACCGACAATATGTGTATGGCTCGGGCTATCGCCACATGTTGGTGTAAATTAAATATTTGCAGTCCTGATGAATGGCTAGAAATAACACAGAATAGAGGAACCAGAAATAATTTACAACTCATCATGGAATACAGAAAAGTACCGCACAATTATTACAGAAATCTGCTGTGCAAAAAACGTACGGAGCAAGGAAAATTAGCCAAAGCAATTAGTGCCATCGCAGGTGTATCAACAGACAGACCATCCAGTTTAGCAGATCTAAAAGCATTCGAGGAAACTCTGAATTTGACAATACTAGTCGTCAGTGCTAGACTGGGTAATAAATTCATTACCAGCGCGCCTACAGACGGTATAGAAAGACCCGTGATATATTTATATCTCACTGCTAATGAACATTTCCACGCTATACAATCCATAACGGGATTCTTTAGCGCAGTATATTTCTGTGTGCATTGTTTAAAACATTATTCACACAAAGGAAAACATTATTGTGAACACACCTGTTTCGTGTGTAAAAGTGATAAATGTGAACAAAGTGAAAACAAAGAACATTGTTCAGATTGTAATATGACGTGTATGTCTCATCAATGTTTCGTGCGTCATAAAGCAAAACCTATTAATCAAGCTTCGAAAGAAACGACAGCTCCTTGCGAAAAATGGTGGAAATGCTTGTCATGGAGAGACGGAAAAGACGTCCGAATCAACACGTGTGCGGAGAAACATTTTGTAGATCGTGTGACAAATACACAATGGGAGCACACGAATGTTATGTAAGGGCCATACCTCCCGTTACTGATGATGAAAGAGCTAAATTCTGTTTCTTCGACTTCGAAACCATTCAACACGATATATTGGAATGTTCCGAAGGATATGCACCTTTACATACAAAGGATTGCCAGGACTGTAAAGAGGATCATATATGCAAGAAATGTGCTAAGTGTCAGGTGAGTCTTAACCTAATTGTAATATATATATATGTAACACATTACAGTCGAAATCACGATAACGTAACGCTCTTTATTAAAGGCGCTCATAAGTAGAGACGCTCTTTCATGTTTAAAATTATATTAGATTATCGCTGAACGCTCTTTAGCTGTTATCTCGCGTGTGAGATTACCATATAACAATAACATACTTGAATTCGACCAAAGTTAAGGGGTCTCAATATTAAAATTCAACTGAGTCACAGATGTTAAACCGAGTAATTAACTTTTTTAATTCTTGACACATTGAAAAAATGTGTACCATATTTTTTTGTGAAAAGAGATTTGTAATTGTTATATAGTAAACTAACATAATATATAATTGTTTTAACTTTATTGAACTTGATAGCTGCGTGCTTGAATCGACAATTATACAGGCTATATGTCGATGGTCGGATCATGATATACATTTTTAATATTGACACGTAGATTGGAACGAGTAATTTTTAGGATCAACCAACGAACAATAGTAATACGTCAACGCTCTTTATTAACGTTGAACCCATACCAAAACATTTTTTTTTTAAATAATTATCTGAACAAAGTGTAGACGTGTTATTTTGTTTTTTTATTATCGATAAAGCTAGAGGTTAAAACGTTCAATTATTACTTTTCAGAACTGTTTAAAAACATGGTGCGGAAAAGTTCAGCATACACCGAACTTCCTCGTCGCCCAAACAGCTTGTTACGAATGCATGCATTAATCGTTGGAAGCGAAACCGAACTGTAGAAATTGCGGACCTCTATGTGATGCGTGTAACGACAGTGATGCGAAGAAGAAGAAGAAGAGTGACCGAAATTTATGTTCGGATACATGCGGACTCCGAGAGGTTATATTTAGCGGTCCTGATACCGGTGAAAAGTTTGGAAAATGGTTATTCTCGGAACAACACAAGGGATTCATAGCACTGGCTCACAACTTCAAGGGTTACGATGGATATTTTCTCATGGAATATCTCATTGATCAATCATTGAGACCCAAAGTTATATATAATGGATCCAAATTGATGTACCTATACGTGGAAAAAGATCTTCATATCAAAGTACTGGACAGTCTCAGCTTTCTACCAATGAAGTTGGCACTGTTACCGAAAACTTTCGGTCTTGATGGCGAGAAAAAAGGATGGTTCCCGCACTTTTTCAATAAATCAGCCAACCAGAATTATGAAGGACCCTATCCGGATGCCAAATATTACGGCGCTGATTATATGAGTGTGGCTGAACGAAAAGACTTCACGAAATGGCACGCGGCTCAAACAAATACAGTTTTCATCTTCAAGAAAGAATTATCGGATTATTGTCGTAGTGATGTCAATATTTTGAGACAAGCTTGCATAAAATTCAGAACCCACATCATGAATGCGACTGGAAATATACAACCCGTAATTGACGAGTTTTCTGGCGATATGAAGTTCAAACTGGTTGGTGCTGTTGATCCATTCCAATACGTTACAATCGCATCGGTATGTATGGGTATATTCAGAACGAAATTCGTCGACGAGGAATGGAGAGTGCGTCTAAGTACCGAAGGGAAAACGTGGCTTCCGGCTAAATGTAAAGATGGAACTTTGTCTATTTTATACAAAGGTGAATGGGTTCAAGAAACAAAACTTGAAGATGAACGCGGCGTACAAATTCGTGAGAAAGAATTTCTCAAATCCCAGATAGCTCGAATCCCCAAGACATCATATAAAGATCAATACAGCAAAAGTTCGATTCAATGGCTGGAATGGATGATGTTCAAAGATAAAATCCACATAACTCACGCTTTGAACGGCCGTGAAAAGAAACTCGATGATGCAAAGTACAGATTGGATGGCTATTGTGAAGAATTAAACACGGCATTCGAATTTCACGGATGTCAATTCCATGGATGTGAACTTTGTCTGAGTCACGATAGAGACGTAGTCAAGAATCCGATAACCAACCAGACACCTAATGAATTATACGGACTCACACAGAAAAAGAAGAAGTATATAGAAAGTCGAGGCATGAAATATGTGTGCATTTGGGAACACGAGTTCGTCGCTGCCCGAAAGACTAATCCGGAGCTTCGTGACTTCATTGCTAGTTTAGACATTGTTGAACGGCTAGAGCCTAGAGACAGTTTCTTCGGCGGCAGAACGAATGCAACTAAATTACACTACAAAGCTGCCGTTGGTGAGAAAATACACTATTTTGACTTCACGTCGCTGTATCCAAGTGTGCTCAAATACTCTCGCTACCCGATTGGACACCCGAAAATCATTTTGGGCGATGACATTACCGAGCTTAAGGATTACTTCGGAATAGCGCAAGTCAAGATTTTACCACCTAATGGACTCTATCACCCCGTATTACCGTATCGATCCGAAGGTAAACTGAAGTTTCCACTGTGCAGGACTTGTGCTGATAATGAAAATCAACGACCTTGCACGTGTATGTGCCAACAGAGAGCTATTACCGGTGTTTGGTGTATTCCTGAACTGGAGACAGCTGTCAAAGTGGGATACAAGATTCTCAAAATATATGAAATATACCATTGGACCGAAACGTCAGACTATAGCCAACAAAATGAATTATTCACGGAATATATAAACACATTCTTAAAGTTCAAGCAGCAGGCTAGCGGTCCTCCGGATTGGATAAAATCTAACGAAGACATGGATAAATACATCACAGCGTATAAAGACAACGAAGGTATATTACTGGACAGAGAAAGCATCGAAAAGAATCCAGGATTGCGTCAAATCAGTAAGCTCATGCTCAACAGTTTTTGGGGGAAGCTGGGCCAAAACCAGAATTTCAAACAGACCGAATATTTCCATGAATCGGAACAAGACAATCTATTCCAACTCATTTCAAATCCAATGAAACAAATGGAAAATTTTCATGTCATAACTGATGACATTCTTCAAATGGAGTGGACCTATCGAAAAGACTGTGTGCCTTGTGGAGCAGCGAATAACATATATTTGGCCACATTCACGACGTGTCACGCTCGATTAATGTTATATGAAGTTATTCATTCCTTGGACAGAAGAGTATTATATTACGACACGGATAGTTGTGTATTCAGCAGCACAGAGGATCAAATTAATCCCCCACTGGGCGACTATTTGGGACAACTGACTAGTGAGCTAGATCCTGATGAATACATCGAAGAATTTGTTTCTGGAGGACCCAAGAATTACGCTTATAGAACAAATAAAGCTAAAGAGACGTGTAAAGTTCGGGGGTTCTCTTTGAACTTTGAAAATTCACAGTTCATCAATTTCCAGACGATTAAAGAGCTGTTAGAATCTGGAAGCACAGTGCCCATCACCACAACCAATCCACGGAAAATATGCAGATCTAAAGGAAAAAGAAAAATATATAACAGATCTGAGGAGAAACAGTACCGAGTTGTTTATACCAAACGCAGACGATTGGATAACATGGATACACTGCCATATGGATATTGAACGAGGTACGTAATATATATAGTATATAATTTAATCGTCTATATTTGATCAAGGTTGTAATGAGAGTGTAAACATTCGATCGATGGTAGCTATCGGATTATACTAAGGCTTGTTCAGACACGTTCGATGTTAGATAACATCGAGCGTGCATGAACACGTATTACTATAAACCGATGGCAGTCATTGGTCAATTTATCCAAGGTGTCCATTTTTTCGATCTATAAAATGCTACCTGATCCAGTTCACAATTACAAATTCGTTAGTCCTATACTGTGCGTGTGAAATATTCTATACAGGTTAGTTATGAATTAGTTGTTTTTTTTTCTTTCATTGCATTTTTACCTCCAGTACAATCTTAACGCTCTTTTTATACTTATAATATTATATCGGTCTTAAACCAAAAACAACTATGTTTTTTTTTTTTTTATTTTCTCAACGAAGAGTCACCATAATTCCAGATTATTCCGAATGACCAGATTAATTCATTCTCTAATTCTGAAATATATTTCGATTTACTTGTAGAAATGTAATCCAAAATCACGCCGCTGTTAAGTATTTGTTCAATCGTGAACAGTGTACACGGTTCACGGAGAATGATATATCCGTGAATTATTGTCACTTCTTCAAAACTTCTCTGATTGAAAACCCAGTCTCGGTATTCTGCAAATCTCACAAAGTTATCTCCAATAAGTTCACGAATGTCATGTATTTTGTTTTTAGGAACGCCTCTAAATACCCAGCGATTTGAAAACATTTGATTCAATATATCTTGTAAGAAATCAGTTTCAAATTCAGACCTAGCAATCAAAGATTTCAATCGTTGTACAGGAAAATATCCTTCATCTATATTCTTCAGTATTATTTTAATTTCTCTTATAAACCAATTGTGTAGTAGTTGTTTTTTTATTTCTGGATTTATAGTTGACATTTCAATTAGCTAATTGTATATTTTCTCCAGTATTTCTGCGGGTAGTATTCTCTCCATAATGAACTGACTCAATGACTCAATTTTCTTATTCTTATTGAGTATGCGAGGGGGGCGGGCCTCCCCCAACAGGGCGAGCGGACCCCCCAGGGGCGGGGGCGAGGGGACCCGCGGGGCGGGCGGGCGGGCCCCCCCCCCCAGGGCGGTGCGGGCGGGCGGGCCTCCCCCTCCCCAGGGCGGGCGGGCGGGCCTCCCCCTCTCCAGGGCGGGCGGGGCGGGCGGGCCTCCCCTCCCCAGGGCGGGGCGGGCGGGGGCGGGCCTCCCCCCACACCCAACATCCACCAAACACATGAGCGGACTCCTTTCGGACTTTTGTACTCTCGATGTGTAACTGATAAGTAATGTTTTGTTTTCTTATTTTCCAGGTTCAAAATAAAAAAACAATGACTGATCAACCCGATGTTGAAGGAAACCAACGGACTGAAACCAACGAGAGGGCGTTCCATCCACAATGCTTAGCCCCGTTAGGAAATGACATTTTCCTATTTGACGGCCGATTCCTGGGAAATCTGTATATATACACATACGAGAGTGCGGTGAAAGTTCTGCGGGCCAAAAATTTCCGACAAAATCTGGAATAACATTAAATCTAAGGAGATTCAAAGAGTTGAAATCTTACTTAGCAGATATACATCAAGAAGTGGTCAGTTATCGTACCGGTGAAGACGATGTATTCATGAGACGTCATATCGGAGGGAATTTCTTCATTACGATAAAGAGCGGCATCCCGCGTGTTGACATTCGCAGGTATTGGCTGCCTGAACATTCAGATGATTTGTGTGCAACCAAATACGGAATATCTCTGACATTCGACCAATTTGAAGAACTAGTTGGAGCTATATTCGTCCTGTGTGCTAATATTCCTGAAATTGATCAGACTGTGCAGTGCTATTTGACCGACGATCACCAAAACCAGGAAGGATCTTTAAGATGTATGGAATGCTGCCCCAACGGTGATAGAACATGTTTGATTAACCGGATGCAGACATTGATCTAAACATTACTCCTATGATGCTACGAATAACTAATGTCGTATGTTCTGCAGATTTGAACTGTTCTATTAATCTAAGGGATTTGACACTCGGCTGTTCGAACATTGAATACAATTCCAAAAAGTTTAGCGGAGTTGTATGGAAACATTCTAAATTCGGTGGATGTTGCCTCGTGTTTAACACGGGTAAAATCGTTGTTAACGGGCGTTCTGATAGTGTCAAACAGACACGAGTTCGATTGCGTCGGTACGCTCGACATATTCAAAAATGTGGTTGGCGAGTGAGATTAAATTCCATAAAAATTTTGACAATGTCTGCATTTTGTCAGTTAAATGGAAAACTTGACTTAAACGTTTTAGTGAAACTTATGGAATGTTCTTACGAATTAGAGCTGTTCCCTGCGGCAATTTTCAGACGTGAGAAAATACATTTTACATGCTTTCATAATGGAAAAATTGTGATTACGGGCATTAAAAGTGAAAAGCAGATGTTAAATATTGTATATCCTACCATATGTGAACTTGAATTACTTTCAGAATAAATATATATATGTATCGATTATCTATTTTTTTCATTCGGGGATGGCTCACATACCTTTGTTTTTTGGCTTTTGACAAAACAAACAAAAACAATAGATTTTTTTGTTTGTTTTGGCAACAGACCTAATACCACCTCACCGGACTCTCTCCACAGACCCCCCACCCCCACCCTCTCAACCCAGTCATATACATATATATATATATATATATATATATTTTCCCAGTCATACATATGATAATATAAGAACGATAAATGATTGTATTTACAATATTTTATTTATATACATAATATAATTTAAAGAGTGTTTCTCTCGTTGTCGCTAATGAAGAGCGTTTACAGAATATATTTCAACATAAAATCCTTAATAATTAAATCATTATACATATAATTATTGGCACTGAAACGTCTCATTATATTTTCTAGACTGTATCCGCACAGTTTATAGAATGCAAAGTATATGCAATAGGGACCACATATATTAGAACCCTGTAATCTGTAAGCATTGCACTCGTAACGAGGTCCATTCAATAACAACACGTGTTTAAATCGTCCGTTGTAACACTCGGGTTTTAATCCCATAGGGTCGAAGAACTCTGATACGTTATGTTCCTGGAATGTCATCAATATCCAGTGGCGTCCAGGTTGGCTACTCTCGTCAGTGTTAACTATATACATGCGGGGATATTGGATATAAAGAGGTAATTTGTCTATGGGACAAACATCTATCTCATTATGGTTTGTGAAACTATTTATCGCCCTCATGAGTCCGCGTGTATTCATTATTCAATGCAAACTTTACGACTCTCGTCAACTTTGAGAGCGGCAGGAAATTTTGCGTAAACAATTACAGTACAATTGTCTTTCAAAGCCGATGAGAATTTAATCTCGAGGCGTGTGTGACCTTTGTGCGGTATGACTCTATCGTGATTAATTCCTTGCGGGTTTATCCGATATATGCAATAACCTTTCGCATAATCCTCATAAGTAATATGAACGGCTTTTCGTTTCGCATCTTTTATTATCGTATTGTAAGCTTCTACATATTCCTTACTGGTAAAGTTCGGTTGTAGTGCTTGGGCGGGCATAGACTGCCCGTTGACGTAAAATCCGACGAAGTTGCATCCAAAAGTCGCAAAGTTGAACGGGTTCTTATCGCGTGAACCGCTTTCAGCCTTTGATGATACTAAGCCAATAATACAGCTACTGGGTACGTTTCCTTGAAATAGATTATCTTCTCCCAAACTGAATGCACCTTTTGACACTGTATACGTCTTTATGATAGATTTTGAAAAAGGATAACACGCGTTCTTTTTCTTGAGTGACTCAGTATGACTGAGTAATACACCGGGGTTAACTTTCACAGTGGCTAGTCTCAAATTAGCTTCCTGTATTTTCAACTTGTATGTCTCAGTGGTTCCCGCATACATCAGTCTAAAAACATCTCTCGTCTGCCAGAATTTTAACGTGAGCGGGAGACCATTTAGTAGTAATTTGTCCTGTTGGAAGAAGTCAAGCTGAATTGATCCCATAATATCCATTATTTGACTAGTACGGGTTGTTTTGGACCTGTAATACAGGCCACAGTTCCCGCTTTTCGAATCTGCCAGGTCCATACCACCTGCCGTGTCCTTTTCGAACGCTTGTCCATGTAGCTGTTCCTTACGTTCAGTTTCTAAGAGTACATCGAAATATGCTTTGTATGGATAATTCGGCCCGACTTGACTCACGGGAACTTGCTGTATATTCAAATCGACCTGCGAAAATATTGAATGTAGGGGTGCATTTATCAGACCCACATCGTCATTAACGGTTAGAGCCGAACCATCTTGCTTGGTTATTTTGAGTTTGAGAAGTAGCAATGTCCGTTTGAGGTCCATGTAGGTTGTGGCCATGGCGGGAATATTGAACTCTAAAGCTGCAGTGTCTGTCAGCTGATTCACGGGTCTGTAGTTTATCCATTCTGTCGCTTGTATTCCGCTGTCAACCGCAGGCGATTCAAATAATGCCAATTTAGAGGTATGGTACTCTCTGTATTCATTCATGGTTTATCGAAAAGGGTGGTTTTCACTTTCTTAGGGTTATGAGCCAACTCGTTAGGTAACACCCTCTTATTGTTTTTTTTTGGACGCCTTACGTGCTTGTGTCAACTTATTTTCTGCGACTTCGGCTTTGGCCATTTCAATCGCTTGCGCTATGGGTGTCACTACGTTAATATGCGGTTTTAGAACGTCTTCTTCTTCACTATCGCTATTTTGAGTTTTGTCAATAAAGTAGCGACCCTCATTATCTGGCGTTAACTTCCCATTAATCATGTCCCTGAAATGTTTTCTCCACTTTTCAATATCGGTTGGAATATACGTGATCGACATGTTTCTTCAGATGTAGTGTACAGGTCACTCTTTTTTCTGCATTTATTTTAGAAAGTTTATCGCCTCTTATAAAAATCCTGAGACGCTGAAGTTTATCCTGTCTTACGTTTATGTAGAATGAGTCCTCAAAACTCCGCCAATGACCCGTATCACGTGTGTCTCTCTTTATAACCCGGAGGATGGGGGATGATGTGTCGCAGGCTATTGATTCTCCACATATGTCCGAACAAATATATAATAAATCCGTGTCTATATGGTCAGTTATGTTTATGTCTTTCAAACAACATAACCACGCTCCTTCCAATATTAATACACCAGGTAACTCTATTGTGAAGTCGAGAGGACGATTATCTGGATATTTATCTATGGAATCGTCGCTAGTCAGGTACAGATAATAATTATCCATATGACTAGTTTCTATTTTGTTTCAAAAGAGAATCAATGTTCATCTCTTCTCTTATAGTTTTATCAACATCACTGAATATATACTTGAAGGCAGACCACTGGTTATACGGAATACTTATAATCGCGGGAGTGTTATTCACAACAATAATGCGTGTATAAATGCGCCCTTGATTATTACATAATGTAACAGTAATGTTTGATCGTATTGTCCACTTTTTCACGAACCCACAGGGGTGTTGTTCGTAATCATGGGGGCGTGACTCATTCGTATGACGTAATTCATAGTCCACCGTCTGACGTGGTATCTTCTTTGGAACTAATATAACTGGTAGTGACAGAGTTATTACCATAATAGTAATTCCTATCCATTTAAGGAGATTCATATGTAGACGACCGCGTTCTGTTTGAAACATATTCGTCAAGGTATCTGTTCTATTATTCATGATTGTAATGGTTTCCCTCGGATAGCTTGCTCTTATTAATTTTGATATCTGTCGACATCAGACTCTAAAATCCATGAATTAAATTTGTCAGGCCATGAATGCCAGTGCACCAGGACTTCAGTTTGACCCTTTCGTTTCCTCTTTTTGACAATTTTATCTATTCTGTAAACTGTTTCGTCATCAACGCGCACCCCTTGAAGTTCTGACTCGTAGAAAGCGCCCTCAATGTTTTCATCCAAGAAATCTGTCAATGTATACAAGGGTATGTTCTGCCTGTAAAACCTCTTAGTCACTTTGAACAACTCTCCAGTCCATTTCTGAGAATATTCTCGGTCAAAAACTGCTTTGGTGTGTGATATTCTAACGATATCATTTACATTGTATTTGAACTTTTTCTTCAATTTACTTTTAACACCTCCCTTCTGTCTTATTAACCACTGATCGAGACGAGACTCATCTTCATTCTCAACAGTTATGGAGTCAGGGGTGGTGCCTAAAGAACGATGTATTGTATGGTTATAACTTTTCACAATATCTTGTAGAATGTCGATATATCTAGCATTATTATGCTTTATCATATAACGTGAAATCTTCTGCTTTATAGTTTTTATGACCCGTTCCGAATAATTGGCTTTCATTTCGTTTTGCGTAAAAATTTGAGATATATGAAGACCCTTAAGGTAACTTTTGACCCGTTTGTTTGTGAATTCCGAACCGCGATCCGTTCGGAGGATGCGAGGGGTTCTTCCACCTTCAAATATATGTTTCATAGCATTGATCACATTAATTGCAGTTTTCCTCTTTATAGCTTCACACCATAACTTCCTAGAAAAAATGTCAATCATTACTAACACGTAGGTGTAATTGTCGTTGTCTTTGGAAACATCATTCATATCCATGAGGTCTCCATCCCATTGACTGTCAGAAGCGTTTACAATAACACGAGACCTCGGGAATTTTCGTCTAACACTTTTCGTCAGGGAATAACTTTCATGATTTTGTAGCCACGCCACAATCTCGCGCTTGGAAATGTTGTGCTTATTTTCAGATTTTACAGTCTGATGCAACTTTGTAGCTCCTGAGTACGATGCAGGGTGACCCGGATTAAAATAAATTGAACTCAAATAATCTTTCCAATCGGCCATATTGTTCACAGTGATATCCAGCGTTTGTTCTTTATCTTGGTCAGTTTACCGGCGATTATACCCGGAGGTCTAGATATTTCACGCTTAACCCCTCTTATTTTCTTTTTTCTTTGCTTAGTATGTGTCTTTTTCGATGTGTTAACTTCTGATTTTTGGATTGCATCCTGAGGTTCAGTCGTTTGAACTGTATTAACAATCTGATTATTCATCGGGTCCATTTCTTTATCCATTTCATCGGAATGGCTACTATTGTTTGCCGAGATGTCGCTGTGTTCAATGTTAGACTCCGATGAAACTTTTTTGTGTTCACTTTTTTCAGTGTACCTCATATATCTTTCATACGGGATCAAAACAGTTTTCTTCACAGACTCCATCACAAAAACTGTTTCAATTTAGGTTCAACATCAAAGCAATGGCGGTTGAGTGATTATTCACACTTTTTCTTTTCCTCAACAAGCTCACAGATTTATCACCCAAGAATATATAAAATGATTTATATCGTCGTAATTTAGCTTTTTGTTGAACTGTAACTGTTAAAATTTCATGTAGTAAATTGATCGTAATTTCAACCAGAACTTTCAACTGATTATTAGTTATCGATGTCAATAATGCGTTTCGTTGAGATCTTGATTGGGTTGATGTCAATAGTCTGACAAAATTCAACTCATTACGTAATAATCGACTCATTTTATCGTCGCGACTCAGCTCCGATACTGTCCCCTTCTTATTACGTAGTAGGTACGTAAATTATAGGGTCTTGGTTGGGAAACACGTCTGTTCGTAGCCTGTATTTATCCTCAGTGTGAGGGGACATATCTATTATAAGATACGCAAATGGTTTCTTCATACAATCCTTGTATGCATCAATGAGTACTTTAGATTTACCGGGATACAATTGTCTACCCAATGTGGAAATTTGTGATCCATCCCTCAAATTTTTGAATAAAATTAGATATCCTGTGTTTAAGGCTATAGTTCTCGCAGCCTTGCCTTGTGCGTATAAATTTTGTGAAATAAACAGCACCGAAAGACAGCGATGATGAGTTTGCTGCGTAAATAGTGTTTCAATCTCTTTTTGGTCCATAATGCGATGCATCAAGTCGTCTAATATTAACATATTATGTTTACCGTCAGCAAATTCTTCGATTTCTGTTTGGGTAGGTAATCCTTGATGCATGACCAAATTTTCGATTGATGATTCAATTTCATCATAGAAATTTTGATAAATACCGTAACAGTACATTATTTTCTTAGGTGGATCTCTAGAATACATTCCATTAAGATTTTGCAGGAATCTGTAGACCCATCTCGTCTTACCAGAACCAGTTGGTCCGGTGATGCAAATACTAGAACAAGGTTCAAATGGTATGGAGCTATGGTTAATTGGACCCATTTTTTTTGTGTTCACTGTGTCCTATTTATTAGTAGCTATACAGTTCTTATATACATCATAAGTAAACATTTGTTATGGCTGTTGTAAATGAATTACCAGGATGACACTGCAAGCTATAATATTATAAAAACCTACAGTTCTTATAACATCATTGGTTTTGGTAAGTGATGTGAAGGTGTTTGGTGGATGTTGGGGGTTGGGTGTGGGCTGGTATTATCACGTTGGTCTGTGATTGAGTGTACAAAATCTCTTGTCAAGTGAACACCTGCACATTATCTATTTTCTAAACATCGAACTTGTCTGAACCTATCAATTGATACAATAGCAGTGATATAATGTTACATCATCGGTGCTAACTGGAGTTTTCGGTATACAAAATGATCGTAAGTGTGAATGTAGTGATAAGTGGTTATTACGTAATGTTGTTATAACAATGACACCGAAGCAATTTCTATAATTGAGTGTCTCACGACCTGGACTTATTATGTATGCATGTTTTGGATAACTAATTATCGTGTTAATGCTAACAATGACACAGTTTATCAACCTTAATTGATACTAACCCGTTAAACAACTAATTCTGCTCAGACATTAAATCGATATGTTTTCTGAATAGCATATAATTGTGAACGGGAATATAATAGAATTCATTTGGTAAAGCAAGGTGTGAAAGACACATTGTTACCCACATTGTCGTGTGTGATCACGTGTACATAATATGTTCCATCGAATATCCAATAATTCACGATAATACATGCCTGTCATATACTCAATAACTTCATCTGGGATAGAGAAGTTAAGAATAAACGCTCTTTATTATTTATGTAAGAGTAATGGTGTCTATTTTCAGGTATGACAATTATATATGTATGAACTGCGTCCGATAAACACTGGAATGTATGCCTTCATACCGATGGTCACAATGTCCAATAAAGCTATTTCTAAACATCGATTAATAATTTCATGAAAAATATTTGAACAAAAAAAATAACGAAAGATATTACGCGCAAATAATTTAACATTCGACATTTTAATATCGAGATTATCAGAAACCGAAAACTCGTTATAAATTTTTTATTTAAACTTTTTTTTTAGAGAAATAATTTTGAGGGTTTTGAAATTTTTTCTTTTTTTGAAATTTGGGGATTTTGAAATTTTTGTTTTTGGAAAAAAATAATTTTGGGATTTTGAAATTTTTTGAAAAAATAAATTTTTGAAGTTTTGAATTTTTTTTTGGGTTTTGATATTTTGGAAGTTTTGAGAATATTTTAGTACAACCAATTTTAGACCCCAAAGATTCTATTTTTAGATGTGAAGTCAACGAGACGGCTATTCTTCTGTTCATGTGTATAAAAATGGCATACCCTTATTTCGGCCAATTTGGCCGGTTACTTCATGTCTGTTTTTCATCTGACGTGTGTGTCGAATAAATGATGTGGAGGATTTATGTAAATGTTAGCCCAAACTACATTTCCAAGTAACGATGGTTTTGTTGTTTATTTTGAGGAATAATACCGCGTCAGATGAATTCAGCCCAAATATGTTAACAGTTGTCGTGTAAAACATTCGGCAGTAGGTTAGCGTTATTTAGTATTTGTGGATGTCCTTTAACATGGGGAAAATAGACTACTGCGCTTGAACGAGCATGTGAATTTGTCGTTTTTAATGTATAGCAACTTTATAATCAATAACAGAGGCATTCTCTGTCAAATAAGGTCGCTCTATTTACGATACCAATTGGGGAACTTTGTAAATTAAATTACGCGTAAACCAGCGTAAACGTATACCTGCTGCAAATAGAAAAGGTGCCGGAATCGGTGTACTCGCCCCAGGGCTAACTCGCCCCAATCGACGCGTGCCAACTCGGAATAAAAGGCCAACTCGGAATAAAAGATGTATACGGGGTGTTATATGGCGTTTGGTCCGTTGTTTCTCAATGAATATTATTGAAATTTGGTGTATATGTCCGGGCTGGGACATGGAATACAACAACGTTTGAATTGTTTTTAAATTTACAAATTTGTTGATTTTATTCATTTTTTTTTCGTTCTGAAACACACTATAAAGTGTATATAATATAATAACGAACACGAGACATACATAATTTATAAACTGTTAACAAAAGATATCAAATTCAAAGATGACTCAGTGGAGTTTATAAAGTGAACATAAAAACATTGAGGTAAGAATCTTTTTAAGGAATGCAACTTTATTTAATGATAATAAACACATATATTAAAATAACAAACATGAGACATACATGATTTATAAACTGTTAACAAAAGATATCAAACTCAATACATGAAAAAGATGACTTAGTGAAGTTTATAATGTGAACATAAAAATATTAAGGTAAGAATCTTTTTAAGCATTACTAAACCGTTTAGCACAGTCCACTTCACTCATCCGATCATCACCAAACTTCATATTTATCTTGATATTGATCTATCAGATGAGAGCTATCAAATATTTTTTTAATTTTATAGGAAAAAATGGTCGCCAGCGGCCATATTGCATTTACGTTATATGTTATCGCGTCATGTCGATATCTAGTATTGCTGTTTTTATACAACAATTCTAATACCCCCCCTAGATCATCATGTGATCGACCATACATCGCGCGAGGACCTGGTTGAATTAAGGGGGGTTTTATGGATAACTTCTGTCCTCAAGCTAGATTATACTTTCTAACGTGGAGGGTTAGACATGCTTGAGACACCACCACTCTTCAATTCACACCAAGTTCTCAGCTGTCATATTCGGATATTAGAACCCATAGCCATGATATATGGTTTATTTTGTGTATACTAGTAATATTGTTATTTTCAGTACCTTTATATACCAGTACTGTGTATAACAATGCATATAAATTAATCCATGTATACATGTATATTGATTCAACGGATTCAGTGGTTTTGTCCATCAGTCTATCAAATTTGCGGGGAAAACATGGCCACAAGCAGTACACCCTGCTAAATTTCGAATTTGAATCAATTGGCGCACCCTGCAGCCAGCTTTTATTGGAGAACTTTTTCTCATGTGGATAGTTTGGGTCACCGCTAGATGTGAGCCATGTTTTGTTCTCAAGCTGTCCCTGTGAAGACATCACTGCCAGCGGTGATCTTGAATTTTACTATTTTTATGGCTAAATAATTTGGTTGATCCTACAGACGACACCCCTTGTCCGATCGTCACCAGATTCCACAATGATCTTCTGGATAACCAGGGTGAGAGTAATCTAATTTTCCCGAATTTCGTTAAAAAACATTACCACAGGCAGCAATTTGGTATCTTACTGTTTGATCCTCTTTTGCATGACTGAATTGTTTAGCAACTGTACAGACATATCCCTCATCTGATAGTCACCACACTTTATATTGATCTTCGGGCTGACAACTAGATGGGAGCTATCGAATGCTTTGAATTTTTTTGGAAAACATTGTCGCCAGCAGTCATCTTCTATTTTGGTTTTTATATACATGTATATAATAGTAGCTGGTGGACCCGACTTCGTCCGGGATGTTCCCCTCTGATTTTCGGAGAATTGCGCGATTTAACCTTGAATTGACCATTTTAAAGGTGAACGTCATGTCGGGTCACGAAACCCGAAACCCGAAACACTCCTGGGACAAAAGTAACAGTAGGTATTATATTTCGTTGAAATACTTCCGTTTTACCAGATTTGACCTTGAATTGATCTTTTTGAATGTCAAAGTCAGGTCGGGATCAAGATTTGACCCGTCCAAAATACTCCCTGGAAATAATTTCCCCTAGGTATCAAATTTCGTCAAATCTGTCCGGCAGTTTTCCCGGCCATAGCTAACAGACAAACAGACAGACAAATGTCCAAAATATATATTAAACTAGCTGATGTACTCGACTTCGTTCGGGCTATTTAGGGATTTTTTTTGTGATCGCCTCCATCTGGACAGTACCCAGTATATACAGCGTCTGGCCAAACTATTGTTCAATTGGTCCAGAAACATGCCTATATCAGCACGTTCGAGAACATGGTCCCACGTGAAATTGGACCCGTCCATATTGCTCCCGGGATCGAAGTAGTCCTACACACAAATTTTTAGTCGGATCGGTCAAGGTCCAAAAACATGCCTATGAGCGAGGTCAAGTTGACACGTTAAATACCAAATCCGAGTCGGATCAGTCGAGCAGTGTTAGAGTCTATAACACATACACACATGCATTCATGCATACACACATACATACAGACAGGTGTTCCAAAATGTATAATCGATAGCTACAACAATTATATGGTAGATAGTTCACGGCCGACCTGATGCATGCATCTTAGTTTTCTTGTATGACCATGATGGGTGGTGTGTATATATGTGTATATATGTCTATTTGGTGTGGCTGAATTGTCATTGTGGGCGTACATGTATAATTATACAGGGAGTGGCCGTATGCCCATACATTGGGTGCAGGGGTATACATCGACTGGCTGAATTGATCAGGGGCGAGGTGTATATGCAAGTCTGGAATGGTCGTGGGTGTGGTCTATTGATATCTGGAGAGGTTGTGTGGCCATTGGCGAGGTGTATATATATGTATACCTGTGTGAATTATGGTCATGGGTTGGATGTATATGTATGTCGCGAGTGGCCATAATTAGAGACCTTTCGCAAAACTCACGTCTACGATTACGGATAGGGTATACTACGTCACCAACATTTGTGTACTTTCTAATCGTTGTCGTATTTTACTATCCGCAATAACGGTTAGGATTTCATGGTTTCTAATAAGCTCAAATAACACCTGAAATTTATTTTCTGCAATATATCACTTTACTCCGTTCGAGACTGTATATGTATATCATGTAAACCATCGAGTTATATTGAGCTACGACCTCGGTGTGCTGTTTAGATTGGCAATCACTCTACTCGTCGTCGTGAATCTCGAGCTTCCCGCGAAATAAGATCGCTATTCACAACGGATAGTCATCACTGGCTGCGACACAAAACTTTGCAGTAATATAAAGAAGTGCACTATGAAACCAGTCGCCAAAAATACACGACTGACATGGATTTGGTGGTACTAAAATAATATTTGGCACACCCACCGACATCACCGTGTCGACTGGTTCGATTTGATAGGACCAAATCAGAAGTGATGCACATCAGCGAGCACACCAACCTTATGTCGGATTTCCTAAACCCAAAGAGGTGGTAGGTCTGGATAGGATATGATATTTTATTTCCATTCCACAGGGGTTGGGTTGGTGCCTCACCCTCCAACTTTGGTCAAAATTTTCAACAGTTGGAAATTTCATACCTGACACAACATTAGTTGGAAATTTCACACCAACAATAGGTTGAAAATGTTATTGTAGTTTGATTTTCAAACAATTTATTTGGACCAAAATTTTCATATTTTCCTTCTTTTGACTGCTTTTGATAAAAACTTTTTGACTGAAATGACCATCAGTTAGAAATTTTCCAACCTTAGGGGTGTCAGGTTGGAAATTTCCAACACTTGGAAAGCTTGTGTCCTAGTCCCTCCCCGTGGCCAGTCAAAAACTTCTTAGTTAATTTAAGAAAATAATATTGTCCTACATTTGGTCAAAATTGTCACTGGAATTGTCATCAGTTGGAAATTTCCAACTCTATGAATGCTTGAGGCTAGTCTAGATGCCAGGATTTTGCGATTTTTTTGTTCAGGTTTCAAAATTTTCGCACACCGGCCGATCCAAGGTCCGCCCGGTGTGTCCTGGTCCCTCCCCATGGCCAATAAAAAACTGCTAATGAGTTTAAAGTGGTACTGTACGCCAAATGTTGTTGTTGGTTTTTATAGTCTCCGAGTCGCAGAATAAAGTAACAATTTTTTCATTATTTGAAAGTACGAAGTAGTGTTACGGATGACAAATTTACCGGAATGCAAAAATACAAATTGTCGTTGTCGAGTAATTTTTGTACAGTTTTCAACCAAATGAATCAAATAAAAGTTATATTATATGCATACTAGTCCCATATAATCATTTAAGTTATTGTATCGTCGCTAGTCAGTGAGTGGCTTGAGTGTTCTCCCCGTATTTTAAGCGATCGTGTGTGCGATCGGTTTAACAATCCAGTATCCCTCAATTACTTTATCTGATTACGGAAATTCGTAATTTAATTGACGCCATTTTATGGCTCCAGTCATAAATTCAATTTATATCAAATTATTAACTTTTAAATTATTAAATTTTAAGATAGCCTATTAACCTGAGCGTTCACAGAATACATCTTCGACTCAAATTACTTATGTTTCTATATATTATCGATATTAGATCGTTGTTGTCACCGGGAATTTAATGAAAATGGCGTACAGTACCCCTTTAAGAAAACAATATTTTACTACATTTGGTTGACTGAAAATGGGTATCTCCCGTAAAACCAGACAGTTGTGTGTAAATAAATCACGGAATTGTCAATTGCGTAAAATACGGACTTTCTGGGACAATAACGCGGAACGACTGTCACATGCAGGCCAATTAAAATCACATAATTGTCAATTGCGTACAATACGGAACTTCGGAATAGAGGACCTTCGGAATAACGAACTTTCGGAATAGTGGACCTTCGGAATAAGGGACTGTATATTTCCGGCTCGCCATACAACCCACATATGACCATACAGAGTGGCAACAAGGTCATTTGTGTGGTGTTTAGTTATATACATGTATATGGATTGACTGTATATATGCACGGGGCCGCACATGCCCCGTGAGAACTGTTTCGCATTCAGGTATGGACACGGTGTCACATTCGCCAATGTCACGGTGCGCTTTTGCATTTTCACGAGAAACGGACAAGACATTGCAGAACATATCAGGCATTTCTGTCGTTACCAGGATTAGTATATACTTGTGAGCGTTCAAATGGCCTTGTTGCCGCTCTTTATATCAATACACACCATGAATGATCATACCGCAATACCGGGTATACCCGCCATACACCCCACATATGACCATACAGGCAGTGTGTGACTGTATGGTTATGTGTGGGTCGTATGGTGGGAAGTACAGTGTCTTATTCCGAAGGTCCGCTATTCCGAAGGTCCGTTATTCCAAAGAACCGCTATTCCGAAGATCTGTATATTGCTATGGATAAAATTACTATATATAGCCATTGATGAGATCAATGTTCGTTGTCCAAACTTCTAAATATCGAACCGAGCAGTAAGATTTGTTCATTATATTCCCAATGTCTGTTTTAAAGGTACTCAATCCGATTCGACGGTCCCCATATCATCAGATTCCAACAACAAAACAAGTTTTTTTAAATGCCGCGTCAGTTATCAGAATCGATTAATTGCCCAAAAATAATGCTAACCACAGTCAACTATAGTATAAAATTGCCCAAAACCTGTTATTTATAAACGTTGTGTTCAACGAAATTTTGCCAGTTGTTAAGTTAGGGTAGCAAACTTAATAAAAGCCATTGGGCTTGTTGTTTAATCCCCTTTCCAATCGATCGATCACTTATATTATTCTACTTTACTGTCAAATGTTTGTCAAATGTTTAAATATGTTATTATTTTGATTGGAATAAAATGTTTACACCAAATATCTGACCCAAAAAAGCCACTGTGTTTTAGAGTTATCTATCTTCATCCGCTATCTGATCAGATCAGATAAGTTCTTCTCGTCGACAGTTTACTGTGCCACTTAAAATTAAAATAATATATTTCAAACATCGATATCTGATCACTCCTAGCTTTGATGGGTGGGTTCCTCGACTCGAATCAAATATGTTTACCCCCGAAGCCAAGGAAATAGTAATTTGCGAGCGCTAATTCGGATTGAGTACCTTTAAATGCTATGTTCGCGACAAAAGCAGACTTTCCAGCTGATTTTCGGTAATATTTCATCGAGACGATTCCTGCATGGCTGTCCTATTCCGATATGAAATGTCGCATATTCCAAAGCTATTCGCACCATATATGCGTCAAGCATGCCCCAGTGCGCATTTTTTTTGTTGACGCTCCGCATTCTGCAAAATTTGATATAGGCCCCATGCAGTGCGCATTTTGAATAGCTCTATATAGCAGCCGTAATGGGGTAACACGTCTTGGAATCATGCGGAATGTTTCAAAATGTGTCTTACCTGAGTATTTATATATATTCCGATCAATTGTGGGTATACTTGTTACTAAGCGGATACTATGCACCTCATGCATTTATTGTTCGTGCAATATATTAGCAGAGCGCATGTATTTGTTCGGCACATATATATGCAGCGTGACATCAAGCCTCTTTATGTCCAGAATCTAACCACTATTATGGCCCGTGGTGTTAGAACATTGTCCCGAAAATCCACTGATATATAGGAGTTAGACACGGACTGTAGGATCAGTAAGGGGTAACAACTTGGGTTTCGTGAGTTGTGTGTATTGATCCTATTTCAAGGTGTATTGTTTCATACATTTTAGATATGTGTATATATGTTCCTGTAGATAATGCTAAAATATGTTTTAACTATATATGTTAAAATGTCTCATATCTCACGTATACCAATTCCTGTCGTGCTTATTTTTAGAGCAAATTCAGCTGTTCCTATTGGCAACATTTATATTTTTCATCCGCGTCTGTAATATCGTCAGTATATATATTTGACCCTCATATGAGAGCGCAGACCATGCACATCATCTGGTGTTTATAACTTGCTGGCGCATGGATTACAGAGAAAGAGACAATATCGGCTCCGTGTCTCGTTTATGGTATTTTTTTTTTTTTAGCTCATAAGCCCCACCGAACTGTTTATCACATTGGTCACTTGGGTGACCTAGGGGGTTCGTTCGATTTCTTGCATGTGTCGGTTTAAGTGTAGTTTTGTAGTTTCATTAATTATCTCGCATGGAAACTCGGTTGCATATATTGGTGGCCAGGCACATGTGTTCGGTCGGGTGGGAGTGCGGGTTGCCATATGAGAGGCGTTTGTTTCAGTTGATTGTCAATGACATGCATGATAGGTTCAGCAATATTTCTGAATCCTCCATAGAAATCGACGATACTTCCACCCCAGAGTAAATTCTGAAAAGAGGATAAATAAAAGTTTAGGTCACATAAACTCTTAAATTGAAATTAAATTTATCACGAGTAACCAGTGATATGTGGTGTTGCTGTTACTGTATACACAACTAGCAATAGGAAATGTGTCGAAATTACTGCGAAAATGTGTTTACTTACTGATGCAAAATCTGCGGCTCGGAACTGGGGCATTTGATCGGATGCGAACACAAATGACAACATAAGATCAGAGGGGCACCGTAGCATTTTCGACTCATTTAAAGAGGTGTCTCTTGTGGAAGGCGTGAACTATGATCAAGACCGGTGGTCCGAGAGCACAGGGGCCTGTAACGCGCTCCGCTGTCCGCCCCCTTTTACACTGCCCATATACGCCGCCTCTATATATACGCGCCTTCTTCGCGTTAATGGTAACATTATATAGACAAGGGGCACTGTAGAAATTCAACGTTTCACCATCGCTCGGGAGTCGAACAAATTTAGCCCATTCACCCCAGTAACTAGAATGCACTCAGAGAGATGCCAACGCGCGCAAAAATGTAATAAACAATAATTTAAAAAATAATTTCACTGTATTTTACTTAATTTATTTAATTTAATTTAATGTTAGCAAAAAAAGACAATTACCATTTCTCATTTCATCACAGATAAAAGGCAAATTACTATATTAATCATTTAAGTAATTAAAACCAATTCCATGTTGCCGAAATGATGAGACTTTAATATCGATTACATTTTTTTCAGCGGCATATTTTCATTTTCATTTTCCGATAGTCAAAGTTGACCAAAGGAGCAATTATAAGAAATAATTAGTACTATTTTTGTAAATATTGATAGCAGTCAATATGCAACAATACATATCAATAATTAATCAATAATTAATCAATAACGATCATTGTATGTAATAATACACTCTTAAAACGGTGTTTGTGTTAACAAATGCGTTTTGTTTTGTGTTACGTCATTCGTCGTATTTGACCCGGAACTCTGCTGAAGGTTAGGCTATTCAGCTTATTGCGTCGAATTACAAAATCGCGTTTTGAATGTCTCTCGTTTCCCGCACGATAAAAAGAGGTCTTCGCACGAACCAAAAATGATAAAACTTCCCAATTATAAGTGAAAATACCCAAATGAAGGAGTCTATGTAGGTCCCGAAGGAGTCTATAGACTCTTTGATGTAGATTTCTGATGGAGAAAATGTAGGTCGATCTATTTTTGTCATAACTCTGACGAATTTTGACCTGGGAGAAAAAATCGAAATCGAGGCCAACTACGAGCATGCCAGTTTTAAATATAGAAACAGGGAATCCTGACAAATGGCGATATCGGAGACAAACAAATAAACGAAAACAACACATAAAATAAACATAGCAAAAACGCGGCACAGTAAAAATGTCAGAACGCCACGAGGTTTTACGTCGTTTTTGGTGACGTCATGGAGTGTGACACCAAGCTACCAAGCTACCAAGCTATGAATCTGTCTGATCGCCATACTGTTGCGCGAGCGCACGTAATGATAACGATATATGCACAGATGGATCGGCAAAGAATTCATCTTTCAATAAATACCACAAACTCCCATCTGAAACATTCATACACGTTGCATTTGATAAAATTTTAACCACCGAATATTGTCTCCGGAGAGCGTATTTTTCAGGATTGATCCGGCTCAGTAGCAATGGCCGACATGATTGTGTCTCTAAATCCATACAGTTTAATATAATTAAAAATCGGTCAAACGATCAACTAAATATCTGGAACTTAGTAATAATTTATTTACTCATACAAATCAACACATCGTCGGTAAACAATTTCTATAGAGGAGAAATCTGTCGGTAATTCCAACTTAAAAAAAAAAAAATGTCAAGTCACACAGTTCCTAATTTTAATATTCATTGTGACCTGACCTTTCCACGACTGACAGAGTAGAAACAGCCAATCACCGCTCAGTGTTAGAATCGAGCTCCTCATTTTAATATTCATTATGACCTGACCTAGATTCTAACACTGCGCGGTGATTGGCTGTTTCTACTATGTCAGTCATGGAAAGGTCAGGTCACAATGAATATTAAAATTAGGAACTGTGTGACTTGACAATTTTTTTTTTTTAAAGTTGGAATTACCGACAGATTTCTCATCTATAGAAATTGTTTACTGACGATGTGTTGATTTGTATGAGTAAATAAATTATTAGCCGACAAGAAATCACAAAGTTTCAGATATTTAGTTGATCGTTTGACCGATTTTTAATGATATTAAACTTAAATTAAAATTTTATCAAATGCAACGTGTATGAATGTTTCTGATGGGAGTTTGTGGTATTTATTGAAAGATGAATTCTTTGCCGATCCATCCGTGCATATATCGTTATCATTACTGGGGTGAATGGGCTAAATTTGTTCGACTCCCGAGCGATGGTGAAACGTTTAATTTCTACAGTGCCCCTTGTCTATATAATGTTACCATTAACGCGAAGAAGGCGCGTATATAGAGGCGGCGTATATGGGCAGTGCAAAGGGGGGGCGGACAGCGGAGCGCGTTACAGGCCCCTGTGTCCGAGAGTGAGGAATTATAAACAACTCGCCGTGCGCCAAAAAATAAACACACGTCGTTGGTGTGTATTAATTGAAATTAGTCGGACAAGTTCCCATTGAAAATGCATTGAGTAATCGAGGTTTTGAAAATTTGACAACAAGTACACAGTTTTCACTAAAACCTCAAATTAACTATTGGATCGATAGCATTGAGTCATTTGGAGAATAACTGTAGCATCAAATGAAGATTAATCTCACCTTCGTCTGCCAAAAATGCCGTTTATCGTCGTTAACATATTTGCTCGATCTGAAACGAACCGTGACATTGGCGAATGCACACTGTGTCCAAAACTGAATGCGAACCAGTTCTCACGGGGCAGGATGGGATGTTCAGGTTTATCTTGGGTGGCTATCACTTTCCACAATACACTTGACTAAAACGTGTTTTGACACTATAGTTGAATCCGGCGAGACGAAATATTACTTCTCGAAGTACAACACTGAATTTCTTTTATTAACGCCCCCGGTGTATACTGTTCTACAAATTTTAGAAAGCTGTGGTCCGATGGGCATTTTATAAATAGATAATGGGTTTTCCAGTTATTTTGGGACGCATTAAAGTTGTACTGCGACCCCGAGCCCGGTAAAAGCTGTAGTTGGAATTTCAATTTCGTTTATTTATTGTCGTTGATTTTGGTTTGTGATAAGCTATACCAATTACAAATAGAAGAAATGGAAAATATAATTTGTAAAATGCGTATGTCAATTGATACGTGTTGTCTGAGTGTAGTCTGAGACAGCCGAGTCAGTCACGTGTTCGTTAATTAGGTGCTGGTCGGCGTGACAGTTTGCAGTAGGTCCCCGAATTCGCGGACCCCCTAAAATGGTCGAAATATGTTGAATTTAACGAGGGAACGGTCCGTATATCTCAATTGATACGTATATTAAAGAGGTTAGTCGGATACAGCCGAGTCCGCCACGGTTCGTTAATTGGTGCTAATCGGTGTGACAATTTGCAGTAGGTCCCTATTTGCGGAAGTCCCCGAATTCGCGGAGTTCCCTAAAATGGTCGAAATATGTTGATTTTAATGAGGGAACGGGTGCGTATATGTCAATTGATACGTATTTTAAACAAATAATGACACGATCCATCATAATAGTGGTTTGTTCTATCAATCATACCATCATCACCATCATCATCATCATCAGCGTCATCATCAGCATAATACGGAACAAGTCTTGCTACGTTTCGTCAAATAACATTATTTGCAATGTTTGTTTACAAATATATGTATCGTCATTCAATATTTACTTGTGAGTCGCGTGAACATACTACTAACTAATTCTTGTCGTCGAACTCGCATTTTATACAATAGAAGAACGCGTATGTATATTTTGAATTGATCTATTGTTGGAGCCTCAACCGCGAAGTCTGGCAGAGAGTTCCAGCTATTTACCACCCTCTGCGTGAAGAAATATTTTCCTATGGCCTTGTTAAAGGTACTCAATCCGATAAAACTTCTCTCAATTACTATTTCAATGGCTTCGGGGGTCAAAAATATTTGATTCGAGTCGAGAAAGTCACACATCAAAGCTCAGATTTGTTAGATATCGATTTTAGAAATCTGTTATTTTTCATTATCGGGAATACTTTCTGGCCCAGATCTCAGTCAAAATTGCGTTATTATTACCACTTGATTTTAGAGTTATCCATCCTTGTCTGTTTGAATAGAGTTTTTGTGTACAAATCTCGAGCAGGAAACGAAATTGACGGCAATTATTAGTACTCATCTCGAGAACATAAGAATGTTCAAAAATCAATATCTAATAACTCTGAGCTTTGTTTGATGGGTTCCTCGACTCGAATCAAATATTTTTTACCACCAAAGCCGAAGAAATAGTAATATAGGACCCTCTGATCGGATTGTTGTTGTTGGAATCTGTTGAGATGGGGACCCTCTGGTCGGATTGAGTACCTTTAACAATGGGCATCTGTAGCTTTTTATTATGTCCTCTTGTTATTCCTGATGAATGTCTTTCTAATAGGTCACAGGCATTGATATTGTAATGACCATTCAACAGTTTATATACCTCGATTAGATCTCCTCTAAACCTTCGATATTTTAAAGACATCATATGGTGTCTTATCATTCGGTCTCGGTAGCATAGAGTTTTGATTTGACGAACTAGTTTCGTTGCTCTTCTTTGTATTTCTCTAACACAATGCTTTGATATTTGTGATGTGGGCTCCATGCAGAGTTACAGTATATTCGATGATAGGTCTCAACATGCTTATGTAGAGCGATTAGAAAGTGTCGATGTCCAAGTTCGTGAAAGTTCTATTGACTATGCCGATGATTTGAGAAGCTTTATTGTTTTAGGATATTGCAGGAAGGCTAATCTGGCCGTGTCAAATTGAGCTATAGCGATGAGATATCTCACAGGACAACGCATTTCGGGTTTTCGTGGGGTGTGTATTTGCTGGATGTCTTATAGTTACAGTATGTAACTATTATGGCCGCGTTAATTGCGTTCGGTGTTTATGTATGAACAATGGCTGGGCCATGCACACTTGAAGATTTTATGGCGGGAACACAATTTTTTATCCGCATTTAGAAGCTTTCTGGTTTGGTGAATGAGAAACCTGCAGTAATAAGCTGTAGTCTTTTTGTAATAATTTGAAGGATTAGTTGTTTTAACGGAATTCTGAGGCGATGCATTCATGTAACAAATGTATTTTATATTATAATTTATATTTATGGCTAATAATATGATCTTGAGGGCGTTACCATTTATGACTATGGTTTTCTTGTCAAATTATGTGCTAAACTGTACGAGATGAAAAGCATATTCGTGGGTGCACTGGTCAATCTACACATGCATCGGGGGTTGAGTTGAACGACAAGTTATAGCTAAAGTGACCATATTCGTACATAGTAGTTTAGTGCATACATGTACGAATTTGGTTGTGACTTGTCATATATCATATAACAGCTTGTGGTCCCTTTCTGTGACATCAAAGAGCCACTAAAAGAATTGTTGGTGATTTTTGTAGGATTGGGTGATGATCGACCGCTAGCGAGGCAAAACTGTTTATCGACATGCCAATTATGTGGGTATATTGCCTGAATTTCACTTCCGGTGTAATCATTTAACGGCGTCTCATCATCTGGAGTATTTGGGGTTGGCGATTTGTAAATTCTGCAAGATTCTATTCGTAGCTGCTCGGACCATTACAACCTTCTACATCGTATTGACCTCGGTAACAAGTGGGTCATCGCTAAAAGAACGTTTCTAATGTTTGGTGTTGTAAATAAAGAGAGTTGTTTGTCGTTATGGTTCACATGATACGTGCGTTCAATACAGCGCAGAAATGATGTATCAATCGCATGTGTTAAAGGAGCGTGGTGTAATAATTGGGTTGATCGAAAACCACTTCCTGATTTTCTTTCTTGTTTCCCATTTTGGACGACATCTTGATTGTGCTGGAAGTTGATTCCCTCGATGTTGATACTAGTGATAAGAGTGATGATTTTTGGTCATTGTGGTATAATATGTGGCCATTCTATGATTAAAATATACCACAAAATATGCTCGATACTTAAACCTATCACTTCAAGTCAATAGCAAAATTTGCCAATGTTGGGTACCCGATAGAATACGGATTTGTGAAAAGTAGCATCTCCAATGATTTTGATGTATAATATTGAACAGTGTGATGGGGGCTTATACACTAATTTCATCTGATCATTTTTGGTTTAAATATTGTTTATTTATCCACCAAATATATAGTTATGTTACATAAGCTACATTGAACATGGAAATACATAAGGAAAAGTTATAATGGATATGGTAATATTTTATATATCTGGTAGAAAGGGAGAACGACAGTAAGCACATGGCTTTTCGTGCGTCGTTCTCCCCATGTATTATCAAGCCTACGAAGTACGAAAATACTCAAGTACCTTTCTAATCAAATAGTTCGAGTACCGTACGAAAATATCCAAGTACATTTTAAATCATATTTCACCCATTGGTCCATTGAAAAGTAAAAAACACCTCCAGAGAAAACACCCATAGAGGGCGTAGTGAATCACCGGTCGTGTGAATTGGTGTTAAATTGGGGCAGCCGAAGGTTTTTTGAGTTACCCGTATTAATTTTCGATACTTAGTTTTGGAGGTACTCTGGGGTCGAGTTTTATACCATTTTGTGATACAAATAAAGTTTTGAATTTTCACGACTCTTTTTTTTAGAGTCTGCTTCATTTATAAGTTTATTATTACGCCACATGGTGGTGTAAGTTGTTTCGGAGATTTTGATTTTCTGTGGTCGACTGGGCAAACGTATTGTGAGAGATTTTTGTTTTGTACCTTACTCAACCGTACCGATATAATCACGTAGATGCTGAAATTGTAAAGTTAACGCCACCGGTGTATAATATGTTTTTGAAAATATGACTCAATCGCATCGATAGAATCATGACAGGCTGAAATTGTAAACTTAAAGTCACCGGTGTAATAATATGTTGTGAAAATATAAATAATCTGACAGCCTGAAAATAATGTATAATCCATTGGGAGCCCCTGGTGTAGTGAAGTGAATTATATATGGGTAATTTTAATAGGAGTGCGCATGCCTGTTCTGTTGGAGTAATCGCGATCTTTTATTTTCTGGTCATCAAGTCAAAATTGTATCGTATACACAATGTGTTTGTACCGATGCATGTATCGTGATTCGACTCGTTTTCGTGGTCATATAGGCCCTACATAAGATACAAGAAAACCATAGTCAGAAATGGTAACGCCACCAATATCATATTATTAGCCATAAATATAAATTATAATACAATTATTCTATAAACTAGCTTTCAAATTTGATGCGGGAAATTTGCATACTTCCATATTTCAAGTTTTCCCGTTTCTCGTGTCATACGTTACTTTCTTCAAACTGTCTTCTTTATTACACAACCTGATGGGCCCGACTTCGCCCGGGCTGTTTCCCACCTGATTTCCGGTGAAAGGCGCGATTTGACCTTTAATTGACTATTCGAAAGTCAAGGTCAGGTCAGGGTCATGATTTGACCAGTCCAAAACACCCCCACCCGGAGAAAAGTACCCCTAGGTCGAAATCCGTCCGTTTTACCCCACTTGACCTTTAATGAACAATTTTGAAGGTCAAAGTAAGGTCGGAGTCATGATTTGACCCGTCCGAAACACTCCCCCGACAAAAGTATCCATATGTATCAAATTTCGTCGAAATCCATCCGTTTTGTCCGATTTGACCTTTGATTGACCACATTGAAGGTCAAGGTCAGGCCGATGTCACGATTTGACCGTTCAAAACTTTCCCCGGACAAAAGTATCCATAGGTATCAAATTTCGCCGAAATTTGTCCGTTTTACCCAAATTGACCTTGCATTGACAGGTGGACCCGACTTCGTCCGGGCTGTTTCCCCTCTGCTTTTCGGCGAATAGCGCGATTTGACCTTGAATTGTCCATTTTAAAGGTCAAGGTCAAGTCGGGGTCACGATTTGACCCGTCCAAAACACTTCCCGGACATAAATACCCATAAGTATCAAATTACGTTGAAATCTATGAAAAGCCGAGAAGGACATGTTGGTTGCTAATTGCTAGATATACGACGCTGTATTTTAAAGGTGTTTCAAACTAGGAGATAGAAGTATTCTGCGTTTCAAATGGTGATGAATTATAGTATTTTATTCAAATTTTATGGCATAAATTGTTATCAAAACCGTATATACTATAAAAAAAATGAATGACTCCAAAGTTAAGTGGGCCTTTAAACAAAGTCACAATTGCAGTTAGGCTCATCTCACACTCGTCCATTCAGCGATATTCTGCTGCGCAGTTTGTTATAGCATCCAGTATGCATTGAGCGTTATAGCCCCAACTGTTATAATTCGCCTTTAGCAGGCGTACTCTTGCCTCAGATTATTGAGATATTAGGTCACACGTAATCACATTAAATCGCATGGAAACACAGCAATTGTGTGGGCTGCTTGGCGTGAATATGTAATGAGAAATAAGGTCATACGTAATGACATTAAACTCAAGAAAACCCGCGAAAACAAAACAAAATCACATTTAATGTTTTAAGTTATTTCCTTCATAAAAAGAATCTTCGTGATAATGAACCCTCTCAATACTTTAGAATATAGAATTAACCTTAAAATAACAAAAATCTTCGGAACACAGAACCTTCGGAATAACGAACCTTCGGATTGGTGATCCTTCGGAATAGCGAACATTCAGAGAAATTTCGGAATAGTGGACCTTCGGGATAGTGAACCTTCGGAATAGAGACATGCCCCCCAATTATATGCCCAGAGTTCAAAGCTATGGACCCATACAATTCTAAACTTGGCCCTTAAAATATTGAACTCCAAATTGGAGCCCACACAGAACATCACTTAAGTCAACTGTACCTGTGTCATGTCCCAATGCGGGAGGGTCCATATATACCACAACATTCATAGTATATGCCAATAATTCAACGGTATGGACCCACGTAATGACATTAAATCTCAAGAAAACCCGCGAAAACAAAACAAAATCACATTTAATGTTCTAAGTTAAGTTATTTCCCCCTGTATCTGTATCGGTGTGCGCGCAGGACCAGTTCGGATGTGAGCGCACACTCCATAAAAAGAAACTTTGTGAAAATGAACCCTCTCAAATTAGTCTCAATACTTTAGAATATAGAATTAACCTAAAAATAACAAAAACCTTCGGAATAGAGAACCTTCGGAATAGCGGACCTTCGGGATAGCAAATCTTCATAATAGAAACATGTCCCCACAATTACACCGGTGGCGTAAACACATGTGCTAATCTTTGTCGTACTATCGTAAATTATCGGTACGATTTATACTCTAGTACGAAACAAGAATACATTCCTCCATACGACCATGAGTCTATACAAATCTGTACACCAGTGTCCACCCACTTCGTGGCGGTAATGATCACGAAAACGAGCAGTCGCGAAATCTGATAGAATCGTACATTCACTTTCAATAGTATAGATTCTCTTAATCTGCCGCGGATTTCCCAAAAAATTGACTTTCATTTTCAATAGGATTCTCCGAATTTTCACTTTAACTTTTCATTTTTTGCACGCAAAGCGACCTTAGTTGACACATATATATGACACACTAGCTGAGTCCATGACAAATAGTTGATATATAGCATTGCTTCTTTCATTTAATTAAAGCTCACCTCGTTAAAACGCATGTCAAATGTATTTGTTTACAAATTGCATTGGGTGGGACAATTTGCAGTAGGTCCCTATTTGCGGAGGTCACTTTGCGGAAGTCCCCAAATTCGCGGATGCCTCTAAAATGGGTGATATATGTAGATTTTAATGAGGGAATGGGTGCGTATATGTCAATTGATACGTATTTTAAACAAATAACGACACGACCATCACAATAGAGGTCTAGCTGTTCTATCAATTATATATGCGCCGAGTTCACTTGGTGAAAATCAAACGGCGATAAATATTCTCGTGTGTCAGAAGGACTCCTTAAAGTTGTGAATAAGATGAAGAATATTTATTATATGTTATTTATTAAGTCAATCAAATAATGTTATTCATCTATCTATTATATATTTTGGAAGATCTGTCTGTGTATCTGTGTGTGGTCTGTGTGTTCGCGATGAACTCGAAAACGGCCGACCCGATTTCGATGAAACTTCGTATGTGAGGGTACTATCGGTCGGGAAGTGGCATAGGCATATTAATTTTCAGATCCGAGGTCAACTTTTCACGTGCCGAGGTCACATCTGTTTTTACGCCGTTTTGCGCTAATATATTTCAGTTCGGTGCTCACAAATCGATTCGATATAGCGCGAATAATAAATTGCCAGTCATATAATTTGCACGGTTAGAATCTGTGGCGCTTCATCTTTCCAGTGATGTATCACACGCCTGTGTACGTTTAAAGTTTCTACCTTAATTATCGGGAAGAACGCAGGACCATGCTTCGCTCATCGAAAAACATTCCGTAAATATATTACGCCGTCAACAGATCGTGACGTGATCGCGTTTAACTCTTAACCGGCCGATGTCGCGTTAACTCATCACCGGCCGAGGTATCCGCAAATGACATTGGGCAATATATATATCTCGGAAACGGTTGGAGCTATCGACTTGAAATTTGGTATGTGAATGTATCTTGCCCCGGATACGAATTTTATCGACTTGAAATTTGGTTTTTGAATAGCCCGGACGAAGTCGGGTCACCTTCTACACTCCCGGATACTGCTGCGCGGGTATCATGATCACGCAAATTAAATCGCGGAGGTCCCCTAAAATGGGCGAAATATGTTGATTTTAATGAGGGAACGGGTGCGAATATGTCAATTGATACGTATTTTAAACAAATAACGACACGATCATCACAATAGAGGTCTGTTCTATCAATTATATATATATGCGCCGAGTTCACTTGGTGCAAATCAAACGACGATAATTAAACATTCTCGTGTGCCAGAAGGACTCCTTAAAGTTGTGAATAAGATGAAGAATATTTATTAGATGTTATTTAGCAAGTCAAATAATATAATTTGATTGACTTGTTAAATAACATCTAATAAATATTCTTCATCTTATTCACAACTAACTAATGAATAATATTATTTGATTGACTTGTTAAATAACATTTAATAGATATTCTTCATCTTATTCACAACTTTGAGGAGTCTTTCTGGCACACGAGAATATTATAGTCAATTCAATGTCAAATCGCGCCTTTCGCCGGAAAGCAGATGGGAACAGCCCGGACGAAGTCGGGCCCACCAGCCAGTGTAATAAAAGCAAGACAGCTTGGAGAATGTATGTATAACACGAGAAACGGGAAAACGTGGTATATGGAAGTATCCAAATATCCCACATGGAATTTGAAAGCTAGTTTATATTATAACTAGCAGGTGGACCCGACTTCGTCTGGGCTGTTTCCCCTCTGCTTTTCGGCGAATTGCGCGATTTGACCTTGAATTGTCCATTTTGAAGGTCAAGGTGATGTGGGGTCACGATTTGACCCGTCCAAAACACTGCCCGGACAAAAGTAGCCGACAAAAGTACCCGTCGAAATCCATCCGGTTTTACCCGATTTGACCTCGAATTGATCATTTTGAAGGTCAAGGTCAGGTCGGGGTCACGATTTGACCCGTCCAAAACACTAAGTGGACAAAAGTGACCCTAGGTATCAAATTTCGTGGAAATCCAATCAAAATTTGCGATTTGATCTTGAATTGACCCGATTTCAAGGTCACGTCGCACGGGCAAAAGAATAGGCTTAAGACACTCCCCATGCGAAAGTATTCCTAGACACTAATTTTCACCGAAATCCCGTGATACTCGGGCGTTTGACCTTGAAATGACCCGATTTCAAGGTCAAGGTCATGTCGCCTTAAATCAATAGGGCCATGCCACTCCCCGGCCGAAAGTCTCCCACATACAAAGTTTCATCGAAATCGGCTCGGCCGTTCTCGAGTCCATCGCGAACAGACAGACACACACACACACACCCCGATTTTCCAAAATATATAATAGACTAACAGGTGGACCCGACTTCGTCCGGGCTGTTTCCCCTCTGCTTTTCGGCGAATAGCTCGATTTGACCTTGAATTGTCCATTTTGAAGGTCAAGGTCAGGTGGGGGTCACGATTTGACCCGTCCAAAACACTGCCCGGACAAAAGTACCCGTCGAAATGCATCCGGTTTTACCCGATTTGACCGATTAGCGGCATGCATGCGAACGGCAGCATTCACGTGCGTGTGATCAAGGCATCGAGTTATCATTCATTCACGTTCTTGAGATCGCAAATCTGAATGCGGAGATGGATGTTCAATTAATTTCAATTGAAACACATTCATCTCTCCTATATATTTTGATACAATCTGTATTCGAGAGATAACCCACATCCTCCGGACCTAAATGATATGATCGTGAATGAGTATTGATATACCCCACTAAACTTTGACAAACACCAGTAATGGTGTGTAGATAATTTACATATCTCTCCTATATATTTTGATACAATCTATCTAATTTACATATCTCTCTTATATATTTTGATACAATCTATCTGTTTGTCTGTTTGTCATTTATACAAATCTACGATTCTCCACCGATCGAGACCAAACTTCCTATCTAGGGGTAAAATCCCACGGACACGGTCGTTGTCGTATTGGTGACCCCGTGCGACGCCCGTGCAGCGCATGCGCAGACGAGATCTCGGAAACGGGTGGAGCTATCGACTTGAAATTTGCTATGTGAATGTATCTTGCCCCGGATACGAATTTTATCGGGTCGCCGAGCCCGTGCGACGCCAGCTTCGCGCATGCGCAGACCAGATCTAGGAAACGGGTGGAGCTATCGACTTGAAATTTGGTTTTTGAATAGCTATCGACTTGAAATTTGGTTTTTGAATAGCTATCGACTTGAAATTTGGTTTTTGAATAGCCCGGACAACGTCGGGCTCATCGGCTTGTCTATTATATATTTTGGAAGATCTGTGTGTCTGTGTGTCTGTCTGTCTGTGTGTTCGCGATGAACTCGAAAACGGCCCACCCGATTTCGATGAAACTTGGTATGTGGGGGTATTTTCGGCCGTGGACGAATATATGCATATTAATGTGTCCGTGCGACATCACATTGACCTTGAAATCGGGTCATTTCAAGGTCAAACGCCCGAATATCACGGGATTTCGATGAAACTTGGTATGTGTGGATATCTTCGGCCGGGGAGTGGCATAAACCTATTAATTTGTTCGTGCGACGTGACCTTGACCTTGAAATCGGGTCATTTCAGGGTCAAATGCCCAAATATTACGAGATTTCAATGAAACTTGGTATGCGGGGGTACATTCGTATGGGGAGTCTCATAAGCATATTCATTTGCCCGTGCGACGTGACCTTGATCTTGAAATCGGGTCAATTCAATGTCAAATCGCCACTTTTGATGGGATTTCGACGAAATTTGATACATGGTGTACTTTTGTCAACTGAGTGTTTTGGACGGGTCAAATCGTGACCCCGACCTGACCTTGACCTTCAACATAATAAAGGTCAAATCGGGTAAAACCGGATGGATTTCGACGGGCACGTTTGTCGGGTACTTTTGTCCGGGCAGTGTGTTGGACGGGTCAAATCGTTACCTCAACTGACCTTGACCTTCAAAATGGTCAATTCAAGGTCAAAGCCCGGACGAAGTCGGGTCACCTTCTAGTAATATATATGCACACAATATTTCGAATATGTTATGAATTCATATTTCAGATGACATTCGCAGACCAATTGATCAGTCTCAGATACACATCAAAACACTCGAAAACTCATCAGAACTCCTTAAGTAATACGCATATTTACTGCACAGAAACTCGGCGTTTGGTCGCATCTTCATCTGTGCATCTTTCTGGACCGACAGTGGTCCCTTCATATCGCGCGGATATTGAGAACGACACGGATTTTTTAAATTCTGTCAAATCCTATGCTTCATTGACAGATTCAACTATATACCGGCATTTGTTTTTGGAAGTGTGGAAGTCCAGGAACTATACTAGTGAATGAATATTCTCGAAAATTTTAGTGAGCAAAAGCAAAAACACCATTGAAAAAATTCGCCAAAAAAAATTAATGGTCTGATCTGGGAAAACTGATTGACAACTGGTGGATAAATAAATACTCCTGCTTCGTGTGGACATACACATACGATGCTCGATGTCTGTTTTACGATGAGAAACAAACATATCCCCATATCATATACCTGAAAATTACTTTCCCATTTCCTCGGCTTTGGCGATACCCTCGGCTTTGGCGATACCACGTACACGGGGGTGTGAATTACTCGCATTGAATTTTACTAGCCATTCATTCGACCCATTGTAAACTCGATGAAAACTCGAACCTAACATGGGGGTGCAAAATATAAGTTACTGGAAGGGGGTGCATTTAGAAACTATAGGTGAACACACCCAACAGGGACTCTGTCACGTCCCTGCTATAACTCATGATTTATACTAATTTAATGTTTCCATTCGTTGTACAGTTCCGGGCCTATAATGTCGATGAACACAGAATAGCCTATACTATATATTAATATGACATTAGAACATAAAACACAAACAAACATACACGTGTTCACCCTTGCACATGCACCCCCACCATAAAGATGATCCATGTGTCGGCCTGTCCGAATGATAATAGGGATAGTTTCAAGCAGCAACGGTCAAAATGTGAAGTATATCATTCGCATCTTTGACATGCCGGATCTGGTTTGGCGACATCTCAACGCAGGATCGATCTGCGGCTTTGATACCCGAAATTATGGTGTTACCCACACATGGACGCAGATAGTATTTTTGCGAACCGCTCTGCATGCTAGACAATTGTATGGTTAATTAAACATACATTTTTCTATTGATACACGCATTATCCGCCATCTATGGTTGATAATTATGTTTCAAACTATAACGTCAAAAAGTGTCTACTATTTTTGATAAAATCGAAAATGAGCCAGAAATTCTATTAAATTTATCGGGGTGAGAGCAAGCTATGGTCGCTATCCCTTTGAGGGAAGATTCCGCTTTGCGAAATTTTGAATAGTGGATATCACCATTTAACTGGGAAATATATAGATTCCTCTGAGGGAAGATATGTTCATTTATCAAAACCGCATTGTCTGGTTTGGTGATACCCTCGGGTTTGGCGATACCACGTACACTGGGTGGTGTTATTACGCTGTCAGTTAACTGGTTGTTGGACCCAAATACTAAGCCCAAAATAATCCTTCCAAGACGCAAAGAAATATCATTCTACCCAGAATTGTCAGACTGACCACCGGCTTGCAGTTGGTTATCGACCGACCTGCAACTATTTAACGGACCGAATACCCAGCGTCTTTCGAGTCGATGCAACGTTTTAACAGGTAACAGTCTACTAATAGTGGAGGGCCTAGTAGTCTGGTCGATAAACTAAAATTTTACGGTCAACCTAGAAAAAATTTGGACTAAGTTGGTTTCTATTCCATTTTGAAGAGGAATATATCCTCTATAACATATCCAAAATCCGCTAAAAACCGCTTTGAGCATTTTCTGTAATACAAGATGGCAGTTGGTATAGAAAAATCCTGAATTTCGGTGTTAGGTGCGCCAACAAATACCAAATTAGTAATAAAATAAAATCCACACAAACAATCCTTAGTCGTAAACCATATCGGTAGAGTGTCTGTCCAAAATGGCCACCAAAATGGACAAAATCGAATGAAATTTACCATTTGCGGAAAATTGAATAGCTGGTTATACAAGAACGAACAGGCCGTCGAATTATACGAGGAAGAATGATTTCAGAGTATAGGGGGAGCTATTAATAATAGTATGTAAGAATTCACTCTAATGTATCTCGCGAGAGAGCAACCGAAAGCCAGGTCTCATACAACGATTGAATGTGGACTTTTTGGGCGCCAAGAAATAGAAGAATAACGCAGTTTTATCTGTACTGTTTATCTTCAATCGTGTAATATATGTGTATTACAACAGTTAAATGTGATCCAATAGGGATGTACTCATTGTGTGACCTTTTCTAGAAGCAGAAATATATGTAATGAAAACAGTCTCACGAATGTGAGCGATAATCATTTATTTTTGAATCTACAACACACAGTCTGTCAAAATTCACTACTATAGAACAGTATGAGAGCTATTCATATGGTACTAGGTAAAATGTGTAGATCCTATTGTCCGTGTCTTAAAATAGTAGTCATAGTTGCCTCCGGTCAAGTGATTAAACACGAATATTTCATTGTTATCACACAAATACATGGTGCTATATAACATGAACGCAATTTATCAAAATACAAAGTATTACAATAGACTATCTTCAATAAATTCTCAACATAACCCAATTTGCCTACATACTCTATGGCAGAGACTATCTTTATACCTGGAAATTATGTGCACTTAAATGCACTAAGGCCACATATACGCGAAACGTACGACCTTTTCTGCAAACGCATCGCCGCGTTTACCCATTCTCCCTAATGTTACACATATCTGCTGCATACAAAACCATACATAGCAACATTGAGTGAATGGTAAACGCAGAACTAATAACTGTAAACGCTGATGACCTGATATTTAGCGCAAGTATGTGGGTGGCAATGGTAACATAATGGTGTGTGTTGCGTGGTACATACTCATGTTGTAAAGTGCCGATTGAAGTAATTTGAACATAATTGTCTACTAAGAAACCGGGTTGGGAGCACCATGAAAATTAGTACTAAATAAAATGTACAACGTACAGTCTCTTCGATCTAGCGAAATAGGGTACTATTCTGTTGAAGAGATAAGTGTTTCTTGACAGTATAATCAGCATTATATATACGACATACGTGTATGGTTTATTGTCACGGAGAGTGTTGAAAATTCTGGAAATATAACTAGTATTTACACAGATAGGGTGGGCACTTCAGTTTCTGCTTTACTTTCAATAATTAATCATCATTCCAAAAGGAAACTACCACGCACTGTGTGACGAAATATTACTTCGTGTGTTGCATGCCCAAAATAACTGTTTTTGGTCCGACTGTTGGATGTATTCTAATAAGAAAACCCGAACGTAACTCATTGGGTTAACGTGCGTAGCAGTGATCGATAAATCATTCAGATATATCTGTTTTAATTATATGTGTACCTTTAAAGATATATAACAACATTCTCGTAAATTACAAATGTGTATTTTCGCTTATAGGGGGTTATCCAATATGTTGCTTTCATCGTAGCATGGGTTGTAGTTGCGGCCATTTTGACAGCCATTTCATCGCCGCATTGCATTGTTTTCTGTCCTTGTCACTCTATTCGCCCCCTATACTCTTTTACACAAACTGGTATATATCGGATGGAGGATTAATGCGTTCTGGTGTCGCCGATGAGGGATTTTGTAGAAAAACGTACTTCGCAAGGTCGAAAAATAAGCATTTTTATAAATCTCTGTAAAAAAGTTTGCTCAAAGCGGATTTTAGCGGATTTTGGATATGTTGTAGAGGAAATATTCCTCTTCAAAATGGAATAAAAACCAACTTAGTCCAAATTTTTTCTAGGTCAAACCTTTTATCGACCAGACTATAGCTGCACCAATCGTTCACTTTGTGATAGAAGCATGAAACTTTCAGGGTTTTGTCTGTATGTGGTGTACACTACCCAGTTAGCAGGTTCCAACTTTTGGTGACCTCCTTGACCTTTTATTTGACCTTGACCTTCTAAAGTAACAGTTTTTCATGGTAGTCGCCTTAAATCTCAGAAATAAACTATATTTATATCGGAATACAGGTGGAAAATTGTGGGAACATTGTGAACATGATATACTTTCTTCTGAATCTAATTATTTTTTTAATAATCCAAGATGGCTGCCCAAAATGGCCGCCAAAATAAAACAATTTTTTTTTTTTTTTTTTCACTATTTTTGAATATAATTGAAAAACATATTGGTAAATAATATATAATTGTGGTCTTTTTTTTGCATTGTTTATTGGCGTAAATCTTTAGCCTACCATATAAAGTCTTTTCTGGTATGCGAGTAAATTCTAGAATTAGGTTAAACAAAGGTACCAAAGAGACAGTGTTAAAACGTCCTGTACATTATTGGTGACATGAAATGAGCTCTAGCTACTGTGTTGTCGCAATAAGCTTGTTGTTACTCTCAAAAGACAACCATTATATGCATATGATCTGTATGGTATACAACTTATCCACAAAAATGTCAGATAACCCATGAATGGCAACCGGAAGTTAAAAATAACGCCATTTATACAATAAGCTAAAAATGTATTCTGAGGTTTTTTTTGTTTTTTTTTTATTTTAGCTTCTCTCGTGTCCAAAACATCACAAACGACAATGCTGTTACCATAGGTAAAAGTTATGCGTACGTACCTATAACACACTATATAAGAAATAATCGTGTTATTTGACACGAAGGTTTTCCGTACAATTGTTTAATTGACTGTTTTGGGCAGAAGACGAGAAAGCGATATTTTACCTGATTTTGTCACACAAACATATAACAATATGGTTCGTGATGAAATACTTAGCACCCAAGAACACGGGGAGGAATTTCATGGACATCTTAATGCGGAGTGGCAGCAATCGTCTGTACCGAACATGATCAGTACCCTTATCAGTCTTATACTGTATGGACCAAAATGTGTGTCTAAAGATATTAAAGAGGACAGTCCAGATTATGCTGTACCAGTGCATTGTATATCACAACTCATAGGGTATAATGTGGTCAAGGATAAACGAACGTCACGCAAACCAAGTGAACATATATGTACTCGTTATGATACAAAACGGGAACCCCCCTTGGCAATTTATCTCGGCGTGATGATTAATGGGGCAACCAGAAAGAAAAAACTTGTAGACAAACTTCATAGTCTTGGACTTTCTGTATCATACAAACGTGGGATGAGTATCTCAAACTGTCTTGCTAATACTGTGTGCGCCCAGTTTGCACAAGAGGTTTTGGTTTGTCCACCTGATATGAAAACTCGTGTGTTCACAACTGCCGCCGTGGACAACATAGATCATAATCCTTCATCGGCTACGGCCGTGGATTCATTCCACGGTACCGCCGTATCACTAACGAATCATGTTTCTACAGAAAATACAGGATCACATAGGGCAAGGCATAACTACGACTCATCATGGAGTTCATTCACTGGCACCATCCCGCACAGTTATACCATGGTCAAACCTGTTTCTGTGAGGAATTCTGATGTTTTGGTACCGCCTGTTGAAGGTGCTGTTCGTCCAGATGGACAGACATTCCAGCTTGTCACAGCTGACGAAGACGAGTGGTTGTCCAAGCTGGTGGATGCAGTATCTCATGGGAAATAAAATGAAGTGGAGAAAGTGGACTCACACCTTAACTGGTCAGCATTCTACTCAAATAAACAGGAAAGTGTGATGCCACAAGCAATAATTGGACTTGTCCCTCTATTCACAGAGAATGCAAATTCGGCAGCGATGATTATGCACTCAATGCGAATTGTGCAAGATGCTGTTGAATTTCTCAACGCAGGACACATTCCTGTTTTAGCTATGGATCAACCTTTATTTAGTCTAGCAAAGCGCATCCAATGGACATTTCCGGAACATTATGGTGAGAATACGTGCGTCATCATGATGGGTGGCATGCATATCGATATGGCGTTTTTGTCAGTATTGGGACAGTGACTGGCTAACAGTGGTTGGTCAGATATGTTTGTTCGTGCGGGTATAACTACATCAGGCAAATGTGATTCAAACTCAATAGAAAACTCAAGCAATCTCGTTATGCTCATCAAGTAACTGTGGCAGCCCTTCATGTTCTCTTAGATAGGGCATACACTGATTTTATCAATGATCAACCAAACGAGTGTACTTCAAAACTATCCGCAGTTCATGTATTGGTACACAGTGGCCGAACTAGAAATTCTTCTCAATGTTTTCGTGCGATCACTCAGGGTTGGAGATTTCACTCTTTATTTGGATTGCCTGGACAAAATGATGCCCTGGTTTTTCTCACTAGATCATATTCATTACTCCCGATGGCTTCCAGTACACATACGGGATATGGTCCAACTGAAAGAGCAACACCCATCTGTATATACAGAATTAATGCAAGGTAACTTTGTCATACAACGCTCAAATAACAAGTTCTCTAAAATGGCGTTGGACCAGTCACATCAGCAGTCTAACAAGGTAATCAAAGGGGTGGTGGTGCTGTTGGGCTGACTGAGAATCCTGCGGCTCTAAAGCGGTGGCTTTTGTCAGGACCTGAGTTCGCTAGAATTAGTAATGAGTTCGAATACTCTAACCTCACA
This sequence comes from Siphonodentalium dalli, assembly GCA_032622095.1. Classification (NCBI taxonomy): domain Eukaryota; kingdom Metazoa; phylum Mollusca; class Scaphopoda; order Gadilida; family Siphonodentaliidae; genus Siphonodentalium; species Siphonodentalium dalli. The sequence goes on along the minus strand of CP136061.1, from coordinate 147,744,062 downwards.
GACATATTAGCATCTAATCATCATGAATGGTCACCAAAGAAGCATGCATATTTTCTTAATGATGTGTCTTCGCTTGTTTCTGTGTTGGAAGAAGTTGGCGACCCTTTCCTTGAGACAAGTCCTGACCTTATTCGACTCGATACTATGGACTGTATGTCAACCGATGTGATTGTTTCTATAACATCTGCAAGGCAGAGTTCGTTGAACAGAGATTGCTCAAACCAGACTCAAATGACCCACTTTCTGATACAATTACAAAGTTGTCCCTGTCTCTCTTCGGTACTCAATCTAAAAGAAAATCAAAACTCCAAGATATAAATTACTCTTTGAAAAACGACTGTCTGTTGTTTTCGCGGTTGTATATACGGTGTCAAGTGAGAGATGGTGACCTGGAACAATTCTTTTCCCACGAAAATCAAGCGAACCCTCCAGCACTTTCTGCTAATGGCAAGCTGCGAACTAGGACGAAGTCTGATCTTCTAAGCTGTTTGAACAGACCGCGCCAAGCAAAGCAGCTGAACACCCACCAGATGTGACGGCGATTGTACTTGATGGATCGGTGATTGTCAACATGGTCCAACCAGCATCTTCAGCAACATTTGGTGATTATGCAGGTAACTCGTTTGTGCCATATGTGACGTCGCAGCTAGAAAACGCGAAACGAGTTGACGTTGTATGGGATATAAAGTTACCAAAAAGTTTGAAATCTGGAATCAGAGAACAGCGAGGTGAAGGGATCAGAAGACGTGTGCTGGAAAAAAAACTAAGATACCACGCAACTGGTCATCGTTCCTCCGTAATTCGGAGAATAAGTCTGAATTGTTTTCATTTCTGTCCAAGAAATTAGTCGAACTCGACGTTTCCCAGAAACAACTATTTGTGACGGAAGAGAACCATGTGTTGTGTATTAATGGTGCATGGAGACGCACCGATTGACGGAATGGTATAGTGCAATCACGAAGAGGCATATACGCGGGTTATTTTTCATGTAGCACATTCAGTTAGCAACGGACACACCAAAGTTTTAATCCGAACTGTCGATACCGACGTTGTAGTTCTTGTCGTAGCTCATGTTTGTCAATTTGAAATTGAAGAATTGTGGATTGCCTTCGGGGTAAAAAAAAACTATCGTTTGATACCAACCCATGAAATAGCTGCCTCGCTTGGTCCCGATAAATCAAAGGTGTTACCTGCTTTCCATGCATTAACTGGGTCAAGACACTACATCCGCTTTTGCCGGGAGAGGTAAGAAAACAGCGTGGAATGTCTGGGAATCGTATCCTGAACTCACGGACGCCTTGTTATGCTTGAGTCAATTCCCCCCAAGTGTTGACGAGGGTTCATTGGATATTATACAGCGGTTCGTCCTTCTTATGTACTCCAAGACTTCTGGAACAATGACTTTGAATGAGGCTAGGAGATTGTTATTCGCCAAAGGTACTAGAACCATAGAGACCATTCCACCGACGCTTGGCGCTCTCAGGGAACACGTCAATCGAGTTTCATATCAAGCAGGTTTCGTCAGGGGACAGTCATTGGTCGCTGCACAGAAGTTGCCCTGCCCATCCGATTTGGGCTGGAATATTCTTCCAGATGGATTCGCACCAAAGTGGTCACAACTTCCTGATGCCAGCAAAGTTTGTCAGGAGTTAATTCACTGCGGTTGCAAGAAAGCGTGCAAAATCTTGTGCAAGTGTGTTGAAGCTAACCTGCCATGTACTGTACTATGTGTGTGTGCTGGTCATTGTGATTCAGATGCCAATGTTTAATTGACTCTCGATTTCCAACAACACAATAGAGATTCGTTTGATCTGATCAGGTGACAAAATATCAACTGACTCAGCCTACATGTTAAACGTTCGCAATTTTTGCTCAAAATATTCCAATTCGTAGAAAACGAAATGGATTTAACTGCTATCAACTGTCCGCGTTTCGGTGGTCATTTTGGGCTAAATTTTGATCATTAGTAAATTATATCTGCCTACTTTCTAGAAATTGACATGTTGGTACAATCGGTGTACTATTCAACGCATTTTGGGTGGCTTTTAAATGTTATAGTGACACAAATTTGAACAGGACAGTATATTCTTGGTTTTTATATGCCGTCGCGTTTTATGTGTATACCTGTGGCTCCATATAGGGTTATAGCATACCTGTTTGCAAAACATTGTGTAGCTTGGCTAATTTTATTTGAACAATAGACCATCTGACCCTGTTTAACCTTTTTCACTCATGAAATTACAGAAAATTTAGCAAAAAGTGTAATAAATTGCTTATTTTCGCCACTTCCGGGTTACATTTGGGTTCATTTTGGCAATCCTTTTGGCATTGCTGAGCCATTTTTGGAACATAACTGCGAAACAGTCTTATCTATGTCCAAGTGTCAATAGTGGGCCTTCGAACGTGTACATGCAACGCCCGTGTAACGCAAATGGTGTGTGGAATATACCTGCAATGCATGGTTTGTTTTGTCGGTTTGATGACCATTTTTTCAACAACAAGTGCGCGATGCAATGGTGACCCCAGAGTACCGAAATAGCTCCAAAGTAATGTCAAGTGACTACTATCAATATAATGATGACAAATTGCCGAATAACCGTAGTGAATGCTGGTCAAATTGCGAAAGAAATAAAGATTTAAAGAAAAGAAAAAATACGTGATATGTTGGCGGCCATCTTGGACGTTGCCTAACAAAATTAGCGTCATTAAATGAGCAAATATATGAGGAACAGCAGGAAATAAATTCCAATGCCATAGCGCAAATTTTTTTTCTACAATCCGCGTATAACTAGAGATAGGGTAATAACGCGAAATTCGGCTAACCGGTCTGGTTCCATTCCAGATTTTTACCAGTTCCACTCATCAGAAAGGTGGAACTGGCTAGGGTGTAGTTGCCAACATACTAAGCAACATCTGTACCAAATTTGGTGCTTCTATCACAAAGAGAACGATTTGACCATTTACGTGCAGTTAGGCCCTCCACTATAACGAGTTTGCATGTACTTTAATATTTTGTTTCCATATATTGACCATCTATTATTTGTTGTTACAGAGATTTACAACACCAACCCCCTGATTCGTGCATGCATATTATATTATATTGTTTTCTTTTGTTCGGACTATACAAGACATACAAGTCATTCATTCCAATTCAATACAAACAGACGCGAGCGAAAACAGATTAACGCATGGTGACGTGACAAATGAATACACCATGTACAAAGCATGATCGTAAACTATTTAACAAAAGTTCACGCTCCGGTTCTTCTGGAATGAGACCGAATATTTGTGCACGTACAAACAGATTGCAGCCAATAAAGTCACAATCGCATAGCATGCAGTTGCTCTATTTTTTTATCACTCACGCATGATCACTTGAAAAGTAAGCACAAGGATACCTGTATTCGGGAGTATAGATAACATATCGACTGTTGTGGATTTTGACTAGCGCTTGTCGGTCTAAATTCTCCGGAAACAGACATTGACGATCTGACAGGTGGCTATTAGCACCCGTCGCGACTGTCTGAAGACGGTTTCTGTGAAACTTTTACTGGAAGAAATGAAACCCCGAAAGCAACGGAGAAATGACAGACGAATGCGCCGTGAGCTCCGGTTGCTGACAAGTGAAGACTCCGCGATTCTAATGGATTTGATTTTTCGAATCAATTAAAGGAAAAAAGACAACACTCACTGAAAATTACAGTGGTGGTGTTTTATTATACGTGAAGTGAGGCGCATGTTTGTTTGTGGTAGCGGAAAAATCTTTGTGATTGTGGATTAGGCCGTCAGCCACACCATTCGAAGGAATCGGACGTATATATCTAAAGTTTCTCGTGAGTGATATTCTGGATCTGGATTGTAGTCTTGGAATTATATTACTCGTGTGTCTATCTGATAATCGTATATATAGCATGTCCAGCTGTCCAGGCTAGCCATGCACAGGAGATTATTAAAATAACCGCCAATTAGCGATGAGAAAGCAATCAGCGTTACTCTAAAACTATAGTATGAGGGTATCACCCCTCCCCCCTGAATCCTGAATACCAGTTAATTTTGGGGGGGGGGTGAATCCTGAATACCAGTTAATTTTGGGGGGTGAATCCTGAATACATGTTAAGAAATAATATGCGATAAATGACATACAAATTGACGTTATATATATTATTGATAATTATCCAGTGACCAGATTTCACATGTTGAATTATTATTATGTAAACAGTACTGTGAAAGTAATTTTTATCAATAACTATCTGTATCTATATCTGTAGATATTTCAGTGCAGGCACCTTCCGGTTATGGACGCACTGGTCCAGGTGCTACCACGGCCGAGTAACTTTATAACCCTGTAGTGACTCTATAGAAGCGTTCTTTAACGTGCACACACCCAGGTGTGTACACGGGTCAGCCATTAATGTCCGCGCCCGATCGGACAGCATATACTGCACACACGACAACATACCTGGACAACTGTTAAATTGTAACAACTGCATTCTGATCTGTATTTTTCAGTGATCTCGAATGAAACTTTTCAGCCTGAAAAGTTGGTATCTGACCGAGTTCTGATTTTTGTCAGAATACCCTGACCATGTTGCGATCCCCGGTCCGCTAGCACGAGAGACCAGTACGCTACCTCTCGGATACGCTACTTCCCGACTTCTACTTACCAGTATGCTACTTCCCGACAACGATACGATACGATACGGTTTATTTGCATAGTAAACACCAACAAGAACACCAATGTCAGAAATGGTAACGCGTTCAAGATCATATATTATTTACCAATGTTTGTAATTATAGAATATAAAATATATTGGTTTCGTGAATGACCAACTCAGAATTCCGTTAAAATAACAATAACAACTAGCACATATATAATCAACGAACCGGTGGCCGACTCGGCCGTCTCCGATCACAAACCCCAGTGGGCTGCAGAACGAAAAATGTCTATAAAAGTTGAAATATAAGACTTACAAATTATCTTTTTCATTTCTTTTATTTGTAATTGACATATAGCTTGTCACAAACCAAAAATCAACATTATTGACATAATAATGAAAGGACAATAAACAAAATTGTAATTCCCAACTACACCTTTTACCGGACTCGGCCTCTGGGTCGCGCAGTTCGACTTTTAAATCCGTCCCAAAAATTCGCAATATCTATAAATAAAAACCCCAGCGTAAACTCCAGCGCCCAGGCGAAATAGGAATTTGTACAACACCAGTAAACACGCGGAGCGCGCGTAATAAAGGCAGTATGCTAACAATACAATTCATAATAAAACAATAAACAATTAATAAACAATTACATGTGAATATGGCATGTATTGTATTGTGTGATGGCAAGCATAATATTCATTCAGAGCGCTTATCAAAGAAACGCCAGACCATGCACGTTGCTGATTTTGTTGCTTATTTCAAGATTACAATAAGGGTTATCATTTTTCATTATAAGATAAAATTTCTGATCGTTTGACATACTTGTAAAATTACTGTGATATCTACCAACAATTTGGAAAAGTTCATCTCTGAGATCGCAATAGTGTGGACATTCCATAATGAAATATGCAAATGCAATTTGCAAATCGAATGTTTTAGTTGAAAATCTGTGTATTCTGGAATATTTTCCACTGCGCTGATCTTTTAATTGTAAAGTAGACCTTAGTGAGTTGATCGAAATTTGCTCAACTGTAACAGTAATGTTTACGTAAGAATGGTTTCAACACGAGAAATTATGTTATTGGAGAACTATCCGTAACGAATATAAGAACAAAGTGTGTCTATATATGTCCACGTTCTTCTTAGTGGTGATGTTTTTACAGACTTATATATGTTTTCTCATTTACCCACCGATAATCCATTGGTCCGTACAGTTTCAGCGTCCTCCATTCCAGTATCCAGAACTTTTGTATTCCCATTATTCGTGCGACAGCATCGAGGCAATGCATGACAGTTGTTATGCCCACGTGTTTGTTAGTTTTTTTGTTTTTTTTTTAAACCGTTATCATTCTGACCTTTGGTTAACCGTTTTGTTCGATCTCCATGCATGTTTGCGTTGCAACACGCTGGCTGGTAGGTCTTGTTCGCATTCACCACAACGTCGAAGGGGTCTTCCCTACAGCCACTGTGAATATTTAAAGGGACATAATCCGCTCACAGAGAGTAAATTTGTAAAATCATATACAGCTATCATCACAAAGAAGAACACGGAAAATGGATTGACTTTGTTTTTATGTTTATTATCAGTAACTCTTCAATGACAGTCATTGCGCATTGAACCCTTGTTATGTAAACGTTACTGTTAAAGTACCAGTCATTTTGGTCAAATCGGGAAGGTCTCTATAAATTACAAAAAGTCAGAGCAATGAAAAATATTCCAGAAAACACAGATTTTCAACTAAAACATTTAATTTGCAATTGCTGTTGGCGATGTTGATAAAATGACTTACATTGTAACAGTAATATAAAAATGGTTTCAACATGTAAAATCTCATCACTGGACAGTTATCAATAATAAAAATAAGAACAAAGTATCTATTTCTCAATGTTCTTAGTGACGGTGGGCAGAGACGTGGCGACAGGGTTGGGGGGTTGGGGGGTTTGGGTGAGACTTCGGTCAAAATTTTCAACAGTTGGAAATTTCATACCTGACACATTAGTTGGAAATTTCACACCAACAGTAGGTTGAAAATGTTCTTGTAGTTTGATTTTCAAACAATTTATTGTGGGGAATTTATTGTTTTTGGACCAATATGTGCATATTTTCCTTCTTTTGGTAAATTTTTTGGACTGAAATGGCCATCAGTTAGAAATTTCCAACCTTAAGGGGTGTCAGGTTGGAAATTTCCAACAGTTGGAAAGCTTGTGTCCTGGTCCCTCCCCCATGGCCAGTCAAAAACATTTAGTTAATAATTTAAGAAAACAATATGGTCCTACATTTGGTCAAAATTGTCACTGGAATTGTCATCAGTTGGATATTTTCCAACCTGAGTCGGTGTGTCAGGTTTGAAACTTCCAACTCTATGAATGCTTGAGGCTAGTCTAGATGCTAGGATTTTGCGATTTTCTTGTTCGGACACATCGAACCATGGTCGGCCCGTGGTGTCCTGGTCCCTCCCGTGGCCAATAAAAAACTGCTATTAAGTTTAAGAAAACAATATTTTACTACATTTGGTTAAAATTGTTGACTGAAATGGTCATCAGTTGGAAAATTTCCAAACTAAGAGAGAGTATGAGGTTTGAAATTTCCAACACTAGGAATGTTTGAGGTCAGTCTAGATGCTAGAACAACCATGGTCGGTCCGGTGTGCCCTGGTCTATTGCCCGTAGTCGTGTGCATTTGTCTGGAGTTAGACCACTAGATGTTAGGATTTGTGCAATTTTCTGGTTCAAAATATACGAATATTATAGATAGAAGTATATATGGTTTATAAATAGGCTATTAGGCCTATGAACACTTAGGTACTTTTTTACTTTAAACATATTTTATTCGTATATAAATATACAAAAGGGATCGGGGCACAAGTTATTTCAACTTAGGTAGTCCCTCTCCCGTACAAAATTGACAATACATTGTTATAAGATGACAAAAAGGCGATAACAGAAACGTTTGTACATGGTGAGAAAACAATTTGAATTTGCATTATGTCGAATAACATCTTTCAGCGTATGTTTATGGATTACCAATTAGAACGAGCATAAATATGTGCATATCTATATCTATTGTGATATTTAAGGAAGATGTAAATATAGATTTAAAGGCTTTGTATGTATCAAACATTTGACTGTAAGGTTAAGCTAAATTTGTATAGTAGTGAATTTGGCGATTTGCCAGATGACGCCCTTGACAGTTACGCTGGAAGAAATTATCGATGTGTATACAAATGGTGCATGGATGTGGCAATCCGAATGAGGGAGGGGTGTCTAGCAATATTTGTATTTGGTGTATATTGAGCGATTTGTGGTTGACATTGGATTGTGGCTATATGTCAACGCAGCCAGATTGATTGATTGATACTTTATTCTCATGATTACAAATGAATATTGAGAAATACAGAGTGATATTTACAAAAGGATATGAAGATATATACACATACTATATACATGTCTCCGGTGCAATGGGGAAATCGAGATTACACTAAACAGACGTTCATGAATCGAAGCGTTTTGTCGCAGCAATATACTGTTGCACTATTTGGAAAAGCCTTATATTCTCCGGAATTGAGATATACGATATCCCGAAAAGAAACTGATCGACACTTATGTGCAAGGAGGGAATGAAATTATGCAAAACCTTTGGTCTGATTCAAGGGGTGTTTTGGTTTGATTCAAATGGGGGGGTGCCAATGGAATTATGCAAACCCTTGTCTCTGGTCTGATTCAAGGGGGGGGGGGTTGTGCAGTTGGAATTATCCAGGTGGACACCCCCCGAACGGAGACCCTCTAGCCACGTCCCTGATGGTGGGCTTACAAACCTTTTTGATTTTTGACATTTACCCACTGCGAGTGCCTTATGCGCCTAGTTGTTAAATATGTATTTGGGTTTGCGATGCTTGTATATATATTCACGTCATTTTTGCGAAATATATTTGCCTTTAGCGGTGATGTTTTTACAGACTTACATATTTTTTTCACATTGGGCCCTTTAAGAGCATAGGATGTGTAAATGACATTGTTTACTATGCATTTAAGTCTGGGTTAGGCCTATGTGTCAAATTTGGGTGTTAAAGACGTATATTGTGGACTTGTTTGAATGCGTGAAACTGATAAGTTAGAACTGAGGGGCTATGCTAACCTGGGGAATGTAACGTTACATTCTACGAACAGCTCCGAAAATTTCAAAGAAAACATCGTCTGAACTACGTACATCTCGATTCGGGACGCAACTATCGGCGATAAACAAACACAAACGATTTCGCCATCGAAAGTCACTGCATTTAATTAATATACAAATGTGTAAGAATGGCGGTGTGTGTTGTCAACTTGGAGTAAATTCGTAAAAATAATAACGTTGAGCAAGATTATTCTCCATTTCTATTTGATCACCCCACCAGTGTGTTTCACTTCACCTTAACAGTTTTCGGTGGAACAAAACCGATGTTTATGTTAGAATTTTATTAAGAACAGCTTTTGTGAACACTGAAATTCCCCAGCCATTTAGGGATGTGGCTACAAAGGGACTCCGTTAAGGGGGGTTGGACTTGGAATTATTATTATTTATTTTGTATCAGGCATAAAGCGCCCATATAGTATATCACAATTTAGCATACATATGTTACATTATAATATAGATTATATTAAAGATTATATATCAAGTAGATTATTCCAATGACGAAATAAGTTTGAGCTGAATAACAAACCAGAATTATAAATGGCATATAGTATCTTATTTGTAGAATTAGACGTTCTCTCTCGGAACCCATACACACCCTCGCGCACTAACACTGAAATCGAACACATTCTGTCATTCACACACATTCCACTGGCACTGCACGCTCTTTCATATCCCATTAAATTCCTATATGCATTATTAAAACATACTGTTAACTTATTAAAACAACGTTTGGTGTAATTCATCCAAAGGTGCGTCCCACGGAGGGTATACCATGCAGACCGAAATTTCCAACTGGGAATTTCTATTTTAACCCCTAGGGTTGACATTTTCAAACTGGTACCTCCATTTTGCCGCAATTAAGAAATATTCGACTTTTGGTCTAATAACAACAAATTTCACACACAACACAAGTTTGAATACTACACTATATAAATGTCAGAAGAATTTCATCATATAATCGATCTAAACTTTATAAAATGTTGAAAATTGTGGACAATTTAAGTTTGGGGGGCGAGACACCTCCACCTGTCGAGAGCCTCTACCGTCGTGTCAGTGTATATACTAGTAGACAGTACATATCCGTGTGATCAATATAATTATAGGATACCTTGGTAAATGTGATATAAATATAGATTTATTATGTTCCAGTTGCTGTCTGCTGTTGCTTGTGTATTCTGGGAACATTCGGTCAGTTGGTGATTGAAATTGATGAAATAACGAGAGCGTGACCTAATGAAGTTGTCTGAATACAGGAGTAGAAATCAGCACTGAAGACCAGCGGAGACACCCTTCAACTAATCGGACTCGAAAGAACATTCCGTTAAAAAAATATAGAGCTAGAATTAATCGTCTTTGGTTAATCCACCCACAACAACACGAATAGGAAGTGCGTCTGCTGTATTAAATTGGTGACATTCACGCTTCATACTGCGAACACTAGCTTTAGCGTTAAGAGTTTTTTTTGCCGGGTAGCTGTTTTCCATCAGCTGGCTTAATTTAAGGTGTGTTAACATGCGCATGTTTTGCTCAGTGAGTGCACAAAAAGATAGGAAGATTAATACGACTTCAAGTGAAGAAAATTGAATTTGGGGACGTGTTCATACTTTTATTCAACGAAATAAAAAGCCAGGAAAACCTTGGCACCGGCTGTATGGACGGAATCGCTTATGCATTTGAAAGAGTTTGTTCCTTTATATCGCCATAAGCCGACAGTTCAGAGTTCAGTGCCGAGTTCAATCATTCGCCGTCTTTGGAATAATCCAGTCGATCACATCGCATGCGACAATGTCACATTGACGACAATATATTGCCACCGGATTAATGACGGATTTCACCACATGACGAAGCGATGTCGCGTAGACAAGTCAACTGTTGTATGGTTCTTCTGATAAGCTGCTGCCTCAGCCTATTGGTGAGTACTGATTATTGATTAGTTCACATAGTGAATTTGGTCAAAATGTTCAACAGTTGGAAATATCATGACCGATGCAACATTAGTTGGAAATGTTACACCGCATATTGGTTCTCATTATTTGATTTTCCAACCATGCAGTAATTAGTGGGGAATTTGTTATTTTTAGACCAACAGCAGCAAATTATTTTTCTGTTTTAGCAAATTTGGTCAAACTTTTTGTCTGAAATGACCACCAGTTAGATGTTTTCGGCTTTTCCGGTCGTTAAAAATCCGTCGTATGGAACAAAGACGGATTTCAGTATTTTCAGACGCATCACCGATGAGGATACGTCTCAATTTGACGGAGATTCGTCTGTGGTGCGTCTGACATGGATCTAATTGTTTCATGTGTCGCATCTTTGACGCATTTAATACAATTGTGGGTCTGGTATTATATTAGATTCGATTCGACAAAAGACAGTCGTTTGAAACGGGCCTTGCATGCAGAGAATGTTATATACAATTCATTAAGATCATGTTGATCTGAACAAATTCCGAGAAAGCGGATAATTTGAGATGTTATGAGGCCATTGGAGAGTCTTGGATGATGGAATGAGGTTTTATGCAATAAGGCATGGGTATCAGTGTCCTGGAAGAAAACTTTGATGTCTATAAGTACCGTTATTCTATGGAACGGTGGTCCTTAAAATTGTTACATGTAAAACATTGACTGAACAATCTGAGAATGTTGGTTCCAATTTCATGTTGTCATGTTGTATGAGTTGAAAATCTGAAAGAACATGTCTAATTCTGCTCTGAATTGAGACCATATAAGAAAATATCAGCAAGGAAATCGAAATACATCAATGGTTTCTTGTCACACTGGGATAAAGCGGCTCTCTCCCATTTCGCAGCAAAGATTTTCGCGAAGCTAGGAGCGAACGTTTTGCCCGAATGCGACACCCTGAATATGAAGCCAATATTAAGTATTAAATTCACAATCATTGCTTTTAAAGGTACTCAATCCGATCAGATGCTCCTAAATTTCTATTTCTTTGGCTTCTGGGGTAAACATTGTTTGATTCGAGTCGAGGAACCAACCCATTAAAGCTCAAGAGTGATCAGATATCGATTTTTGAAGTTTGTTATTTCTCGAGATGTGTAATAATATGTGGCCCAGAAACACATGGTCTCGGACAAAATTGCGGATGAAGATGGGTAACTCTAAAATCAAGTGGTAATACTGTCAAATTTCATGATACTTTAGTGATAATAGGGCATATTTTATTGAACAAAATGTTGATAGATAACAAGTTATGGGAAATTTGATATCATAGTTGACAGTGGTTAGCATTATTTTGTTGCAATAAATCGATTCTGATAACTGAAGCGTATTTTGAAGAAATGGAGACCGTCTGATAGGATTGAGTACATTTAACAGAAAATTCCAATAGTTCCAATGCTTCTGATGCGTGTCTATTCGGGTCCGGAATTTTTTCAAATGTTACTTTGATTGATTGTGTGCCTGCTTTAAAGATCCACTTAATTTTCGAACCCCCAGATAATTTTATATAAAATATATGCCATATTATATACCATTTGAAAGAATTAAGAAGCTCCAACACATTGTATTGTCAACTTATTCGGTCTAATAAACTGCGAACATGTTGTTTTTACTGAGATACCGACTTGGTGCTCTGTGCTCAAGTTTCTTTATTTTCAATGGAAGGGGAATAACTCAATAACATTGTTTTATCGTCTCTTAATAACTGCTCAGATTATACATACAATGAAGATGATGATGTGTTAAATTTAACTTTTTTCGTCAGATAGAACGAGAGAAATTCTTTGTTGAAAATCTCGTGCCATTTTTTGGCTGGATTTATTCAAAACGTGCGCCCCCCCCCCCCCTAATGGGTTCATCGGAATGATCTATTTTTTTTTTCTGCGTATGTATAGAGAACGTACCAATGGCAGTTTATGGTGTCAAGTCAGACCATGCATAGATCTTTATGATATACAGTAATGCTCTAATTAATCGACTCCTTAACCACAGCAGAATTATGGGTAACTGTTCATGATTTAGTCGGAAATATGGCTTGTTGCCATTCATTGGAAAGCTCTCGCCAAGTCATGAAAAGTTACCCATAATTATGCTGTGGTTAAGGAGTCGATTAATTAGAGCATCACTGTACGAGCGGAACGCTCTCTCTAAACCAAACTACTGGCTTATACGTTAATGAGAACATTTCATTTCCTGTTGGCTAATGCTGTTCCTAATCACTAAACCAATATTCACCTTAATTAATAAGCAATGAGTCAGACGTCTTCCGATCTGGATTTAAGAAGATAAATGACACTGGTTAAAACATGACAAGTTTGACATAGGACGTCAATTAGTTAACAAAAGCGTAATTATTTTTATTAAAGATGTATTTAGGCCTCCAGACAATATTATGCAACCGATGCAATTTATATATTCTTGTGTATAAAATAACACTTTTGAAAGGAGACGTGCCACCAAAATACACAATCTTGTTGATAGTGAATGTTCTAATATAGTTATTTCATATATTGTTATATATATATGCGATTTTTTTAGGGACAGAAATTATTATTTTATTATTTTTCAGACAAAATTACAATCTTTGGTATTATGCCTGCATATTAACGACAACATACGTATACAATGCATGTTTTACAAAAGCTATATACCGACGTGATAAGTAACATTTCTGTAGTTTCATGATAACAGTGCTACTAACATTTGCCTTCAAATGCCTGTAAGATTGTTATTTGCGAGTTAATTGCATGATATTTACAGGAAATGTCAGTAAGCATAGCTACAGTTGGGACAGGTGGAGCCACAAGTTTTTTTATTTCTTACGTCGTTAGCTGCATGTGATAGAGATGCATTATATATATTTGTTCGTTCGTGTTCTGACGTATATATTCTAGCTTTCTGTATCGAAATGCCTGCAGAAAAATGCCAGGGAAATCTGCGAGTGTGTGAACGTGGCATTATATGTCACATTTGGTTTTCAAACTTGTTCTGCAGAATAAAGCAAAAATCGGTCTTTTGCATAGTTCTTATCCCAATATTATCCTGAACCCCTAGAACCACAAAGAACAACAAAGAGCGTTTCTTGTCAATAATCTCCTGACATGGTCATAATAAACAACGTTTAAACTTTAATTGTATGTGAAGTTGAAAACAGCGCTCCAGTTGTTATTGCTGCATGTGGTATCTATAGATCGTTTCATGATATGTAATGCCTATTCACTAAATATATAGTATATCAAGTATATTGTTCAACCTTATGTGATTGTCGGAATGCCACAGTTACGCGATATATTACTATATATATTAATATGTTTATAGTATTGAACCTTGTTGACTCAATATGCATATACCTATAATATGGGTTTGTGGGAGAGGGGAAAACCCAGCTTGACAAAATTGACTAAATGGGAGGACATTTTATGTGACACCACAAAAGGCGAATGAGCGTGGCCAAAAAACAAACAAACAAACAAACAAACAAAAAACAAAACAAATAATATAATATAGGCAAATCGGGGGTCACTGATTGTATATATCTATTTGTATTATATGTATGTAAATATGTTTTGTTCATGTACTAATGCACTTATGTTCTGTATTGATTTGCAGCTAAGGCATAATAAACTTATCAAACTGGATGAAACCAATTGAAAATAATTGAAAAGTATATATGTGAACCTTCATTTGCAACAGATTTATCTCTATCGATTGATGAATGCGCCACCACTATATTAACCACGATGTCACTTGACATTAATTGTCATTCGCGACTCCAGATAAAGTAATGGCAAAATATGCCGACATAATTATGGATAATATTTCGATATTATGGAAATGATTATATGCCAGATGTGGATATGACAGGCGGGTATAAAATTATAAATGCTACACCTTGGCTGGTCGGATTTCTATCCGCTGGGTGTGTGCATTCTGGCACATTACATACATATGGGGGCATGTCAACAGGTGGGTTGGCCGTTTTAATGTCTAGCTGGGACTTGGTGACAGGGATATCCCCTACCCCCCCCCCCACAGGCGGAGCTATCAGTCCAAATGTTGTTAAAATTGTAAACATTTGTGAATTTTGTGAATCACACGACGTTATAGTTGGAAATTTCATATAACAAAATTAATATGTTGAATTTGTTTTCATATAATTATATAGTTTGATATTCCGACTATTATTTAGTGCGCGATTTGTTATTATTAAAGGCACGGGTGGCTTTCGCGGTGGGTATTGCTGTTAAAATAAACACATCCGTTAAAACTACAATAAACAATAAGAATATTAAAATATAGACATATTTTGTTCTTATTAAAATCATAAGTATGGCGTAAAAACTAAAAAGTAAGTTATTGTCAAGATCGTACGCTTTGTTATGTAAACACAAGCCAAAAATATGACAGAACCTGGCCGTTGTTTGCATAACAAAGCGTACGAACTTCACAATAACATATACCATTGAAACGATATTTATGATTGGTATAAGAACAAAACAGGCCTATATTTGAATATTCTTTCAGGCAGTTTTATGGGTGTAACTATTTTAACAGCATGCCCACCTCGAATGCGATCTTTGCCTTTAAATAAAAAATCAAGTATTTTCAAACTTTCGGTAATTTGGTTGGACTGAAATGGTAAAAATGGAAACGTCCAGATCGAATTTAAATCCGACGGTCCATTATTACATATGTACTTAATTCGGAGTATGATAGTGAACGCAGTATATCTTCGGATTTCAAATTCGAACTTGGAAATGTCCAACCATTATAGGATTAGGTTCGAAATTTCCAAGAGTTGGAAAATTCCAATCCAATTATAAGGGGCCGCAAATTGTCGAGCTTGTTGGACCCCAACGGAGACCCTCTAGACACGTCTCTGCATGACTTCTTCTAAATCGGACATGTATGCAGTATCTCTAAAACAAGTTTTGTGGCTGCTCAGGTGTTTTTGATGCATTGATCTTAATTCAACGATGCTAGTCAGGGATCTGAAATATCTCAGTTGAATCAAAGAAACGCGGCTTTCAAACCGGCAATCATGGCAACGGACGTGGGGAAATCACACCCACCTCTATTTTCCGACTTGAAAGCTATGTACGGCCATGCATGCGATAAGAGGGAATGCTTTGATAGATATACATATATACCTATTCACACATAGCCTCTCGAAAAGAAAAAAAACGCGCGTTTATCCAGAAAGGTGGCCGTCAGGATGCATCTGTGTCACGACCAGAGGCATCAGATCGAATGGTATATAGGTGTGGATTTACCGTCGCTTGGAAAATTACCAAATTCAGTCGATTTATCCGAGCAATGATATCGAAGACCACACGAATGGACTTCCTCTTTCAAATAATATAACCAAAACGTTCCTCTATTCGATTCATATTCATAGCATTTGATTTTTTCTTGTACACCAAATATAGTCTCTCAAGACGGTAATTAGAGTGATGTGAAACACTCTGGTAGGGTGATCAAATAGAAATTTAGAATAATCTTGTTCAAAGTAGTTATTTGTTAAGAATATTAATCCAAATTGACGATATACACCGGCATTCTCATATATTAATTAAATACAATGACTATCGATGGCGTAATAATTTGTGTTAGATTATCGCTGATAGTTGCATCCCGAATCGAGATGTAAATATTTACAATTGGGCGTAGTTCAGACGATGTTTTCTATGGAGTGGTATGGTCGATGTCTTTGAAATTTTCGGCGATGTTAGCAGAATACAACATTCCCTAGGTTGGCATAGCACCTGAGTACTAACAGATCATTTCACGCACCGAACAAGTCCATACTATGTCTTTAATGCGTCTCAAATGGAATGTCGGACGAAATAGTAAATTATATAAGGCTGGGTATTTTCAAATCCTGTCAAAAATGTCCTCTCCGCATGACTTGCATAACTATTTTTAAAAGTATAACTGATCAAATAATTGACTTTATACATGTATAATTTGTCCAAGTAATTAATTACTGTCAGGCGAGAAAGGGCCTAGTTACAAATTACTCTCAATTATTTGAGTAAATGTAAGTAATTACAATTATCCACTCACTTTTTAGCTTTTTAAATATCAGAATGATTATTTGCATGGAGCATGTATATCAGAACTCATATTCGCAACAAACTGATGATGCAGTCTTTTTATGAATATATTTGTGTCAGTTTTGAATTCTCGCAACAAGGTGCTCGAATTCAAAACTGAGCGAAAATGAGTACTGCGCGAATTTAAATACAAGTAATGTACTCGCCAATTAATTAATGAGTATAGTAAATAAATGGTATAGGCAATAATCAATTTGCGAATATAAATCTGTATAAAATACATGTATATGTCGCACACATATACGCATGGAGGAGTCTATAACATATGACTTCGTGAACCTTTAAAGGGAGGAAATGGGTACTCAGACAATGTTTGCTCACTTAAGATTGCCCTTGGCCCCGAAATACGACACGACACAGCGCCATGCACGGTAGACCTGAACAAATATTAGCTCATGTATAGTTTTGCCCAAATTTATTAGGCAATCGTGTGTGTATTTAAATATAGCTCTCATAGTTTCCATCTGAAAGTGATAAGGCAGACATATACTGTGGACGGTCAGATACAACGAGGCCAACATAAATTGGTTCAGTGTTTCTGGAGTCCACGCAGAGTCAATTGGGGCCGTCGGGCGGTTTGTCATTTTAATTTAATTTTTAGATGATTTTTGCAAGATACCTCACTGACTGGCAAACTATACCACTCTGAAATGAAAAATTGGAAGAAATTAAAGAAAACTAAAGTATCCATCGACCGATTCGTCTGAATAAAATGCTTAGTATGGGCTCTCATTGCACGAGGTGTCATCAGAAAGGGCAATTTCAGCGACCACCATATTTATAAATGTATATAGCCCAACTATTTTAATTTCAGGATCCAGTTGTCGCGGGGTCAATATCTGGGGCAAAATATGATTTTTTCCCCACATTTTCCTCATGGTACCCAACCTTATTTTTGTGCATTTTTCGGGTTCGTTCCTGTGATGTTCACCAGTCTAAGCTTCTTAAGCTATTTTCAATTTATCTTTTTCTTCCTTTGATTTGGAAGACAGTTATGTGAGTGGTATTGAAAATGGTAATGAGTTGCCAGATAATCGTTGGATGTTTGAGCTGTGACGTATTTCGTTAATCGTGAATGTCTTTCCCCCGCTGATTCAGCTAAATGTGGCTGTTTCAAGTGTGGGGTCATTGTTGGTTTTATCCAGTGACTGGTTTACCCTGCCCCTGATATATAGGTTACAACCAGAATAATATATCTTTATTGAATTGATATCTTCTTTATTCGTATAACACTGCCTATGATATTATGTATACATAATTATGTAAACATGTTTTCTTTCAACCAGTGATGTATGGTATAAGAAATAAATATATCCATCAGTAATACGTTGAAAACGACTACGAAAATATGATAATTGCACGAGAACGATCTTTATTATCTACATGCAGTTTTGAGACAAATACACCATGGACGCTCTTTATATCAGATGCGTTTATTGGAATTTTGCGCTCGACATTATTGGCATTAACCCTTTCAGTGCCAATCGGACTTGGCACTGGAAGGGTTTTAAAGTGATGTGAAACACTCCGGTAGGGTGATCACATAGAAGTTGAAAAATATCGTGCTCAAAGTAGTTATTTTAACGAATATTAATCCATATTGACAACACACACTGCCATTCTTATATAGTAATTAATTGCAATGACTCTCGATTGCGAAATCAGTTGTGTTAGTTTATGGGCTATATATAGTTGCGTCCCGAATCGAGAGGTAATTATTTACAATTGAGCGTAGTTCAGACGATGTTTTCTATGGAGTGGTAGAGTCGATTTCTTTGACAATTTCGGCGATGTTAGTAGAATGATACGTTCCCCAGGTTGGCCTGGGTATTAACTTATCGATTTCACGCACCCGATCAAGTCCAAAATACGTCTTTAAAGCGAAACGTGTTAAAACTTCTTCTATTGAACGTTGATTTATGACCACAAAAACCTGCTATACTAACGGTTTCATATATATAGGAACGATCTAATTATTTTCTGGTATATGTCAATGGTAATTTTATGGTGTCAATTGCGGAAGGGGGATTTTAAATGGTGCACGGTCCGAATTGACACCAAAGCACTACAGTTGATGGGCCCGATACCATCATGTATATTATACATCTGTTATATCAAAATTCCATATATATTGTATACTACTTTTTATACAAGTAGATCGTACCTTATATTATACTTATGTAAATATCATGTTCGTTATATTATTGTCGGGAGCGAGACCAAGATAAGTTCTGTAACTTGTGCCTCAATCCCCTTCATTTAATTCTGGATGCAAATAAAAATATGTTTACAGCAAAGCACTACAATTGATGGGTTATCATGGATGGTGTCAGGATTTCCCCGTCGCAGGTGCTACGATCCCCGACTGGGGGTCTATTATAGGATCCCGGAAGCCATACCTGGCTGACTGTCTGGCATTCGCAGATTTCCCCACGATTCCCCACCCCGACACCATGTGTGCATGTTTTCTATGCCAGAAATAATCTAATTATGCAAACGAGCCCATTTACGGGAGGTTCTTATAAATCAGATATAGACTTTCAAAAGAAGAAGTCTTAATACGTTTTGATCTTTCGTTCTTGTCTAGATCCAATGGCCGTCTCCGATAAAGATCGTCCATTTATTCTTTCGTTTCTCAAAAAGCAGTGTTGATAATAAAGGGTCTTCTCAATAATGATAATTTGTATACTAGTTTTCAACGTGAATCTGATGGCTGCTTTTATGGATTTTCTCGATGCTTGTTCCATATTACACACAATGTTGATTGCAAGTATTTTCCTGTTTCTTCTGCTTGGTGCGGGAGGGAGGGGGGGGGGGGTAATAAAAACACTGTAGGAAGGTACGCCTTCGATCAGAGAGGCAAAAACGCATTTTTTACATACTCATGCAATTTTTTTTTACTAAAGACATTTGTAACATATTTATAAATGTACTCGTTCGGGTGCGTGAAACTGATAAGTTAGTATTCAGGCACAATGCAAACTGGAGGAATGCGATATTCTACTAATACCGCCGAAAATCTGAAGCAAATCGACCATACCACTCCATAGAAAACATCGTCTGAAGTACCCTCAATTGTAAACATTTACTTCTCAATTCCGGACGAATATCGACAATAAACTAGCGAAAATGATTTCACCATCGATAGTCACGCTGCAATTAATTAATATATAAGAATGACGGTGTGTGTTGTAATTTAGATATAACATTTGTAAAAATAACTACTTTGAACAAGATTATTCTCCATTTATATTTGATCATCATACCGGAGTGTTTCACATCACTTTAAGCATTAATGTGATTATCAATGACTATAGACAATAACAGTTACTGTCATCAGTGCATCGAGTCAAACAGTGAGTTATTTACATATCTATAAACTCAGATGACTAGATTATGTTACTCCCACTGCACCTAAAATAGACACAATATTTAGAAATTATGGAATTGGGTGTATCCTGTGTGGACCTAGGCTTGCCATTATCAGCAATTGATCAAATGATAGTTCCAATTGCAGTCTGATAAATCTCCTCTCTGTGTTTATCTAATTTCAAAATATGTCAACTCCATAACAACTGATATGTCACGAACGTGTCTACAAAATGTCAGCAGTGACTCGAAAGTCAAGATTAAGTTCACTGTCCTGAGATAATGTTATCAGCTAAAAGGGTATTACAGCCAGATAGCTAAACACATGCATGTTCGGTTCATGTAATAGCTTGCATGGGAAAATGATGTTTCACTGGATATGTATAATTTTTTTTGTAAAATTTGAAGCATATTATGCCTTATACTATTGAGCTAGCTAGTATATGCAATATATATCAAGTTCTGAATGGTTACTCTATTTGTCCACTACATCGATGCATTAGAATTTCCATTCAGCAGTGTCACACTATGTAATCAAGTAACGGTGGGGAAGCGCGGAGAGATGTCCAACGGTGGTGATCGAGTTACAACGACAAACAACGGTGGCGATTGTTACTGTTTTTAGAATAATTGAGGCGATGAGTTTTGTAACACGTTATTTTTTCCTTTTTTTTGTATATACATTTATTAACGACCCAATTTATATAGATTTCATCCGTTATATATACGCAGCTTTAAACCACGTACCAGTAGTCTATATGTTTTGCGAAAAAAACCTGTTCCCTGCGAATGTCAGCTTTTAGCTTGAAATTGTCAATGTTTCTACGAATTCGATAGTATAATAGCCACATTGTACGCGTCTGGGTTTACACGAAACACATATCACAGACGTTAGTGTTAATTCCGTCTCGGACATGCTTAATTCACCATAAACATACAGTAAAAAGTCCAGTTTTCATAGAATCATTAGGAAACGGCGGTGACGTGGGCGAACAACGGTATTGAACGATCTCCCCACTGACAGAAAGGATTGAATTCGTGTTTGGGTTTTATTTTACATCTGTCAATTATTTCTTTTAGTGCATATATTTCCATTACTTGCTATAAAGTCTTCCCAGTTTAAGATATAAAAACACATTCACAATGGGATATACCGTATGACATCAGGTGATTCAGGTATATATTATAGGTCTACGCCAAATATATGGTATCATCATGACCCTGTACAAATTTCGTTGGGTATATAGTAGATGTTTCCGCCCGTCCCCCGTCGGGGCGTACTTCCGTCCGTCCATACAAACATTTTTATTATACTCATTACTCAAGCATCAGTTATCGGATTTTGATGTCCTCTGGTATGGTTAGATCAACATGGGAGAACAGACATCCACTTATTTTGCGTTTCGTTCACGCATATACCTACCAGAGTTATGGCCCTTGTTGGACTTAGAACACATCATAAAATGAATGTTTTGCATTATAACTCGAGCATTAGTTTTCAGATTATGTTGTCCTTTGGTATGGTGATAAACCAGCATGGGGGAATGATATCCACACATCGCTGGTTTTATCCACATATTCCTACTAGAGTTCTGGCTCTTTAGTATGACTTACAAAAATAAAATTCCACTGTCGGGGTCATAAGTACATGCGGATCGTTGCTCTTTTTATTTGTAATTTGTATAGTTCTGTAATTTGTGTATATAGTATTCTGCCAAATAAAAAATCAATCAATCAGTACAATTGCCACGATTACATATTTTTCACACTGAATATATTCAGAGACAATTAATTATAAACACAATACACATATAAGCCTAAACTAATATAGTCTTCTAATATTTTAACCCATATCATGCTACACGTATACATTTTATTATAATACCGTACCAATGAATTCATGGACCCTTGTGCACTGTTAATATCATGCACTGGCACGCATGCATGTTAATTATATTCATGTATCTACTGTTTTTTTTTTCACTTCAAAACGTATAGAATAGAAATAGAATATTTATTGCAATACACCAGACATATAGGCAGTTGCAAGTTACAAAATGAATTAAAACTTAAAACATGTAAATACGAACGAAAATAAATTGTGTTCAATAACTGTTTGACGCAATGCCAATGCATCGTCATTCAACTACCACCAATAACTTCTCGTGTTTATCACTATAATATACTAAACTTTCAAAGACCCCCTTCTGAGAAAGAACAACCGGATCATGTTGCATATATACGGTATTTATAATCTTTGCTTCATCATTTCTCATAATCGTTTGAAATTTTTCACTATCGCTCATTTCTAAAAATTCACCCTTATTTTCTTGAATATTTCGAAATAGTCTTGCCCTGAGATCAGAGTATGCACTACACTCGATGACAAAATGATATTCAGTTTCAACACGCACTTGATCGCACATTGTACACAATCTGTTTTTAACTGGGGTTTTCGGTTGTTTATGTCTACCTTTTTCTATTTCCAAATTGTGATTACTGTGATTACAGGCGCTGTGTTGCTTTTCAAGTTTAGGCGTGAATGACGTCATTAATTTTTACAATACCATGAAACAGAATTTCGACGCGATGAAAATCCGGCAAGAAAAATGGGTTAAAAATCACGTGACTTCCGTCCCGCTTTGCATAGCATCCTGGGAACAATAATATCAAATTGTGAAATCACGGAATCGGAAGTGGACCAAGTGGGATGGTTATGAAATTAGCAACTTCAGTTTTTCTGAACAATTCCTATGTTATGTAGGCTTATGAATTAGTTTCATTTTCGTTGGTTAGCTGACCGAAAACCAGCGAAGACGTCATGACATGGTCCATGACGTCATTTACGTCAGTTGGTTTTGTGGGCCAGAATCCAGACACATTTGGTCTCTACCGGAAACACCGATTTCACATTACTAGACTAAACGCAATTATATATACAAAATGGCCAAAGGACATTTTATATACAATATGCACACAATAAATATGGGATCCCTCCCTACAAATGTGTTGTTTGTTTGTTTGGTTTTCAGTGTTCCCTTTTTGTTTGTTCTTCTTTTAAAACTAGTGAGTGCATATAAGATTATATTCTTCATCATGTTTTCAAATGTCATTTTGACTATCAGTTTGAATTTTTGACCATGCAATGAGCTAATTCAGCTGCCTTCCACAATATATACACTTAAATGTAATTAAGAGACTTCTCTAAAGACCATTTTCTAGAACAATACAGACTGGATTCAAACGAGAGATGTTTTCTATTGACAAGAGCTAGCTAGCTAGCTAGCTAGCGCATGAAACTGTTCGCGCGAAAGATTTCCCCAGTGATATTTTGGGATATAGCGCCCATGTAAACATTGATATTTGTCATATATAAACGTGGGAAGTTGCTAGCTTTAGTTTGGCATGGATGTGTATGAGTTGTTTTAACGAGATACATGGTGGCAGGGTGGTTGTACTGTAGTGTTCCGTGGAATCCGCCCCTCCAACTTTGGTGAAAGTATTCAACATTTTGAAATCCCATGACTGACACAGCAACAGTTGGAAACTACGTATATAGATGGAAATTGTTGTGATAGTTTGATTTATTTGTGTGGTTGCTCCACTACGTGTCACGTGCGATCATATTAGATCTATACGTACGAAGCTTATTTGCTCCAGACGATTTTTCATCATCGTATATATCGCGTATAGATTTCTCGATATGTCTTTATTTCAAATCATTCGCTATATATTTGTCATTTGCAATTAGTTTTCCGATGTCATTAACTTTTATGTTATATGTTGCTAAAATTTGCATCCAAGTGTTGGGTAATGTACACTTTAATGATTCAGAGAATGAATCAGAAAGTATACCTGTATCTTTTATTTGCGAGATTCTATTCATATATTTGAAAAGCTGAACAATCGCGTCATTGGTTATTGGGAACCGACCTAGCTCGGCTCTAGAAGCATGGTTAGATGCTTTCTGGTTTATACCTAATATTCGTTTACACAATTTCAGGTGTGCTTTTTCACATGGGTTATTATCAGTACAACGAAAATTTAGATCAGTTGACCAAACTTCACAACCGTATAACAGAATGGGTTTAATAAGTTTATCGAATAGCTTACATTTTGTACTTAGAGTTAAGTTTATCCGTGACTTTATTGACTTTGTTAAGAAATACATAGCTTTGATTGCTTTTGAACTTATGTTTTCCTGTGTTTTTTCATCCTCCCAGTAGAACTTAATGTAACACCTAAGTATTTATACTCGTCTGCCATTTCCAATTGTATATCGCCAATATGGTATAAAGCATCTGTTTTAACTTTACGTTGTCGAAAGACCATGCATTTTGTTTTTTTAGAATTATTCTAATTTTTTAATACATGTTTGTAAACCACTTTGTGATTCCGAGAACATTACCAAATCATCTGCAAAAAGGAGATGATTGAGTGAGCGTCCGTTCACATGGACTGGGTCACAGGATCTGTCAAAAATTGAACTTATATCATCTATGAAACTTTGAATACTGTCGGTGACAAGGAATACCCTTGTCTAACGCCTGTAGTCGATAGAATTGAGGGACCAATACCGGCAGACGTTTTGACTGAATAATAACTTGAGGCATATAACGAAGATAAAATCTTCAAAAGTTGCCCGTGTATTCCAATCCTTTTAAGTTTTTCAAATAGTATCGACCTATCTACTGAGTCAAAAGCTTTCCGAAAGTCCACAAACACAGCATTTTTGTTGTTTACAGTGAACAACTTTAATTTCAAATGTATTGAAAGTTGACAATGGTCGGAAAAGTCAGTTGGAGATTTAATACAGAAGTAAGTAATATCGGATAGATATCGTTCATGTATCAAATTATCAATATATAGTCGACTGTGCTCGCGCCGTTATAATTGTAGCCGGTAAAGCTTCTGAGCGAATCTCCAAACTTCCTACCATTTATAATCCGTAATCCAGTCGATTTACACATTGAAAGTAAACATTTTCCAAACGTATTGCATTCTTTATCTAAGGTTGCTCTGTCCTTCATAGAGTCAAATGTATAGTTTTCGGAAGAGAAATATAATTGTCCTCGTCGTATGCAACATAATCGGGCCTCCCTCCTGTTCTTGCATTAAAATCACCTCCCAATATAATTAGTTTATCAGATTCTAAGTTTGTTAAATATTGTTCAATATCTGAAAAAATTAAACCTTTCCTATCATTCGTTTTCCAGTAACTTGAATTTTGAGGCGGTAATTATACTGATATAAACATAATATTTGTATCCAAGCCAAATATTTTGCCATCAAATTCTACACTTCGTGCGAAATCTTGCACGTGATTTATTCCTTTGATGAATTTCTGATATTTAACTCGACAGAAAAATGCGATACCACCTCTTACAGTTTTACCTATACGAGATAGATCAACACAGTGGTATCCCGGTAAATGTATTGATGCAACATCTTTATGCCATGTTTCGGTTATTGTTATGAAATCGTATCGACCAAGATGTGCAATGAACTCTTGGTCTTCAATTTTATTTACTAGGCCTTGTGCATTCCACGAAGTATAGCATATATTTTTTCACATTGGAAGATTGTAAATGTATATGAGACGTCATGTTTGCTCTATCTCGATGGATCACCGGAGACAATTTCGAAAAACTTAATACACCAAAAACTGTTTCTTTTACAATATTGTTTAAATTTTAGATAAGCTTAAAATTGAAATAATCGATCATCTTAGATGAGATTAGATTTTGAAAGATAAAACGTTTTTCCGTTAGCTTGTTGTCAAAACCTATTGAATTCAGCATATACGGATTTTATGATTATGCACAAGTCTATGTAATTTGTGTAGCGACATTCAACTATTGTAACGCAATATCAACATGTATATTAACAATTAAAAAATTTCCTACTGATGACATCTGAAAATTTAAGAAGTTGATTTGTAAGCATAATCAAGTCTTTTTGTAAATCTGAGTCACCACTGGCATTCTGGTGCGAATTATTTGCAGGCATTCTATTAATTGTCTGTCTTCTTATTGGCTGACGTTCGTTGTTGAACATCAATTCGGACCTCGGGCGATAGTCCCGCATACCATTCGCATTAACATTCTTTACCATGTGTCCTCTGTCTATCGCATTTCTTCTTGTTACCATACGAAACACACCGCCGTCAGAGGTGTTTCTCCAGTTTGTGACATATTTAATATTTCGAGCCAATACTCTGACCCCATCAAAGCTCGGGTGCCAATTATCCCAATAAAGATTGCTTCTTATTTCGGATGTTCTAATGTCAACGAATCCCGGTGTATTGTCCACGAACGTATAGTTTTCTTCTCGACACACCTCTCGGTAGCATTCATTTGTTTCATCAACTAGACGATTGATATAGTTTGAATGCAGAGTTGGCAGGATTGAAGAGAAGTGTATATCAGCAACTGAAAGTTTATCTTTAATTTTATGAATGAGTTCCGTAATTTCTGACTTTTTTGTGTGAATATTATTTCGGCAGCTATTAATGCCAATATGCACAGTTACTTTGTGAACATTTCTGAATTTAGCTGCATTGTCATTCTGCAAGCACCCAATGAGTCCTCCGATCCTCTGACCCGGACGAAATACAATGTTAACTCTTTCGTTTTCAACTCTCATTTTATCAGAATTGAGTTTCCTCAAACATGAGTCGCCGAGTATCAGGTGAAGGGGCTGGTCAGTTTCATTACGATTCTCAAGATTTTGATAAATTGCAGAGGCATCAGTCTCGTTAATCACATCACTGTCATCCGAGAAATTTTCATCACATTCACAAGGAATTGACACCAATGATTCGTTGTGTTCAGCTAGCACATCATATTTGTTTGCAATTTGTATTGTGTGTTCAATAATCTCCGTCGTCGGCCGATTTTCAGCTATATCCACACTCTGAACGGTTAATGGCTTCCTGCATTGATCGAAGGTGTTTCCGTTGTGGCGTTCGAGACAGAATTACTTTCAGAAGCACAATCTCGATCCTTCAGTGACTTCTTCAGGGAAGACACCTGATTCGCGAGTCTGTCATTATGCTTTCGTAACTCTTTGGATTCCTGTTCTAATTTACAGATCTTCTTATCAAGCTCAGATTGTATGCTTTCATATCGCTTACTCATCTTCAATTCCAATTCTGCAGTTTTTGCGTTGATGTTGTCAGTCATTTCACTACGAATATCATTAATGGTTTGATGAAAATAGTCGTTCATTTCTATCCCATCCAGCTTACTTTCTTCCATCATCATATGTAGCTCATCAACAGACCGTTTTAACGTTGTGGTAGATATGTAGTCTCCAATAGATTTCCGAACCTTTTTATTAACAGTCACGCCATGTTTCCTTTTTGGAGTAACAAACAAGACAGATTTACATTGTTTTTTTGTCAATATCAACGGATGTCACATTTATTTCTTCGCTGCTTTCAGTATTCATTGTGACGTGCGAATTTTGGTTTTGAATAACATCTGCTTGTTCAGTATAATGTATTACAGGTTGAACATTCCCCGTATCAGCGTTTTCATTTTGTTTATCGAGAACAGAATCCAGATTCCTAAGAATGTCCATATTGAATTCCGAATCAAATCCGGACTTGTAAACAACAGGCAAAATGTTCTTTAGCCACCAAGACACATTCTCTTTTGTTCCTTGTAGCATACTTTTAGTTTGTGTACGAATGAGGTGACTAGTGACTCGCCGGGCTTTGGTTTTCGCAGGTACATTTACAATGTCCTAGACTAAATTCATATCTTTATCACTTGCACATCTCCATATCCCACCACATTTCTCGATAGATTGTTTTTTATTCCAATATTTGTCCATGATACCTTCTTTGTAACATTCAAAACGGTTTGTATCGAGTTCCAATGTTATGCATTTACCTTTGTTTTTAACTTCAATTTTCTCGAAAGTGTCCACCATTCCGTCTGTTTTCTTTTTTTATGCTTTCTTCACATCCGCGAATAGTCCCTCTCGTCTGTTACGATTAAATTCTCGTCATTAACATCCATTTTATTTCAGTTTAATGTATAGTTGACTGTCTCCGGTGATCCGCGAAGTTTACTTAGTAGATTTCCATCAAATTTCAATATACAAATTCAAATTCTTTATTGGATATGACCATATTCTAGCGTAATCCAAGAATAAAATAACATATAATATAATACATAAATAAATATCGTCTCACATATAATCATTAATATAATATGATAAGAACGTACTACGTTATTCGAAAACTTACTCCATCCAAGGCCATGATATGTAAATATACAATTAGATTAGATGAATAATAATTGTACCCGCACAGGTTGATACATTGAAGTATATTCTCAAGTCGCATGTGCCGGTTTAAATCCGGTTTCAATGGTGCCGTGTATTTATATTTCACAGACATGTACCGGTATATAACAAATTAACAATTGAATGTACCGGTATGTTCCACGCACTGTTACTGAAAGCATACATATCATTTGGACATTATTGGTTAAGACATGGATGGCCTTCGTTATAGGTTATAATTTAGGAATACCAGTTACTAAATTATAATACCCTGACCCTCTATGTTGTAAAGAATATACTAATATTATACTATAATAGTATAATAATACTACATGTATGATAGTATGAATGCCATATTATCCTCAAAACACACATTGTGTGAGTCGAGCGTTTGTTTATATACAGCACATAGAGAGTGAGCAATAAGAACAACACCGAGGAAATGTGTTTAAGAGACTTATTCGCAGTGACTCATTCAACACCGATATCTTGAAAGGTGAGGGTTAGCTAGCGCTATACTGATACGTTATAAACAATTTGGTGGAATTTCTAACCAAAGTTCACTTAATGCATGGGGTATATCTGGCGATTAGTGTTTTGGTTATCTCATACATACTGTTTGTTTACATAACATGGGGTTCATATACATGATTTAGAAATAGCATTTAATACAACTATTAGTTATTTAAGTCAGGCATTTAGGTTCATTGTACTTGTGTACATCTGGTGGGCTAAGTCCTCATTTTGGAAGATTCGTCAGGACTCTATATATCAGCCATTTATTAACTCTGAAATATGTTTGTAAAAGTAAAACATAAAGTGATCCAGACAGACTGATGGCAAAACAAACCAAAGCACTGCCACTGATGGTTATTTAAACCAAATATCCGGCTACCACCTTTGACCAAAAAATCTTAACAAAATATGTACCATGCAAATTTCCATTGCGAGCTATTTCTGAATACTGAATAGAACCTGGTATAAAATTGTCTACTGTGAGGGTTTACGAGCAGATAATTTAACCCATTCACAATACAAACCGTTCATAACACCATGCATACATGGCCTCAATAGGCCGAAGACGAGTGTGACTCGCCACACAGTAGTATTTCAACCAGGCTATACTCATGATTCATTCAATGAACTGGATATTGCATGTACACTTCTGCTACAGTGATTGGTACTTGATAGCACTATTTGTGCTCATGATATGATATTATATGCATATCGCGATTCAATTTAGTCTTTTAGACTTGGAAAAATTATTGAAATTTCAGCACGCAGTGACGAATGGTGACCTCGTATAATGATAATTTTGTTTCTCATTTATAATAGCATCCTATTCCATGCCTAAGCTAAAATAAACACTCTGTAACAAATGAATTTGGTACCCGGAGAAGTTCCAAAAAAAAGGCACACTATCAGTTCAGAATATGCATTGCATGTACGCAGCAAAACACATTTCAAATAACTTGAATTATAGGTATAAACGGACTGAAATGTAGAAATTACAGTAAGTTTGCACAACCTTCCCCGAAGCAGCATGCAATTTGCCCAAAAGTTCCACAAATAGAGAGCGCCACTGTGTGGTAGGATTTACATGTCATCATGACATAAACTAGACCATGCCATGAATCTCTACTAATGCTGACGCCCGTAGAGATCATATTCCACCTGTACAAAACCCGGGAACTTTTTTTAAGTTTTGACAGGGAAGCGTATAAAGTAAAAAAAAATAACATGGGGAATGTACTTCTTTGTTCATACATGTACGTACCTCTGGCTTAATGATTTATTCATCGGTACGTGAAGTTCCCAGCTCGATATTACAGAATTGCTTTTGCATTATGTCGCTTAGGCCAAAGAAAAAAGATTGTATGTTTCCGGTAACAGAGCGAAAAAATTAGGGTAGGTATGTAGGGAAATTTTTGTTTTTAATTTTATTTCGATATTTTTTATCCAGCTGCAGAAATATTGAACTACATCGATCGACCGAAGTGACATAAAATGCCAACCCGTGTTGTGGGGAAAGTATTACTTGATCAACACAGTGGAAACTGGAAATATACATTAAGGTTGATAAAAAATCAAATTTCATGCTTTGGTGTGTTTTTTATTATTCACATACATGACATGTACATGTAGCACATTTTCATAAATTTGGCTATAAACTTGGTAGGAAATTGATGTCACTAACTTTTTATAAGAATTTTACCAATAATACCGCCATTATATATGCTGTACTGTACTGTACTTGTGACGACTACATCCCATTGTCTGGGGGTACCCAGTAGGCCAGTACATACACCGTGACCGAGCATGCCTGGTTTTTGGAGACAGTAGCTATACCCCTAACATATGTGGTGATAACCTCTATACATGTATATATACACCCACGATGTCTGTTGATAGTGTTCCATAAGTCCCAAACAAGACATAAAGCACTGTAAAAGCAGGCAGGAGATAGTCTGAGATACACTCTCAGGAAATTAAAATTGCAAAATGTATGCCCATCAATCCACAACCCATCACACACCTGGGGCCTTTGAGACAGCCGTCAATTCATGGTAACTGTTCACAGGGATATGTTAGAAACCATGTGTTTTGCACACTAAAAGTCATCAATATTTATGAGCATTAGTGGTAAAAAACAGTAATTTTTAGAAAATTTTGACTTTTTCCTCAAAATATCAATAAAAAGTTTAGAGTCGGCGGGTTATTTTTAGGGTCGGTCGATGTGCGGAAACATAGTATATTTTTACTTTGGCCTTACGACAATAATTTTCGTGACAGGGAATAAAATAAATATTTATCGCGGAATCGGGTCTCAAAAGTCACGTAAATAATATAATCTCGAGCTGGGAACTTCACTTACCGATGAATAAATCATTAAGCAACAGGTATGAACAAAGAAGTACATTCCCCGCGTTACTTTATAAGGTTCCCTGTCAAAACTTAAAACAAAATCCTGGGAATTGTAAAGGTGGAATATGATCTCTACGGCGTTCTAGCCTCAGTAGAGATTCATGAATCATGGCATGATCTAGACATAAACAGTCAGCATCCATCTTACTTCTTCCTACTTGTGTTGATACATGTATGTCGTTTGGGACAAGTGTGTCTCCGTGTATTTATGTAACCTATTTATGTTACTTTCACAAAACTAGCACTAGTAGTATTCACATTCAAATTAAACAAAGCGGAATGTATATACAAATAGTACAATCCTTGAATTCACGTTGTGACTAGTGTAAACTGGTAAATGTGATCTGATACGATTCACGGTATTCACCTGTTCACCAGAAATCTGGCCATTAATTAGAATCAGATAATTTTGAACTAACGCCCGCTAAATCCACATTGAAAAGACGAAGTCAGAATAATTCCTCACGTCCAAGATGAAGCCTATTTTCATTTCAATTTCAAGGATTTTAATTTTTGTTTTGAGAATTGTCCTGACATTGTCCTTCACCTTGTTGGAATAACCGGAAATGTGTTTAGATTTTTTTTCCGGTCTTCGCTAATGACAACTGTTGTTAAAGGTACTCAACCCGTAAAGAGGGTCCCCATCTCAACAGATTCCAACAACAACAATCCGATCGGAGGGTCCTATATTACTATTTCTTTGGCTTTGGCAGTGGCTTTGGGGGTAAAAAATATTTGATTCGAGTCGAGGAACCCATCAAACAAAGCTCAGAGT
Source organism: Siphonodentalium dalli (assembly GCA_032622095.1). Lineage (NCBI taxonomy): Eukaryota > Metazoa > Mollusca > Scaphopoda > Gadilida > Siphonodentaliidae > Siphonodentalium > Siphonodentalium dalli. The sequence goes on along the minus strand of CP136061.1, from coordinate 147,711,792 downwards.
TATTAGATATTGATTTTTGAAATTTGTTATAAACTCGAGATGAGTACTGCTAACTGCCGTAATCTGCTCTGGATGTGTTCTCCAAATCTATTCAAACAGACAAGGATGGATAACTCTAAAATCAAGTGGCAATTTTGACTGAGTTCTGGGCCAGATAGTATTCCCGATAATGAAAAATAATAGATTTTTAAAATCGATATCTAACAAATCTGAGCTTTAATGGGTGACTTCCTCGACTCGAATCAAATATTTTTGACCCCCGAAGCCATTGAAATAGTAAATGAGAGGAGTTTTATCGGGTTGAGTACCTTTAAGCTTTGGAGTTGGAACTGAGACTGCTGAGAATTGATAAATTAGACGCACTTTTGCGATTAAATTCATTCAGTTGATGGCACCTATGATCTAGTTATCTTGCCAAGTTAACTTTCAGTTAATCATTCATTGAAACACGAACGGCAATAACAAAGACTCAGAGTTTGAAACTGTCAGTTTCAAACACAAACCTGACCAAGTCAGACTCAAACAACGGAAGTCTCAAATCACAGTAAATGAAGTGTTTTGGTGACATTTTTCGGTCCGAAACAATATATGAAGTACAATTTTTTATTTAGACCACTCACCTTCTATGTATATAGTTTTCATCTCATCCTTTTGTTGTTTGATAATAGGTAATTTGTGGAAATACTAACGCCGAGGTGGTGAGTTCTGTATTTGAACTACAAGGCTTAGCAACAACCATGTCTATGCAACGTCAAATATGATTGGTTAAGATAGATAATCTGACCAATAGGAAAATCGTTTTTATTGCGCCTTTCATTTAAGAGAGCGCCACTTTACGTTACGTTAAGCGCGTGCTCTGATACTATTCTCAGGTAACGTGAACTATATATAGAACACAATAATACAGCTTCATAGGTATACGGATCTCATGCGCGTTACCGTCATGAAAACTTTCAGATTTCGCTTCGCGAAATCTGATTAAGTTTTCTATTAATATGATAAGAACGTACTACGTTATTCGAAAACTTACTCCATCCAAGGCCATGATATGTAAATATACAATTAGATTAGATGAATAATAATTGTACCCGCACATGTTGAGACTTTGAAGTGTATTCTCAAGTCGCATATGCCGGTTTAAATCCGGTTTCAATGGTGCCGTGTATTTATATTTCACGGACATGTACCGGTATATAACAAATTAACAATTGAATGTACCGGTATGTTCCACGCACTGTTACTGAAAGCATACATATCATTTGGACATTACTGGTTAAGACATGGATGGCCTTCGTTATAGGTTATAATTTAGGAATACCAGTTACTAAATTATAATACCCTGACCCTGTATGTTGTAAAGTCTAAAGAATATACTAATATTATACTATAATAGTATAATAATACTACATGTATGATAGTATGAATGCCATATTATCCTCAAAACACACATTGTGTGAGTCGAGCGTTTGTTTATATACAGCACACAGAGGGTGAGCAATAAGAACACCGAGGAAATGTGTTTAAGAGACTTATTCGCAGTGACTCATTCAACACCGATATCTTGAAAGGTGAGGGTTAGCTAGCGCTATACTGATACGTTATAAACAATTTGGTGGAATTTCTAACCAAAGTTCACTTAATGCATGGGGTATATCTGGCGATTAGTGTTTTGGTTATCTCATACATACTGTTTGTTTACATAACATGGGGTTCATATACATGATTTAGAAATAGCATTTAATACAACTATTAGTTATTTAAGTCAGACATTTAGGTTCATTGTACTTGTGTACATCTGGTGGCTAAGTCCTCATTTTGGAAGATTCGTCAGGACTCTATATAACAGCCATTTATTAACTCTGAAATATGTTTGTAAAAGTAAAACATAAAGTGATCCAGACAGACTGATGGCAAAACAAACCAAAGCACTGCCACTGATGGTTATTTAAACCAAATATCCGGCTACCACCTTTGAGGCTTTGACCAAAAAATCTTAACAAAATATGTACCATGCAAATTTCCATTGCGAGCTATTTCTGAATACTGAATAGAACCTGGTATAAAATTGTCTACTGTGAGGGTTTACGAGCAGATAATTTAACCCATTCACAATACAAACCGTTCATAACACCATGCATACATGGCCTCAATAGCCCGAAGACGAGTGTGACTCGCCACACAGTAGTATTTCAACCAGGCTATACTCATGATTCATTCAATGAACTGGATATTACATGTACACTTCAGCTACAGTGATTGGTACTTAATAGCACTATTTGTGCTAATGATATGATATTATATGCATATCGCGATTCAATTTAGTCTTTTAGACTTGGAAAAATTATTGAAATTTCAGCACGCAGTGACGAATGGTGACCTCGTATAATGATAATTTTGTTTCTCATTTATAATAGCATCCTATTCCATGTCTAAGCTAAAATAAACACTCTGTAACAAATGAATTTGGTACCCGGAGAAGTTCCAAAAAAAAAGGGCACACTGCCACACTATCAGTTCAGAACATGCATTGCATGTACGCAGCAAAACACATTTCAAATAACTTGAATTATAGGTATAAACGGACTGAAATGTAGAAATTACAGTAAGTTTGCACAACCTTCCCCGAAGCAGCATGCTATTTGCCCAAAAGTTCCACAAATAGAGAGCGCCAATGTGTGGTAGAATTTACATGTCATCATGACATAAACTAGATCATGCCATGAATCTCTACTAATGCTGACGCCCGTAGAGATCATATTCCACCTGTACAAAACCCGGGAACTTTTTTTAAGTTTTGACAGGGAACCGTATAAAGTCAAAAAAAATAACATGGGGAATGTACTTCTTTGTTCATACATGTACGTACCTGTGGCTTAATGATTTATTCATCGGTACGTGAAGTTCCCAGCTCGATATTACAGAATTGCTTTCGCATTATGTCGCTAAGGCCAAAGAAAAAAGATTGTATGTTTCCGGTAACAGAGCGAAAAAAATAGGGTTGGTAGGTAGGGATTTTTTTTATTTTTATTTTATTTCGATATTTGTTATCCAGCTGCAGAAATATTGAACTACATCGACCGAAGTGACATAAAATGCCAACCCGTGTTGTGAGGAAAGTATTACTTGATCAACACAGTGGAAACTGGAAATATACATTAAGGTTGATAAAAAAATCAAATTTCATGCTTAGGTGTGTTTTTTATTATTCACATACATGACATGTACATGTAGCACATTTTCATAAATTTGGCTATAAACTTGGTAGGAAATTGATGTCACTAACTTTTTATAAGAATTTTACCAATAATACCGCCATTATATATGCTGTACTGTACTTGTATTGTGACGACTACATCCCATTGTCTGGGGGTAGCCAGTACATCCACCGAGCATGCCTGGTTTTTGGAGACAGTAGCTACTCTTGGGCTCCAAATAAACATGCATGCACGTTTATTATTTTCTTGGGAAATTTCCCCCCTGCACAGTGCTTATTTGGGTCTGCACGTTTATTAATTTTGAGGCTATGAAAATATAAATCAGCACAAACTCAAGATTTCTATATGATTCTGATATCAAAATGATGAGCTTACTGATAACTTTATGCATGTACATATTCAAGTATATGGCATACAAAAACACACATGATACATACTATGTTGACTCCTCAGTATACTTGACCTGCTGTAAAAATAATTTGTTTAACCACAGTTGATGTTTTGCTCAGAGTTCCCCCTGCACTATTATTTGGGTCTGCACTTTTATTAATTTTCAATGGAATTTCCACCCTGCACTATTATTTGGGTCTGCACTTTTATTTGGAGCCCGAGAGTATACCCCTAACATATGTGGTGATAACCTCTATACATGTATATATACACCCACCATGTCTGTTGATAGTGTTCCATAAGTCCCAAACAAGACATGAAGCACTGTAAAAGCAGGCAGGAGATAGTCTGAGATACTCAGGAAATTAAAATTGCAAAATGTATGCCCATCAATCCACAACCCATCACACACCTGGGGCCTTTGAGACAGCCGTCAATTCATGGTCACTTTTCACAGGGATATGTTAGAAACCATGTGTTTTGCACACTAAAGGTCATCAATATTTATGAGCATTAGTGGTAAAAAACAGTAAATTTTAGAAAATTTTGACATTTTCCTCAAAATATCAATAAAAAGTTTAGGGTCGGCGGGTTATTTTTAGGGTCGGTCGATGTGCGGAAACATAGTATCTTTTTACTTTGGCCTTACAACAATAATTTTCATGACAGGGAATAAAATAAATATTTATCGCGGAATCGGGTCTCAAAAGTCACGTAAATAATATAATCTCGAGCTGGGAACTTCACTTACCGATGAATAAATCATTAAGCAACAGGTATGAACAAAGAAGTACATTCCCGCGTTACTTTATAAGGTTCACTGTGACGTCAAAACTTTAAAAAAAAATCCTGGGAATTGTAAAGATGGAATATGATCTCTACGGCGTTCTAGCTTCAGTAGAGATTCATGAATCATGGCATGATCTAGACATAAACAATCAGCATCCATCTTACTTCTTCTTACTTGTGTTGATACATGTATGTCGTTTGGGACAAGTCAATTGACAAATGTGTCTCCGTGTATTTATGTATCCAATTTATGTTACTTTCACAAAACTAGCACTAGTAGTATTCACATTCAAATTAAACAAAGCGGAATGTATATACAAATAGTACAATCCTTGAATTCACGTTGTGACTAGTGACAGTAGTGTAAACTGGTAAATGTGATCACGATTCACGGTATTCACCGGAAATCTGGCCATTAATTAGAATCAGATAATTTTGAACTAACGCCCGCTAAATCCACATTGAAAAGACGAAGTCAGAATAATTCCTCACGTCCAAGATGAAGCCTAATTTCATTTCAATTTCAAGGATTTTAATTTTTGTTTTGAGAATTGTCCCGACCTTGTCCTTCACCTTGTTGGAATAACCGGAAATGTGTTTAGATTTTTTTTCAGGTCTTCGCTAATGACAACTGTTGTTAAGCTTTGGAGTTGGAACAGAGACTGCTGAGAATTGATAAATTAGACGCATTTTTGCGATTAAATTCATTCAGTTGATGGCACCTATGATCTAGTTATCTTGCCAAGTTAACTTTCAGTTAATCATTCATTGAAACACGAACGGCAATAACAAAGACTCAGAGTTTGAAACTGTCAGTTTCAAACACAAACTTGACCAAGTCAGACTCAAAGAGTCAAACAACGGAAGTCTCAAATCACAGTAAAAGAAGTGTTTTGGTGACATTTTTCGGTCCGAAACAATATATGAAGTACAATTTTTTATTTAGATCACTCACCTTCTATGTATATAGTTTTCATCTCATCCTTTTGTTGTGTGATAATAGGTAATTTGTGGAAATACTAACGCCGAGGTGGTGAGTTCTGTATTTGAACTACAAGGCTTAGCAACAACCATGTCTATGCAACGTCAAATCTGATTGGTTAAGATAGATAATCTGACCAATAGGAAAATCGTTTTTATTGCGCCTTTCATTTAAGAGAGCGCCACTTTACGTTACGTTAAGCGCGTGCTCTGATACTATTCTCAGGTAACGTGAACTATATATAGAATACAATAATACAGCTTCATAGGTATACGGATCTCATGCGCGTTACCGTCATGAAAACTTTCAGATTTCGCTTCGCGAAATCTGATTAAGTTTTCTAATATGATAAGAACGTACTACGTTATTCGAAAACTTACTCCATCCAAGGCCATGATATGTAAATATACAATTAGATTAGATGAATAATAATTGTACCCGCACAGGTTGATACATTGAAGTATATTCTCAAGTCGCATGTGCCGGTTTAAATCCGGTTTCAATGGTGCCGTGTATTTATATTTCACAGACATGTACCGGTATATAACAAATTAACAATTGAATGTACCGGTATGTTCCACGCACTGTTACTGAAAGCATACATATCATTTGGACATTATTGGTTAAGACATGGATGGCCTTCGTTATAGGTTATAATTTAGGAATACCAGTTACTAAATTATAATACCCTGACCCTCTATGTTGTAAAGAATATACTAATATTATACTATAATAGTATAATAATACTACATGTATGATAGTATGAATGCCATATTATCCTCAAAACACACATTGTGTGAGTCGAGCGTTTGTTTATATACAGCACATAGAGAGTGAGCAATAAGAACAACACCGAGGAAATGTGTTTAAGAGACTTATTCGCAGTGACTCATTCAACACCGATATCTTGAAAGGTGAGGGTTAGCTAGCGCTATACTGATACGTTATAAACAATTTGGTGGAATTTCTAACCAAAGTTCACTTAATGCATGGGGTATATCTGGCGATTAGTGTTTTGGTTATCTCATACATACTGTTTGTTTACATAACATGGGGTTCATATACATGATTTAGAAATAGCATTTAATACAACTATTAGTTATTTAAGTCAGGCATTTAGGTTCATTGTACTTGTGTACATCTGGTGGGCTAAGTCCTCATTTTGGAAGATTCGTCAGGACTCTATATATCAGCCATTTATTAGTCCAAGTCTTCTTGTACTAAAACCAGCTAAGATATTGGGATGGCGATGCTGGTCTTTAGTCCAAGACCGCTTGTATACCAATCCTTTGACACGACTTACGCCCACGATCTGTGGCGGGAATTTGTGGTGTATTTTACTGGATTTACCTAGCAAATCAATACATGATGCTATATGCATCGGAAAGGCTTACATCTTATGGTCATAATGGTGTATAATAATCTAACTTTATTGTTAAATTACACATAGAATATTCCGGTTGATTGCCACACACATCGATTTGTTTCTCTGTTTGTTTACATTTTAACCGAAAGCCGAAGTGGTCCGAATAAGTTCGGCATAATCCGCTGTTTGTTCTACTAATTCTACTTTCCGTTTCTATATATAGCGCGGGTTTTCCGAACAAAAATAGCGAAAACCGATCGCCCGAAAGTCCAGTTTTCTATGTGCTTTCAGAACAATTCCCGCACTAAAAACTTAATGACATAATGGAGGATCAGAACGGTAGTTTTGTTGACAATTTTCGCAAGCAACTTGTCAAAATTGGAGCAAATTAGAACTCTTGTGTCTGACTTGCCATGCGTGATGTGCATTTGACATCTGTGTAGATAAAATAATCGGAGAACCGAATCACACAGTTTCGAAATATAGTTCTTCCGTTTTAGTGGGACTTTTCAAACTTAAGGTTCATTTATTTAGTGTATTACATTTATATCTCCAATGTTTAATTAATCTATTTATTATTTTATTTATTGACACACATAATTACGATTACAATGGAGAATTCATCGTAATTTGCGTTGTTGTCCAAAATCTACGGAATATTTTCAACGGAAAATGCCGAACGCAGTTCGCAAGGTCAACTGAGTTCGCATACTTTAAAAAATATGTAAACACTGCGGCAAATGTTTCTTTTCACATTAAATTACCGCTTTCAATTCACAACCGATGTGGGTTTCAGATAAAATAGCATGTCTTCTGCGGAAACTATCCGTTTATTGTAGCAATTGTGATATTTTATTTCATATAATTGTGGTTTTATTTGAGCGGATCACTAACGCTTAAGTCCTGTCAAAGGAATGCATGGGCCTGGAACTCGGACTAAAGACCGGCACCTCCATCCCGATATCTTAGCCGGCTTTAGTACGAGAAGACTTGGACTACCATTTATTAACTCTGAAATATGTTTGTAAAAGTAAAACATAAAGTGATCCAGACAGACTGATGGCAAAACAAACCAAAGCACTGCCACTGATGGTTATTTAAACCAAATATCCGGCTACCACCTTTGACCAAAAAATCTTAACAAAATATGTACCATGCAAATTTCCATTGCGAGCTATTTCTGAATACTGAATAGAACCTGGTATAAAATTGTCTACTGTGAGGGTTTACGAGCAGATAATTTAACCCATTCACAATACAAACCGTTCATAACACCATGCATACATGGCCTCAATAGGCCGAAGACGAGTGTGACTCGCCACACAGTAGTATTTCAACCAGGTTATACTCATGATTCATTCAATGAACTGGATATTGCATGTACACTTCTGCTACAGTGATTGGTACTTGATAGCACTATTTGTGCTCATGATATGATATTATATGCATATCGCGATTCAATTTAGTCTTTTAGACTTGGAAAAATTATTGAAATTTCAGCACGCAGTGACGAATGGTGACCTCGTATAATGATAATTTTGTTTCTCATTTATAATAGCATCCTGTTCCATGCCTAAGCTAAAATAAACACTCTGTAACAAATGAATTTGGTACCCGGAGAAGTTCCAAAAAAAAGGCACACTATCAGTTCAGAATATGCATTGCATGTACGCAGCAAAACACATTTCAAATAACTTGAATTGTAGGTATAAACGGACTGAAATGTAGAAATTACAGTAAGTTTGCACAACCTTCCCCGAAGCAGCATGCAATTTGCCCAAAAGTTCCACAAATAGAGAGCGCCACTGTGTGGTAGGATTTACATGTCATCATGACATAAACTAGACCATGCCATGAATCTCTACTAATGCTGACGCCCGTAGAGATCATATTCCACCTGTACAAAACCCGGGAACTTTTTTTAAGTTTTGACAGGGAAGCGTATAAAGTAAAAAAAAATAACATGGGGAATGTACTTCTTTGTTCATACATGTACGTACCTGTGGCTTAATGATTTATTCATCGGTACGTGAAGTTCCCAGCTCGATATTACAGAATTGCTTTTGCATTATGTCGCTTAGGCCAAAGAAAAAAGATTGTATGTTTCCGGTAACAGAGCGAAAAAATTAGGGTAGGTATGTAGGGAAATTTTTGTTTTTAATTTTATTTCGATATTTTTTATCCAGCTGCAGAAATATTGAACTACATCGATCGACCGAAGTGACATAAAATGCCAACCCGTGTTGTGGGGAAAGTATTACTTGATCAACACAGTGGAAACTGGAAATATACATTAAGGTTGATAAAAAATCAAATTTCATGCTTTGGTGTGTTTTTTATTATTCACATACATGACATGTACATGTAGCACATTTTCATAAATTTGGCTATAAACTTGGTAGGAAATTGATGTCACTAACTTTTTATAAGAATTTTACCAATAATACCGCCATTATATATGCTGTACGGTACTGTACTGTACTTGTGACGACTACATCCCATTGTCTGGGGGTACCCAGTAGGCCAGTACATACACCGTGACCGAGCATGCCTGGTTTTTGGAGACAGTAGCTATACCCCTAACATATGTGGTGATAACCTCTATACATGTATATATACACCCACGATGTCTGTTGATAGTGTTCCATAAGTCCCAAACAAGACATAAAGCACTGTAAAAGCAGGCAGGAGATAGTCTGAGATACACTCTCAGGAAATTAAAATTGCAAAATGTATGCCCATCAATCCACAACCCATCACACACCTGGGGCCTTTGAGACAGCCGTCAATTCATGGTAACTGTTCACATGGATATGTTAGAAACCATGTGTTTTGCACACTAAAGGTCATCAATATTTATGAGCATTAGTGGTAAAAAACAGTAAATTTTAGAAAATTTTGACTTTTTCCTCAAAATATCAATAAAAAGTTTAGGGTCGGCGGGTTATTTTTAGGGTCGCTCGATGTGCGGAAACATAGTATATTTTTACTTTGGCCTTACGACAATAATTTTCGTGACAGGGAATAAAATAAATATTTATCGCGGAATCGGGTCTCAAAAGTCACGTAAATAATATAATCTCGAGCTGGGAACTTCACTTACCGATGAATAAATCATTAAGCAACAGGTATGAACAAAGAAGTACATTCCCCGCGTTACTTTATAAGGTTCCCTGTCAAAACTTAAAACAAAATCCTGGGAATTGTAAAGGTGGAATATGATCTCTACGGCGTTCTAGCCTCAGTAGAGATTCATGAATCATGGCATGATCTAGACATAAACAGTCAGCATCCATCTTACTTCTTCCTACTTGTGTTGATACATGTATGTCGTTTGGGACAAGTGTGTCTCCGTGTATTTATGTAACCTATTTATGTTACTTTCACAAAACTAGCACTAGTAGTATTCACATTCAAATTAAACAAAGCGGAATGTATATACAAATAGTACAATCCTTGAATTCACGTTGTGACTAGTGTAAACTGGTAAATGTGATCTGATACGATTCACGGTATTCACCTGTTCACCAGAAATCTGGCCATTAATTAGAATCAGATAATTTTGAACTAACGCCCGCTAAATCCACATTGAAAAGACGAAGTCAGAATAATTCCTCACGTCCAAGATGAAGCCTATTTTCATTTCAATTTCAAGGATTTTAATTTTTGTTTTGAGAATTGTCCTGACATTGTCCTTCACCTTGTTGGAATAACCGGAAATGTGTTTAGATTTTTTTTCCGGTCTTCGCTAATGACAACTGTTGTTATTAATGTTAAGCTTTGGAGTTGGAACAGAGACTGCTGAGAATTGATAAATTAGACGCACTTTTGCGATTAAATTCATTCAGTTGATGGCACCTATGATCTAGTTATCTTGCCAAGTTAACTTTCAGTTAATCATTCATTGAAACACGAACGGCAATAACAAAGACTCAGAGTTTGAAACTGTCAGTTTCAAACACAAACCTGACCAAGTCAGACTCAAACAACGGAAGTCTCAAATCACAGTAAATGAAGTGTTTTGGTGACATTTTTCGGTCCGAAACAATATATGAAGTACAATTTTTTATTTAGATCACTCACCTTCTATGTATATAGTTTTCATCTCATCCTTTTGTTGTGTGATAATAGGTAATTTGTGGAAATACTAACGCCGAGGTGGTGAGTTCTGTATTTGAACTACAAGGCTTAGCAACAACCATGTCTATGCAACGTCAAATATGATTGGTTAAGATAGATAATCTGACCAATAGGAAAATCGTTTTTATTGCGCCTTTCATTTAAGAGAGCGCCACTTTACGTTACGTTAAGCGCGTGCTCTGATACTATTCTCAGGTAACGTGAACTATATATAGAACACAATAATACAGCTTCATAGGTATACGGATCTCATGCGCGTTACCGTCATGAAAACTTTCAGATTTCGCTTCGCGAAATCTGATTAAGTTTTCTAATATATTATTACTGCCTATAGACAGAGATATAGAGAAAATCCACGGAGCAATTTCCGTTCGTGCCTATCACGTCGCGACGTTATGAACGTTATACTGATTATTTATGTGGACAGTAGCCTGTAAATGGGCGCATAAGATACTATGGGTGGTGGGATGGGGTGGTGGATGGGAACGTTATACTGATTATTTGTTCTATATATCACGCGTTGAAGATTTCACTTTACACGTTTGTATATTTCCCCACATATGGAACAACTAATGGAATGATGGCGTCCAACATGATCGTCTATTTAAGACATCAGTTCTCGAAATAAGTCATTTTATCACATAATTTGGCAATAAAACATGAATTCCAGCGTGACGGAATCACCAAATTTTATGGAATTTCACTTTTCTGTGGCCTATAAAATCTAAAATTATGACCAGTAGGGTACCGCTTAAAATAAAAAACATTGTACATGCTATACAAAGTTGTTTGATTATATACAACTATATGTGTATTTAAGTATCATCTCACTCTGGGTCAAATTGTGTCCGTGACGGAATCACCAAAAAAGTGCCATCAATATGAGGGTAGGTCCGTACTATTGAAGAACCCTGCTCATTCAGCCAAGCTGACCTGCAAAAAGTTCCCAATTAGTAAAGTAGATACATTATACTTGCAGAAAAAAGCCGCATTGTCACACACTTATGTGTATATTACTAGTTAACTCGGGTTGTTCGCCGTGACGGAATCACACAACGGGCGTGACGGAATCACCGTGCGATTTTTTTAGGTATAGTTTTTTGTGTAACAAATGCGGACATTGTCATAAAAGCATAAAACTTGGCACATTTGTATATTCGGTCCCACGTATTATTTTCAGATATGGGGGCAATCACGAAAATACTTTCCATGGCAACGGTTGCTATGCGACTGTTTTTACCTTAGAAACGGGTTGTTGGTATAGGGGTTAAACCGTCATTTTACTAAAATATATGTGCAAAAAGGGGATACTATGGTAATTGAGGCAGATTGTGATATGAGAAATGTGACAAAAATAACATTTCCACACATGCCCCACTATTAACCTAGAATGACCATTGAGCTGCTTGAAAATGATATTTTGGTTCATTTGACCTTATTTGGCAAAACATGAAAATATGCGTTGACTGCGCATGCGCGCATCATTGATCCCCAGTCACACAATATATGGTGTTTAAGAGATTGTATAGTGAGGGCAATGACCATTCCAAAATATATTCATTGGATAGTAATAATGAAATAGAGAAGAAGCAACAACATTCCCCGATGACATGACAATGATGCAAATACCCATTATCGGTATCCATGGCCGCCTTTTCGTGGAATTCATGAAAAGCAGTTTCATAATTATCGGTAATAGACACGTTTAATATCAGCGCGTGCGATGACGTCACGGCGTTCTTCAAATAACTTGCGATCGCTGTAGTTTATGATTGTTGTTTTCGATGAATATTTCGCGTTGCTTCAGGTTTATTTGATCATGTGATAAAAGGTATCTCACGTGCTCGTCCTATTTTATACGTAATTTATCAAGCTCGTCCTCTAAATTCTATTTGAGCCTCGTCTCAAATCGAATTTAGTGAACTCGGTTGATAAATTCCGTATAAAATAGAAACTCATGTGAGATCCTCTATATACGATACCAAAAACGGCTTCTTTACCAATTTATTCCGGGTCTAACCTCCTAACGACCACACTATATAGGTCATATATATACTTGTATATAGGTTAGGCCTAAGTCTTTGGATATAAAGTTGAATGATTTGCGATTATAACGTAACTTACGATGTTTATATATAATGTATTCCTAAATATTGTACCGATGTTTTCTCAACATAATACATTATGTATGTCTGTTTTGGTCTGAAGCTCGTCGTTTGAAAGATAACCGTAAAAATTAGTCTACATATATTGATCGATACAGTAATGCGCAATGCTACATGAAACATCATCTGAACGTGTAGTTATGATGCAAAGTATATGTATAAAGTATAATAGACAATAATAACATAGACCTATATATGTTCCGCCAAGAAACCGCGTCGTTGATTGGTCATAGTTCTAAAATTGTTATCAAACGTCGAAAGTTATCTGAAATATGCCATAATTAATATATCGCTCGTTCACCACCGTTGTTGATTACCATTGTTGATCGATAAACGCCGTTGCATATTGATCGCCGCCGTTTTCTGTTATCTTCGCCGTAGCAATATTTTGTTTTAAAAATGACGGTTTTCTTATGTTTTATGCATATTTTTGCTTCAAATTACTCTGAACTACACAACCAACCATATATTAATATGAGTTATACCATTTTTCTAATAAACAGTTCAATTCAATTCAATAACAATTCAATTCGATCTTTTTGGTATTATAACCATTCTAACATATATCGGAGTGTGTGGATTTAGCCCTCTTGGGTGAACTAGTGACCTGAATGTTTGTCCATTGTGCCACCATCCTCCACCACCGCACATGTCCTCCTATCCTTCGTGTGTGTAAGATAAGATATAGAGGATCTCACATGAATTTCTATTTTATACGGAATTTATCAACCGAGTTCACTAAATTCGATTTGAGCCGAGGTTTACCGAGGCTCAAATAGAATTTAGAGGACGAGGTTGATAAATTACGTATAAAATAGGACGAGTGTGAGATACCTTTTATCACATGATCAAATAAACCCGAAGCAACGCGAAATATTCATCGAAAACAACAATCATAAACTACAGCGATCGCAAGTTATTTGAAGAACGCCGTGACGTCATCGCACGCGCTGATATTAAACGTGTCTATTACCGATAATTATGAAACTGCTTTTATGGCCAAATTATGTGATAAAAGATATTAAGATAAGATGATTTATTGCAATACACAGATGGAGGCAGTTGCACATAAATAACAGCCAATGCATGATAAGTTACACATAAGGATTAACTGTCATGTGGACTGTTTTTATGGAGATGTAACCGTGAGGTAAGTGGACATAACTTGTGTAAAACTGGTTTTACATACAAGTTAGGACCACTTACCTCACGGTTACATCTCCATAAAAATAGTCTACATGACAGTTAATCCTTATATTTATATACATTTTGCGAAAAAGCCACTTTTGTAAATGTATTTAAATCGAAAAGTGTATCGTGACAAAAACAGCCCAAATTACCCAATAGCACCCTTGGCAAAAGTTAATAGGAACAATTTCTTTTCATATTGAAACCCGATGATGTATTACGTCAATCCTGCGCGAGTCCAAATGCGCCCAAAACATTACGCGTTCGTCTTTCCTAACCCAATGACGTATCGATGGTGTTATGAGCTTGGTGTTATGAGCCGTTGCGCATTCACCGAGAAATAACTGCAACTAGTCACCTGGGCGCCGACCAATCAGAATGCTGGATTTAATGATGACAACACTTAGTATGTAAATATATTTGAATAAAATACGTGTAATAAGCATATATACGATATCTATAATTCTTAGGTAGCAATACACATTTTCCAGCAACTTTAGGCAACTAGGGAGGGGGTAGTGTTCTTCAAAGGTATGCTGAGCCATTATAATTGGCATAATCAATCATTTTTATTTCGGAGATCAATTATTGGCGTAAACAATTGTCTGTACTTTGACTTGTTTGTACCATTATCATTGAGTTATGCTCCTTGATTTGTACATACAAAACGTCCGATATTAACCGTTTTTAACTAAACTTTACCATTTTCAACTCAAAAGCAGACCATGGCAGAGCGAATGTCACTAAATAATCTTATTCTGCCTTGTAGAGCTATGATAGAACTGAGAAATGTATGAAACAGAAAACAAGTTTTCGCATCAATTAAAACAAAATTGTCTTGCAAGCGCAGATGATATAATTCAGAGGAGAGAAATCGGGCTATTGTCTTATAGACAAACGCACAGAGTTGGCTTGAATACGAAAATCATATTACACACCCAAGTTTATTATCAATTTTTTTTGGTGAACTTTCACGGCTTTTATAATAATTAAATAAACGACAAAACCATGCAGCGATGTCACATTTAACACAGGCTACACTGGCAATTATGTCACCAGATACTTATTTTCCTATTGTTTAGACACATTACAACCCTTCGAAATCGTCTATAAATACAGCTACCTTAATAGAAGTTAAATTCATACTTTTTGAATGTTTATTTCCACATGTTTCCATTATGTCTATTTATAAAGAATAACCGGATCATGTTGCACACGGAATTGATCATTTGTTTGTCCTCGTGCCTCACTATGAAGATGAACTTATCATCATGAGTCATGTTTTTTGAAATATATTCTATAATTTTTATTAATATCAATAAAGTGTCCTCTTATAGATTCAGTGTACGCATTGCATTCGAATAATAAAATGTTTTTTCGGTTTGAACTTTATGTTCATCGCACATCTGACAAATTCTGTCTTTTAAGGGGGAGACGCACGTTTTGCATAAATCCAGCCAAAAATGGCAAGAGATTTTCAAAATAGAATTTATCTGCATCTTTCTGGCGAAAATTTCACATATCAGCATCTTTGTTGTATATAGCATCTGAGCAAATATTTTAACAGATTCAGGGGGGGGGGGTCGGACAAAAATTCCAGACATGTATGTGGGTGTGGGTGGGTGTACGAAAAGCCGAGAATCATTTTTTTTTCTTCACCAAAATTGTTTTTCCTCTATGATGTTTTAAGTAATTTGGAGTTCGAAAAGCTCAACAAATAGTATAAACACTATAAACTACATTTAGATATTCACTGGTGGTATATGTGACACTTATGGGAGCCTCTGGGCTGATAAATAGTCACATTTCTGCACAATTGACTGCATCACAAGTTCGCATTTCAACCGACTCATGTATAACCTGACATAACCCTAGCCACATTTAGTATAAATAAGATAAAATAACTTTCCAAATAAACATTTATTTTCAATATAGTAATATGATATGCTGGTAAGATAACAAGAACAGAGATATGGGGTATCCAGAGTATCCTGAAATGAGTGACGACAGGATATATGTTCATTGTTCATATAGCATCCCATGTAGTCAGGGATGAGATAATACAAATATCTACTAAAATCTCAAGGTATCTAAAGGTATGCATTGTTATTACTGGTTATTATATGCTTTAAAATGAGGTGCTACATTCTACATATAAAAAATGACATCGGGGGGGGGGGGGTCGGGAAAAAAGTTCCAGAGACGTATGTGGGGAGGCTGGGTGTCCGATAGGCTGAACATAATAAGGGGTGGGTGAAGAAATTTTGGCAAAACGTGACCCGTAATGGCATTTTTGTTGGATGTATCGATCCTTTTCTAGGTCTAAAAGGTGATTGCTAACACGTAGTCTGGTCAACATCTCTCTTGCTTCAATCTGGCGATCGAACGAGTCTGAGTCACGGTTCTATATCATAATTGTATGATTTTCGACGAGAGGACCAACACGTAATACCATACTATGCCGCTATCAGTTTAAAACTGCTTGGATATTTTCCTCTGTTATTCCAGGTATTTTATCGACCAATTAAATTGTTTGCATTATATTTCCCGAGAAATTTTCTTGCACACACATCGAGCTACTGTATCAATCATTTATTATGTTTATTCCAGAATGACTGCAGTGGACATGTCATCGCTAAGAGGAATAGTGGTGAGTAGTAACTAATGCATCAGGCTATAGTATAGCCCAATTGTAATATCCAACTACGTGACCCATCACGTGATGAATGTACATGGCACTTCTAAAACATTCTATAACTAATGCATCAGGCTAGTGTGTAATATTATATATCTCATGTGTCTTGTTTGCATGCGTTCTGACTGGCTGCACACTGCCATACTATTTCCAATAGAATCCTACTCACGTGTTGTTGAATTTACATTGTGGTACAGTTTCGGGTTTTCGTGCATTCAAAAACAAAACCTAAATAATGAGCGACTCGGTTTATTTAACTCGATTTCAACACATTCTTGCGACTAACAAGATGCCTGACTTCCACCTTTAATTAGCAATGTTCTAGAAGTGCCCTATACATTCATCACGTGATGGGTCACGTGGTTGGATACTACAATTGGTCTATACTACACATAGAAACACACCTTCCTTTTTTCAAAAGACAATAATTATATAGCTATTACAGCAACATTGTTCAATTTGATCTTCTAATATTTTGAGGCGATTGTGACGGTTCATTGGTGGTTTGTATATCACTAAATGGTGACTGAGTTGTGGCATTATTCTTAGCATTAAATTTTGCTCCATTGAATTTATTTGAATGGCGGTTAACTGAATGTTTAGGAGAGCTGCTTGCATCTAACTTTGGAACATCAAAGTTTGGACTTTGATAATTTGTTTTCAAATTTTGAGATTTTGGTACAATGACATATTAATGTGACATGTTATAACTTTCAGATGTTTTAAGTAAATCTCTCCCTATCTTTCCTGAATATATGTCTAAGCTCAGATAATATTTTATATGACCTATCTGATACAGTTCACCATACTTGTCAGATTTTCTCGATAGAGAATATTACCATGTGGTGGGACTATCAGAACATTGGCTAAGTGAGAAAATAGTAAACCTTATCAAATCACTGAGCTCCAAGTACCGCTACATATGTAAACCTGGAAGAACAATAAAAATGTCAAATGGCGGCGAGTATATACCAGGGACGGAGTCGCACTTATTGTTCGTAACGACATTTCTAATAAGTGTGTGGAGATTGAAATCGACGACGAATGATTATTGGGCATTCATTTGCAACTAAAAAAATCCTGTTCAGTTTCAATGGTCCAACTAAACCTCCCAAACGTTAACCATGGAGACGACATATTCAAAGACTACCTTGAACTATTAGAAAACACTTACGACATGTTATCCTCACATGGACCAGTCATAATTATGGGATATTTTAATGCTCACATACAAAAGGTCGCACACACACCGCGGACAACACCAGCGAACGGACGGACGGACCTATTCTCTTCATTTCTTGATCAGTTGGAAATGGGATCGGCTATGACACTCGATATGTGTGTAGGGAGTAGCTACTCGTTTTATCCGTACTGCATGTACTGTGAACAGACCTTCTCTTATATATCATATCTTGATACCCGACTGTATTTTATAACGCATATGATCTCCAATTGCGAAATAATTCGCGATACTGCTCTGAATACATCAAATCATTTGCCTGTGTCCTGTTCTATCTTGTTCGATATAGAACTGACAACCAACACGTCGCAAGCTTCGCGGAAGCGGTATGAATGGAAACGCGCGGACATTGCTTCATACAAACGGAATCTTAATTGCTTGTGTCCAAGCCCATTAGCATGTGACATGTCTTCAAAGGAATCCATATCTTCTTTTTATAACGAAATTGTTAACGCTATCATCAGTTCTTGTGACAATGCTGTGCCCGTGAAAAGCTTCAATCCTAGACTAAAACCATATTGGAATTTCAACTTAAACACTCTGAAATCACAATTGAAATCTATAGGCACAAATTCTGGGTCTCTGCGGGACGAGCGAGATTTGAGACCTCATCCTACCGAGAGTACATTCAGGCCAAGAGAATATTCAGAAAAGCCCACCGCACAGCTATCTGTGACTTCGAAGTGAAGCAGTGCTATGACCTGGAACACTGCG
The DNA here is from genome assembly GCA_032622095.1 of Siphonodentalium dalli. NCBI lineage: Eukaryota > Metazoa > Mollusca > Scaphopoda > Gadilida > Siphonodentaliidae > Siphonodentalium > Siphonodentalium dalli. The sequence continues at coordinate 147,692,908 of CP136061.1, read as the reverse complement.
CAGAAAATAACCAATCATTCTGGAGGAAACTCGGTAATATGTTAACTCACACGAAAAACGTGTGCACCGCGATGGAGTTCAAAGGAATCGCATGCCGCGACTCTGACTCGATTCTTTCACGCTGGCATGCACATTTCTCTGACTTGTATTCCCCTGAACAACACAGCGATTCAAACTTTGATGAACATGTGACCAAAAGTGTGGATAATTATATTTCCGATATTCCAATTGAAGAGCACCCGACTTCTTTATTGTGTAAACCAATATCTCCAATGGAGATAGCAGTTGCCATCAGTACGATGAAACCAAATAAGGCACCTAGACAGAACTCGATTGTGAATGAACACTTGATAAATGGCTCAGAATTCTTACTGGAATGTTTATGCGTCATCTTCAACAGTATTATTCATCACGAATTTATCGCTCCAAATATGAAATTGGGTGTCGTTATTCCATTATTTGAGGATACCCAAAATCAGCGGCATCACCAGATAGTTTTCGGGCAATCACCTGCTGCCAGTTATTTACAAGCTTTTCGAGGCGATCATCTTGAAACGAATTCGCTCCAGCAAATTTTTCAACAACTTTCCGAGTTCACTGCAGAACGGCTTTCAAAAAGGTGTGAGTTGCAATATGACGCCATTCATACTCCAAGAAGCAATTTCTTATGCAAAAGATCACGACACAAAACTGCTTGTTGCATTTCTGGATTCACAAAAAGCGTTCGATCGCGTATGGCATATGGGACTTTTATACAAATTTACAAAACTTGGATTTCCAAGTTAATTCATATGACTCCTCTTAAACATTCACACGGACAATGCGAGCATTATGCTATACACCGGAAAATTATCGGACAAATTTAACATTGGACAAGGAACAAGACATGGTGAAGTTCTTTCACCTCTTTCCTATCTTATCTTCATCAACGATTGACTTGAGTGGTTCACAATTCGGAATGAACACCAACTCGATGTTATGCGTTGCGCCGACCACAGCTGATGACATAGCACTTCTTTCCATCACCAAATCCGGTCTAGACAATCTTCTCACCATGTGTCACTCATATAGTACCCGATGGCGATTCCAGTTTTCTATCTGAAGTGCCTGATCGTTGTGTTCAATGAAACAAAACCGCAGCACAACCGCTCAGACCGACAATGCAAGCTGGGCGACCAAGTCATACGAGAAGAAAATGAATGTCTCCACCTCGGTCTGATCCAGAATAAGTTTTCAAGCAACTCATCTCGTGCCTCCGTCGTTTCCTCGAAAGTACGGAAAACATTCTTCTCTGTTGCCGGCAATGAACAACTAATTTTTTTTGACGATTTGCCATCTCATAAAGATTGTAGTACTACCCAGAGCTATATACGGGTGCGATGAAACCTTTCTATATAACAAAACGTCCGTCGCCGCCATGGAGCGCTCACTGACAACGTGTGCAAAATTTTCTCAGTCACTTCCCAGGAGAGCATGCACCAAATTCACTATTGGCCTAGGACTCCTTCCCGTTCCGAGGGAGATTCACATACGTAAGCTATTTTTTCTCGTAACCTTGATTCATCTTCCACCGGGAAAACAAACTCCCCTGAAACTGTTCGTATTCAAGGCACACCTTCACAGACTGGTCCATTGGCCAGCAAGTGGTTTTGTTGCGGAGATTTTTCCTATCCTTCAGGAATATGGCATTGAATCGCATTTGGAAAACGTTTTGCTGAACGGTTGTTTCCCAGATCCTAATTCCTGGAAAACTATTGTCAAAAACGTTGTAAAAATTAAATATTCAGCACAGTGGAGACATTCATTTTCTACTGATCAGAACTTATTGATCCTCGGAAAAGTTGTTCAGGATCCATTGTCCGGATGGGAAATTTGGACGATGCTCCAATATTTTCACGGGCATCAACAAACTTAAAGAATCTCGCTATATTACTGAACAAAACAACGTATTACAACAATTTAACATGTCAGCTATGTTCTTCTGTATATAACAACGAAATTGACTATGCATTATACTCGTGCACATCGCTTCATATTCTAGATAAAAGGAACCGTCTATGGGACACAATACTCAGTCAACATGGGGTTGCCGTGGCACTGTATCTAGGCAGCCTCACAAGAAGCGATTTCTACGCCCTGCTCCTTGGTTCGGGTGATCCACGAATTACGTGGGAGATAAACCACTGTCAAGAACAGATAATAGACATATCAGCATAATTCCTTCTGACCAGAGCAATCAGAGGAACTATTAAGAGATGACTTACCATGTATATATTCACTTTTGGACAAAGACGATACGCTTGCGACATGTATTTACAATATTTTTTTTATTTTGGCTTTATTTATAGCTTCTAAGCTCAGGCACTCTCGCATGGGTGCCACGAGTGTGTCATGTCTAACCTTGATTCCTGTTTATTGCGACCTCATATCAAGTGACATAAACTAAATTCACATATTCTTGACCACGTTGCCACAAGTGTGACATTTCGTTTCCCTCCTAAATACTCGCTTTGGCTTTTCAATCGTGTTCGGTCGTATATACCATACCCAAGGATATTATTACCAAATACACTCTTAACACACATGCGAACACCATGAGCACAAATGCATTAAATATCTGGTTCTTCGCGTTGTTTTAAAGTCCATATCTATGCTTTACTTTTATATATATTTAGTAATGTATCAATCTCCGTAGACGGAGGCAATAAAATATGATGATATATACCTTATCATAATGAGTTTTCCCTCTCCACTTTAACTTGTTTTACCTATCACGAATTGAGGTGTTCCTGTAGTTAGCCATATAAGGTAACCTAGTCCGAAGATTTCTACTCATTAATAATTACGAAGGTGACTTTCCATATTCTAAAGGAGCTACCATGTGCTGGGGCATTGCAAGAGAGGAATCCTCATTGTTATGTAAAGAATTCTTCAAAAAAGTTTCAAAATCTTTAATCCAATTTCTGCTTTACCATTTATTTATGAATGATATGGTGCATGTTCGCTTGATTAATTATTTAGTAGAGTATTTCTGGATAATTACTAAAACAATCAATGACTATCAGCTAATTAAAAAAAAACATGCATGTAAAAAAAAAACCCACTTCGTTGAGCGTGTCTCCGACTGTGTAACAAACTTAAACAAAGCTTTGCATAGTTTCAATAACGAAAACATAATTGATACGTTGAGGGTTATGTTATCGTGTAGATATATGTCACAAATATTCGAGCTGAAAATACACCAGAATCAAATTTTGGAGAAAAAAAAATACGTGGTGGGTGCCACAATGAAGGAAAAAGGCTAGATTTATGCAAAACGTGCGTCTCCCCCTTAACAAATATGGATTGTAATCTGACTCTTTTATCGTGTTATAACAACTCGATATAGTCTAACACGATATATAGCTCAACCTAGCAGCCGCACCGGGAATGATCTCCCCTTTCCCTTTATTATCGGAAAATATCCCACCAATGAATAGTATTCCTTCTGCACTTTCTATTGTCTGTTGTCTGCTCATATCATTTTTGCATTGTTTCAGAACTTTGTATCGGGCCTTTAACCCTTTACCCAACAGAACGGCCCTGTGCCAATGCATTCTCTTATATATGCGAGTCGACCATAGGTCGCCTCGCATATATAAGAGAATGCATTGGCTTAACACATATTAAAGAAAAAATGGTAAAAAGTGTTAAAAAAAAGTTTTTTTTTAGGCCAATGCATTCTCTTATATATGCGAGGCGACCTATGGTCGACTCGCATATATAAGAGAATGCATTGGCACAGGGCATAACTGTAACTATCACAATTTGCTCAATGAGCCGGTTCCAATGATACCCATATTTCCATGGTTTTATTGAGACAGACCGAAGATAATTTAGGCTGTTAGGGCGTTTCTGGGCGTTCTGTTGGGTAAAGGGTTAATAGGCAGAAATATGGACGTATCATCAGCAAATAGTCTAATATCACATTTAATTCCTTTGTTAATGTAGGTTAAATATAAAATCGGCACAAGGACGGATCATTGGGGCACACCAGCTTTACCCCCCCCCCCCCCCACACCAGCTTTACCCCCCCCCCACAGGAAGAGGACTATGAGCCTAAAACAACTCTTAGCTCGCGGTTGGTTAGGTATGATTCAGTCCATCTGAGGAGGTTACCTGTAATACCCATTGTTTTTAGGTCAATTTTATTTGTAAAATTTGAGCTATTGCTATGGCTTGGTATCCATCGTCCGCGTGTGCGTATAGACGTCCGTCAACAATTTCCATTAGCACGGGCAACTGGTCGTACCTTTGATCGGATCATTATGAAATTTGTCATGGCTGTTGACATTGACATGCAGATGGGAACGAGTCATTTTGGGGTCATTCGGCAAAATTCAACCCATTAGCACGGGCTACAGGCCGTACTGTTTTTTCTGATCATCGTGAAATTTGTCATGGATGTTAATATTGACATGTAGATGGGAATGTAGTTGAGAACGAGTCATTTGGGCTCATTCGGTCAAAAAACATGGCCGCCAGCAGCCATCTTGGATTTTACTCTTTGCATGACTAAATCTTTTGGCACGGGCCACAGATCGTATACCTTTGGTCAGATCATTATGAAATTTGTCGTGGAAGTTAATATTGACATGTAGATGGGAACGAGTAATTTTGGGGTCATTCGGCAAAAAACATAACTTCCAGCGGCCATCTTGGATTTCAAAATTCAATCCACTAGCACGGGCTACAGGCTGGAGTGTTCATCTGATCATCACGAAATTTGTCGTGGAAGTTAATATTGACATGAAGATGGGTAAGAGTAATTTTGGGGTCATTCGACCAAAAATACATGGCCGCCAGCAGCCATCTTGGATGTTACTCTTTGCATGACTAAATCCTTTGGCATGGGCTACAGGTTGTAACTTTGGTCGGATCATGAAATTTGTCATGGATGTTAACATTGATATGTAGATAGGAACGAGTCATTTTCGGGTCATTCAGCCATCAAACATGGCCGCTGGCAGCCATCTTTTATTTTACTCTTTGCATGACTAAATCCTGTGGTACGGGTTACAAGTCGTATCATTGGTTGGATCATTATGAAATTTAGCATGGCTGTTAACATTGATATGTAGATGGGAACGAGTAATTTTCGGGTCATTCGGCCATAAAATATGTCCGCTGGCAGCTCTCTTGTATTTTACTCTTTGCATGACTAAATCATTTGGCACAATCTATAGTCCACTTCCCTCATCTGATCAACACCAAACTTCATATTGATCTTGATATTGATCTACTAGATGGAAGATATCACATGTTTTTGAATTGCATTGGAAAACATAGCCGCCAGCAACCATCTCGGATTTTACTTTATATATATATATATATCTTCATGTTGATAATATAGTATTACTTAGACCTTTCAACTTTCCGCATTCCTAATCGCTCCATTGACTGTAACACATGAAATTATTCCCTTTCCAAGTTGAGCTACAGTGTCATGGACACTTTCATTAATTTATAAACTAAACCACGGTGCCAAACTTTGTCGAATGCTTTGCTTATATCGAAGAATAAAACTCTGACGTCCTGGCCTTCATCCACACATTTACTAATTTCGTGATAAATTTCGCATAATTGGTGTGATGTTTACTGCTCGGGGAGAAATCCAGCTTGGTGTTAGCACAGCAATTTATATTTGGTAAAACAGTGAGTAGATGTTTGGCTGTGCATTTCTCGTATACTTAACTAATTGATTTCTGCCTATGGTCTTTGTAAAACATATAGTATATGTTCGTGGCATCGAATCTCGGATAGTATATAGTTCATACCTAACGTAATCATGTTTTTCGCGGTATGAGATGCGAAACGGAAGTGACAGACCGAACATGGTCTGGAATAGCGTGTAATCAGCCCTTACTCGCACAAATAAGTAAGATCACTAACTCGCGGTGAATCCGCCAGTTGGTCTCCGGAGGTCAAAGTTAAGAAGTAGCATCCATTTTTAGCATATGGCTCCAGTCTGGGAATTCCTAAAATAAAATGGCAACAGTTCGTTACCGAATCGCAGGTGCGACAACTTCATAAAACTAATTAAACAATCACCCTGAATACATACAATACGTAGGTTTCGCACTGTAGATGGATTGAGTGTATCACATATGTTTTTGCGTTATTTTTTTTATCGCAAATACTCGCTATTTATCAGTAAATTAAAGGGGTACTGTACACAGAGATAGGCAATTTTTTTATTTACTCCCATTGACATAACTTTCAAGTTAGATTGTGTTCGTGTTATATTAGCTTCGTATAAACCTAATTTAGCGACGAAAATATTGATCTTGGAAATACAAATATTACGATTCAAACTACGCGCCATGTTTATGACATTCACCGGAGAAGACGCAGGTTGCAGGGTGAACCGGAAGTTCAATTGATGCCTGCAATCTCTTCCATCGAACAATCTCACCCCCTATAAAAATACTTGACGCTTTATGAATCTTGTTTCTTCTCTTTTTTTCCAAATTGGTTATAGCGGGACTTCCTTTTGCATGTAACATGTTTTGTTCGCAACTCAATAATGTTCGTCGTAAACGGCCGTCGATAAAAGACACCCAACATGTGAGATTTCAAGAACGGTAACTCGTAATGGCATAATTCGCCATTTTATGACTCCAGCCATAAATTCATTTATATTAAATAATTCAATTTGATTTTTATGATAGCCTGTTAACCGGAACGTTTTCAGTAGACATCGTCGCCTCAAATACGTTATTTTAAAATATAATATTGATATTAGATCGCAATTGTTACCGGGAATTTATTGAAATTGGCGTACATTACACCTTTAAGAGAAGTTCGTTGACAAAAGGGGGCTTCCATCGCTTAAACGTCTGAATTAATGTCCGCATCGTCACCACTGAGATCCTACCTAACTCTGCATGTAGATGACATGGCCACAAAACAATTCTTAAACCCGTAGTTGCACTCAGAATAACTGAAATTATGCCATCAAATGCTGATAACAAATGCTCGCACTGTCGAATGTTTACAAATGGATGCTATAGCTACTTCTTAACTTTGACCTTTTACCGGTGGGTTGGGTAAAATGCTAGGAATCGGACCATATGGAACCATCGGTCATCTTGAAAATCGCTAACTACTGACAAGGCAAATATCGTGCATGCACGCAGATGGCTCGTGTAGGTGCCAAACGTTCGCCTCAACCGGAAATGGTGTTATTGGGCCAACAACCGATCTACCACTATGTGGAGTCGGGTTTATTTCCTCCGTTAAGTTCGTTTATCAATGGAAATGCATGAAATTTGCAATTTATGTCCTGGTGGGAATAAATAATACATTTTAATAACTGAATGTTTCAATTTTTGGAGTATTCATTTTTTGATGATTTTATTGAATCAGCTTAATTTGGGATAATATTAGTACATGCAACCGCATGCATATCAGAGATCTGGACTTCACTTATATCATCCTCTCCGTTCTGTTGTATTAGAAAATCTTCCAATGAAATTGACATTATTATGGATTAATTGATTTCGGAGATATTTGACCAATATGGTATATTGGCCTGATTTTAATTACATTCTCCGAAAAGATTAGACAGGATAAGTTTATTGACAATTACACCCACATGGGCCGATTTCACAACAGAAATAACCATAAATATACACACAATTGTAATCGGCATTTAAAAAATTTATCATGTTTATTGTTGAAAATCTGCTTTTTCACACATTTTGTGGGAAAAGAGACGCACCTGCATGTCACAGATGATATTGCACGTTTCTGTTTTACCATTTCGCATTATATGAAAAAGGATTTGTGTGTACAGTAATGCTCTAAGTAATCGACTTCTTAACCACAGCAGAATTATGGGTAACTTTTCAGGATTTAGTCGGAAATATGGCTTGTTGCCATATTTCCGACTAAATCCTGAAAAGTTACCCATAATTCTGCTGTGGTTAAGAAGTCGATTACTAAGAGCATTACTGTACCTTTCATATTAGTAAACTTGTGATATATACTTGATCTATTTCGTCAAGAAACGGAGGCGAAGGCTTTTGTAAATAGGACACCTTAAAGACATATTAATGACTTGTTCGGGTGCGTGGAACTGATAAGTGCATGAGTGCCCAGGCGCTATGGCAACTAGAGGAATGTACGACGTAGCATTCTACTAACATCGTGGAAAATTTCCAACAAATCGACCGTACTACTCCATATAGATAACATCGTGTGAACTACGCTCAATTGTAAATATTAACATCTTTATTCGGGACGCAACTATCGGCGATAAACAAACGCAAACGATGTCGACAACAAGAGTCACTGCATTTAGTTAATATATAGCCATGACGGTGTGTGTTGTCTATTTGGATATAATATTTGTAAAAAATAACTACTTTGAGCAAGATTATTTCAGTCTCCATTTCTATTTGATCACCCTATATACCGGAGTGTTTAGCATCACTTTAAAATAAAATGTTCCCCGCGGTTTCCGTTTCCAATGCACACTTTCTGCATATATTCGATATAATGCACGGTATAAAATGTTCTTGATCAATTGTATTCTTGTAATCAAATCTATGTATATTGCATTATAAATCCCACACCCTGTTGGTTGACGATGGGCATTATCTTATCAAATACTGGATCTAGGATGTTTTTCGTGCAACCCATGCACGCCCCAAGCAGAGTATCGCAGTCAGACTAAGTCCTGCACTTCGATGTGACCGCATTGACATATGGGGTGGCTTACTTTTTTAGCCATGTCTCCCCTCTGGAGATTGACAGAACCAATCGATTGTGCTAATTTTCTTCCAAGATATCCAAGTTTTGACACCTGCGTGGCTTTAATGACTAGTTGTTATAGCAACGCGACAGACTGTTTAGTGAATTTAGCCTTCAGAAGTTCTGTTTACCAGATAACGGGAACCTGATAGGAATCTCTATAAGTTCGTGATTGTCGGATGTTAATTATGCTGGTTTTGTAATGGCGTATAGTTGTCTCCTTGGAGACGCGCATGTGAAGCGCAGAACGGCGGTGAATGGATTGAACGCATTTCCAACAGAGACCTGACTGAATGATTTTCGGTGTTGGATGTTAAAGACATATTATGCACTTGTTCGAGTGCGTGAAACTGACAATTTAGTATTGATGCACTATGCCAATTTGAGGAATGCAACATTCTACTAACACCGCCGAAAATCTGAAACAAATCGACCGTAGGCCTACCACTCCATAGAAAACATCGTCTGAACTACGCTCAATTGTAAATATTTACCACTCGATTCGGGACCAATCTATCAGCAATAAACTAACGAAAACGATTTCACCATCGAGAGTCGCTGCGTTTAATTAATACATACGAATGATGGTGTGTGTTGTAAATTTAGATATAACATTTGTAAAAATAACTACTTTGAACAAGAACATTCTCCATTTCGCCCTACAGGAGTGTTTCACATCACTTTAACCCTTGCTATACTAAATGGATCGTCCCATCAGTTCTACAAGTATTCATCTGAATGGGCTATTATCCATTTCGATCGATATTCCGGGAACAAAGGCAGACGACATATAATACAAGGGCAGAATTGTGATTCCTTTTCAATAGTTTGAAATGTTCAGATAATAAGTTCAACAAACGAGAACTTATTATCTGAACATTTCCTAAGTAAACTACTCGCCAATGGGTATTTAGTATAGAACGGTTTAATTTCACCCGATCCACATAGCATTATCCGATTTAAATACGTAATGACGGTCATTTTTTTTACCATTTGTACTGATTCTATAGCTACCATCTAATTGTCTACCATCGAGCACACCAATGTTGCGTTATATATAACATAAAGTAATGCCCAAAGTAATTGACCACTTAACCACAGCAGAATTTCCGACTAAATCCTGAAAAATTACCCATAATTAAGGAGTCGATTATTTAGGGCATTACTGTACATGGAAGCTGTCTGGGTTAATATTTTGACGGGCACAGCATGACGATTTTGTCGACGAAACAACGGAAATATGCAGAAATTAAACACAAATTTAAAAAAAAAAACGCAATGGTGGGCTCGACGGGCGTGTACGGTCGACAATTAACCCTTTGAACCCCAGCGGCCGGAATACCGGCCGCTGCGTGAACCTCCATATACCCTAGCGGCCGGTATACCGGCCGCTGAACCGGCCATTATAACGACCGCCACGTGTTTATAGTTTATAGCTATGCGATTCAATAACAAATCGACGTCTAAACTCTAGTTATATATATCAAATATAAAAAGCCTGTTCAAATTATATTTATATTGTGAAGGGCCTCGATCGCATATCAAGTTGATTTCTTGGCGCATGCGCAGAGCAGCGAAATGCGAAATAAATGGTTTATAGCGTACTTATGCACGACATACCCACTAATATATGTTAAATGGCCCCATATACATCGGCGGTGGTCAGGGTGTGTATATGGAATGTCTACCTGCTATAGTATCGGGTAGGAATATATGCGCATGCGCAGAACATAGGTTGTAAATGACAAAAACATGCGTTTTAAGCGAAATGTGGTGTTATATATAGGACATATAGCTGCATCATAATTGCAGTTTCTTGCTAATGCCGGGTAGTTAGTTGTCTGGTAACCGTTACTAAGGAGAGATTGGGTGGCAAAGTGTCCTTATATTCTAATGATCATAGAATGGTCCATGCATAACATACATATGTATGCACAGTTTCAAACAGGTGCCACCATTGAACATATACAGCATTATGCGACTAGATATTGTATAAATTAAGGGAACACTGCCACTTAATGGTTAGTGCAGTGGTGTCATCCGTACATTTGTGGTACTTGATTAGCAACCATTGCTACCTTAAATAATTAATTTCATTCGATCTCTCTTAAATTCTTGTCAGATATATCTCAAATTTCACATTAGGGTATTATCGTCATCAAAAACACAATCACTGGCATTGAGTTATGACATACCATGCTATAATTGCCTTTTCCAGTCAATTCGGGGTAGTTGACTAGCAACCGTTACCAAGACGCTGCCGCGTGGCAAAGTCTTCCGATTTTATAATGATCAGTGATCAATGGGGGGACCTGTAAAGTTTCATACCTGTGTCACAAATTAAACATAACCAACATCATCCAACAACACACTATAAAATTTAAAGGAAAATCCCACGAGGAGCCCAGGGTCAGGGTGTCGGTCGTGGTAGGGCGTCAGGGTTCAAAGGGTTAAGTATCGATAGATCAGGGGCGGAAATGTTCGGGACACGTAGGAGCTTTTTTTAGTCGAGTTTTTTTCCAAAACTCGACTTATAGTTTGATGGGGGACGGCGGGCGGGCGGCGGACGGGCGGGCGGGCGGCCTGTTTTGCTTATAACTCAACCGTTTATTGACGGATTAAAAAAAAATTGGTGTGTGAGTACATATCCATGCACGTAAGCTGCAGACACAAATTCGGGTTCCACCGCACATTTATTACAGAGTTATGGCCCTTTGCCATTTTTCACTGATTTTAGGCTCGTTAGCGCAACAACCTCAACAAACGTTATCTGATTCGATTGAAATTTGGGATATAGGTGTCTCCCAAGAATATCTCGGACGAGTTCGAAAACCGGCCTGGTCCGATAAAATTTGATAGAGTTATGGCCCTTAATTAGTCATTTTTCACGAATTTTCAGCTCGTTAACGCGATAACTTCAACAAACGTTATCCGATTTGATTGAAATTTGGTATAGGTGTCTCCCAAGAATATCTCGGACGAGTTCGAAAACCGGCCTGGTCCGATAAAATTTGATAGAGTTATGGCCCTTAATTAGTCATTTTTCACGAATTTTCAGCTCGTTAGCGCGATAACTTCAACAAACATCATCCTATTTGATTGAAATTTGGTATATAGGTGTCTCCCAAGAATACCTCGGACGAGTTAGAAAACCGGCCCGGTCCGATAAAATTTGATAGAGTTATGGTCCTTAAGTAGTCATTTTGTACGAATTTTGAGCTCGTTAGCGCGATAACTTCAACAAACGTTATCCGATTCAACTAAAATTTGGTATATAAGTGTCTTCCAATAATATCCTGGACGAGTTCGAAAACCAGCCTGGCCCAATAAAATTTGATAGAGTTATGGCCCTTAATTAGTCATTTTTCGTGAATTTTTAGCTCGTTAGCGCGATAACTTCAACAAACGTCCTCCGATTTGTTTAAAATTTGGAATAGACGTACTTGCCAAGAATATTTCGGACGAGTTCGAAAACCAGCCTGACCCCATAAAATTTGATACAGTTATGGCCCTTAATTTGTCATTTTTCGATTTTACCTATTAATTAGTCTACCGATACTGATGCACACCAATTGGCGGTAGCCACCGGCGGTAAGCCACCGAAAACGAGACACAGCATCTCTGATGCCACCTCTTGTTTTTATTTTGACCAATCTTGGGACCCACCACCCCTATTTTTATTTTTATTTTCAAGATATTTTTCCGGTGTATTTTCATTGACCAATCCCCCTTTTTCGAAGATCTATGACCAATATCTTCGCGATAACTTAACCCTTAAATGGATCACATATCTTTTCGTTGCTGAATCCAATGCTTTGTTACACAGTCGGAGAGATGCTCAACGAAGTGTTTTTTTTATTTTTGGAATGGATGTTGTTGGTTTTTTTTTGTGTTTTATGTGTTACTTTTATCAACTTGTTTGATATTTTAAATGCCCACTTTTCTTTTCCTACTGATCCTGACTGCAAACCTGCAGTTATTAACATTGAAATTCCATGCAGTGCCAGTGGCAGGCAACATGTTTTAGTTTCCAGTTTTCATTTCGATTAGCATAATGTGATATTATGTACCTAGTTTAATTTTTTTTTCATTTTTGTTGTTGTTTTTGCAATAACTTTTTTGATGATTCGCAGCAGTGCCAAATTGTTTTCGGGTCACAATCTGGAACAGTGATGAATTCTATGCATCCAGCAGAGGGGTTCAGAATGGGTTCTGATATGATAACCTACTTGTATATAACCCCATATACTACTATATACTTTAGTAGGCAATATTTATTGCCATTTCTGGGTCAAATCTCATATATATTTTGAAGACCTCTGTCTGTCTGTCTGTCTGTCTGTCTGTCTGTTTGTTTGTCTGTCTGTCATTAATACAAATCTACGATTCTCGACCGATCGGGACGAAACTTGGTACGTGTGTGTAGTTTGACCAGGCGGTCGTCGTTGTCGTATTGGCGAGACCGTGCGGCGCCCGCTTCGCGCATGCGCAGACCAGATCTCGGAAACGGGTGGAGCTATCGACTTGAAATTTGGTTTTTGAATAGCCCGGACAACGTCGGGCTCATCGGCTAGTCTCATATATTTCGAAGACCTCTGTCTGTCTGTCTGTCTGTTTGTTTGTTTGTCTGTCTGTCTGTCATTAATACAAATCTACGATTCTCGACCGATCGGGACGAAACTTGGTACTTGTGTGTAGTTTGACCAGACTAGATCTCTGAAACGGGTGGAGCTATCGACTTGAAATTTGCTATGTGAATGTATCTTGCCCCGGATACGAATTTTATCGGGTCGCCGAGCCCGTGCGACGCCAGCTTCGCGCATGCGCAGACGAGATATCGGAAACGGGTGGAGCTATCGACTTGAAATTTGCTATGTGAATATGTCTTGCCCCGGATACGAATTTTATCGGGTCGCCGAGCCCGTGCGACGCCAGCTTCGCACATGCGCAGACCAGATCTCGGAAACGGGAGGAGCTATCGACTTGAAATTTGGTATGTGACCAGATCTCGGAAACTGGTGGAGCTATCGACTTGAAATTTGGTTTTTGAATAGCCCGGACAACGTCGGGCTCATCGGCTAGTCTACTATATATTTTGGGACTTCTGTTTGTCTGTTTGTTTGTCTGTTAGCTATGGCCGGGAAAACTGCCAGACGGATTGAGCCCAAACTTCCCATCTAAGGGTAAAATCCCAGATGGAGTGTCATCTCACCGCTTCTGAGAACATCAGAGCACTCATTCTCAAATCCCCCGCCACCGCAATGGAAATTCATAGGTTAATCGCGTGATAGTTAAAGAGCGTTCGTATCCGCAGTGTCGTTGATAAAGAGCGTGTATGTGTACAGACATGAGCGTGTTGTGTGATTCTTATGTCTGTTCGTGCTTAGGGGTTCCTGGGAATGGGGGAGGTTTTCATCGGGTCAGTTTTTCCGCCCGAGGTGACCTTCGCCTTGAAACGGGTACCAACAAATGATCTAATATATATTTTGGGAAAACTGATGGACGGATTTCGACGAAATTTGATACCTACGGGTGATTTTGTCCGGGGAGTGTTTTGGACGGGTCAAATAGTGACTCAGACCTGACCTTGACCTTCACAATTGTCAATTCAAGGTCAAAGCCCGGACGACGTCGGGTCACCTGCTAGTTATATATATTTTGAAAAAAGGCATTGAGCAAAAAACAATTCAGACTGGAATAAAACTTATTATTTTAGCTGATGGTAACTCACCCACCCCGGCTACGTGTCTTGTTGTCAATTTCTCAACCAGGCCTAAATAACAAGTTATTTGCACCCCGCTTCTAGAAAAAATATATTGATGTCAAATTAAGCTGGTGTTTCTCTCCCAAATAAGAATATGGATGTTGTTTTTTATGTCTCGTGGTCAGTTTGTTTGTAATCCAAGATGGCGCTCAAGATGTTAGTTATTCGACCAATTTTCACGAAACAACTTCGATAAAAGTGTTGATCATATAGGATGGACCTGAACCCAATATTGCCACCAAATATGCAACAATATTGATTTTTTTGGGGTTGAAAATATTGGTTTTAAAAGAAATCAACGTACTACTAAGTTTCTGCTTGAAAGAGGGATTATAAAGAAGGAAAATTATCGGAGGTTATTCTGCCATGTCTTCCATGTTTGTTTGTTGGAATTTCATGGGTAGAAAAGGTAGCCACCAACGGTATTAGTCATTTCTGCCCGAATTTCGAAATTTACACAATCTTCTGTGTTATGCCAATTATGGATGATGGTTCTGGAATAAGCTGGACGTGGTTGTATGTATTATATTCAAATATAACACTTTAGAACCACTCCATTTTATTTTAGAACTATATATCTGGATCAATGACTGCATTACAAGGGTCACAATCCAAAACGGCCGCAATAAAATGCAACAAACTGTAATTTTCATTAATTTTCAATAAACGTCAGAAGTTATTTAGTGGATTTTTAACATGTATCAAAATAAAACATTCATAGTCTGTAGCTAGTTAAATTAAACTAGTGAGTGTTCAATTTAGTCATTTTCGCTCGACGAATCCACCAGTAGTAGCTCGCTATCACTATCATCGGCAGGACAGTTAACACAGTTTCAGGATCACCTTCACATTGACAAGCAATCGTACACTATAATGAGTATCTTGCACACTTGCATGATTTGGTACATCTCGACGCTATGCACTGTCAAGTTTTCAATTGCAACATATTCTTCGGTGCAGGATTTATAGTCGTCCAAAGTGGCTCAAGACACTCATCAAACATTAAGTGTCCGACCACTATCAATGGGAGACACTGCGTTTTGCTTCGCACAACGTGAACGCTTTCACAAACATACTTGGTAATTGCACCTATCAATATAAATGGAGTTTCAGACTATCGTTGCAGGTTGGAAGCCTTGAACATTTTAAAACGCAGATAGTTGATGTAATCAACTTCTGTTTTACTGTATATTCTGCAGACCAATGTCTCGCAACATTTCAAAACAGATTCCTCTATTTCCTAGGTACAGTAATGCTCCAAGTAATCGATTTCTTAACCAGAGCTTTCCGATGAATGGCAACAAGCCATATTTTCGACTAAATCCCGAAAAGTTACCCATAATTCTGCTGTGGTTAAGAAGTCGATTACTTAGAGCATTACTGTATTTCCGAGCTCCATCAACAGGTCGAAATGTGAATCCTTGTCATTTCGTATTATATCCAATGGTTTTTTTCTTTCCCTTCCCTTTAAAGCAGCTAGTACTGTCGCACCCCGTCAAAGCATGGACCAACAAAAGTTCCTTCATAGGTTTCTCTCCTATACATGGTGAAGTGGTATATATTGTGTTTTGTGGTTCGTCCCAGTTTTGAACCATATGTCAATGGAGATGGTAGGTTGGAAATATAGCCATAATATAAAAACATCAGTGTCCGGTGACCAAATTATCGCAGTTTGCGTATCGTGTTGTTCTTTATAGACACATCAATATGTAACAGAAGCCTAGTGTGCACCTCTTTCGTGGTCGGAATAGAGTTGAAGAATCTCCTTTTTCCCTTTGGGTTTTATTTGAATTGCATGCACGCTCGTGGTCTGTGAAACCACCTGCTAAAACCAGTGTCTGGCCGCTTTGTAAATAAGACTGGTATGTCTTTTCACAATGACTGAACAGGAAATTGTTGAAATTGTCCTTATTCTTCGGATTTGTGAAGAAGGATTGAGTATTTCAATTTAAAACTTGGTCGGCCCGATTGACGATGATTTATGGTGAATCCATTGCCCCACGCCGTTTCCGCTCACCGCGTTTATGTGTATATCACTGTCATGTGTATCTGAGACCACGTGTACAGTTGATCCTTCGTCAACACGTATTCATGACAAACATCTCTATCCCATTTATCAGGTTTTCACCTTTTTTCGACTGGAAATACGCTGCACGCATGTCATGTGATCTATGAAAAGAGCCGTTGTTGCTTTGTTAATTTTAAGTTCGACTAAATTCGTCTGTGTTAACAGTAACAGATGCCTCCGACTCAATATATTTTAGAGCATGAGCTTGTTGCTTTTAGTAAGAGATCCATCAGGATTTGCTACAGCCAGCGACAATGATGCAAGCTCATGTTGGAATAATGTTTGATGTCCACATCCACTTCTCTTGAAATTGTTTGTAATCTCTGCTCTTACATGAGCTGTCAGATACCATTTCATAGTTGTCATATGGGTGATTCTCGCTTATGGGGAACAATTGCAGTTCAACAAATGTCAAAAAATGAAACTGCGCTACGGCAATTGGCTATAACTGTATAACATTTTTTTGTTCTGTTGGATACAAATATTCACCAAAATAATTTTCAGCAACACCACTCAAAGGGATTCTAACATTTGGCTACTCCAGTAAAGTTGACACCGATACCGAAACTTGCGTCCCGATACCTACGTTACCAATTGGTTGATCTTCTGCTAATTGTTATTATGTTGAAGTTAACAAGAAATTCGACATGGGAAGTTAATTTATTTCAAAAGACATACAGCTGGTAAACATCGATTTATATTTCCATCTGATTATGTGAAAAATGAGTAGCCTGTATACCCAGCGAATCATATTGATAGAGTACGAAATCGTCTAAAAAACGACAAACATTTTCTGAATTTTATAACTAAAAGTAGTTCAATTGACTCCTGGTTGACAGAGAACCACCTCTGTCGCACGGTTATGACAAAATCTTATTCTGAGATAGTAAGTTCGAATAAATGTTACTAATGACCCTGGCGTATGGGCTGACATATTTTACCTCGTAATGGGACAATAATTTGGTAACGTAGGTATCGGTGCAACTGTCCATGTTCACAAGTGACATACAATGCATTGAAACATCGATTTAAGTTAAATGCTTATACATTTGCAATAAATTGTCAGATAGTGTTGACTTTCTATATGCAATGTAGTTAGTTTTCGTACCAAAGTACAATATATAGCCAACAATTCACATGTTGCATGCACCTGGACATGCATAGCAAGTATGGTATGAAAACGCGTGTAATGCATATATATGATTAACTGAACTTTTGGCGAGTCTTGCACTTTTCAACTTGAATGTGCGGAAATTCTTATTTTCAAAGTCATCGTTTCTAAAAACGATTCTGGAATCTGAATCACCGCGCTACTGCATTGAGAACGTCAACTGAGCGCGGAACAGTGATTCCAACCAAGAGACATATATGTATAGTCAATATATGCAGACTTTAATTCGAACAAACGTTTAATTCAACAATTAAAACACAAAGAGAAAAAACAGGTTAAGAAATCGCTGTCCAATAAACGGGCGTCAATTACTATTGAACCATGCGCAAGTACCCAACGTGATACCATGTTTTGTACTATATAGTGTACTAGAAGGTGACCCGACTTCGTCCGGGCTTTGACCTTGAATTGTCCATTTTCAAGGTCAAGGTCAAGTGGGGTCACGATTTGACCAGTCCAAAACACTGCCCGGACAAAAGTACCCGACAAACGTGCCCGTCGAAATCCATCCGGTTTTTCCCGATTTTACCTTGAATTTATTATTTTGAAGGTCAAGGTCAGGTCGGGGTCACGCCGTTCAAAACATTCAATTGCAAAAGTACCCCCATTTATCAAATTTCGTCGAAATCCCATCAAAATTGGCGATTTGACCTTGAATTGACCCGATGTCAAGGTCAAGGTCACGTCGCACGGGTAAATGAATATGCTTATGAGACTCTCCATACGAATGTACCCCCGCATACCAAGTTTCATTGAAATCCCGTAATATTTGGGCGTTTGACCTTGAAATTACCTGATTTCAAGGTCAAGGTCACGTCGCACGGACAAATTAATAGGCATATGCCCGTTCCCGGCCGAAAATGACCTTTTAACCCGATTTGATTTCCACTCAAGTATATAAACGCGCCTCATATACACACGCTCATTAATTATCAAGTTTCAACGTAAGGATAAATTACCATCGGTGCCCGAGATATCGCCAAGACGTCTGAAACAGTCAAATGCATCGGCCGGTTAAGCGTTAACATCTAACGTTATGAACTCTAACGACGTCATAGAAGTTACGCATTGTTTTTATCCTGATGGAAGATAGTACCAATTCTTCTTGATAATCGAGGCAGATAACTAAAACGGATACATACGCATTATATATCGTTGGAAAGAGGAAACACGAAAGATTCTCACAGTGTCATTATTATGACTGGCATTTTATTATTCGCGCTGTTTCGAATCGATTTGTAAGCACCGAACTCAAATGAAAGTCCCGTAACACAGCGTAAAAACAGATTTGACCGCGGCACGTGAAAAGTTGACCTCGGATCTGAAAATTGATAGGCACATGCCACCCCCCCCCCCCCCCCCCCCCCCCGGCCGAAAATACCCCCACATACCAAGTTTCATCGATATCGGCTCGGTCGTTTTCGAGTCCATCGCGATCACACACACACACACACAGACACACACACAGATCTTCCAAAATATATAATAGATATATACTATAGGCCAGGCAAATATGGACATAGGTGTCGCCTGGAGAGGGAATTTATGAGCCCTACATTTTTGGTTAGCATGAACACTTAACTTTCGGAATCCGTATGTTGGATTTGTCAGATAGGCGGACTTTTTTCTTACCGCGTGGTTTTCTTGAGGCACCCGATGAAAAAAATCGGTCAATTTTTAAATAAAGCCGACATTTTTTACAGAGCATTTTCACACATTTTGAGAAGAAATATTTGTCCAATTTTGATACCTGAGGGTGGGGGCGATAACCAGAGTAGGGTAAATCATGTAACCATTGAATCTCGGAATTGCAGTCATGACATCATGTGACGTCAAATAATATTTGGGTGAGACAAATATGACGATTCACGTACAGCGTTGTCTTTCGTTTCTTTTAAATCATAAAGTAAGACGGGTATGCCACAGTGTTTTATATCATGGGAAACTACTGCTAATTGGCTATATTTTGATATATAACTTACCGCTGCAGGGCGCATTATTTTTTATCAGAGGCAGAAAAATCAACCATCCCCCCTAAAGTTAAGATGCGTCATGATGTGGTATAAGGCACACAGAACTCACGGTTAAATGTCAATAGGCTTAATTAACACAACGGTCGTTGAAAGTCTGCTAAAGAATGTAATAATATATAAGTTTCTGTCTACAAACTCGAACATTAACGTAGAAACAATTGTGCTTTAATCATGAGCTTGTTGCTTTTAGTAAGAGATCCATCAGGATTTGCCACAGCCAGCGAAAATGATGCAAGCTCGTGTTGGAATAATGTTTGATGTCCACATCCACGTCTCTTGAAATTGTTTGTAATCTCTGCTCTTACATGAGCTGTCAGATACCATTTCATAGTTGTCATATATGCCTTCAACTGAATCCTATTATTCCACCATGTCTTGAGTTAGAATGTTTGACTGATGTGTGTTCAAGACCAAGATCTGACCAGAAATTGTTAAACGATGAACTTCCCCAAAATATCAAATATTTAAACAAAATAGACTCTCCCATAACATAAACATCCTCAGATACATTCTAATTCCATGATATATGATCAGACTCTGAATTGGTTAACAAAACGGAACCAAAACGGACTATTCTGACTTGACAGGTTATTTCAGATATAAAATCAGTTTTAAGGGAGGGTTAAGTTTTTAAAAATATCTCGGCTTTTTGTATATCAGTGGTTGTAATGTTGATATCAATGAATCAGATATATAATGCTGAACAATTTGATGCACCACCGAGAGCTTTGTACCAAAATATGAAAATTTTGTAGAAAATCTACTGGAAAACTTTTTTAAAAAAAGCACTGCAATTTATGCATTTTTTTGGCATTTTCGTGAATTTTTCACAAAAATTGTAGAGAATATCATTTATTGCACATCATTAATGTTAAGCAACCCAGATACAATAAATATTTGATATTCAAGTATATTTTATTCAACATTTGTCTTGTTTTATTGGTTTTCCTGATTATACTGAAATTTGCAGGTTAAAAACAATAAAAAGGTCAAAAAAATATATTTTCCACCTGCTCCGCCCTGGATACCTCAGTGTTTTGGAACCCCATAGGGCAAGGATAATTGGGGATAGTCAAAATTTCTACCCTTTCGTGTGATACTATCCTCATCTGGGGGCCGGTCTAATACATGTATAGAATTATGTAAATGAATTAATTCAGTTTTAAAGTTATCCATGACATTTAGTCGTAGGCCTACATTTACCGCTCGTTATAGCAGTAACTGTTGTTATCGAATTGCTCCTTGAACTGTTGAACCGATTCAGTGGAAACAATGTAATCTTATAAACTATTCCAGTTTGTTATCACTCTCTGGGAATAGAAATATTTTCGCACATCTTTGACAATTATGTTCTTTTGCTTGTGTCCTCGTGTTCCTTTGCGTATATAAATAACTGGCTTCAGATGCAATTCGGCTAAACTTTTAAAAGCACACATAATTATTCTGCTGACCGCGTTTAGTGATTGGTTCAGATTATAGGTCAACAATTTGTAACTTCCTGTTCGTGTGAACCATGCAATTGGCAGTTGACCAATCATCAAACAGGAGTGATTGTAACACATACGGGCTATGTAAATATATATGGAATATCCATATAGGTTGACGAGATACAAGGTTTATTTTCGCGAGTATGATTCAGCAGATGGGGACCAGTCTTTAGCAAGGTCCCCCAATTGCTGAATCATACGAGCGAAAATAAGCCTTGTATTGTGTCTCGTCAAACTGTATGGGTATTGTTTTTATCCATCGTCAAAGTTTAAAAGTCGTTAACGCTGGTTAACATCTATTGAATTTGTTTAAATGGGATAAGACATTAATGGGGAAATTCTTTAGCAAACATTTAAATCGATTGCATGATTTTTTTATTGTAGTTTTGAGTACACGTGCATGCCTTTATTGTGATAGTTGAACTAGCCGTTCTTGCTTTATTTTAGCACGTGCTAAAATAAAGCCATGGTTTATTTTGCAACCTTTATAATAGACGACAAAGGTGTTGATAAAAAGGTATATGCTTGTGCACTTTAGTTCTTTGTGACTTAGGACAAAGCATTGCTTTCATACATTTACATGAATACGTTCGCTTGACGGAGAGACAATTCACACATTTAAGATGGATATCCTTAGAATTAAATTCAACGCAAAAAATATTTGCTTTTGTGGCTTGAAGTATTAACCATTTACCCAACAGAACAGCCCTGTGCCAATGCATTCTCTTATATATGCGAGTCGACCATAGGTCGCCTCGCATATATAAGAGAATGCATTGGCTTAACACATATTAAAAATGATTAAATTGTCAAAGAATGTAGAAAAATATTATAAAAATTGTTAAAAAATGTAAGAAAAAATTATAAAATTGTTAAAGAATGTAAGAAAAAATGGTAAAAAGTGTTAAAAAATGAATTTTGTTTAGGCCAATGCATTCTCTTATATATGTGAGGCGACCTATGGTCGACTCGCATATATAAGAGAATGCATTGGCACAGGGCATAACTATAACCATCACAATGTGGTCAATGAACCTGTTCCAATGATATCCATATTTGCATGGTGTTATTGAGACAGACCGAAGATATTTTAGGCTGTTGAAGCTTTATTTGGGCGTTTTTGGCCGTTTTGTTGGGTAAAGGTTTAATATCGACACCGAGTTGTGATCATTGTACGATGTTCTTGTTGTGTGTATACGTGACGGTGTGAATGATCTGCTCTGGTTTCAATCCTGACTTAATTCAACCCCAATCGGTTTTTGTTAACAAAAGTACAAAGTTCTCGTCTAACCCATGCACTATTGTATGCGCTTCGGTCGATGAGGCTAAATAAGTTGTTATATGTCTGGTATTTTGTAGGAAAATTGGGGTCAATGCTATCGTATTGTATCTATTATAATTGCATATCTGCATACTCAGCATAAAGCTGCGTATAAGGATATACATTAACCCTTCCTTACCATATGTATATCTCCCCATCAGTTAGAAAAGTATACTTTGGAATTGAATATTATCCATATGCATAGGTACTCATACCATCAACGATACAAAAGAACTGATAATATATGGATTCCTATTCATTATGGGAAAATGTTCAGTCAGTAAGTTCAACAAACTACCTATGGCTAAACATTCCCTGAGGGAAATACTCGCCAATGGCCATTTAGTAAAGGCCGGTTAAAGCCATAATCAAGATTTGACAAGTAAACAAAACGAATGCCTCGCATTTATGAACTGTCATATATAAATATATACCCAATCTCAAACACAACCGCGTTCAATAAAGTTTGATGATACCGGACAGTATGCATTTAGACGCGATATTAGATTGCACTTTACAGATGGAGTCCCATTGTCTCTATAATATATGAGTAATACTATATACATAGTATAATAGATAATATCTACACAACTTCTATTAAACATCTGCGAGTACAATGACTTTGACTTTGATAAATCAGAATTGAGTGTTATTAGTATTACTATCAACGTTCGAGCAAAATAAGAAATGATTCATATGGTTCAGTATTAAAATGATGTGGAACACTCCTGTATGGTGATCAAATAGAAATGGAGACTAATCTTGATTAAAGTAGTTGTGTTTACAAATATTATATCCAAATTGACACACACACACACACCTTCATTCTTATACATTCATTAAATACAAAGATTCTCGATGGCGAATTCGCTTGCGTTAGTTTATCGCCGATGGTTGCGTCCCGAATCGAGTAGTAAATATTTACTTCAGCGTAGTTCAGACGATGTTTTTTATTGTACGATTTTTTTGGAGATGTTAGTAGAATGTTACATTCCTCCAGTTGACACAGTGTATGACCAGCTGCGCCACCAGCTATGATGTCCAATCCAAATCCGAGTATTGTGTGCCATATTACGAGGATTTGGCCTTTGTGTGTCCCTCAAAATCGAAATTCGAAGTAGGTGTACTAAATTGCTAAACTAATTATCAATCATTACTTTAATGTCCCGAATACAGCACACGTATACTGCTAAGTATATGTCAGATATGGACCACGGTGCCAATATGAGTAGAAATGAAGCCACCACTATCCAAAATAGTGGACAAAATTGCGACAAAAGTATAAAACTTGTGCAGTTTACGCTAAATGTCACCAGTTCGTGTCCATTTATACGAAAACTAACCCCAAATGAAATACTCGATTTCGACCGAGTCCCAAACCATATACATATGTAACGAGTGTTACCAACCAGCCAATGGGTGTCCAATCTATCCACCCAACAGGTGTATCAAATCATACGAGTGGCCTATGCCAAACAGCGGATGTCCCAATTGACAAACTACCAAACTAGTGTCTAGATATATATTCAACTGCTATCCCAAACCACAAAAGTGTGTCCCAGCCATCCAACTAGTGTAACAAACCATCAAATGGGTGTCCCAAAACCACATACCGAGTGCCCCCCCCCCCCCAAACCAACCAATGAGTGTCCCAAAATCAACCAAGGAATACTAAAGACACATAACGAATAATTAAAACCACCATGAATGTATAAAATCATCAGATTAGAGACTCAAACTGTATCAACCGAGTGTACCAAACTATCAAATGAGTTCCCTAAACCATACAACGAGTATCCCTTGGTTTGATAAACTCCTGTGGTGGTTTAGAAGTCTTGGTAGATTGTATGGGATACTCATTGGATTGTTTGGAGCGCTAACTATAGTGGTGGCTTCATTGGATAGTGGTGGCTTCATTTCTACTCAAATAGGCACCGTGGTCCATGTCTGACATATACTTAGCAGTATACATGTCTGTATTCGAGACATTAACGTAATGATTGATAATTAGTTTAGCAATTTAGTACACCTACTTCGAATTTCGATTTTGAGGGACACACAAAGGCCAAATCCTCGTAATATGGCACACAATACTCGGATTTGGATTGGACATCATAGTTGGTGGCGCAACTGGTCATTTAATGCAATAGGTTTATAGATATGTATAATATAGGTATAAATAGAAACTATCTGATTAAATTTAACGAAATTTCCCAATTTTACTACACCAGGATTTTGTCCGCCATTTTTTATTTTTACAATCGAATTTCACACGAACCAATACGTCATTGTAACAAATTAGTAAGTTGTATTGCATGTGTTCTGTCATATTGATGAGATCGAAATGAATGGGGTATATCCCCGGTCCCCGGAAATAGTGGTCATCTTGGTCCATCGCCATCTTTTCTGGTATGACATTATGCGATTGAGAACTGCCAATCATAGATTAGGTGTTGAAACTAGTAGATGGGGCAATGCAGGCAAACGTATAGCAATGCATGTACTAAACACCTAAAAAAAGAAAGCCCCCTCATATATTCGGTAATAATTTATGAAATATTGGACTTTACGCCAATGTTTAGTGGTATCTGATATACAACATGTGTGAGACACCGCCCTGTGAGTTATGTTTAGGCCGGCTGGTCATGAATTGAACGGAAGATGGGTGCTTTTCAAAAGTTGCAAAAACACTGACGCAGAGTGGACAGTCACCCCATTGTTCCATTTATCACACACGTTGTTATTGGCTGCATATGTGGTCTGAAAGTGACATTGTGCGTACACGATAACACGTGTGTCATCTTCGGGATACAATGTATATGATAGTGGTGATGACGATGGTTATGATGATGGCGATGATGATGATGATGATGACTGCATGATCGATCGACGTACTGATGACGACGATGATATTGACGACGATAGTTGAGGACGATAATGGTAGCGGTGATGACGATGCTGATGATGCTGACTGCATGATAGCTAATGATGATGAAGATGATGGAGATGATAATGACGATGATGCCGATGAGGGTGACACAAACACATACAGATGGCGGGTTCTGATGACGACGATGCTATTGCTGATGATAGTTGAGGATGATGATGATGACGGATGATGATGATGATGTGGACGATAAGCCTAATGACGACGGTGGTGATGACAACGAAGATGATGGTTATGATGATGATGATGATGATGACGGATGATGATGATGATGAAGATTAGCATAATACAGATGAAGATTATAGTGATGATGAGATGATGATGACGATGACTATGTTGTAAATTGTGTATATATGTTCACATTCATCTCTAATTGCATGTTAATTCATGATTGGTTATTAAATCATTCACATGTAAAAGCATATAGTTGCTTTTAGTATACGCTCAACAGTGAATTATAGAAAAAAACTCGTTTATATAAACATCGATATCACCCAGAAGGGGATATCTATTATACAGGCCTTCGATTATGAGGCGTGCGATCGCGCTCGCGCACCATAGCACGCCTGAAATTAAATCTTGGTGAGTAATTAATCACACTCCTCGGCGATATTAGGCGCACGATTGAAAAAGGGTTTATAATAACGATCAACCTTGTTTGCTGGAGAAGACTGACAGACATGCCGTATACGACGGAAGTAATTGTTTTAAGTTTTGCGCATGCGCTAGAACATTATTATAGTCAGGTGCGTTTAGCGATGTCGTCGCATTCGTGTGTAGGTCTGAGTAATTCTCGGCTAGATATTGTTACCAACATGACATATTTAAATTAATCCCACCGTGCACCCAACACCAATGCAACGTAATTTTGGTACCATGATTGTGTTGCGTTCTAAATGAAGCCGCCCCGATGGGCGGTGAAGATGAATAGAAATTGAAACTTGAGTTCGGGGCAATCAAACATTATTTTTAAAAATATCGATAGAGTTCACACAACAGGAAACTCTCACGTGGTTACATGGTCTCTGACCGCATTTCATAACAACTTACACCCAACGGAAGCATTACGACGCAATTCGAGAATGGAGTTTTAATTACTTCAATGTGGAGAATACATGTGTACAAGATGAATCACAATGGTGATAAAATTGATTTAATTTTGAGTCTTCGTTTGTCATTTTATACCCCCGAAATATCCACCAAAATCACACGCCTGGGTTTCAGGTTAGGCGAGTGACCAACCACACTCCTGCATTTTACAGAATCGAAGGCCTGTATTATATATTTTGGAAGATCTGTGTGTTTGTGTGTGTGTGTGTGTGTGTCTGTGTGTGTGATCGCGATGAACTCGAAAACGGCCGAGCCGATTTCGATGAAACTTGGTATGTGGGTACCTTCGGCCGGGGAGTGGCATAGGCCTATTAATTTGCCCGTGCGACGTGACCTTGACCTTGAAATCGGGTCATTTCAAGGTCAAACGCCCGAATATCACGGGATTTCGATGAAACTTGGTATGTGGGGGTACTTTCGTATGGGGAGTCTCATAAGCCTATTCATTTGCCCGTGCGACGTGACCTTGAAATCGGATCAATTCAAGGTCAAATCGCCAATTTGATACGTAGGGTTACTTTTGTCCACTGAGTGTATTGGACGGGTCGAGTCGTGACCCCGACCTGACCTTGACCTTCAAAGTGATCAATTCGAGGTCAAATCGGGTAAAACCGGATTGATTTCGACGGGTACTTTTGTCGGGTACTTTTGTCCGGGCAGTGTTTTGGACGGGTCAAATCGTGACCCCACCTGACCTTGACCTTCAAAATGGTCAATTCATGGTCAAAGCCCGGACGAAGTCGGGTCACCTTCTAGTCTATTATATATTTTGGAAGATCTGTCTGTCTGTGTGTCTGTGTGTTCGCGATGAACTCGAAAACGGCCGACCCGATTTCGATGAAACTTTGTATATGGGGGTATTTTCGGCCGGGAACGGGCATAGGCCTATTAATTTGCCCGTGCGACGTCACCTTGAAATCTGGTAATTTCAAGGTCAAACGCCCGAATATCACGGGATTTCGATGAAACTTGGTATGTGGGGTTACTTTCTTATGGCGAGTCTCATAAGCATATTCATTTGCCCGTGCGACGTGACCTTGACCTTGAAATCGGGTAACTTCAAGGTCAAATCACCAATTTTGATGGGATTTCGACGAAATTTGATACGTGGGGTTAGTTTTGTCCACTGATTGTTTTGGACGGGTCCAATCGTGACCCCGACCAGACCTTGACCTTCAAAATGATCAATTCAAGGTCAAATCGGGTAAAACCGGATGGATTTCGACGGGCACGTTTGTCGGGTACTTTTGTCCGGGCAGTGTTTTTAGACTGGTCAAATCGTGACCCCACTTGACCTTGACCTTCAAAATGGACAATTCAAGGACAATGCCCGGACGAAGTCGGCTCACCTTCTAGTCTAATATATATTTTGGGACTTCTGTCTGTGTGTTAGCTATGGCCGGGAAAACTGCCAGACGGATTTTGACGAAATTTGATACCTAGGGATAATTTTGTCCAGGGAGTGTTTTGGATGGGTCAAATCGTGACCCCGACTGACCTTGACCTTCAAAAAGGTCAATTCAAGGTCAAAACGGGACGGATTTTGACGAAATTTGATACCTATAGGTACTTTTGTCCGGGTCAAATCGTTACCCCCGACCTGACCTTGACCTTCTTCCGGTTTAATTTCTCATTCTAAGTTGGTATTGAAGGACAAAGTGAAAGAACCCATTGTGATATTATAATTTATATTCTATTCACTGATATTATTACAGTTATAATTAAAATCTATCTTATGTTGAAATTCGACATATTTATGGGGGGAAATATCAGCTGATGGATTAAAAAATGATGCATCGATTGAAGACTATTGTGAGATCATTTATCGTCGTAAATGGTGAATTTCTTTGGAAATGTGTATAATAAAAAGAATATCTAGTGTTGTTTTGAGTGGATACCGAAAAATATGTCATTGGTGACCGAGACAAATGTTTATTTTCGCTCGCTCATGACATATTTTTCGGTATCCATGTTAATAGTAAGTGAAAGTTTATTACAGCAGCACCAATCGGGTACATTGACTTATTCATTGTTGACATAATTTTGTACTAGTTCGCCGTCTTTACCGCTTGTGAACAGTGTGGTGTCATCGGCATACGATAAAATGTCCATTGTTGTAGAATTTGCCATATCATTCACGTATGTTAAAAAAATAATCGGCCATTAAAAATAAAAAATTGTCTTGCTAGGCAGTGGGTTTGGGGGATGTTTCACCCCCCCCCCCGCAAGCTTTTCAACAGTTATAAAACTTTCACTTGCTTTGCTTTATTGCTAGACATTATTTAACATATTACATGCAAAAACATATATACATATATACAAATGTGGATTAGGATGCCTACAATGGGAGACAGACACAGGCCATTGGACCGACAACTCTATATGCCACCATGTCGTTTGATGTGAACCAAACATGCATTGATACTATATGGCTATTGTTTTGCATAAAGGGCAACGTGAACAGTGCACACCCACATCGAGAAAGCAGGGGCTAGATAAGTATATCCCCTGTGTGAGACAATTAGGACGTGGTGAAAGTGATGCCCAAATACCCAGTCGCACGCAGATTAAGTCTTCATGCTGTATTCTCTCATGGCTAGCTTCAAATATATAGCCACATTTTTCAATACGGCTATATTCTCAACGTAGAGAAGTTTGTGAAATTTATATACGTTTGGGTATTTCCAGTAATATTCGGGTATATACTTTTGTCTAATTTCTGAGAAACATATGCAAGTTATCATCAGGTGATATTCGTCCCCTATTCCATTTTTACACAAGGTACATAATCTCTCTTCTTTGTTCGTTTTCTTCCATCGCCCACTCTCAATGGCAAGCCTATGATTCGATGTCCTAATCTTCATAACATATTCAGATAAGTGGCTTGGCAAATCTGTTAGGTATTTTCTCATTTTGGGGGACGGGGTTATAGCTCTATAGAGATGGCCCCTCGATGTGGATGCTACACTTGTGCCCCATTCTTGTATAAACTGATCTGTCAAAATTCGTTAAAGTAATTGTATTTTCGCTCTAGACAACTCTGTTTGTTCTTCCCACATATAATTGAGGCCAGTCCCGTTTATAGTTTTCTGTATGAACACCATCCATCTTAAATTTGTATCGAACATTGGGTCGCGCTCGTGGATAACTTTGGTCAGTTTGTATACATTTTTCGTGATTTCGGATCCTTCATTTGAGAGCAATTTTGACCAATAGGATATTGCTCTACATTTAACTTCGATCGACAATGGGTGTCGTCCGAGTTCACCATATACCATATAATTTGGTGTACATGATTTCATACCTAGTACCATTTTACAAAACTTAAGATGCACACTTTCAATGGATTTTATATCCTCGTGGCACCAAATTTCGCTACCATACAGAAGTATTGGCACAACCATTACATCAAACAAATATAACATCACATCGACTGGCAACTCCAGGTTTCTGACTTTGTTAAACAGCGTGTAAATCGCGCTTTCGTTGCCAATTTATAAGTTCTCTTGATCGATCTACAGAACCTACCATTATAGAAAAATTCTACACCCAGATACACGAATTCTTTAACAATCTTCAATTCGGAATCGTTAATCTTGAATATTGGTAATCTTTTTGGTTGTTTCTTACAGAAAATTACTACCTTCGTTTTATTAGTGTTTACTTGCAGACCCCATGCGTCAGTATAGTCCTGAAAAGCCGAAAGTGCCCTATGCATGCATGCTTCGTCGTCGGTCATGAGTACAGTGTCATCGGCATAAAGTAAACACAATAGACATATATAGCATTTCAAATTTTCATAGAACAGTTCATCAATAAGTTTGACGCATGACACAACATTTCCAACAATATTCAGTGTGAAATTTGTTTGGACTGAAATAGCCGTCAGTTGGAATTTCCAACTTGAAGGGTGACAGGTTGGAAATGTCCAACTATTAATGTTAGTGTACCAGTTGAAAGATTTCGGCCATTCGTGCAATGGGATGCAAATGGAGTTAGCCGAACTTCCAATTTTGCGTCTATTTCAACGGGGACACCCATTCTTACTAGTTTGGCAGTTAACGATGGTATATACATTACATCTCGGATGAGGTGCGATATATTATACGATAGGTATATACGTTACATCTCGGGTCCCCCTATATATGATGCTAGGCGAAACCGACGATGAAGTATGTCACTTGTTTTGGGGCTCGTCAGTTTTCATGATGAGTACTGGGAATTGTTTCTGATAAGTAACATTAGTAAAGGTCTGGTTTTTCATTTCTGAATGGATCGAAATGTTCTCTCATGTATGTTTATAAATGGGACGTCTCATTTCGCCCGAAGGGAGAGTATATCACTTGGGAAATTTGGATTCCACTGTGTAAAAAATATCGCATGTGCCTCTTGGTTTACCAATATGAGTAAATGTTAGCCCGAAATTACCATTGCTTTTCTTTGTTATCATATGAAATCGTTGTAAACCAGCTTCGAACCGGATAAAACCAGCCCAATATATCTTGGCCTGTGTCAATGGTACAACTGTATACCGAGAACAATTAGCAAAACGAAAATAAAGATGCATGCATCAGATCGTCCATGAATTATTTTACAAAGAATTACTTTTTAAATCTGATACAATGTTTGATGTATTAAATAACGTATTCTACTAAAGTATGCTGTCTATACTATACATGTTAGCTATACATCTCTCTCTTTTAAACGAGGTAATGTGCAGTTTTATACTTGTTCTTTGTAACCACGCAATGAGTATTTTAAATGAAGTTTATTACGTGAAATGAATTAAAAATTGATACGATATGTTGTACATGGACGGAAATTTTATAGTGGCCTATTTACGATGAGAAGAAGCAAATAGTTAATTAAAAGTAAAATAGTTAATATTATTACTGACCTTTAGTAAAGTAAATAGGTTTTTAAAAATGTTAATTAAAACAAACTCAATACTATGTGCGTGTGTTCGCGGTTGGTCACAAGTGGGGACGCGGTGACAGGGGGTTGGGGTGTAAGTACTTATATTGTATGGGACACTATTTGGTATAATTGAACATTTCATGTGCATGTTTTCACGTTTGGTCATCACATGTAGGGAGGCGGCGACGGGCGATTGGGGTGCACGTATGTACTGCTTCTCTGATATTGATTGTGACACTGCTGGGTCTGTTTGACAATTTAATTTGCATGTTCTCACGACTGGTTAGATGTAGGGACGCAGCGACATGGGATTGACGTGTACGCACTTATATTGAATGGGACCATGTATGTTTGAACATTTCATGTGCATGTTTTCACATGTCACAATATGTCCAGTGTAGAGACGTGGCGACATGGGGTTAGGGTGTGCGTACTTATATTGCATAGGACATTGTCTGATCTATTTGATTATTTCATGTGTACGTGGTCAGTGCCGATCACATCGTCACAGAGGGGTGGCACAGAGTTGGGTGTACGTATACTTATATTGCATTAAACACTGTCTGGTCGGTTTGAACATTTCATGTGTATGTTGTCATAGCTGGTCACATCGGCGTAGCTCGGGGGTTGGGTATACATACTTTATTGCATTTCATTATATAAGTAACATCTTCTATTTGATATATCTCAAATTGCATATGTATGTCACAGCGGCGTGGTACAAGGGGATGGGTTTACATACTTTTATTGCATTTGATTATATAGGCGATATCTTTTATTTCATGTGCATGTTTTCACGTCTGGTCATCGCATGTGTGGACACGGCGACAGGTAGTTGGGGAGCAGTATGAACTTTGTTCTAATATTGATTTTGACACTGTCGGATCTGTTTGACATTTTCATGTGCACGTTCTCACGACTGGTTACATGTAGGGACGCGGCGAAATGGGATGGGCGTGTACGAACTTATATTGCATGGGACCATGTCTGCTTGAACATTTCATGTGCATGTTTTCACATGTCACAATGTGTCCCATGTACAGACGTGGCGACATGGGGTTAGGGTGTGCGTACTTATATTGCATGGGACACTGTCTGGTCTATTTGATTATTTCGTGTGTATGTCATCAAGGCTGATCACATCGTCACAGAGGGGTGGCACAGGGGGTTGGGGTGTACGTGTACTTATATTGCATGCAACACTGTCCGGTCGGTTTGAATATTTCATGTGTATGTTCTCATAGCTGGTCACAGCGGCGTAGCTCGAGGGGTTGGGTATACACACTTTAATTGCATTTCATTATATAGGTAGTATCTTCTATTTGATATATCTCAAATTGCATATGTATATTTGTGGTGACAACTCGATAAGCTGACGTTTTTTTCTCAGCATCCGTCTTGTGTTTTACTCTTTGCATCATTCAAGTCTTTGGAATACGTTACAGAAGATGCAAATAATAATAATAATCGTAGATTTATGGACAGGCCGAGAGAGCGCCTATTTGTAAACTCATGCGCCGAGCCATGCCGGCTAGATTACATAATTATACATGAAATTCATGAATACATAAATAATCTGAGAGAAATATGCAAAACTAAAGTCAGACAATCCATGGTTCGTTGCTGCACCCAAATATGGGGAGGGGCATAGGCAACCAATTTAGTGATTGTAAGCTCGGAGGCTAATTATTATTTATTTATGTTTATATAACACACATGTCAACATTTACTTAGTATGTCTGCCATTGGTTTGGCGATATTGCGAATTATTTTCGGTCTTTTATTATTCAATAATTGGTCCAGTTTAAGTAGTGTTGGTCGATGACGATAGTACGGAGCGATTAATCTATTTCTTAAATTGTCAAACATCCTACATTCCAGAAGTGTGTGGAATTCGTATCCTATATTTTTATTACAAAATGAGCAATTTTTCACGCATTTTGATAAGCCAGTCCAATCTCCTGTTTTTATGGCCAAACAGTGGTTCCTAGTTCTAAAACGTAGTAGGGCATATGCGTCCCTTTCTTCGAGGAAAATCAAATACTTTTCAAGTCCATACGAATGCTTGATAGCTCTATAAAAAGTGTATTTCTCTGAGGAATTTAAAGTGGCCCACCAATCGGTTAAATATTTATCGTGTGTTTTGTTTTTAATGAGTGTAGTAAAGGGTTTCGTAGAAACGATCGCATGGCTGTCCCAGACTCCACTCATACCCAGCGCGTTCAGTAAATTATTTACATATTTTATCCATACCGAATTATGGTGTACACGACGATCATTAGTATTGAATTTACTACACAGTGACCAATAAAGCAAGTAACTTATTTTGTTTCGGTTTCCACTTATCAGTGTGGTCCAAAAAGCCAGAATTATCTGTAAAGTTTTGACAGTAATGGGGTACAACCCGAGTTCACCATATGTAATAGCTAATGGGGTACTAGGTTTAAGTTTCAAAATTCTTTGAAGCCATTTTTCAGTAAACCATGTTTCCCACCATGTAGGCCATTGAGATACCAACAGATAAGGATGTTCCAAGCGTGTGCGAGAAGTGAGGACCAAGGCACAGCTGAATGTCTGTGATTACTCTACCTGTGTTTTTGCAACTTTTGAGTAGTACCCCTCTTCCATTCAATTTTTGCTTACGCAGCCATACCTCATTTCACAGCACAATAATTAGCATACTTGATGTCTTTGGGACCACAAATCATTTGTGGAAAGTTCCATAAAAATCCATCCAATATCTCATAAAATATTACCGAATATATTAGGGGGGACTTTCGTTTTTTAGGTGTTTATAAGTAGACAGGTCGACGCGAATGATGAATATCACCTTGTATCCATTTGTAATTCATTGGAGGGGGCGAGGCAGAAATATTTACCACAATATTATTGGGAAGAACCATATAGATGGAAATTCTACAAGCTATCAGCTAACAGAAACCCCGAACATGATATTGGTGATGATCATGATGATTATGATGATGCGACGATGACGATGACTGTATGATAGTGGTGATAATGGTGATGACGATGGTGATGATGATGGCGATGATGATGATGATGATGATGATGATGACTGCATGATCGATCGACGTACTGATGACGACGATGATGTTGACGACGATAGTTGAGGACGATAATGGTAGCGGTGATGACGATGCTGATGATGATCACTGCATGATAGCTAGTGGTGATAATGATGATGAAGATGATAATGACGATGATGCCGATGAGGGTGACACAAACACATACAGATGGCGGGTTCTGATGACGACGATGCTATTGCTGATGCTAGTTGAGGATGATGATGATGACGGATGATGATGATGATGATGATGATGATGTGGACGATAAGCCTAATGACGACGGTGGTGATGACAACGAAGATGATGGTTATGATTATGATGATGATGACGGATGAAGGTGATGATGCAGATTAGCATAATACAGATGAAGATTATAGTGATGATGAGTTGATGATGACGATGACTATGTTGTAAATTGTGTATATATATTCACATTCATCTCTAATTGCATGTTAATTCATGATTGAGTTATTAAATCATTCACATGTAAAAGCATATAGTTGCTTTTATTATACGCTCAACAGTGAATTATAGGAAAAAAATCGTTTATATAAACATCGATATCACCCAGAAGGGGATATCTAATATATATTTGAGGAAAGTTTATGTGTGTGAGG
Source organism: Siphonodentalium dalli (assembly GCA_032622095.1). Lineage (NCBI taxonomy): Eukaryota > Metazoa > Mollusca > Scaphopoda > Gadilida > Siphonodentaliidae > Siphonodentalium > Siphonodentalium dalli. The sequence continues at coordinate 147,657,591 of CP136061.1, read as the reverse complement.
GTGTGTGTGTGTGTGTGTGTGTGTGGCCGCGATGGACTCTAAAACGGCTGGACCGATTTCGACGAAACTTGGTACGGGCACGTAATATCAACCGGGAACCAACATAGGCCCATCCATTTGTTCGTGCGGCGTGACCTTCACCTTCAAAACTCATATCTCCGGATCCACTGAGCCGCAGTGCTAAATTGCCTTACAATTAACGCTCTTTAGTAATCCCATATTCGTGTTGGTTAACATAACAACGCTCTTTATCTGTATATCGGGCTGGCGAAGGTTTTGTTGTTCGACTTCAGACATTCTTTTTGTTATTTCAGACTGTTGACTGTTTTATAGTTTGTGAATTCATACTGTTGACTGTTAGTTTACAATGAGCATTTATTTTCCACACCTCGCTTAGTGCGAAGTCCTGTACAGTTACGCTTCTCGGCCTTTTGGCTAAGATCAAAGTGTTGTATCTGTTCTTCTAAGATCAGCGCCTGATAGGGGACTTCGAGGTTGGTTTGAGGAGAATGGTGGACGGAAGAATCACCTTCTAAACATCATTGTCCACAGGCCGAAATTTTGGTTAAAGCCGTGTAACAGACGTTTGGTTTATTTACATTGAAATTGCTTAACTCTATTCTTTTGAAGCTTCATCCTTAATTTTCGCATATAAAGTTTTTTTCTCTGCTGATTTTGTAAATTCAGGTATCCGACATCAAGATTTTATCGGCTGGCCATCTGTCAGCCTTGAGCAATTTTTTTTATAGCGCACTAAAAAGTATACCCCCCCCCCCCCCCCCAGATTTCCCCAGACGTAAAACCAGTTACTTGGAATTTGTTGCAAATTCACATGACTAATCTAGTAAAACGTATATATTATAATGACGCTATTTTGGGCCAAAATTGAAAGTCACCATCCAAGATGGCCACGTCGGCCACAATAATCCACAAATGTCATACTACATGTCGGACACCAATACGCGACATTCCATCAATTCTGAGGAATACACGAAAGACCTTGGCGTAACAATTGACAATAAATTAAAATTCGACAACCACATTAACTGTGCCGTCAGCAAAGCCTATCAGATACTGGGAGTAATAAACCGAACATTCAGCCAGCTAGACTCGGGCATCTTGAAACGACTATATACTTCAATGGTGAGGCCGATATTAGAATACTGCGATAACGTATCGTCTCCACATCTTATCGGACAATCTCAAAAGCTTGAACGTGTCCAAAGAAGGGCAACGCGCCTTGTGTGTAATTACAGAAAGTATACGAATATGAAGACAGAATGGTATTTCTAAATCTACCATCCCTTAAATACAGAAGGCTAAGAAGTGATCTCATCGAAACCTACAAATATTTACGCCGTCAATATAATTCCATCCCGGATCAGTTCTTTCAGAAAGCGCAATATACATCGACCAGGGGACATTCATGGAAACTAAACATTTGTTCCAAAAATAAGGACATTCGTAAGTTTTTTTTTTTCGAGCAGAGTATGCGCAGAATGGAACTCGTTGCCAGAAATCGTTGTAGAAGCTCCTACACTTCTACACTTTAAAGAACAAATCGACGTACATTTGTATCACAGGAGATATGAAACAGATTTTTTAAAATTGACTCACATTAATTTATGCTCATATAATATATGTTGATGGGACTAAAAGTCCGAAAGGACTTGTTCCTAAATTGATGATTAATTGTATTGTATGCATATTTTATGCATTTGTATCAATTAAATATTATTATTATTAAAATAAAAAAATGGCCACCAAAATGGCCGCCGGAAGTTGAAAATATGACATTTATTCACAAATATCTTCTAGATCATTTCATGCTGTTTGGAACTGGTTGAGTAATATGACTTTAATTTGTATTTTGTATATTAACTGATCATTGGAGCAATTAAATATACAATTATTGGGGTCCTATCCGCTTGTGATCCCTCAAAAATTCGATTTTACAGAACGCGGTATAAAATTTCACCAAAAAATCACAACTGGGATTCTAGTCATATTTCAACAAGGAATGAACAGAAGGTTGCAATTAAGTGAGGCATACCATTACCTATGAATATTCCAACTCACTGGAACCAAAATTCTTACTTTGGCTCAAAACGAGCGTGTGTATATGAGGCCTTCAACCTCTATCTCGGGACGGGTAGTTTGATGCGCTCATCAATTTCGTCACACTTATTTATTTTATAAACAAACAAAATCCATGATTGTCTCCATTTAGCTGAGATGGCTTCCAGAATGGCCGAAATTTTGGTTAAAGCCGTGTAACAGACGTTTGGTGTATTTACATTGAAATTGCTTAACTCGATTCTTTTGAAGCGTGATACCTCTATCTCGGGACGGGTAGTTTGATGTGCTGATCAATTTCGTCACACCGGATGCCCGTGCGGCGTGACATTGACCTTTAAAATGACCTTGAACCTGTATATCGGTATCCGCTGGGCCGATTTCCACCATTTTCGGGGTGTTGGTGTAACAAAACAACACAACGGCTATACCCCGTCAGGACGGGTACCCAGCTAGTCTCCTATATATTTTGAGACTTCCTTATATGTGTATATATATATGTGTGTATGTGGGTACTTCATAGAATCGAAAACGTCTGCGCGGATCGAGCTCAAATTTCGTATATAAGTGTAAAAACCCACTGGGATCGTCCACGTCGCATTTTGGACAAGCTCAGAGCACCACTTCTCCCTTCCCTGTCACAAAAAATGGCACCGTGGGGGTTAACACGCCGACGCTCCTTATATCTTCCATATTGGGAGATGTAACCGGTTAATGCTCTTTATATTCATCGACGTATTGATCTAAGAGGCGTAATTCTACATTTTGTATTAGATTTCGCAATGTGATTCTTACGTCTGGGTCCCGGCGTGTGGGTCATTATACAGACATGAGCATGTTGTGTGATTCGTTCGTACTCAGTGCTTCCTAGGAACGCGGATCGGGTCAGTTTTTCCGCCCTTGATTTTCACCTTGAAACAATGAAACGGGTACCCACAAATTATATATATGCGTGTTGTGTGATTCTTACGTACTTAGGGCTTCCTAGGAACGCGGATCGGGTCAGTTTTTCCGCCCTAGGTGATTTTCACCTTGAAACGGGTACCCACAAATTATATATATGTGTGTATGTGTCCTTTATAGACTCGAACCGATTGCGCTCACACTTGCTACCTACGGGAAGTGTCATGGACGGGTTAAATTGTGACCCCGAGCTGACCTTGACCTTGAAAATGATCAATTCAAGGTCAAATCGGGTTAAATATTGAAAAACCAAAAATTAATTCAAAAATATAAAAAAAAATTTAATTAATTAAAAAAAATAAAAAAGTGTCATGTTTCTGACGAACGCCGCCAGTGGCGGGCTAACCTGCTAGTCTAATATATATTTTGGGACTTCTGTCTGTGTGTTAGCCGACCTGACCTTGACCTTCAAAAGGGTCAATTCAAGGTCAAATCGGGTAAAACGGACGGATTTCGACGAAATTTGATACATATAGGTACTTAAAAAAATAAAAATTGTCCGGGTCAAATCGTTACCCCGACATGACCTTGACCTTCCGGTTTAATTTCTCATTCTAAGTTGTTATTGAAGGACAAAGTGAAAGAACCCATTGTGATATTATAATTTATATTCTATTCACTGATATTATTACAGTTATAATTAAAATCTATCTTATGTTGAAATTCGACATATTTATGGGGGGAAATATCAGCTTATGGATTAAAAAATGATGCATCGATTGAAGACGATTGTGAGATCATTTATCGTCGTAAATGGTGAATTTCTTTGGAAATGTGTATAATAAAAAGAACATCTAGTGTTGTTTTGAGTGGATACCGAAAAATATGTCATTGGTGACCGAGACAAATGTTTATTTTCGCTCGCTCATGACATATTTTTCGGTATCCATATTAATAGTAAGTGAAAGTTTATTACAGCAGCACCAATCGGGTACATTGGCTAATTCATTGTTGATATAATTTTGTACTAGTTCGCCGTCTTTACCGGTTGTGAACAGTGTGGTGTCATCGGCATACGATAAAATGTACATTGTTGTAGAATTTACCATATCATTCACGTATGTTAAAAAAATAATCGGCCATTAAAAAAAAAAATGTCTTGCTAGGCAGTGGGTTTGGGGGATGTCCCCCCCCCCCCCGCAAGCTTTCCAGCAGTTATAAAACTTTCATGCATGACACAACATTTCCAACAATATTCAGTGTGAAATTTGTTCGACTGAAATAGCCGTCAGTTGGAATTTCCAATTTGAAGGGTGACAGGTTGGAAATGTCCAACTATTAATGTTAGTATACCAGTCGGCCATGCATGCAATGGGATGCAAATGGAGTTAGCCGAACTTCCAAATTTGCGTCTATTTCAACGGGGACGTGTGCCGTACACTCAGTCTTACTAGTTTGGCAGTTAACGATGGTATATACATTACATATCGGATGAGGTGCGAGATATTATACGATAGGTATATACGTTACATCTCGGGTCTCCCTATATATGATGCTAGGCGAAACCGACGATGAAGTATGTCACTTGTTTTGGGGCTCGTCAGTTTTCATGATGAGTACTGGGAATTGTTTCTGATAAGTAACATTAGTAAAGGTCTGGTTTTTCATTTCTGAATGGATCGAAATGTTCTCTCATGTATGTTTATAAATGGGGCGTCTCATTTTGCCCGAAGGGAGAGTATATCACTTGGGAAATTTGGATTCCACTGTGTCAAAAATATCGCATGTGCCTCTTGGTTTACCAATATGAGTAAATGTTAGCCCGAAATTACCATTGCTTTTCTTTGTTATCATATGAAATCGATGTAAACCAGCTTCGAACCGGATAAAACCAGCCCAATATATCTTGGCCTGTGTCAATGGTACAACTGTATACCGAGAACAATTAGCAAAACGAAAATAAAGATGCATGCATCAGATCGTCCATGAATTATTTTACAAAGATTTACTTTTTAAATCTGATACAATGTTTGATGTATTAAATAACGTATTCTACTAAAGTGTGCTGTCTATACTATACATGTTAGCTATACATCTCTCTCTCTCTTTTAAACGAGGTAATGTGCAGTTTTATACTTGTTTTGGTAACCACGTAATGAGTATTTTAAATGAAGTTTATTACATGAAATGAATTAAAAATTGATAAGATATTTTGTACATGGACGGAAATTTTATAGTGGCCTATTTACGATGAGAAGAAGCAAATAGTTAATTAAAAGTAAAATAGTTAATATTATTACTCACCTTTAGTAAAGTAAATAGGTTTTTTTTAAATGTTAATTAAAACAAACTCAATACTATGTGCGTGTGTTCGCGGTGGGTCACAAGTAGGGACGCAGTGACAGGGGTTGGGGTGTGAGTACTTATATTGTATGGGACACTATCGTATATAATTGAAAATTTCATGTGCATGTTTTCACGTTTGGTCATCACATGTAGGGAGGTGGCGATGGGCGATTGGGGTGCACGTATGTACTGCTTCTCTAATATTGATTGTGACACTGCCGGGTCTGTTTGACAATTTAATTTGCATGTTCTCACGACAGGTTAGATGTAGGGTCGCGGCGACATGGGATTGACATGTACGCACTGATATTGAATGGGACCATGTATGTTTGAACATTTCATGTGCATGTTTTCACATGTTACAATATGTCCCGTGTAGAGACGTGGCGACATGGGGTTAGGGTGTGCGTACTTATATTGCATAGGACATTGTCTGGTCTATTTGATCATTTCATGTGTACGTGATCAGTGCCGACCACATCGTCACAGAGGGGTGGCACAGGGTTGGGTGTACGTATACTTATATTGCATTAAACACTGTCTGGTCGGTTTGAACATTTCATGTGTATGTTCTCATAGCTGGTCACAGCGGTGTAGCTCGAGGTAGTTGGGGAGCAGTATGAACTTTTTTCTAATATTGATTTTGACACTGTCGGATCTGTTTGACATTTTCATGTGCACGTTCTCACGACTGGTTACATGTAGGGACGCGGCGAAATGGGATTGGCGTGTTCGCACTTATATTGCATGGGACCATGTCTGCTTGAACATTTCATGTGCATGTTTGTACATGTCACAATGTGTCCCATGTAGAGACGTGGCGACATGGGGTTAGGGTGTGCGAACTTATATTGCATGGGACACTGTCTGGTCTATTTGTTTATTTCGTGTGTATGTCATCAAGGCTGATCACATCGTCACATATGGTGGCACATGGGGTTGGGGTGTACGTATACTTATATTGCATGCAACACTGTCCGGTCGGTTTGAATATTCCATGTGTATGTTCTCATAGCTGGTCACAGCGGCGTAGCTCGAGGGGTTGGGTATACATACTTTTATTGCATTTCATTATATAGGTAGTATCTTCTATTTTATATATCTCAAATTGTATATGTATATTTGTGGTGACAACTCGATAGGCTGACGTTTCTTTTCTCAGCATCCGTCTTGGGTTTTACTCTTTGCATCATTCAAGTCTTTGGAATACGTTACAGGCCCCATCTGTCCGTCTGCATATTAGATGTCACGATTTAAATCTATAGGCAAACCATATAGCTAACATTTATGAGCATGTAATTGTCAAATTGTACATACACGATCAAGCTTCATATCTAGGGGTAATTTGGCCATGTAATCATCGTCTGCTTGGTCGTGAGTACACCAGCTATCTCGTTCTGATATATATGCGTATATATGAGTTTCTAATATTAACTTTATAACATTTCCCCAATGTATGTGACTATTGTTTTTGTATAATAATTCATGGGCGATCTGATGCATGCATCTTCTTTTCTTGTAATGAAGTGTTCTTCTGTTTCTATCTCTACACCAGTTTTTGAAAATTCTCTCACACACAGGTACTATATATTGTTTATGTCGGCCTCTCTCAATATCCTTAACCATGGCTAATTGCTAAAAAATTAGAGACTTATAATTAGTGAAAGCTAATTTAAACAAGGTTGAGATATGGTACACTCTGGTATTTTACTTTTACTTTCCTATAATTTAGCCACTTCTTTTTACTGATGGTTTGACGTTGTTGAATATATCTATTCTGAAACAGCAACTATGCATGGCCATTTTTAGCTCAACTTGACAAAATGGATTTGTGAGGTGATATTTCACTTGCTAGTTCACAAAATCATCACATTGAAACGCGTTTAAGTTGTATTTGTGAACTACAGGTGAATTTCTGTCAGTCACCCACAAGGAAAAATGGACTTCACATTTTGTCAATTTCAAATTGACGGTATCATCCAATCAAATCATTGCATTTCTGCATCCCACAGGTGTGTTCCCTACCTTTTATGCCATGCAACACTCTCTGGACCAATCATTGAACGTCGACATGTGGGGTGCACTATATTTGGTAACACCACTGCAGAATTATGTTTGTATAACTACAGTTTTGATGCTTATTGATTAATTTCACGATGTAGGATTATATATATATTCACACATATTTCCATATATACCAATCTATTCTGTATACCCAGTTCAGGATTAACTCTTAACAACTCAATTTATGAAACTCACTGAGAGATGCATGTATTGTATCAAACTATTATAATTATAGCCAGTGTTGTTGATCGGAATATTGTATCTACACAACAATCTATAGAATTAGCTCAGACAAGTTAGATGACCGCCCACAATGAGTCCGGGCGAGCAAATGATCTCTAGAACTCATTAACACAATTTACAAGAAAACCATAATCAGAAATGGTAACGCGCTCAAGACTCCGCCGTCTCCGACCACAATCCCCAGTGGGCTGCATAACGAAAAAATGTCTATAAAAGTTGAAATATAAAACTTACAAATTATCTTTTTCATTTCTTTTATTTGTAATTGCCGTAGCTTGTCACAAACCAAAAATCAACATTATTGACATAATAATGTAAAGGACAATAAACGAAATTGAAATTCCCACCTACACCTTTTACCGGACTCGGCCTCCGACTCGCAGTTCGACTTTTAATCATCCCAAAATTTCCCATTCTATAAATAAAACACCCATGTTAATGTCATGTGTTATGTGTAACGAGATTATTTGAGGAACAGTATCATTTAACTGTAATATATTCATGAAGTTATACCCCCCAAGTATATAATTTGGGCCGAACAAATATTGGTCGAATTTCAGTTTCCGCTCTGCTCGGTCGGGAAACTTTCGGAAAATGTGGCAAAATGTCCCATATCCATAAAAGCGAAATTAATAGAACAACACGCATGTTGCCTCTTTGGCAATCTAAATGTGTCTATTTCAAGCCATGCCATATTTATCGAAATATAAAGGATTCTGTCAGATTGAACCGATACTTAGTATATATGCCCTCTCATCTGGCTACTTATTTACTGAAATTGAGAACAGCTAATCACAGCCTACCGGTAGAGCAATGCAGATGGAATAAAAGTACATGTAAAAACACGAAATGCCCGTTATGTGGCGAAAATGTATGTGATGAATACCATTTTGTTATTTTGTGTACAGAACTTAACGATCTTCGAGAAACCAATATCCTGAAGTATTACTGGGAAAATCCTAACAGAAATAAATTCTAAAGATTGCTGTCACTGCTTAATATAAGTATATTGAAAAGAGTGAGCATTTTCTTAAAATTAGCGTTTATAAAGTTACCATGAAGCAAGTATTACATTATGTGATCACTCAGATCCAAGAGACACTACCCCCACCAGTGACAGCCCTGCCACTACTGCATTGATTGTTTATGCACTACAGAGAACACACTCTTATCACATGGAATATTTAAACGACAACACATGAGTGGGGTATGATCTCAGCTTTAATGTAACATTATAAGCTTGTCCTGCAGATAGCCCATACGCATGGAAAACCAATTAAGCAGAGCCTTCGCTCTGACGAGAAGCCGAAGCAGAGAACGCTGAAGAAATACTACTGTACAGCGCAGGCATGAGCATGGCCCGACGAGCTAAGGTACGATTCGGAGCCGGCGCCCAATAATTGCTATGAGGCGCCCTAAGCAATAAGCACACACGGCCAACAGGGAGAAGCCCAACGCAGTGCGACGCAGGAATGGCAGTAGAGACCACTGGACAGCCCAACTCCCTATGGCTAAGCACCGTGGTATGGGCGGGTAACACCACAGTTACCCCTGCGGGACGCATCAAAGCTGGATCAATGGCACTGATGACACAGCACCTGAAATGGACAGCAAACAGCAGCAACGAGATGCAAACACGCAGGGCCCTAGGCCCAAAACAAAACAGGCATCACAGAACAATGAATATGGCGTGCCACTTCGGGACGCCGAACATAGCGGGGCATGGAGCTCCAAGGGGGAGGGGGGAGCGCGATGCGTATAATTCAAGAGTGACTTGTTTTTCCAGTTACCGGAAGGAGGCAGCATTCCGGGCGGATGTAAAATGCAGACTTTAAGTTCGGCCGATACGGAACGGATCGTACCGAAAAACCGGAATGTCTGCCGGATGACAGGATCAAAGAACCACATAAATCACCCCGAACCTTATCGGCCCTGGGTGCATTATGTGATCACTCAGATCCAAGAGACACTACCCCCACCAGTGACAGCCCTGCCACTACTGCATTGATTGTTTATGCACTACAGAGAAAACACTCTTATCACATGGAATATTTAAACGACAACACATGAGTGGGGTATGATCTCAGCTTTAATGTAACATTATAAGCTTGTCCTGCAGATAGCCCATACTCATGGAAAACCAATTAAGCAGAGCCTTCGCTCTGGCGAGAAGCCGAAGCAGAGAACGCTGAAGAAATACTGCTGTACAGCGCAGGCATGAGCATGGCCCGACGACCTAAGGAGCCGGCGCCCAAGAATTGCTATGAGGCACCCTAAGCAATAAGCACACACGACCAACAGGGAGAAGCCCAACGAGTGCGACGCAGGAATGGCAGTAGAGACCACTGGACAGCCCAATTCCCTATGACTAAGCACCGGCCTGGAATATTACACTCAGGCTACAGTTCGAGAGCACTCTCGAATAAGCATAAGATGACTGCGCAGTCATAAACATACTAAGCTACTATTGATAAGCCACCCATCAAAGTTACCAGACAGGTTATAACGCTATGGCGACACTACCACTACCACTATCTGCAGGACCGCCATAGAGTGCGCAGCACTCCCCCAAACCAGGAGCTCCATGCCCAATTACATCAATGAAACAGTTAAACCACCGGGAAAACCATAGTGTCAGATGCCAGGAAGGTCTCCAGTGCGCCCTGGAGACTATTCAGATAGATACCGTTGCCGACGGGGGAGAGATTGATCCCATCTGAACGAAACATGCCCTTATCAGAAGCGCAAATGTCCGGGTTCTTGATGCCACGACCCCCGTGATGTAATACGAAGCCCAACATGCGTTGGTTAAAGTCCCGGCGCTGGCGAGCACCAATACTCTGGCGATGGGCGTTGTGCATATATCGGCGCGGGAATACTTGTGCCCAAATAAGGGTGCAGGCAGGCAATGTTTCTTGCACATAGGAAAGTTCCCGCTTTACATTGGCACGCAAGTCACGGTACCTACCGGCTGTGATGTCGTTTGAGCCAAGCTGGATGATGATGTGGGTAGGATGCCGAGACTGCGGACAAGCGGCGAGTTCCCGGTCGAACGTGGCGTGGAAATCGCCCCAGTGCATCCCACGAGTGCCGATCCATCGAACAGAAGCGCCGCGGCTGGACAGCTGGAGATGTTGGCCAACAGGACCCCGCACAGCACGCTGGTGAGCCCAGTAGACGTGGGACGAACCCAATACCCAGATAATGGCTACTGAAACGAGACTAAGCAGATGTTGAGTGGATGTATCGACGACAAACATCAGACCGCCAACGACCCCGGTGTTGGATGGCATGGTAAGGGGTGCCCAGATCCGCCAGATAGGTAGCACCACCCGAACGAAATGAATGTGGCGTGATATATTGTCGAGAGCCGGATGTACGCAAAGTCTGACGGAGCACGGCCCGAAACTGGGCGACTGTGAGCGGGGTCTGAGCCTGGTGAGAAAGGAACAGTCCCGACCGGGAGCCGCGAAAGGCAAGAAATGTGGTGGCTGCGCGCAGCGGCAATATATGTGGATCAGTCGGCAGGCACGGAATGCGAGTATGAGCGGGAGGACCACATTGGTTCGATTTAGAATGCCGGAGCCAAACGTCAATGGCGGAGCCGCTCAACGAGACATCGCGAAGAAATATAGCATGTCCAAAGTCGACCTTGGACACAGCGGCCAGTTCCCCCACGCGGAACAGTCCAAAAAAGGCCATTGTAAAGGCAGACGTAAACAAAGCGACCTCATGGGGCGACGAACAGATGCGAGGAAGCACGCGGCGCAAGGTGCGCAGCAAAGGTATTGTCACTGGAGCAGGACGAGAGGATGAAGGCGTCGAGCGACGGACCCCGGTCAATAGTTGGCGAATGAGGTAAGTCGAGGTGGGATCGCGCATACCCCGGAGTCGATGCTGCCGACCGATGGCAGCCAGGTAGGTGGAAATTGTTGAAGCAGAATGCTGGGAGCGATGAAGCCCCGCGATAAACCCGACGATAGCGTGTTCCGGGAGCGGCCAGGAAACGGCCAAGCGATGCTGGTGAGCGAAACTGAGATAAGCCCGTATGGCGGTGCGATACGTGCGGTGAGTTTTTGGCGCCCGGGAGGAAGTCAAAAGCAGCGTTACATGTCGACGCAGGTCCACAGGCACCTGGGAAATGTTGTTGGCGTTCGGGCGGCGGACGGCGCCAGTCGACGGCAACGTTTCATCTGGAAACGAGAGAGGCTGTCAGCGAGAGCATTATCACGAGACGCGATCCAGGAAGCACGCAAGGAGATGTTGTGAGACAGGAGCAGCAGGACCAGCTGGCGCAACAGGGCCATGAGCGGCTTGCATTTGGAAGTTTGGTCGTTGATGGCGCGGACCACGGTCATGTTATCACAGTGTAAATGGAGGCGATGATTCCGGAGGCGACGCCCCCAGACGCTGATGGCCACTAAGACGGGGAACATCTCGAGGACACCCATATTGCGGGTCAGGCCCAAAGCATGCCAAGGAAGGGGCCACTTGCCAAAAGCCCAAATGCCGTTGAAATAAGCGCCAAAGCCGCCGGACTGACCACCACAAGCGTCCGTGTGGAAATTGATGTCGGTATCATTGAGCCAGGTCGCAGAAGGGAAAAGGTAGATCCCATTGAATGACGTGAAGAACTGTAACCACGTGGCCAGATCGGCACGCATGCCAGAATTAATCCGGATTTTGTGATGCGGCTTAGAAAATCCCTGCAGGGCATCAATCAGCCGACGACAAAATGGGCGGCCCGGACGAACCGCCTTGCACGCAAATTGTAATGAGCCAATGAACGACTGTAGTTCACGCGCCGAGATTTTACGGCAGAGCAAAGCCATAGAGATTTTGGACTGAATAGCTGTGAGCTTCTCAGCAGGGAGACGCACCGCGTTAGCCAACGTATGGAGTTCGAGACCAAGGTAGCAGAGCTTCGAGGTGGGCGAGACCGTTTTGTCATGAGCAATAGGTACGCCAAGATCAGAGCAAACGCGATGAAACATGTCAAGACTGTCTGAGGCCTGGGACGTGGCTGGCGGACCACAGAACAGGAAGTCATCGCAGTAGTGCAAGATGTGTGGGTTGCCGGACCGCTGCTTAACAACCCATTCCAAAAATGTCAAGAATTTTTCAAAATTTGCGCACGACACGCTGCAGCAGAAGGGTAAGCATTTGTCGAAATAATACATGTCGTCCTGTTTAAAACCAAGTTGATCGAAATCGCCCGGGTAGATGCGAAGATTACGACATGCAGCCTCTAAATCCCCGCGCGCGAGCAATGTCCCGGCCCCAAGGGACTTGATGGTGGCAACAGCAGCGTCAAAACTGGTATATGTGACAGTAGTGAATTCGCGCGGAATATGATCTTTGAGCGACTGGCCTGCCGGATATGAGAGGTGATGGATGAGACGGAATGAGTCAGGTTCATGTTTAGGCACCAGACCAAGCGGCGACACGCGGAGCGTTGGAATTGGACGTGCGCAGAAAGGACCAGCAATGCAACCAAGGCGAACTTCCTTAAGGAACTTTTCCCGGACGACCTCGGGACGGTCACGAGCAGACTTGAGGTTCGGAGCGTCAGTTGGCATACGCGGGCCAGTATAATGGAGTGGAAAACCATGAGTAAAACCGAACCGGAGTTCCCGCGCGACTTGGTGGCGAGGGTACTTCCCAAGCCACCAACACAAATAGTCAAGATTAACGGCGGAAGGGGCGAGCTGGTAGACGCTGCTGGCGACCGCCGCGGGCTGAGCGGCGAAAGTCTTGTCCATGGGCAGCGGTTGCGGCATGAGGCTATGAGCAGATGTTGCAGATGTGTCGAAAACGACAGTTTGGCCAGGAACAGCGGCCGGCGTTGAATTCAAAACAGACGGGACTGGGACGGCCCGGACGCGTGGGAAAATTGTCCGCACGCCCGGAGGTACGAACCTGAGGCGGAGTCGGCTGCGGAGGTTGCCGAACCTGGGGCGTCATGCCCAGCAGCCAAATGTTAGGGTCGATGGTCTCCCAAGGAGTAGCTGTATTCCCATCCCACTTCAACCGAAATTGGATATAGTACACCCGCCAGGCAGATTCCCCACATTTAGCAGCCGCCCAACGAATTGTGCGCAGGTAACGCAAAAGGGGCTGGGCCGACGATTCAGGGTGAACGTCGAGGTACACCGAAACGAAAGTGAGAAAAGCATCAGTCCACGAGTCAACAGACGTTATTGGAGCAGCATGCCCGCTTGCCGCAACGCGGATTCGCCCGGAAGCAGAAACAACCAACTGATGGGGGTCAACTGTATGAATAGAGGTGGCGGGTTCCTGCAGCTGATCCAAATTGATAAAATCGCCCCGGAAAATTTTGTCGCGAATAGATCGGGAAACGTGAGAGCCAAAGCCGTCTGCCGCCGTAGGAATCGGCAAGGGAGCGTCCCAAGGGGAGACCAGCGAAGATGGAAAACTAAATAAGGGATTACCCGGATCAGTTCTGTCTTTTGCCGGAGCGTTCGGTCGGGAATCCACACGGGAATCCTCGCGGCGGCGGAGAGAAGTGGAGCTGTCGTCTGAACTGCTGCGTCGACGTGTCGACAAAGGAGACGCTGATGGTGACCTGGATTCATAGCGCGGAAACTTGGGGCGCGGAGAACCATCCTGTCGGCGACTAGCCTGGCGACGAGACTGACGACGAGGCTGACGAACCGGATCGCGGCCACGTGAATGGGAAACCCGGCCACGGGAGGCGCGGCGTCCCCGTCCAGAGCCACGAGCAGGCCTGCCACGCGAATGCTGTCCACGGCCGCGCACCCGTGAATCAGCCACAGATGACACACTGGCCGAAACCCGAGAAGAAGGCCTAACACGGTCACTGGAAGCAGGACCAGCACGAGACGAGCTGGCAGATGCATCCTGTCGACTGGTACGAGACGAACGGTTTTGGCCCGACCGCGAGATCCCGTACGAACCATATGAGAATTATTTGATTGCCACCGAACGACAAACAGGGAAACACGTGCGCGACCCACGAAAATAGGTAACGCCGACGGAACAGGACGCAGACAGAACGCACAAGGAACAAGATGATAGACGAATAAATGAAGGCTGGCGAAGAAACACGGTGACGGATGGAAACAGATAGGAATTGACGACACACACCCGAGCGCGATGCGTATAATTCCAGAGTGACTTGCTTTTCCAGTTACCGGAAGGAGGCAGCATTCCGGGCGGATGTAAAATGCGGACTTTAAGTTCGGCCGATACGGAACGGATCGTACAGAAAATCCGGAATGTCTGCCGGATGACAGGATCAAAGAACCACATAAATCACCCCGAACCTTATCGGCCCTGGGTGCATTATATTATATATAATGTAAATATTATATGAGTTTTACCATTTAAGAAAACATATTCCTAAATGTATTAGCATTATTTGTATTTATTATTAATATAATATGATGAACTCATTTACTGATGTACATGTATGTTATGTAGTGTTATGTATATATGTATATAAGTTGTATAGCATGTTGCAACTTAGATGTTGACTTTGCAAAAAAAAACAAAAAAAACATGTTGTATGGTATGTTGTGGCTGTGTTCACGCACGACTTCCGAATCAAACGACAATTTATCTAGTATAATCAGGTATAATGCGATCTTCTGATACGTAAATAATATAAGATATTATCGGTATGCTGCCGAGGACGATTATATCAAACATGCGCGAGTCAATCATACATGTACTACGTACTTTCACGTTGCATTATATATGGAATACTGTTAGAGCCAACTTTATATGTCTCGGAGCAAGGGACATCACGGTGGGAAATCACGAGGTTTCGAGTTGGTCAGTATCACGCATTCAAAATGGCCGAGGCGATCGCAAATGCGACCAGAAAACGAGGGAAAATGTAATAAACTAGGATAATGTTTTATTACATAGTATTTTGGCAGTTACGAGCTTATATGCTATACAATTTTTCAAAGTGTCCAAACGCTCAGTTGTTTGCTCTAACATTCTTACCAAAGTTGTCAGTCGAAGGATTCACATAGATGCGTGGACTGGTGTATTCTACGAATCTCCGACTGGCAACTTTGGTCAGAATGTTATAGAAAACTACTGAGTTTTGTATATTTCCGAACAAATAATGTATCAACTTGTTTTAAAAATAAACCAGCATATGTTCGTTACGTATAACAGTCTGCTATGTCATGTCATTTCCTCATATAATAGCGAGTTTGCTATTTCAAACCGGTACGTATATACGGGTACCGGTACACGTTTTCTAATCGCAAACTGTTTCACGGGTAGAATTCAGCATATCGACTGGTAATGTATGGTGAGCCAACTGCAAACACATTCATATATGCTATATATGTATAGAGAAAGTGTTATTCACATTCGCTTTATTGGCTGACATTTATACTTACCGTTATCGACAAATGGACTCTGGATAATCAGTTACATTCACCAGGGACGTGGCGGCAATGCATGGGAAGGGTTGGTGGTTTTTATTTCACTCATTGTGGTAACATTTTCAATTGGATTTCACTAATGATTTCATTTACCGATCGATTGGTGACTAAAATAATTGGAATATTCAGACTGACAAAATGGGTTATGATAGATCTAATATATACAATTAAATTTTCCAACCAATATTCGGTGTAAAGTGTATTGTATTTAGACCCAGGGTCCAATAAAGGTCTAGGCCTACATGCAGTTTCAGTCAAATGTAAGACCGAATTGCCTCTTATATTAGTCGAAGAATATTTAGTAATATTAACTTTTGGGTTGGACTGTTACAACACATCGAAGGATCGGGACACAAACGTGTGAACGTTTATTCCAAGAATTGGGATTTTTGTCTGGATCTAAACGCGGAGGTAGGTTGACAAGTTCAGCTTGGAAAAGACAAAGTTCAATAATATTATATTCATTATATGGTCTGAATAAAGAGTGTTTTCTACACTTCTATGTGAAACTCCGGAAATAAATGAAACTCGCTCAGACTGTGATAAGATGTTTCACAGAGTATAAGTTATATGTATCGGTACTTCGTGTCTTTGTCAACCTATAGTATCCCCATTGCAATATACATAATTTTTAAGGTTCAAGTGCGCCATATTCCGTACAAAAGTTAAAATCTATTAAATTGAGAAAGCAGGCACCACCCATACACGATAAAGTAACTAAAAGGTTATATGCAAAAAATGTAATATATGTATAAGTATAGGATTATGGCTGAAATAACTGTTCATTATTTCGGCGAATGGATCGATTGATGCAGCAGGCCAAAATCGTTCTATTCGCTGAAATAATTCACAGTCAGAGACTATTATCCAGCTTAAAATGTGGCCTGGTCCAATCAGTCACCTATGATCATAATGGATTAACCCAAAATTGGACCAGCACTCCTGAATCGTACCATGTCCAACCGTTCATTGGCGTGACTTCTTAACACAATGTCAACATAATGGACTGGCAGTGCCCCATTGCTTTTTCAAACCGTTAAATGAACACGACGTTTTTGCTCTTACATTGCCATTGTATTAAAATATATATCGCTTGTTACTTCGGATTTGGCGGAGAATTATAAATTGAATGATTGATTGGTGCACTTGGTATGCTTAGATTCGAGAAATTTTAGCAGTATGAAATTTTAATGCATGGAATTCGAAATTAGACACCCCATCGCGAGTGGAGAGGCTCTATTTGTATTTTCCTTCTGCTATATACTTCCAGTTGTCAGTCAGAGCGCCATTATACTTGAAAATCATTGTATATGAGATGTGTGGAGGTATGGACATGATGGTTCATTTTTTTCAAATGTGCTTGCTTCGGTGAACAAATTCTTATTTATTATCGAAATGGCCATGTATATATCGGTTGTAATGGCAAACTGAGATGTTCAACTCAGATCAAGCTAGAAAATAATTCCGGTTTTCGCCCATGTCGGGGTTATAGCACCCGTGCCGACCTCGATGCATGCATATATAATGTAATCATGCATGTACATGTAAGTCATGTAAAGTAAATCGTTCAAAGTGAAATAACCGTCCATTAAGTTCGATGTTGAGCGTTCGTTATTAAAATAATGGATCGTTGTTTGTAAAATAATGTACGATTCATTATCCTACACGTATTAACAGGACGCGGCGAACAAAGAAGATCCGCCATGGTCATGTTTTAATTCCACAATATACTAATGTCTATATATGTAAGGGTTGAGACTGCACAATACATAGTCACTCTCTTAACCATAATCTGTCATTATTGGCGAGAACGCAGTTGTTTGTGAAACGATTGGCTTTCCGTAGTTAGCTCAGTGCAAGAAGCCACATCGAGAGTTTGAACTTAACATGTGACTTAAATGATAACTTTATTCATGAGATTTGAGAATGCTATCTTGCAGTAAATAGGTTGATACATAGTTGACTGGTATTTCGCAGAATTAATGTACTTATGGGTGATAAAAACTTAGTGAAAAATTACCGGTCAATGGGACACATCTACCCGTTCCAAATCCCTAGTATTCCCAATTCTACCATAATGATAACAAACTACTAAAGCAATCAGCCAGGCCATCGTCGGTCAGCGTTTATTGTTCCGAAGACATGTACATATACATGAATTCATTATACACCCTACTCTACCAATGCTGTGCAGCGGTCCAGGAACAACCACCCATAAAAACCCTTTTAGGGAAAACCATGATGGAAACCTGTTATCCGAACACTCTGCATGGACACAGCTAGTGTCGGAAATACACTCTCAATGAAATTTTACACAGAAAAATTTCTTACTCTACACGTTCCATATTTATATAGGAACACCTGAATATCATAAGATAAGAACTTTAAACTATTTTGTATAACAGTGACATGTCTGTCTATCTTAAAATGAGATCAATGAAATTTCTCAAACAAAATCAAATATTTTCAAAGTTTGAAAACAAAATTTTTCAAACTCACTATCTCCAAATTGAGCAATATCGCACACTTTAATTAAGTTAATTAAATAAAAATTTGTGTGCTGAACCAACAAAGTTAGGACTAGAAGTGACTACACTCCACTGATTTCCCGCCGAAATCAATTCTCCAATAACAACTTTTCATTGGCTGCTGGCTTAATGAAAACTCCGCCTACTCATAACATACATTATTCATCGAGCTGTGAATACAATACTTTCCCGCTAATACAAGAAAACGCGGGAAAGTTATCAGTATTCCCAATTCTACCATAATGATAACAAACTACTAAAGCAATCAGCCAGGCCATCTAGAGCATTACAAAAAACTGGCCGCCGATGCACATTAAATATCAATTGCCCTTCATGTAAATTAGTTTTGTAATTTAACCTGAATATTAAAAATATTATTGTGACTGTCACACTATACATATAGTTTCTCAACATGTCAATATAACATATGCAACATGTATAAACTCAATTTCAATATAAACAAAGTAATTAGACACATTTACTCAAAGGCCAAGCTTGCTTGAAACTTGCAAACGATATGTCAGGTCGTCTTGCACATATCTGTCTTTGCTACTATCGGAAGCCCATCTTCCATGACGTTTCAAACAACGCTCTTTTACATTAGAATTAGCCGCTAATGTAGCACCACCAGCCCTCAGGCTATGCAAGCCTAAATCTAGGCCATTGCTCACTAGCTTGAGCTTACTGATCAATCGATCTTTAACAGTTGTATAACTCAACTTTTTATCATTATATCTAAATTTAATCAAGCCACCACTCCTGAAGCCGGCCTTGAACAAGAATTCTTCGCCGTCAACGGATTCAACAAATTTGAAATATTTGATATACATGTTATAAGGGCAAGCTATACTGCTTCCCTTCACAATTAGTACTTCATTTCCTTGTCTGTACTTATCTGTCTTACTTTTTCTAATTATCAACTTCAAATGATCTTCAAGAACTTGCACATCATTCTTTCTGAGTGATGATAATTCATCGTAACGCAAAAAGCCAGAAAATCCAAACAAGAGCATAGTTAAATCACGAATGTCAAAAAAATCTTCAGAACTTTTGAACATTTCGCACAAATCAATTAGCATTTATTTTGTTACCGGATCTTTACGATTTGTCGGCTTAGAGAAATTTCTCTTAGCCGACTCTTGCAAACAATTTACGTAACCGTTGTCTGTAGGGTCAACCAAATCATTTAACTTGTGAGCCCACTTGATTGAATACTTTGCGGAGTTAATGACATGATTAGAAACATGGTTATCCAACAAATAAGTCAAATATAGAGCCACACATATTGGTTTAGCTGGCAACACGTCATATCCCTTTTGTTTAGCAAACCTTTCCCATCTCTTGAAACCTGCCAAATATGTCTTTGAGGTTGAATCGCTCTTAGCACCAGCTATATACATGCTTAAACTGTCTATCAGTCCCTTTTCTCGATCACAGAAAGTCCTGCTTCCACAACTTTATTTTGAATGTTATCCTTCAACCTCAGACCTGAAAAAATTATTATGTCATTACAAAACGTATGTATCATTCAAAATTTATTTTTAGAGCAATCATTTGAAATGGCGTTTTCTGCAAGCCGAAAACCCCGTTATTTCCTCTGCCCTTGATAATACTATGATCTGGCAAAGTATAATATCCGTATACGAAATTACTACATTTTCCCTCAGCCTTGAATAGCAAAGGCCAGAATGGAGCCGATCGCCATCTCGGAATTATCAACGTTCCCTTGGCATTATCACGTCTCATTTTCTGCAAAACTTTACAGACTAATTTCGGAGGAGGAAACAACCAATTATTCTCAGCGTCCCAATGCTGCCGAAATGCATCTACTGCTTCGGTTCCTTTACACCAAAAACGCGAATTAAACCTCGCACATTTCGCATTGTAATCAAATGCGAACCTATCAATAGTATGGGGACCCCACATGCTATCGATTTCGTTGAACAAACTTATTTGAATGCCCCAATCATCAGCATCTTTGTTTCTGCTGAGCTCATCTGCGATTTTATTTTGGCTCCGTGGTATCCATTTAGGAAATATTTTAAAATCATGATCTTGACAAACATCCCTAACGGATAAAGATATTTTATGTAAATCTTTTAATTTGCTACCGGCATTCAAAATTCTACAAACATTTTGATTATCTGTTGACCACTCAATAGATTTACCAGCCACGTTTGCGCTTTCCGTAAAATCTTTTACGATTCTGTGAACCGCTTCTAATTCTCGCCAAGTAGAACTAAGCGAGCTTTCATCTGCTGCCCAAGTACCGCAACAAACGCGCTCCACGCATTCTGCGCTATCCGCAGTTCGCCTCTCACATACGCTACTGGATTCACGAAATTCAGTGTTTTTGCCACTATATACGTAACCAGATTCAAAAAATCGGGTTTTAATACTATCGCGCTTATTAACGCTACCAGATTCACAAAATCCGGTTTTCACTTCGTGGCGCATATTAACGCAACCAGATTCACAAAGTCCGGTTTTCGTACCTTCGCGCTTATTAACGCCACCAGATTCACAAAATCCGGTTTTCAAATTATCGCGCATGTCAGCGCAACCAGATTCACAAAATCCGGTTTCCTGATCATCGCGTTTATTAACGCTACCAGATTCACAAAATCCGGTTTTCACATTATCGCTCATGTCAGCACAACCAGATTCACAAAATCCGGTTTTCTTACCGTCGCGTTTATTAACGCTACCAGATTCACAAAATCCGGTTGTCATATTATCGCGCATGTCAACGCTATCAAACGCACAAAATCCCGTTTCTCCGAAACGTTTGCGTGCTTTTTGTTTAAAAACCAAATCAGATTCCCGAAATCCGGATTTATCGTAACCGACGGAACTTTGCTCTTTTATAACTATACTGCGGTCGTTATCTTTTATCAAACCGCCGTAACCCTCACCCGAGGCATCGCTCCAAGCGACCAAATCAGGAGCAACGTCAGTATATTCCATATCAACACCCGTTGCATTCATACACTTAAAATTTGAATTCCAAAAGTTAAGTTCCTCAAGAACTTGAGCGTTCAACATCACTTTCGAATTCCAACTGGCTCTGCCATTGAGACAATCAAATATATATCTCGTATTCAGTCGGGCATCGTTTCCGAAAACAATCATAAACGATATGATTTGACCCGCCAAACCGGCTAACGTACGCGCTCGTACCAAACTATTTCCTTTTCTCACAAGATCAAGCAAGAGATCAATGGAACGTTGTAATCTACACACCCGTTCCTCAGAGACTGTTATTTTACCTTCTACAGTATTCCAAATTAATCCCAACCACGTTACGTTCTGTTTCGGTTCCCAATTACACTTTTCATCGGATAAAATAAATCCGAACCTGTACAAATCTTCTTTGATTTGCACTGCGTCCCTTGACGTTGAAAAATAATCAGAGTTTCCCCCGATTCCGTCATCTAAGAACATGACAATTTTCATTCCTTGACTTCTCCAATGTTTTACCACTTCCCTCATTACTTTTGAAAAAATAAATCCACTCGTAGATAACCCAAATGGTAAAACTTTAAAGACATAATATTTAATTATGCCATCAGAATATAACCAAGCAAAACCCAAATATTCACAATAATCTGAATTTATCAAAATGTGATGATATGCTGATCCTAAATCAAATGTAAACAGATAACTCCCTTTCTCAAATAAATGTAAATTTGGGTTAACATGTCTACAATCTAAAACCAACCTAGGTTTTCCGGACCTATTATAAGCCACCGTTAGAGGATTAACCACTTTCGGAATATTTAGCACTTGCTGTATCCGACCCGATTTAAGCAAAGTGTATATTTCTTTTTCAACGAAAATTTTGCTATCCAATGCTGATTTATTATTCTTTAACACCGCCACATCAGGCATCGTGCTAAATGGTAATCTATAACCATTCTGGATAACATCAATAACATGAGTGTTAACATCGCTTAAATTTCTCCATTCCCCAATGTTCTCACGCAAACTACCGACCGGAGAATGCTCAATCGCTTTAAACGACAACCCGACAGCGTTGTCTGTTTGTACTGTCATTTTCGGTAACTGACTCTCTGCCTGTTCACTCAAGCGATTATTTGTAAACAATAGTTCGCTCAACTGCGATTCCGCTCGCTCGCTCTGATCACTGAAACGACTGCATGTAAACACATCGCTGTACTGCGATATTGCTTTGTTATATTCGGGCCGAATCAGTTGTATGCATTCACCACCCTGCGTTAACATTTGAGTGTGATTCAAATCATTACTATTGTTATTGCGACATTCGCTTTGTTGTGATTTCTCGACAACATTGACCCCCTCACCGCCGAAACTGGTACTAATGTAAACATTATCAATACTCATCTTATTTCGGTCGTTCTTGGGGGCCGTGTAGTCTCTAATCCAATGCCCATATAAATGACAGTTCCAGCACTGTCCCGGCTTGATGCCTCGGTCGGACTTTGGAGCTGAATGTTGTGAACTGGATTTCCCTCGGACTGCAGACTCAGCAATTGAATAAGGACGCTGTCGTGTAGCTTTCTTTTTGTTTTTAGCTGACTTGGCTTTCCGCGCTGCAGCATTGACTGCCTTGCCGAGTTTCTTTTCGTCTTCAGAGTCGTCCGCTAAAGGATTAGAAAGATACTCATGTACTACAGACCAACCATTTTCATTTGAATCTGCTATCTTAATGCATTTTTGTCTAAAATTTAACAAATCCATACCATCTTGCACCTTTTGCCTTGCACAATCAAAATCTGCTTGTTCCACTTTATCTTTACTGAGTGAAGCACTGGCCGCATTCAAATTTGACAATACTTTGGCATTAGACTTGAACTGGTCTTCATGACTTTTCTTTTTTAAAAGTATATTTAGACTCATTTAAGGTGTCTATCTGTCGCATTTGCTGCTGAGATAAGTCGACTTGTGTACTACTTATCTTCGTGTGAAGTCCTCCCAACTCAACCGCCAATAGCTGTTTTAGCTCCGTTAACATTCCATTCTGCGATCGCTGGACTGCCGCATCTACTGCCTTTTGTATCGACTCCGGAATCAGTGTAGCTGCATCATGCTGGTGTTGTTCCATGACGAAAAGTTCCCCAAGTACAACGATTGTTTTGACGATAAATAAAAATTTGTGTGCTGAACCAACAAAGTTAGGACTAGAAGTGACTACACTCCACTGATTTCCCGCCGAAATCAATTCTCCAATAACAACTTTTCATTGGCTGCTGGCTTAATGAAAACTCCGCCTACTCATAACATATATTATTCATCGAGCTGTGAATACAATACTTTCCCGCTAATACAAGAAAACGCGGGAAAGTTATCATTATATCGCTGTATGTGCTACATTGAAAGTACGCAAGTGACCGTGACGAAGTTCACCGATTCACCCGTACCCGTTCCCGTCGGATGGGTATCGCAAACTCGCTATTATGTTTTGTGCGTTTGCACATTTTGACTGCGTGTTTTTCACCAACCTCGAAACCACGTGATTCCCAACCGTAGGCATAATAGGTAATATATAATGATTCACTTATCCCCTCCGTTTCGGGAATTTTATTTTATAATTTTATAATTATACGGCTTGAATGGCATATACTATACATGGGCTTTTATAGGGAGGTCACGGCAACGAACTCACCTATACATAGGTATATTTGAAGGATTAATTATGGCGTTACGTCATCTGCGTGAATGCACACTGAAATAACGCGCACATTTATCTGATGACAATTTAATGGGTGATTCTTTCATATAACTGTAGTTTAGATAACGAGATATCTCAGCTATTTATTTTGCAATAAATAACTGACAAGCTTGATTCGGGTATAAAGAGAAGCAGTAAACCATGCAGTGTTGTGTTTTCTTTGAACACCTCCCGTTGTGTATGCAGGACCTTTGTCAAAAAACAATTATGACACTAAACTTCACTTATACTAAGATAATTCATCGCTAATGGATCCTAAAGTGCGTCAAATTATCATTAATCACACAGTTCGTCGTGGTTTTCACGTTTTTGATTACCACTCTGCCAAATTACCCAGTATGATTAAATCATACACTGCAAAAAAAATATGTGGAACAAAATAAGCCTTATTAGCTCAACTTTACTTTGTAAAGTTTGAGCATTTGCCATGGCTTGGTATCCGTCGTCTGTATGTGTGTGTGGGGGGGTGTGTGTGTGAGGGTGTGTGAGGGGTGTGTGTGGGGGTGTGTGTGTGAGGGTGTGTGTGTGTGTGGGGTGTGTGTGGGTGTGTGTGTGCTTGTGCGCACAGTGCGTGTGTGAGGCGTCAACAATATAGGCTACAGGTCGAACCTTTGGTCGGATCATTACGAAATTTGTCATAGCTGTTTAAAATTCAATTCATTAGCACGGGCTACAGGTCGTACCTTTCGTTCGATCTTCATAAAAGTACATGTAGATGGGAAACGGGTCATTTTGAGGTCATTTGGCCAAAAAACATGGCCCCGGGCCCAGCAGCCATCTCGGGGATTTACTCTTTGCATGACTAAATCCTTTAGCACGGGCTGCAGGTCGTATCTTTAGTCGGATCATCATGAAATTTATCATGCTTGTTGACATTGCCATGTAGATGGAAACGAGTCATTTTGGGGTCATTCAGCCAAAAAACATGGCCGCCAGCGGCCATGTTGGATTTCAAAATTCAATCCATTAGCACGGGCTACAGGCTGTACTGTTTGTCTGATCATCATGAAATTTGTCATGGATGTTAATATTGACATATAGGTGGGAACGAGTCATGTTGAGGTCATTCGGTCAAACCATGGCCACCAGCAGTCATCTTGGATTTCACTCTTTGCTTGACTAAAACCTAGATTACTAGATTGGAACTATAGTAGAGTCACTAAGGGACACAAATATGAGAAATCGTGCACTTTGTGATAAAAGCGTGAAACTTTGCATACATGTAGGTTGGTGGGTAAAAAAAAATTCCCCCCCTTGTTGCCACCTTTTTGGCCCCCGGAATGGCGGCCATCTTGGATTTCCAAAATGGCCGCCATGAAATTTCCTAAAATGTCTTTTATGGGTTGATACAAACAAAATTGAGGTGTTTTCGGATATGTTATGGTGTGATTATAATCAGAACACATTATATTGACATTTAAAAAAACATTTGTCACCATTTAAACCAATTTAATGCAGAAATTTCAGTTTATATCTCAATTTAAAACAAAAACCTCAATTTTTCTCTAAATTCTCTTAAATTTTCTCCAAAAAAGTGACAAAAATAAAAATTTTACGTACTACTTTACTAAGAATTTAAGAATAGATACAATCATTGCCATTGACTTATTTTTATTTGGCGAATTTTCTCAATAATTGTGCATATTGTTTCTAAAAATATCTAGATCAGTCATCAATTATTTGACATTTATACATCATGTATTGTTTGTTACCAATGGCATAATCAATTGTAACACAATTGTATAATACAAACCACAACATCACTGTTCACAATCACAATCACCACCACATAAGCATAGTTCAGTGCATTTAAGCTGTGACGCATTACACTTGCATCGACCACTCTTGCATCCCTTCTTGCAGCCACATCGTATCAGTTCATAGCATGATGAGGCAGCTTCGGGTAGTTTAGTCCAAAATGGCTTATATCCCACATCAGTTAGACACCAACCCCATTCGCTAGGCAGTAGAGCGTTCAACCATACAAATCCTGCTTGATATGTTGCATGTCGGATATACTGTTCCAATCCTGCTGCAGTTGGTGGTATTTATATGTTCAGTGGATTTATTCCCCTGAGAAAAGAGAATTCTACGAGCCTCATCGACGTTCTCTGCTGTACACACTTTACTGTACAAGACGATCACAAACTGTTGAATCATCATAATGTTTTCTTTACTCAGTTCGGCTGGTTGAGAAAGTAAACATATGAAGACAGTCGTTATTTCCGGATATGTTTCCCATGTCGACCAGGCTGATTTTTTGCCGTGAGAGAGGAAGAATGATGTCGTATCACATCCTGTCAATGCGTGGAACATCGGAAGGGCTTCCGCTTTATTACCAAGATTGTCCACTATTGAATGGACAGGATAGTGCTTGATGTTGATTCCAGTTCCGAATTCAATCCATAGTTTCTTCTAAGTTAAGATAAGTTTATTTGCTCCACAGACATCGCAGAAAAAGCATGTTCAGATTTTCGGACAACGAATTTCCCGGCCATAAATTCTTTGTTGATCTCTGCATGTTTTTCCTTCAAGGTGACCATGTCCCGAACATGGATGGGAAGCCATCAGCTGTAGTGTGTGTGGTCGAGAGCAAACATCCATGGGAGGAATTTCTTCAAAATCTCTACATATAATTTAAAGTCAGCATCCCTTATCGATCTGATAAATTGCAAATGCATTAGCTCCAATTCGATGACTCGTGACCAGTACAAGAACTGTGGCTGTGCGCAGCACTGCTTGGTGTTCCATTCTGTAAACTGCATAGGACTTTCACCTTCCTGTAGAGTGTCCATGTAGGTTTGGTATGCTTCGTTTTGTAGAATGGAAAAGCTGACTGCGGTGACCTGATGAGCATATCTGGAGCGTGTTACCTGGGAACCAGACAGTAGTGCATCCGCTCTACTGGAAGTGGTAATGTCAGCTTCAACTAACATTGTAGTCCAACCACTCCCATTCAACCAGTCACCTAGTAACGACACCAGGTTCATTTCGATGTGGAGTCCTCCCATCATCACAAGGATCTTGTCTTCACAAAGACGCTCCGGCCATGTCCATTGTACTTGTTTTGCAAGTACATAAAGTAGCGGATCAAATACTATAACAGGAACCTGTGATGGATTTAGATATCTTGTAGCATTCGTGACAATGGACATCCCATGTTTTATCATTGGAATTGATGTCGAACTTTCTCGGAACATCGGAAGTAATGCAGTTAGTGATTGAGGTCCCATGTATGGTAAGTTCTGACTAGCATGGTATACTGCCCAAGACAGATAATCCTCCAACGCTCGGGCTGATTCCTTAATTAACACCTGCGCTTGATCGATCCATTCCTGTTCTCGTTTCACGTCTTGGTCAACCATGTCATGGTTTACCTTGTAGTCGAACTTCTGTGAAGGTGAAACTTATCGACATCTGCTTGCAGGATTCTGACAATCATGCCATCACAGAATCCATTCCACGAAACAAATTACAACTCTTCAACAAAGCTACAGCAAAGAAGAAAAGTAAACATAAGGAACAAGTGCTCTCACTGAGGACAAACTGCACTTTGTTTTCTCGACTATACATTGCATGCCAAGCAAGACAGGGAGGTCTTGTGAATTTCTTTTCACATGAAAACCAGCCATATCTACCATCATTATCTGACATGGGGAATCTACGTCAAGGCGGAAAGTCTCACCTTCTTCCGTGTCTTGATTTTGATTTGTCACCAGCCCAGGAGACCCCGGTCGTTGACGCCAAGATATTCGATGGAGCAGCTGTAATCCACATGCTGAAACCTGGACGTTCACGAACATTTGCCGATTATACCAACAATGTACATTTGTATTCCTGCCGTATGTCCACGCATATTTGATATATGTAAGCAGAGTCGACGTGGTTTGGGACAGATACATTGAGAACAGCCTGAAAGAATCCACAAGAGAAAAAAGGTCCAATTATTGTTCGATTCAAAGGCAAAGAGTAACGCCAAATGGACCAATGCCAACAAATTGGGCAAGTTTTCTGCGAATCAATTCCAACAAGCAGGAGCTTTTCCACTTTCTTTCCGAATGTATCCAGTCGTCCATACTAGGATCGGATAGTAAGATGTTAGTGAGTACAAAGGAGCAAATGGTGGTAACCGCACAATCGAAACAACTCTCCGATTTAGAATTGCATGCTTCAGCCGTGTACACACGAAGAGGCCGACACTAGGATTCTTCTGCATGCAGCTCACTGTGGTGATACAGGAATAAAGAAGGTTAGCATCCGCACAGTAGACACCGATGTTGTTGTTCTAGCTATAGGTCTTTTTCAATATCATAACTTAGAATAACTATGGATTGAATTCGGAACTGGAATCAACATCAAGCACTATCCTGTCCATTCAATAGTGGACAATCTTGGTAATAAAGCGGAGCCCTTCCGATGTTCCACGCATTGACTGGATGTGATACGACATCATTCTTCCTCTCTCATGGCAAAAAAAAAAGCCTGGTCGACATGGGAAACATATCCGGAAATAATGACTGTCTTCATATGTTTACTTTCTCAACCAGCCGAACTGAGTAAAGAAAACATTAAGATGATTCAACAGTTTGTGATCTTCTTGTACAGTAAAGTGTGTACGGCAGAGAACGTCGATGAGGCTCATAGGAGCATATACCACCAACTGCAGCAGCATTGGAACAGCATATCCGACGTGCAACATATCAAGCAGGATTTGTATGGTCGAACGCTCTACTGCCTGCACCAGTATTGCCAAATCCTAGCGAATGGGTTTGGTGTCTAACTGATGTGGGATATAAGCCATTTTGGACTAAACTACCCGAAGCTGCCTCATCATGCTATGAACTGATACGATGTGGCTGCAAGAAGGGATGGGATGCAAGAGTGGTCGATGCAAGTGTAATGCATCACAGCTTAAATGCACTGAACTATGCTTATGTGGTGGTGATTGTGATTGTGAACAGTGATGTTGTGGTTTGTATTATACAATTGTGTTACTATAGATTATGCCATTGGTAACAAACAATACATGATGTATAAATGTCAAATAATTGATGACTGATCTAGATATTTTAAGAAAAAATATGCACAATTATTGAGAAAATTCGCCAATAAAAATAAGTCAATGGCAATGATTGTATCTATTCTTAAATTCTTAGTAAAGTAGGTTTGTAACTAAAGATGTTGTGATGTACTTGCTTCAACAAACAGTACGGTAAATTTTTATTTTTGTCACTTTTTTGGAGAAAATTTAAAGAATTTAGAGAAAAATTGAGGTTTTTTTTTTAAATTGATATATAAACTGAAATTTTCTGCATTAAATTGGTTTAAATGGTGACAAATGTTTTTTAAAATGTCAATATAATGTGTTCTGATTATAATCACACCATAACATATCCGAAAACACCTCAATTTTGTTTGTATCAACCCATAAAAGACATTTTAGGAAATTTCATGGCGGCCATTTTGAAAATCCAAGATGGCCGCCGTTCCGGGGGTCAAAAAGTTGGCAACAAGGGGGGAAATTTTTTTTTACCCACCAACCTACATGTATGCAAAGTTTCACGCTTTTATCACAAAGTGCACGATTTTTCCCTTAGTGACTCTACTACTAGTCATTTTGGGGTCATTCGGCTTAAAACGTGGCCACCAGCAGCCATCTTGGATTTTACTCTTTGCTTGACTAAATTCTTTGGCACGGGCTACAGGTCGTGCGTTTGGTCGGATCATTATGAAATTTTCATAGCTGTTAACATTGACATTTAGATGGGAACGAGTCATTTGGCAAAAAAACATGGCCGCCAGTGGCCATCTTGGATTTCAAAATTCAATCCATTAGCACGGGCTACAGGCCGGAGTGTTCGTCTGATCATCATAAAATTTGCCGTGGACGTTAATATTGACATGTAGATGGGAAGGGGTCATTTTGGAGTCATTCGGCCATAAAATATGGCAGCCGGCAGCCATCTTGGATTTTACTCTTTGTGTGACTTAATCCTATGACACAGGATACAGGTCGTACCTTTGGTCGGATGATAATGACAATTGTCATGGATGTTAATATTGACATGTAGATGGGAACGAGTCATATTGGGGTCATTCGGTCATAAAACATGGCGTCAGCAGCCATCTTGGGTTTTAGTCTGCATGACTAAATCCTTTGGCACGGGCTACAGGTTGTGCCTTTGGTCGGATCATTATGAAAATTGTCATGGCTCTTGACATTGATATGTAGATGGGAATGAGTCATTTTGGCGTCCTTCGACAAAAAACATGCCAGCAGCCATCTTGTATTTCAAAATCCTATCCATTCGCACCGGAGTTTTTGTCTGATCATCTTGTATTTCAAAATTCAATCCATTCGCACCGGAGTTTTTGTCTGATCATTATGAAATTTGTCATGCATGTTAATATTGCCATGTAGATGGCAACTTTTCATTTTGGGGTTATTCGGCCATAAATCATGGCTGCCGGCCACATGTCATACCTTTGGTCGGATCAACGTGATATTTGTCATGGCTGTTAACATTGATATTTAGATGGGAACGAGTAATTTTGGGCTCATTCGGCCATAAAACATGTCCTCTGGCAGCTGTCTTGGATTTTACTCTTTGCATGACTAAATCCTTAGGCAACACTACAGTCCACTTCCCTCATCCGATCATCACCAAACTTCATGTTAATCTTGATCTACTAGATGGAAGCTATCAAATGTGTTTTTATTTCATTGGAAAACATAGCTGCCAGCAATCTTCTTTTTTTTCACTTTATAGATATTTCTTCATGTTGATAATCTAGTATTACTTAGACCTTTCAACTTTCCGCGTTCCTAATTGGTCCATTGATTGTAATACGTGAAACTATTCCCTTTCCAAGTTGAGCTACAGTGTCATTGACACTTTCATTTGGTTCTACAAAATTTCCCCAAAGCGAAACCAATACAGTAGGGGATCAAACTTAATACAAGCGAAAGCTTGTTGTTTAAAGGTACTCAACCCGATAAAACTCCTCTCAATTACTATTTCAATGGCTTCGGGGGGTCAAAAATATTTGATTCGAGTCGAGGAAGTCACTCATCAAAGCTCAGATTTGTTAGATATCGATTTTAGAAATCTATTATTTTTCATTATCGGGAATACTATCTGGCCCAGAGCTCAGTCAAAATTGCGTTAAAATTACCACTTGATTTTAGAGTTATTCATCCTTGTCTGTTTGAATAGATTTCAGTACACATCCAGATCAGATTACTGCAGTTATTAGTACTCATCTCGAGAACATAACAAATTTGAAAAATCAATATCTAATAACTCTGAGCTTTGTTTGATGGGTTCCTCGACTCGAATCAAATATTTGTTACCCCCAAAGCCAAAGAAATAGTAATATAGGACCCTCTGATCGGATTGTTGTTGTTGGAATCTGTTGAGATGGGGACCCTCTTTACGGGTTGAGTACCTTTAATCCACTTTCCAATTCACCTATTAATACTATAATATATTGTCAAAACTTTTTTTAAATGTCCATATATGTTACATGTATTAGGATTGGAATAATATTTGTTTACACTAAACCAATGAAGTACGTTCTTCGCAACCAAGTCAAGTCAAGTAAAATTGTTTATTCACAATACAAAATCATGGTACCAATGGTGAAATAGAAATAGTATACACATAAATCACGTGGTTCTTCGTTGGAAAGGTGTGAACACATACAAGTGTTATAATTAAATAGTAATTGTACCCCCGTAACGAAGTTATGAATCAGCTCGTCCGTCTGTCCGTCCGTGGACACAATTTTGTCCGAGCTTGTATTCCTATATTTTTCAGCAAATGTTTTTTTGAAACTTGCCACAGCTATTTAGTACCATATGAACATATGCACCTGCGATTATGAGGTCCGTCCGACTATTTTGTAGTGGAGTTATCCCCCTTTTCCGACTTAGAGATTGTATTCCTTTCGGACTATTGTTTTCTTCGAAAATCAAATATGTGAATATGGCTACACTTAGTGGGCCCCAATTGCACTGCGGGGGGTTTTCTTAGTCACATTGCATGGGATAGT
The DNA here is from genome assembly GCA_032622095.1 of Siphonodentalium dalli. NCBI lineage: Eukaryota > Metazoa > Mollusca > Scaphopoda > Gadilida > Siphonodentaliidae > Siphonodentalium > Siphonodentalium dalli. Next base: position 147,625,216 of record CP136061.1, on the reverse strand, counting down.
CCCATCTTAGTGTGGTCGTCAGAGGGTTCGACCCGGAAGAAATTGGTATAGAAGCGGTTTTGGCGTCATTCGACGAGGGAGAATCTCGTGTATAACATATCCAAAATCCGCTAAAATCCGCTTTGGGCAAAATTCAGGATCCAACATGGCGTCCAACATGGCTGCCGTTAGTCAAAAGATACTCTGACTGAGATTAATTCGATAACAGTGAGAACAAATGTTGTCATATGTATACAAATGTATACATTTTTGCAAAGATAAAATGTTGTGCCACCTGTTTATGGCAAAAATGGAACCCATCGTCCCAGATGGCCGCCAAAATGGCGGCCTAAACTAGAACATTTGAAGTTTTTGCCTAATATCTTAAAGATCAATTCCTGTTGTTTGATAATGGTTCAGACTGGCGACATTGATTAGTCATATTCATGTTAATTCATCATTGGAGCAATGAAAGATACCATAAATGGGGTCCCAGACTCATCTACACCCTCAAAAATTCGATTTTACAGAACGCGGTATAAAATTCCACAAAAATCGCCATTGGGATTCCAGTCGTATATCAACAAGAAATGGACAGAACTGTACAATGTAAGTTGGGCATACCATTATCTATAATTACTCCAATTCAATGAAACCCAAATTGGCGCTTTGTCTCAAAATGGCTGCCAAAATGGCGGTCAAAATATGGAAAATGGCGGATATTGATCACAGTGTCATTCAATCCATTATAAGTAGTGGTTGATGAATAAAATTGACTAAATAAATACGAATGTATACCTCTTTATGATGCCATTATTCTAGCTCTATGTAAAAACTTAAAAATCAGTACCAAAAATGGCTGCCAAAATGGCCACCCGATGTGAAAAATACTATTTTCTATCACTTCTGTTTATCACTTGTTGCTCTCTGAACTGGGAAACAATGGGTATATTCTTTCAATGATCGTGTCAACTGATCATTACAGCAATGACATTTCTAATAGATTAGATCATAGTTTACTCTGGTCCTTCACTAATAAGTTATAACGAATGTGGTATGATATTTAACCAAAATCGACTTTGGGGTTCTGGTCACATTTGATATTTAGGGATGAACAGATCTTGTCTACAAAATAATTGATCAAATAGACCAAATAGACAAAAAGAAACAATAAATTTTATCTAATATGGTTCCAAAACGAAAATGGTAGACTCTGCCCAGCTTATCACATAATGGAAGTTGTGAGTGGTAGATGCAGTTGATAGTTGGCTCATATACATGTATGTGGCTCATATACATCAAAACTATTTATTTTCAATCTTTTGGTGGCTTCCCGCGGGTTGACAAAATCTCGACTCATCAGTGCTATAATGTCGTATATCCATTTTGGCGGGAAATGAGTATTTGATACCATTCGAATCGTGATGGGCCAAACTGTCCTTGCATTGGATGACAAATATTCGCACAAACCAGTGAAGCAAATGTCGTATCTCCAGCGATCTTTACAATTATTCGTGCTATGAGGTCGTATGTCCAACAGCAGCCAATCGGACGCTTCAGGTTGTCCACGTGACTTCTGTTTTGTGATTGTGAATTCTAAAATGTGTGCTATATGGCAGTATCTCCATGTTAGTCACGTGATCATTTGGTGATTTAAATTTTGTGATTGTTCCACACATTTCTGTATGATGATGCACATGGGTGAATTTTCATAGTGTAGAATAGGCACTTTTTAGTTCATAGACACATGCGATTGCCACCATATTTAGCTTAATCTGCATTTATTAGCACAACTTCATTATAGCACGGAAACGAATCGTCGCTGGCATGTCATATCTCCAAACAAGCTATTGCTTTTTAAAAGAAAACGAGGGAATAAACAGAAAACAATATGTGGTTCAATGAACAGCTAATGTCAGTTTTCATTGGGATAAATACAACAATACGTCATGCTTTGTCAACATTAGGAGAAATGTTGTCTAAAAACTTCAACCTTCATTTTCTCGGAAAGTTGAAAATGTGGGTTACATTATAGCACTGATGCGACGAAATATTAACTATTCGGGCTCGGCCATCATTTTCAAGTTTCAAGCTGGAACTAAATGTAGCCCATGGATTCCCCATTGGACATGTAAGAAAAGTAGTTTTACTCTGATCTCTTCCCAGATATCAACTCTCCGGTAAATGGTGATCTCTTATGTTCTAGAAAATACGTGTGCCAAACACATATATGTATGAAGAAACTATCCCCATACATTGTTTACACATCGACTCCGTAAGTATGTGGAGGTTTTCTTGGACAAGCGGGATTTTCAAACCTCGAGACCGTCCGTACAAACAATAAAAGTTAATAGGAAATGACGTTGGATGTAGGTCTAGAGTACGTCGTCCGCATGAAATAGTTTTCGTGTCATTAATTTGCACATATTTCGTGCTCTGATGAGCATGGATGAACGCCTTATGTGGCAGTTTGATTGTCTAACATCCGGAAAATAACATGTTCATTGTTCACATTTCTTAGACAAACATGTTGTTAATCACCATGTTCATGTGGCATTTCTATCCAATGACAACCTTGAAATGCCAGTTAATCAAGCTAAATGGTTGATACCTTTACGCCTACGGGTCAGATCCAGCCGTGACGCACATTGTGTCTACATATCATTGATGAAATTCACTAAATGTGTAGAAGATATAGGTGCGTCTATATATGTACTAGAATGTTTCTATCCACATGTATATACCCACAATCGCATGACACGGAATTGTCACATAAAGTGTGAAGGGTATACAATGTACGTGCGAATTTTCATTTTTCCTCTTGATATTGAAGAAAATAATTTTACTTTGAAACTCCCCAGCTCCGATAACCAACTTGCCCACCAATTAAATAAACCCCAGATTATTCGCTTTTCCCTCCTGTCCTTTTCACTTTCGCCAGCACTGGAAAACCTATTATAGCCTGATGCTTCCGGACTAGCACCGATGCCCATATATTTGATGTTCCGAATAGTCGTTATAAGTAGAAATGTTGACACTGTGTTTTCAAATAATCCAGATTCGTAGCAATTTAATTTCTTTTTAATTAATTTCCAGATAGTCCCTCGTAATAAGTGGACATCGTGTTGGATCCTGCAGTAGATACTGCTTAGTTGGAACATTTCGGGCTGAACTGATTGTGGTAGTAGATTATTGGCAACATGTTTAATAGGTCTGTCATCGTTAGCTCACAACCGAAGTGTTGTTTCGGCTTTCCTCTGAGCAGAACTTAAATTTCGACAATTTTCGGTGGCCATTTTGGTAGCCATCTTAGCATTTTGAATCGTGATTGGCTACTCATACCCACAAAAAACATTGATTTCAATCAATGATGTGTATTGGTGCCGAATTGGCGTTTTGTCGAATGGGTTTTCGTGAATAACTACATATTTGCCATTTTCATTATTATTGGCGACCATGTTGGACGCCATCTTGAATTCTGTATTTTCCCCAAAGCGGATTTTGGATATGTTATACACGAGATTCTCCCGCGTCGAATGACAACAAAACCGTTTCTTTACCAATTTCTTCTGGGTCTAACCCTCTGACGACCATTCTAAATATCTGCCATTTTCCATATTTTGACCGCCATTTTGGCAGCCATTTTAAGACAAAGCGCCAATTTGGGTTTCATTGAATTGGAGTAATTATAGATAATGGTATGCCCAACTTACATTGTACAGTTCTGTCCATTTCTTGTTGATATACGACTGGAATCCCAATGGCGATTTTTGTGGAATTTTATACCGCGTTCTGTAAAATCAAATTTTTGAGGGTGTATATGAGACTGGGACCCCATTTATGGTATCTTTCATTGCTCCGATCATGAATTAACATGAATATGACTAATCAATGTCGCCAGTCTGAACCATTATCAAACAACAGGAATTGATCTTTAAGATATTAGGCAAAATTTTCAAATTTTCGAGTTTAGGCCACCATTTTGGCAGCCATCTGGGGCGAGGGGTTCCATTTTTTCTATAGATATGTGGCATAATACTTTACCTTTGCAAAAATGTATACATTTGTATTAATATGGCAACATTTGTTCTCATTATGTCGAATTAATCTCAGTCAGAATCTCTTTTGACTAAAGGCGGCCATGTTGGACGCCATCTTGGATCCTGGATTTTGCCCAAAGCGGATTTTAGCGGATTTTGGATATGTTGTAGCAGAGATTCTCCCGCGTTGAATGACACCGAGATCGCTTGTATACCAATTTCTTCTGGGTTGACCCCTTTTTTTGCGTACCACGACCACACTATCTCCAGTGGGTTACAGATGTTGTATATTCCATAACATTCTTGATATTCTGGGTATGACATAGTAATTTTAAATCAGATTCAGATAAGTGTGTATCTTTTATTTGAGGTGTGTGCGCTATAATGTGAGGTGTGTATTTTATTATGTGAGGTGTACATGTATGTTATCGATTGAAATTTAACATGTTAGCAGAACATGGGATACAAAATACAAAGACACTTTTGTTTTGTTTTATTTTGTTTTGCTTTACTTTTTTATTACAAGTTTCATTTGTGTTTTATTAGTTTGTTTTTCTGTGTCTTGTTGTTTTATTTTGTTTATTTGTTATTGTTGTCTGGAAGTGTTGCCGTGAAGATTGGGACTATCTGTCGCAAAAATATCAACCATTTTTGGTAAAATGTTGAGGTAAGACGCAACAGTTTGGTGAACTCCCACTTTCTTTCGCTCCAGAAACTACGAAGTCGAGGCGCTCTCAGGCATGTGCGCCTTGCAATCCTTCGGCAACGTATTCTCGGAACTATACCGATAGGCTATTTAATGTTACGCTGACGGCAGGAAATTTTACAATTAGCCACAAGGTGTCGTTGAATATGCCTGGAATGCTGCCAAGGTTAATCGAAGAAATCCAACTTGATAAGGTTTGTATCATACTATTATAGTGACGACTCGGTGACATCATTAGACCAGGAGATATTGGTCAACCTCTGCACCCCCAGGACTCAACTTCACCCCACTAATTCTCTTTCTTAATGTCTCCTCTAATTTGTTTTCGCTTGTCAACAAGAAAACAAAGTGGCCGCAGAGACTCCAGACAAGATGGCGTCCATCATGGCGGCAATTTTTTTTTTTTAGATGCACCAGGTCTCTTTGATCTCCGTTATAGTAAAGATGATGTCACATGCGGTCTTGTTTTCCGTTCGATTCGTTATGGTAATATACAACCCTTACAAATTAGCCAAAATTCGTCTTCCAAGAATCAAAACAACAGCACCTGAGCTTATTCTGATTTGCCACATTCAGCATTATCTGGACCAGCATCCGTCTCTTCGTCACACTAATCCATCTCGCTCACACCAACACATTTTTCTACTCTTCTTGGTAGAAGGGTCCCACTAATCGGAATGTTTCAAACAACACATATGCCGGTGTCAAGCTCACGTGTTTGTCTCGAAAGCTGGGAATTCTTATCCTTATTCTTGGCGAGCTTCATTCGTGGTAGCTATCGTACAATTCAGATGCTACATATGTGATCTGAGCGTCATCTTGCGTAATAAACTAGAAAGGTATGCGGTCGTTGCGTATACTAGCTTTCAGAAGGACCTCTCTATCTGCGTATTTTTCAGATTTGGTTACCTAATGCGGATAACAAAATGTACATCTGGTGATCTTCCCATCCAGCCACTTATCAATATATGGTTCATCAATTCACATATTCACGTACTGACGTACCCGGACAACTTCTGTATATGGCTTCAAATGTTGAACGCCTAACATTTGATGGATGCCATTCTGCTAAGGCGTAGCAGACCATAATGCATAATATACCCACACTTCTTGACCATGATCGCAAGAACAGTCCTGGTGGCGTCCAGCAATCGTCTCACCGTACATATCCAAGCAGATAATAACAATACATGCAGTGCTAGTTTGTGGGCATGTGTCATGATAGTGGAAATGAAATTGGATCATGACTTCAACGCCCCTTCTTTTGGGTATGTTTTAGATTCAGACATGATCTCATATGGCTTTGCTTTCGTTGTATGATAAGATTGTATCTTCCCAACCGTTTGGAAGCCGTTCTTAATCAACTGAACCAGGCGTGTACCATTGGCTACTACTATATAAGCCCCACCAGACTGGGATGTAGTCTTAAAGATGATGCCTTTGATAGTTGATATGTCATACTCACGCTGGGTGGTGATCGGTATGGTTCAAGAAAATACAATGCCATCAACACAAGGGTGAAATGTTCTGGGGAGGCTAGGATAGCATTATCCAGACAAAATTATACGTCTGGTCAAGTTAATTCAGAACGGCATTGAAACGGATGTGGAAATACAATCTTACCACACCAAAAACACCAACACGCATGACATTCTATATCTGAAACATGCACCTGGTGTAGGTGTGTATACTGTGGCCCATTTCATTCCCACTGTCATGGCGCATGTCAACAAACTAGCACCGCGAGTATTGTTCTTCTCTGCTGGGAGCTATTCGACGAGACGACTGCGGGACGTCACACTGTTTGCTAATGATCATGGTCAAGAAGTGTGGGTAGTCGGTACATTATGGTCTTCTCCTTAGCAGATAGGCATCTGTCCAAGGGAATGAGACAGTAGCAATCTTCGAAACACTCGAAGTTGTCCACGTATGCCAATAGGTTCGCTAAGTTTGTGAGTTGAACCATATATTGAAAATTGACTAGTTAACTGGGAAGTTCGCCAGGTGTACATGTCGTTATCCCCATGGGGTATGAGAAAGACATATATAGAGGTGACCTTCTGTAAGCTTGTATACTTATCTACCATATGTCTTTCTAGTTCATGATGACACACAACATATTTAGCAAGTATTTAAAATCTTAAGCTAGACACCGGAAAATTAATTGTTTGAAACGTTATGATTAGAGGGACCCTTCTCCCAGAAAGTGTTGAATACTTTGTCGGTATGAGCGACCTATATTTATCAGGCAAAGAAATGGAAACTGGTCCAGATCATTATGGACGTGGCAAATCAGAATATGTTATCAGATAATTGTTCTGATATGGCTATTCGGCGCAACTACGATTACGGCCATTATCTGCGCTAAGTGTCAAATGGATTTCGAAATGACACATCACGATATTATTTGTGGGTTTTTTGTACTTCCAGAAGGATACGAGAAATGTTATGCGTTTTGCTACGTTTTAAGCTGAACTAATAGATGGGTTGTGTATAGTTTCGTCCATACATATCGATTGAATTTGCATGTGAAAATATCGATTTCTTTTCAATTTATGGCCTCCAATTTAGCTGCCATCATGACCTTGAATATCAATTGCCAAACTCAAATGAATGCTTCATATCAATATTCCATATCAACATGTAATGGTGGGTAGAATTCACGAAAAAATAACGCCTATCGTAAGAAAGTAAAGGAATGTAGGCGTGTTTTCAAATATCGGTCGCCATTTTGGCCGCCATCTAAGATTTGGAAAACCATTTCTTGCATCGGATGTAAGGTAATTACTTCACCACAGTATTTCCAACTCAACTGTAAGCATGGGTGGAGTTGTCTCGACAATAATGCCCAATGATGTGAATATGAGGGATTTTCGGTGATTTTTCTAAATCTGTCCGCCATTGTGGACGCCATTTTGGTTTGGGGGACTTTTATTTGGATGCAATATAAGGACAGTTCTTCAACTCAGTGTTCCCAACTCACAATAGTAAGCAGATGTGGAGTTGTTGTGATAATAATACTCACTGATGTTAAAATCAGCGATTTTCGACGATTTTTCAATTTCTGGTTGCCATTTTGGCCGCCATCTTTGATTTGGATGAATATTCCCCAACTCAGGTAAAAGAAGAATCCTAGCCCGGGTATCTACTGCATATATATAATCATGGCTGGAGTAATAATAGCAACAACACCCATTGATTCGAAACAGACATTGCGTTATTAGCGTCGTTTCGGCTTTGATAGGATTATACCGGCATTTGGGAAAATGTGATATCTGACAAAAATATCCGGCAAGGAATGTATATTAAGGTCCCCGTGTATTCGCCAATGACTCTTCTAGACGACAAATGTATAAAATCGCGTCAAGATACCAAAGTTTTCCCACAGAGACCGAAAGGTGGTGAAATGTCCGAAAAATGGATACTTTCACATTTCGGCGGCCATCTTGGCCGCCATATTGGATTTTTGTGTCGGAATTTGGCTAATTTGTAAGGGTTGTATATTACCATAACGAATCGAACGGAAAACAAAAATTAGATGAGACATTAAGAAAGAAATTTAGTGGGGTGAAGTTGAGTCCCGGGGGTGCAGAGGTTGACCAATATCTCCTGGACTACATCATAAGTATATATTCACAGACTTGGGGGTATCAACTTTGGTCAAAATTTTCAACAGTTGGATCTTACATGTCTGAATCAACAGCGTTCAGATATTTCAGAGCCAGTGTGACTTGATCCTCTGCTCTCCTGATATCCCTACCGCATCAGCTCGCATGCGATAATCTCTAAAAACCCAAATTTAACCAAGACGAGCGCGCCTCGGTATATTATTTGGCCGAGAAATCTGTCTTGTTTATTTCTATCAACTTTGACTGACGGTCTCTTTCTTCGATTCGGATATGTGTTGATAGATCGCGAGCTAAGATATGAGTGTGGACGTCCTTGTGCTGGCTCATTCCATATTCACAATTAGTAAATCAGTACATTAGACACACACCGGTGCATTATCTTTTAATTCAAACGCTTCTATCTCATGCATAGAATTACATTTTTTATAAAATTCTAGAACGAAATGACGACACTAATCGTGAACATACATTTGAACACGCAGCCCACTACCGTTACCCGAACATGCAAAGGGAAGGGCTAATAAAAAGTTCCAATCGAGTAGGCAATTTACCCAATTCCGATCCCTGTTGGCATTCCCCCACCATCCTGATTTAATAGTCTTGTTTGTTTGTTTGTTTTGTTTTTTTTGGCTAAAAATAAACTCGACTTAATATGATTTGGCGGTTGGTTATATAGGGTGTTGCTTTGCATTGGCGGGTATAGCCCTAATCCCTTATAACGTAGCCGTTTATCGTTGGATTTTTATAATTTTTGGGATGTGAATTTACTACCATATTCGAAAGCTGCGCCCAGAGCATCAGTCCCGCCCAACACCCCATCGCGCTAACGACAACAGTCAAAAGTTGGACAGACCTGGTTTTCGAACTCGATTGAGATATTTTTGTGAAAGATACATGTACCAAAAATTAAAGGAAACGGTTGACGTTTGTTTGTTTGTTAGAATAAAGGACATAACTCGGGTAAGAAATTTGGGGTGGGCCTGATTTTCTCGGCGTAGCTGTCGCAAATGGTAGTGAACTTACATACCAACAAATATCAAATTTTATCCACAAACGGCTAAGTTTTAGATGGGGGCACGCCCACACGCACGCCATAGCACCAACCAACAGTCCCTCGTTAAATCATATGTTGAGTTTTTGTTTACCAAAATAAAAAATTGACTAATATCAGAATGTGTATGTGCCAACATGGGCCGGAATTGGATAATTTACCAATCCGATTGAAAAATTGTGTTAGCCCTCCCCTTGCATGGCTGTTCGGAGTCGCAGTGACGGTAGTGGGCTGCATGTTCAAATGCTTGTTCGCGATTAGTGTCGTCATTTCGTTCTTTGATATTTGGAATTTTATCAAAAATTAAATCCGATGCATGACGAGAAGCGTTTGAACTAAAAGATCACGCGCCGGTGTGTGTCTAATGGACATATACTATTCTGATACAGATCCAAATAAAAGAAGAGACCTTCAATGTCCGTCGTGTTGATAAAAAATAAAAAGTGAAGTTCCAACATAAAGAAAAGTTGGTCGTATGTAAATTAATAAATAAATAGAACGACACAAGCGTGTGAACTGCATGGTTTTAACGTTATTGAACGAAAACAAAAACAGTCAACAGTCCCTCGTCAAATCATAAGTCTAGATTTTTTTTACAGAAAAAAAAAGAACACTCGACTAAAACCAGAATGGTATGTGCCAATATGGTTCGGAATGGGTTAATTTGCCTATCCGATTGAACAAATTTGTTTAGTCCACCTCTTTCAATGATGTCCGGGGTCGCAGTGACGGTAGTGCATGGGCTGGAAGTTCACGATGAGTGTAGTGATTTCGTTCTAGAATTTTTACAAAAATGAAAGCCGATGTGTGGCGAGAAGCGTTTGAACTAAAAGATAAGATAATGCACCGGCGTGTGCCTAATGTACCTACCATACTGATTGTGACATGCGGAATGAGCCGCACAGGACGCCCAGACTGTTATCTTAGCAATACGATCTGTCGACACATATCTAAATAAAAGCAGAGACCTTTGGTGGCCGTCTGGTTGATAACAAAATCAAATATCTGAAAGAAAGTCTGTCGTATGTGAAAAAAATAAATAGAACGACACAAAGGTGTTTAAAGGTGGTTAACGTTATCGAACTAGTTAAATAGAATATAATAGAATTTAGCAGCGTGAATTCCGTTACTTATTCCTTATTCGAAAAAAACTGGAAAAATGTGGGAAATGACCATGATGTCAGTTGACGTCTTTAGTTTCGAGATAAAATTTTGGGTGAAAAAAAATCCGGGTCAAAAGTTAAAAAATGGCTCGAAATTAGGCAAAATCCAAAAATAAACGGAAATTGTCCGAAACAAGTTCTGGGTCATAAACCATTTCTATGGCTTCGGGGGTAAAACAAATATTTGATTCGAGTCGAGGAACCCACCCATCAAAGCTCAGAGTGATCAGATATCGATTTTTGAAGTTTGTTATTTCTCGAGATATGTTTTAATAAGTGGCCCAGAAACACGTTGTCAAACTTGCGGTCTTGCGGGTGAATATGGATAACTCTAAAACAAGTGGTTATTATTACCATTGATTTTTAGAGTTATCCATCTTCATCAGCAAGACCGTCCGTTTGACCACTTCAAAAATCGATATCTGATCACTCTGCATGAGCTTTGATGGGTGGGTTCCTCGACTCGAATCAAATGGTTTTTTTTACCTCCGAAGTAAAAAAAATTGTAATTTAGGAGCGTCTGATCGGATTGAGTATACCTTTAATATTTCGAAAGCACAAACTTGAATGTATATTATATTATATGAAATGAAACGAGCTTACGTGTAGTGCTGATGCCCATTTTATCAGTATAGGTTATAAGCTGATAGGATTTTGTGTGCAGTAAATACAGACGAGTGCGCGGAGTTCCCGAGTCTGAATTTCGTGTACACATATCCAAGCGGGTTATAACCTATACTGCCAAAAAGAGACTGATATCGCGAGAAGGTTGAGAGGTGTTTAGACTGCAAGTAACCCGAATTGCGTCTGAGTCCATATATGCCACATTAATTGTGTGGGAATACGAAAAGCATTCAGTGGCGTTTAACATAATAGAAAATTATATAGATTTTCTCAACTCTAAAGACGAATTCCATACAATATTGGGTGGAAAACCAAAATAACCGGTCTATTTACATTAAGGATTATGTATTATTGTTCTAACCATCTAGTGCTGAATTCTTTACAGATTATCGAATGGAAGATCGCCGTACCTAATAGCAATATAAATTAATCAGTCAAATGTGAATCACGACAGCTATTTTGTGGCTATTTGTCGTCAATACCGATACAGTCAAAATAATATGCATGCTTTTATGATAGATTGTAATTTGATAATGGCGTAACAATATTAAGTTATTAGTTTCCAGATGTCACTTAAATATTTTCGCAAGGATAAATATTTAATGATTTAAAAAAAAATATTGATATAAAACAAAAAAATAATAACATTAAGAAGGACAATCCCGGGTTACCCCCCCCCCCCCCCCCCACCCCCCCACCCCCCCCCCCCCCCACCCAAATCACTCTTACACATAAAGATTAATAAATTTTTAATAAATGATATATATAAAAATACTTCTAGTTCATAAAAATTATTTAAATTATTGTGTATTTTACCTGTGTCTGTTAGATTTTACGTTTTAGTCATTAATTGTGAACCGACCAGAAAACGATGATTTAATTTGGCCAAAAAACATTTGGCTAAAGTTTTTTTCATTTGGCTAATAAAATTTTCATTTGGCTAAACTTTTGGCTAAACTTTTTTTCGGTCCAGCGTGAACACTGAATATAATACACGGTACATACATGTCCGTATTTCTAGAAATATTCATTTCTGTGTATATTTTCTGTTTTCTTCCATAATTATTAGTATGGTCGCTGAATCGTTAAAATGTAGCTGCTCCGTTGTTTTCAAGCCACTCAATCGTGAAATTGTTCGCTGAATCGTCAGAACGATTGTGCCGTGTGGTAGTGACGCGATGATAAAACGAGAACCGTAGTTACCTTGGCCACAGTTGACGTCGTCAATGACGTTGTTAACGTAATTGGTTTGTATTGTCCAAGGAAAGACAAACATTTTTATTGAACGTTTTGATATCTTGTGTATTTTTATGTATTTCGCTAAAAATAACAATAATATATTGAGCCGCACTATGTCGCATGAGAGTGGTTGGTGTATAAGGAAAACACGAGAGGTTCAACCTATATATTCGTTCTGAAATGTCCAACTGTTGATTCAGACATGTAATTTACAATTTCAACCCGGACGTCCTTGGTGTAGCACGTTCCATATTTCAATTTTGTTCAAAGAGTAGGCCTAAGTTAGGCACACACAGTGGATTTTAGTCAAACTTTTTAGTTATCCATCAGATTTATTTTGAATTGCACTTAAACTCAAGAGTGTTTTATATGGATCATGTATAGTCATCGTATGTATAGTTATGGAATTAATACAAATTTAGATTTACCTTAACCCTTTCATTTCTAAATAGTTCATGCTGAGTAGTTTATATGGGTAATGGTCAGATGATAGCCAGGTTGTAGTTGTAACTATGGTATTGCTATGGAGTAGCACTTGGTGTGAACGGTCACGTGTTTTCCTACACGTGTATCGATATCGGCCCAACTTATAACGGAACGAGTAAAGAATAGGCGGATGGTTATGACAAGTTGTTCGCATTGCGATCACGGATACGCTTGATTGACTTAAATAATAATCAAAATAAGATCTTTACGGGCTGGCAAATCCCATGGACCCGTTGCCTGCACAGCGTTGGCATGGCACTCATTCGGTTATTATAAAAATGCTTTAATCCTCTTTCCTACAAGTTTTGGATCCTACACATTTGACACAAAACTTCTTATCGGAATCAGTGTATAAAGGAGAGGATTTATGTGTATCCTATAACTTGTGCCTCATGTAAACGGGGTTCAAATACTTTCGTTTGACAATGGAAACACGCGTACGTTTCAAGTTACACGCATACGTGTAGCCAAACCTTACTACATATAATACAAGCTCAATAATATGGCCGTATGCATATCCGAACATTCCTTCCACATAACTTGATATTAATCTTATGTTTCTGCACTTGTGTTATCGAAACACTCATCAACATGAACTATATATCATTCAAACGTATAATCTTAAAACCTTAATAGGGGGATTAATTTTCTAAATAAAGGGTTAACTATGTGTCTCTTGTGACGATCAACAAGAGAGTGTTGTGTCTGTTTGAAATATACACCGTGCATATCAGTGTCACTGTCACGCATATATCTTCAAGGGATTCTAATTATTTGGCCCGCGTTGATAAAAAAAAAAGTGTATACTTCTGTAATCACATGTCTCGCATGGAAAGCACGTTTAAATATTTTAGTGCGACATCACTATATACATGCATGTGAATAATTATAATGTATACACACGAAGAACTTTACAGGTGCGTGTGGGTATAAATGAGGGGATCGGGGCACACGTGTTACTGAATTTATTGGACCTCTGGTTTAAAGGGGTACTGTACACTAAATCCGGCCATTTATGGGACCACCTCCTTTTATACCCAACATAATATATGCAACTTATGAATGAATTTTAGCCATGGATTAGTGCAAAATACTCCACCCATTTATTCATACTCATAAAAATTACCATGTGGTGTGTATCGGTAATAGAGCACATTGGTGTATTTTGCACTAATTTGTGGCTCAAATTCACTCATTTGTTGCATATATTCTGTTGAGTATAAAAGGAGATGGTCCAATAAATGGCCGGATTTAGTGTACAGTACCCCTTTTGCCCTTCAAACATATGTATTTAGCAAAAATAATAGGTTGACGGGATTGGACCCCTGCAGTCATATTCACTAGACGATACCATAAGATAACGTTCATGTTATATAATGGATGAGACTCAACAGTATGTGTTTTGTATAGTCATACCGCGGACCACGCGTTCGGGGACGAGCTATATGGTCTCCGTTGAGGAGGGGTGTCCATATTGCAATTTCAAACTGCACATCCCCACCTTGAACCAGACACAAAATTCAATTCATAGAAATTCCATTTGCCCCCCTTTGTCTTGGAACTTTCCAACTGGTACCTCAAGATTTTCAACTGTTGTTAATTGCCATGCACCATCACACTCCGTTTCGATCTGACATTCCCAAATCCCAACTGATGTTGTGTCAGGCATCCCAATTCCAACTGTTTTATTGAAATTTTTTGGCCAAAGTTGGGAGCTCCCATGTTACCACGTCCCTGCCTGCATGCTTGTCGCTATCACGACTGACACGTAAGTTGGCAAAGTACGTGCTGCATTAGGCCAACATAAGCCGCCCAGTGGTGGCTAAGCTGGTTCGATTCCCGACCAACGCGAATGTGTGATCCACACAAAGGGGAGGCAACCAGTTCGTGTATCATGCAGGGCAAGTTTGTCAGCTACTTTCCGGGGGTCGGTGATTGCGAGTGGGTTCCAGACAAAATTAACCGTATGCGGATAAGGCCTTAGGAAAATCGATTCCAGTAGATCTAGTTTCAGACCACAATAAATTTTCAGAACCCGAAACTGCATCAGTTGTGAGCTATATAGTGTGGCATAATGTCACATAAAGAGAAAATTTTTAAAGTATATTCTTTTTACGTGTACTTTCAGCAAAACCTGAAATGGCTATTTTTGCATGGATAAAACACGATTACCGATTCATAAATAAGTATAATGCATGTATCCACACGCCAACTATCACAACATACCATATTCTTAATTGTTGATGGCGATACTTTTCATCGACTTCTATTCCCAAATTAACTGGTCGCCACTGGTCGCACATGGAGCCGCGACATTGTGTGACCTCTCGTAACGCCGTGCGCGCATGGCTGTACTATTTATGTAGAAGTCAGCTAATCTTTGCCAGGCCGCCAAATATTCCAGGTGGTGAAAAATAACAGATTAAAAAATCTATATCTGATAACTCTTGATCTTTGATGGGTGGACTCATCGACTCGAATCAAATATGTTTTGCCCCCCGAAGCCAAGAAATAGTAATATAGGGGCGTTTAATCGGTTTTGCATCTTTATGTTATTTTGTACAACCTTGCAATTCCCATATAATATCGCTTGCATGTAACTGAACATTACAGTTGTTGTGAGGTAGAAAGTTGATATATCCCTAAATATAGTACAAACAATATGTGTCGATACGAGCATATATATGCATAACTTGACATTAATTGTAAACTGTGTACATGTATATCAATAACCTTAATAATTTATCATTCACAGCCCGAAACCACGGCAACGTTCAAGAACATATCGGAAGGTTCTTATATAGTTATGGTATGTTATAATTTTAATTATATATATATTCTATATGGGGTGTGGGTAAATGCTCAAACATACTCAGTTATTTATGCTATATATGTTCACTCGTTAGCAAATTTTCAGAAAATTCGTCGCAGAAATATTGTATACACTATATGCGGTTCTAGCTATAGAATGCAACGATTGATTACATGGTTTAATCCTGTGACACTATTTCCCTATATATAGTGGAACTGATGATATTTGGTTCTTTGTGACCAAAAACACATTCATGTCATTATCTCGATTGCATGTAGAGCTTAAACCAGCCCCAAATTGTATACACATGTCATGCAGCAAACCAACCATGCAAATGTTTCAAAAGAACAAGAACAAGAACAAGAACAAGTGACTCCTAATCCTATGCCTCTTATATTGCTACAGTGGGAGGATAAAGTCAGACTAATAAGAATCTCACCATAAGAAACCACATGTTACGTGTACTATTGCCGATTACTAGAAATGTTACTCTCTTGTAAATTACAGGTGTATATGTTTATATAGTATTGGCTCCAATGTGAATAAATCTGTATTGAAAATTATATTAAATCGTGACAATAACCATTAGAAAAGTTGAACTAAAATATTCGATGTTAAATATATTTATTCCACACCCATTGGCGTGAGTCACATGTATTCAACGGAATCCCAGCCATTGAATACATATTAGTGTATACCTCTAGTGGAATACAAGCCGGAACTATTCTTGTTGATGTTGTCGCCAAGAAAGATGACGTACATTACGTCGACCATCCGCTTCCGGTTATCCCCCAATAATTACTGGTTATTTGTCAGACTTAAATCACAATAAACGTAGCTATAGTAACAATGAAGGTGACTTTCATGGATTGAACTTATCTGACTGAACGGTGTAGAATAAAAACAGAACACACTTGCATCATAATCTCGAATCTTTTATCGAACTCGTTGCGGACGGCGCAGATATATTTCGCTCGAGCTACGCTCTCGTGAAATATATCCTTGCGCCATCCGCAACTCATTCGATAAAAGAGTCTCGATTAAGATGCGCGTTGTGTTCTATCTATTTATCCACCGCTCACTACGCCTATATTGCCTACATAAAGCCTGCCTAATAAACGTTACGTTTATCACGTCAAAGTAGCTTTATTAGGTCAACGTAGCTTTATTAGGTTAGTACTACTTTTATGACGTAATTGTATATGCAAATTTCGCAGGTAACTAGGGACGTCAACCGACCTGAATGACGGAATTGTGATTTTTGGACCTTTTTATCGGCAATAATTCTCTTGTTATCGGCCATAATTCACCGCAATTGATACAAAATTCGTAATCGGATATGTGTTTTCGCTCTAAAACATCTATAAACAATTAGCTAAATGCCAGCTTAAAATAACTATTAAAATAACCCAACGAACTATTTCGCTCTAAGCTGCACTACGGTTTTTTTCAACGTCATGAATGCTAATTAGTTTGCTTGACCTAATAAATGTAAGGGCGTCATCGAAGTAACGAATGTAAAACTGAGGAAAATGACAGATTTACCGCACAAAATGCATGTTTTGTGCGATGGATAAATAAAATATAGTGCCGTCGCTAAAACTTTTTATGTCCGCTCGGGAGATATGGCATCTATTGGACTCGGTAGAGCCTCGCCCAATAGATGCTCAAATCCCCCTCACGGACATAAACAGTTTAAGCGACGACGCTATCTACATATTCTATATTTCATTATGGCTGAAGATCTATATTCTTTCTTAAAGGCCCACTTAATTTTTCGATTGCCCAGATCACATTATGCTAACGTATTCCACATAACATGTATAAACCATTTGGAAGAGGAACCAAAATTATATATATTCCACCAGAATATGGAACAGCTGTGGTCAATGAGTGTTCACCAAGTGATAGAGATTCTCAGATTTCCCCCATGACTTCCCCCGTTATTTACCCACAGAATGCATCATAACTCACATTTAGAGATATAGCTATTCCCCTTCCATTGAGAATAATAAACTGGCAGTTCAGACATACCATGGAATGTTTTGGAGCTTCCTCTTTCAGATGGTATATAATACGGAATACGTTGTGATATATATAATGTGATCTGGTATTCGAAAATTAACTGGCCCTTTATACGACGGCGCTGTTGCACGTGGCCAATTATTAACTGAAATATTTAGTCCTCACAGTTGCAAGTTTGAAAATCTTGAGTCCACGGATTTGTATGAATAGTAAACTGGACATCCTTTCGGAACTATACTGTTTTATTTCATTGGGAGACAAATCATGTATACCTCAGAATTAGGTGATGTGTTCTTGAACAGAAACAAATATTTCTAAAAACTAATTAAATCATTGTACATATAGTAATCGCAGAACGGAAGACTGATATTGTGATCTAGTACACTCGTTGGTTTATTAGTTTAAAGACATAGAATGGACTTATTCGGGTGCGTATAACTGATAAGTTAGTATGCAGGCGTATATGCCAACTGGAGGAATGTAGTATTCTACTAACATCATCGAAAATCTCAAGCAAATCGACCGTAACACTCCATAGAAAACATCGTCTGAACTACGCTCAATTGTAAATATTTACATCTCGATTCGGGACATAACTACCGGCGATAAACTAACGAAAACGATTTCACCATCGAGAGTCGCTACATTTAATTAATAATAATAGAATGATGGGGTGTCATGTCAAGTTGGATATAATAATTGTAAAATATAAGTATACTTTTAGCAACATTATTCTCCATTTCTATTTGATCATCCTATAGGAGTGTTTCACATCACTTTAAATATATTCACTTCGGTAGAGAGCATGGATTTTATTTTAAAAGCAGGAAGTGTCATTTCAAAGGAAGTGTCAAAAAATACTTGAATAGTACATTTTCCCACAAATTAAAGCAATACACGAACTACAGTAATGACCTAAATAATCGACTCCTTAACCACAGCAGAATTATGTGTAATTTTTCAGGATTTAGTCGGAAATATGGCTTGTTGCCATTCATCTGAAAGCTCTCCGACGAATGGCAACCAGGCATATTTCCAACTAAATCGTGAAAAGAAAATTACCCATAATTCTGCTTTGGTTAAGGAGTCGATTATTTGGGAACATGTGTTTATTCCGAAGGTTCGCTATTCCGAAGGTTCACTATTCCGAAGGTTCACTACTCCGAAAGTTCGCTATTCCGAAGGTTCGCTATTCCGAATATTTTTTTTTTTTAAAGGTTAATTCTATATTCAAGTATTGAGAGGGTTCTTTATCACGAAGACTCTTTTTATGAAGGAAATAACTTAAAACATTGAAACAATAAATGTTATTTTTTTTCTTTTTTCGCGGGTTTCCTTGAGATTTAATGTCATTACGTATGACGTTATTTTCCAATACATAGTCACGTCAGGCAGCCCACACAATTGCTCTTTCCATGCGATTTAATGTCATCGCGTATGGCGTTATATCTCAATAATCTTACAGGCAACAATACGCCAGCTAAAGGCAGGATTAAAACAGCGGGACTATAACTCTTAATGAATACTGCGAAGCAGAATGTCGTTGAATAGACGGGTATGAGTTGAACCTAACTGCAATTGTGAATTTGTATTGAATTGCAAGGCCCACTTAATTTTCGAGTCATCGGCTATTTTTTATAGTGCCTTGATATCAGGTTTTAAACACAATCTGTGCCATAAAATATGATTAAAACACTATATATAGTTCATCACCATTCCAAACGTCTGTATCAGAATATGCCCCTAGAGAAATAGAAAACATCTTAAATCGTAAAAAGATTCCCCCGTTATATGTCATGGCTCTCAGAATGCAACAGAATTCAACCTAATGTATTTTCAATTGAAGGGGAATAACATTATCTTTAAAATATAGAGTTACCCCCCTCCATTGAAGATAATACACTTTACTTTGCGCAACAAAACCAGATGAACGTAAGCACAAAAACAAGTAGTTAACCCTGCGCTAACTCAACAAAAACAATATGTTCACAGTTTATTACACCGGATAAGCTGATAATACAGTGTTAGAGAGCTTCATATTTCAAATGGTATATATAGTGGCATATATTTTATATATGTGATCTGGGGATTCGAAAATTAAGTGGGCCTTGAATGTTGATGTTTTTTTTTCAAATACAGATTGCCAGTTCGGAAAAACTATATCTCTTACATGTAGTTTATTTCAGTCATCGTGTTTTTAACTTTCCATAATGAACGATAAACTGATACTCTTTTCTTGCTATTAATAACCGATATCTAGGACAATTTGGGAATTAGAAGTGGATGTACAAATGTACTATATATGAATACTAGCGTAATCGTATTTTTCATTCCTCGTGTGGTTTTTGTGGTGGGGTGCAAATTTTTATTCATTTCTGGTTAAATACGCCCAGAATAGAAAACCTTCGGAATAGCGAACCTTCCGAATAATGAACCTTCGGAATAGGGAACCTTCGGAATAATGAACCTTCGGAATAGCGAACCTTCGGAATAATGAACCTTCGGAATAGAGAACCCTACCCCGATTATTTAGGGCATTACAGTAGATAAATGCTCTGGCTGTTCAATGTTCAAATTACGTCGACAACAGTCGTTGAAAATACTCTAAGGAAGAATGCAATTTAAATCAACGATTACATATACTATACAAGCGTAGAATGCTATTAATGTTGACGGACTTTATATGCCAGTGACAACCGTGTAGTGGGTATATAGCCAACTATGTGAAGAAGTTTGTATCGGCTTGCTATTTCTGGTATTTGAATTGTGTTGTTCTTTTACCAGGTTCAATGTCTATATGATGATATCACATCCCGCCGTAGAGCCTTCTGTCATGCGTCAGATACCTTAAGGTTAGGACGAGTGGATATAACATGGAAAATTGGTATGTATTTTGATAGAGTACTGTTAAAGTAAGACGTTTGTTGAGACCAGTTGTATTAATATGGCTGTTTTACTTATCTTGTATGAAATAGGACCATGCTATACATCTGATTAACCTACGATGACGAAGACGATGACGATGATGCAGTTCCACGAATTTCGAGCATACAAATCAATGAATATGTGATTAATAATATTGATATGCATGGGGTCAGTACTAAACTAAACCTTGTATAGGTGTAGATTACTATTTTAGAGGAATGCCAGTGTCATGCATGCATCAGTTAATGACCATATGGCCTTTATTTTGATGATGTTCGTAGACAGCAACACTACAGGTCCAGGAACCTATATACGTCATAAATTCGAATGTGTAGGCAAGATGTCTCACATCGAAGTGAGTACAAACTCAATCAAAAATAATAGCAAAATGTATGAGCAAGTGTAATGCCCTAAATAATCGACTCCTTGACCACAGCAGAATTATGGGTAACTTTTCAGGATTCAGTCGGAAATATGGCTTGTTGCCATTCACCGGAAAGCTCTCACTGAGAGCTATCCGATGAATGGCAACAAGCCATATTTCCAACTAAATCCTGAAAAGTTACCCATAATTCTGCTGTGGTTAAGGAGTCGATTATTTAGGGCATTACTGTATGTAACAATTTGTTCTATCCCTTCCCCATATGACTGTTGAGAAGATATAAGCGTTCAAGTGACTTCGGTCACCATTTTTCGAGGATGTAAAATTTGAACGCCAAAATATCATTTAAAAATTATGTTCCATGAATATCTGGTTTTTCACAGTAATCAAGATGAGTTGTTATTATTACCAAGATTCGCAAGTAAGAAAGTAGGCCAGGGCATGCAAGAGTTATTGTTGTGAGATATAATTCCCACTTACATGTATACTAAGTATAGAATCTACCCCTTTGTACTATGTTCCAAAATCCTAAGGTAATAATTTACTGGTGTTGGTAAGTACATTACAACTGGCATACATTTCACAGGAAGGTGCATTACCCTATGTGACGCATCTAAATTCATAATTTGGAATCTTGGTTAGGTGTTATACCACCACCTAGATATCACATAGTCATATACTGAATACAATTCCAGCATTGTATATGTATGTATTGTAAAATGTATATATGCATACACTTATTGTATACACATATCAGTGATATCACGTGAAAATTTTACATATATGGCGGCAGAATGATCGGCCATTTTACTATCCTGTATCCTTTGTTGACTTGATATTCTCTATTCTCAATAAAAAAATTTAAAAAATAACACCTTTCTATACTAAATACTTATTGACGAGTAGTTCTCTTATGGGACGTCCAGATAATAAGTTTGTTGAAATTGTTATCTGAACATTTCCCACAAATGAATATGAATCAGTCTGCTCTTGTATTATCTTTTTTACATACTATCGTCTCCTTTTATTATCTGAACACCCCTTCAAATGAATAATAGATGCATTGAGTAGTTGGGCGCTACTTTTATGACTGGGTGGAATCCATTCAGTATATACAGGGTTAATACAAATCCCATCACAAGAAATCACGTGCGCCCGTGAATTACTAGCGATTATAATATACTCGAAATATCCGTATCTAGTATTTTATGTGTGTAAAACAGTAAAAGTTTTATAGTTCTGAGATATTGCCCTTTCTAACCTCGGGGTTTATGTCTATATTGTATGCCCAATTTGGCCCTGGTATGTAATTTGTATAATCATGTATGACGTGGAGAGTAAACACAGTTCATGCAGTTTAAAACTATAACATTCCATCCATGTTTTATCCAGATATATATATTACGACGACGGTAGGTATGTATTTTATCAAGATCAATGGGAGACAAACTTCACATTTGATATTGCATTGCCTAAGTATTATGTTAAGTGTTAATGAGTTTCGCCTAAGCATATGCTAAGTATACAATTGATGTTTCCACATAATTATATTCATTTTAGTGGGATGAGCTTATGGTTAATAGCAAAGAAGGCGTCTCCAGAAATAGTTTAATTAGTTTTACAGCACCTGCATTATGCTATGATACACCCGAGAACATGCATTCTTTTTGCCTTTAATTTTGAATAATATGACAAGTGTCACGCAAAATGAAAAACAGTGTTATAATCATGGATTAATTTTTACCACCATTGCACAAATCGAAATTTCAGAACACTATCATTTGACAAAAAAAAGTTAGTTGATATAGGCAATTTAACCCTTTCAGTGCCAGGGGCCGATCTTATCGGCCCTAATTTACGGTCTACAAAATCGGCCCTATATAAGCAAGCTATAGCGAATTTTAAAACAAACTGGATAAAACCTTAGGGGCATGTTATAACTCAAAACTATCACCAAGTATTCATAGTAATAATTTTGATGCCCATGAAAACCGTAAGATTCCCTGGCACTAAACCTACAAAATAAGTCTGTTAAAGAATATAAGAAAAAATTATTATAATTGTAAAAAATTGTAAAAAATAATAACAAATGATGAAAAATTGTTAGGCCAATGCATTCTCATAGGTCGCCTCGCATATATAAGAGAATGCATTGGCACAGGGTATATGGGTTGATACAAAAATCGGACCTGGCACTGAAAGGGTTAAAGCTGAAAGATTACGAGGATATCAAAAATATGGTGAACCAATAATGTTAAATGCAGCAAGCAGTCTCAGTCACATATTGGTAGAAGATATATCCTAATGAGTATTTGATTGGCAGCTGTGGAAATGTTTATGGTATACATTGAGTTTGAATCAATTACACAGTACATTTAAGGTTCGGTAAATGAACTGGCTTAAATCAACGAATGAATGTGAAGTTGGCCTCCCATAATATCAAACTCAATGTTCTTACATGTATAACTGCTTACTATACTAAGCCTTCGTGTAAATCAATAATGTTGATTGTGTGTACTGTCATAGTTTGAATGTGATAACTAACTTCTTAAAGATGAATTCAGGGTTCCGGACTATTTTTTACTAAACATAAACACGTTTCAGCTGAGAAATGTATTATGTCAGTGACGAAAGCTTTGGATATATAGGTTTACCTGTTTACTTTATAAAGTTATATATAGAGCACTAAAAATGCCAAACACAATTAAAGGCACGTGAGGCCTTAGTTGTCGAAAATATCCATATGTGTTCCACTCACCGTAAACAGAAAAAACAGTAAAACGCATACAGTTTCGTTCATATGTACCATGACCATCGCGTAAACAGCATGTTATCATGAAGACCTACTATATTGTACCTAAGCAAGAGCCTGATTGTGTTACAGAAGACAGCACAATGCTACTGGCTAATCACACACGAATGGCATAAACGCTCTTTATTAGTTCCATATCAGGAATTCACCCACAAAGAACGCTCTTTATGTTTACCATCATAATATAAACAAACATCAGAAAAGTAACTTTTTATGCTTTTGTTTACATAACAATGGTCAACCATATGACAATAACATACTGTTTATGCGATATTTCTGATTTGTATACGGACAAAGTCTGTCTACATTTTGATGTTCTTTCTGTTTGTGGCGGTTTTTGACGGTTGGAAATATTTTCACAGGATACCCACCGCCAAGGCCAACCGTACCTTTAACGTTCTGTATCTCAGATAACTGCCTCCTGAATATAAAAATATGAACCGCTCAGGGTGCTGTTTAACCCCCACTGTAAATAAAAATTATACACAGTCATGTAAATCATCCCGCCGCTCGACAATGGGTGAACTACTGATTATTAATTTTGCTAGACACATTTCAACACATATTTGATATTTCCCTTGGTTATTTCTGAAAACTAGAGTTTTATTCTTGTTGGTTTAAATTGTGTGTCTTTGTGTGTTACAACGGACTGTTACATTAAAATTCATTAACCCTTAATCATGAAAAGTAAATTTTCACACTCAACATATGTTATTTTGTTAATTCGTGAGTAAAACATAAAATGTCCTGTTTGGAAATTATGGTCGTAAAAATGGGTACAAAAACATGTCTACTCAGGGGGTGTCGTGACAAAATTTCAGACCCTGCAGAAAACAATAATTTCCGCTAACTGACCAACCCCACCCTCTGTTAAATTTTTGTATATTTTCCATGCCAACTTTTTTGGATCCACCCACCCCCCCCCCCAAATTATTAAATAAATCAGAATAATATGAAACAAAATTCTATCAACCTGGTTCTTTCCAACACTTAATATTTGGCATATTCTAACATATTTATACCACACAGAACAGTGAAATGGTAGTAGTATGATCGGAAGCAAATTCAGAAAAACAGTTCCCATATACATTTATAGGTATCTGCTTCCCATCTTTTTGCCAACATTGAAATACTTTTGAGTGAATGTACAAAGATATGCATTATGTATAGGGATTTCATCTTAGGCCTATAATATTCACATCACAATTCTAATGTTGCATTTGCGCATACATTGTGTTTGGCCGATGCACTACATGTGGCATCCAAATGGACTGGGTAGTATGCAGTGATTGTTTGATTGCTTATGTGTGGTCTACCATTCTATAAAAATGTATTTGTTTTTGGTAACCAGTGACTGCAGTGTAAAAGGCTCAGAGGGCAAAATGATATTTGCAAATATTTTGTTATGATTTCATTTGAATATCGACTAGCATAAATACTGAGAAAGAACAAGACATTGATGGCCACTGCCTGAAGTAGATATAATAACATTGCGAGTGGAATATAGGCTCAGTAATATCATCGTTTGAAATGAAATGATATGAATTGTTGCTTGAATTAGCTTCAAAAATCAGCCAACTCAATAGCTACACAGCTGGGCTACATGTACAGGTATAATACAATCATGAGTGTCCAACCTGGTGATGTATACAGTGTTCTCTGGTCCCTAATATGGGCATATCATACTCAGAACTAATGCAACGGTTAAGCACAGTACAAACTAAGTGATATAATTCCAATAGATTAATGTTAATATTAATATTAATGTTTCCTATAATTAAGCATTGATCACACATTTTTTCCGACTTCGAACCACTCACCATAGACCGGCCCCCAGATGAGGGTAGTGTCACACGAAAGGGTAGAAATTTTGACGCTATCTCCAATTATCCTTGTCCCATGGGGGTTCCAAAACACTGAGGTATCCAGGGCGGAACATGTGGAAAATATATTTTTTTGACCTTTTTGGTGTTTTTGAACTGCAAATTTCAGTATAATCAGGAAAACCAATAAAATAAGACAAATGTTGAATAAAATATACTTGAATATCAGATATTTATTCTATCTGGGTTGCTTAATATTTATGATGTGCGAAAAGTTATATTATCCAACAAATTTTGTGAAAAATTCACGAAAAAGCCTAAAAATGCATAAATTGCAGTGCTTTTTCCAAAAAAAAATTCAGAAGATTTCCTATAACATTTTCATTTTTTGGTATAAAGCTCTCATTAGTGCATCAAAATTTTCAGCATTATATACCTGATTTATTAATGTCAACGTCACAAGCAATGATATCCAAAAAGCCGAGATATTTCCAAAAACTTAACCCACCCCCCTAAAACTGATTTTCTATCTGAAAATACCTGTCAAGTCAGAATAGCCCGTTTTCGATCCGTTTTGTTAACCAATTCAGAGTCTTATCATATATCATGGAATTAGCATGTATCTGAGGAGGTTTATGTTATGGTAGAGTCTAGTTTGTTTAAATATTTGATTTTTTTGGGGTAAATTGGCTAAAATTTGTATTATATTTAAGTGAAATTTTTTTGAAAAATTCCCATGACTTTGTCAGTTTTATGGATACAGCTGCACAACATGCACCACAATAAGCATAAATTCTTCCCCAATTTCAGATATGAAATGCTATAATCATGTACCAGACCAGAATTGAGAAATAAAGTAAAACTTAACCCAACCCCAAGTAGTGTTCCCAATGCTTTCAATATTATGCTATACTAAACTCGAAAGGTCGCTCATACTAGTTAATATAATTCATATAATAAATTGCAATAGTTCTGCCCACGGATTATGTATTCTCCCACCGCCTAAACACTTTAGCACAGGCAGCCCGTGTGAGATACCGGTAGCTGGGTGAGATTTCCCTGTCTCACATAACACGTGACCATCTATCTCACACCACCCACGTGACTGCTTTACCTATTTAATCGTTAAGGGATTAAGGAGAGCTAGGTGCCTCTCGGCCCTTTCGACAATTCCTGGCTAGCCCCCCGAACCACTCACTCATTAACAATCCGTCATCATGTTTTGTGTGAATTAAAACAGATAAAAACAATGGCGACCAGTTACGCTTCACGTTTCAAGTAAATAAATACGGACGAATTCGCGGACGCTAATACAAATGGTGATAAGCTTCAACTGTTAATCACGAAAAACCTCAACATAACCTCACTTGCAGACACAGAGTTGCATATATAACATGAACTATAAACGACTAATTTGCGAACATATTCCATAAAACGGAAGACCCCAAGCGAAACTGGTACCACTGGCACATTTCGTAACTGGTAAACAATAGCCGCTTCACAAATGACGAACGAAATAATTCCACGTTCGAACAGTTGTTATTGTTGCAATAAATCGTCGAACGCGTCTATCTAACATTTGTCTGTAATATATTCACATGTTTCCTTTTCTAATGGTATCGATATGGTCATTTCCGATGACAAACACGATTAGTCCAGTTGTATATACTTCATATCAATACGCGCGTTTCTCGGAATTTATGCAGGTGCAACTATGTGACGTATCCATGTCGTTTTTCACAAGACCGTGTCGATTTCACTCTAACGTATTAACCCTGCGTGCACGGGCAACGCGTTTTGTTTTTACAGTATACCTTTGGTATATACCGAAATCATTCCAGTTAATCACGAATATCGCATCAGAATTCTCCCCAGATATACCGTTACGAAGCTACTGGAATGTGCCAAAGATTGGTATAAAACAAAAAATCGGAATGAGGCTCTTGGGTTGGGAGAAAAATGATCCATCATGACCTGGGGTGTGTGATGGAAAAATCTCACCCTCGGGGCCAGATATTTGGTCCGGACACTCGGCAAGCCTCGTGTCCGGCCCAAATATCTGGCCCCTCGGGTGAGATTTTTCCATCCCACACCCCAGGTCATGATGGATAATATTAATCTCATCTTCCCAGTCACTGTCAATTTCATCAAATGTGATTGTATCAGTCAATATAATTTTTGTGCAACATCTTACGAGAAGAATGGTTCATACAACTCAGGCTGCCTATCGGCCGTCCATCCATGAAGTGCTACACCGGGAGTGGTTAATTTGGCAACGGTTGCAAGTATCCACTGTTTTGCTATCATGTTGGTTCGTTTTGAGTGTAAAATTAAAGATTCCTCACATGGTGGAAGTGCAGAAAGATCAGCTACCTTTTGCTGATTCTCGAACTTCTTCTGGAACTTTACCCACCTAGCTTAATTCATTTTTATGTTTACCCATACCATGTATGGTAAACATAGTGTCGTTGTCCGGATTGACCACTCGTCGTTCGTCCGTCCGTCCGTCCGTCTGTCCGTCCGTCTGTCCGTCCGTAGACACTTCACGTGTAATGTGATAACTCAAACATTTTCTATCCAATCAGAAGCAAATTTTGTATATGGGTATATCAGCCCAAAATACAGATCAAGTTCGAATTTGGGTTTGATCCGAGTTTTTGTTACAGAGTTATGGCCCTTTTTCGACTTAGAATTCACACATTCTGCCATAACTCAAACATTTTTTATCTGATTGGAACCAAATTTGGTATGTGAGTTTCACAGCCAAAAATACAGATCTAGTTCGAATATGGGTTTGATCCGATTTATTTTAAAGGAGTTATGACCATTTAAAAAAAATATTTTTAACTTTTATAATAACAATAAAAAAAATGTCATTGACATTGTCATTTGTTTTCATTTAGATATTGATGATTATGATACAAGTTGATAAAAAGATTTCCAATGTGTCCCTTTAATTTTTTAATTAATTCACCAATTGCATTTGGACTACTTAGCTATTGATAAAGCTATATTATTTTCTGATGTTTCTTATGCCAATGTGCAAATAATCTGATAAAGAAGGCTATGGTATCTAATTTAAAATAAGATTCAACAATAAACATCACATGATATTAACAGTAGACTTGGACATCTGTGCTGCAGAGTTATATCTTCAGATGGTCTGATATCATTATAATTGTTATTGGTTTAATAGAGGTCAGTGTTCAACATAAACAATTCCTGTGATTTTTTGACAGCTGTGCTATATAATTGATATTAATGGGTCAGTGGTGAGGTTGCTTATCTGTATACTAGGACACATTATTATTGTAAACTTAAATTGGACTCTCTTAACCCAAGTATTCCATGTCCAGGTCACACCTACACATTTAACCCACGGACTTGCTGGCTGTGGTGGTTTAGCATTACAGATCCTGTACCAGTGCATTCTCTTATATAAATGCCAGTGACCCATAAATTCCAATAATTTGTTTTATGTACATTTGTCTATAATAGTACATAACAGTATACTCTATAATTCAACACCAAA
The DNA here is from genome assembly GCA_032622095.1 of Siphonodentalium dalli. NCBI lineage: Eukaryota > Metazoa > Mollusca > Scaphopoda > Gadilida > Siphonodentaliidae > Siphonodentalium > Siphonodentalium dalli. The sequence goes on along the minus strand of CP136061.1, from coordinate 147,595,988 downwards.
ACTCTCATTTATCCGATCATATTAAATTTTTATCGCCAAGGGATGGGTTAACATCTGCCGATCGTGATCGGCCTCTCGTTCTCGAATGTGGACCATACATGTATAAGGCACATATGTTAACTCCTTGATTGTATTAAGCGTGTCACTGTCCAAAACCCAATTCATTCCTAAATAAGCCATGACTTCCATATATCTTGATGGTCTTTCCAGCAACTTCCAGTAGAGTTTTTTTCCTTTTTGGAACAACGATGAAAGGTAATTATTACCTGTGAAGGAATGGAACCCAACAACTGCATTCTTCTGTATATTTGGCTGCCAAAATGTGGAAATGGTAGATATTGACCCAGCGTGTCCCGCAATCGCTTACAAGTTGTGGTTGATGTATAAAGTTGGCTATTCTGCTTTCTATACATTGAACACTAACATGTCTGATGCACCTTAGTTAATTTTTACTATTGTCACCACTGACATTACCAGAAATATTGGATTTTTTTCTCACAAACTTGACATAAATAACGGCACACAAAATTTCAAGTATAATGTAACTATGTTTGGTATGAAAGATGTTTATTGTTTTGATCTACCTTAAATTTGTCACACTAATGTGTTTATAAACTAAATTAGTCAAAATGGCAACCATTTTGTACATATATCCCGAACATTATTATCTGCGTTTCCGAAAATGTAGCAAATTGTGACTCACTTGGTTATTTTACATGTTAGCTAATCAACTGAGAACTAAATGTTCTATTCTGGTTGTCCCATTTCCTAATGGGGTATAACTAATTAATTTTAAAGTTGCCTTATTTGGGGTTTTTTTTACCCGAAAACCACTTTTTGGATACTGGCTATATATTTTTTAATAAATGGGCAGAACTTTGAAATGGAACTGAATTGAATCATAATTTTTGGCTATTCTGGCCTATTAGGATAAACATTGATCAACATGATACAGGCTGGAGGTCAATATGGCAACCAGGGGTTACCGTGTGGTCATAGGTGAGGTGAATATGTATAAAGGGAGTTATTTTAAGGTCATGGATGATGTGAATAGGTGTGCATGTACATGATTAGCTATATGGTCATGAATGGGGTGGCTATGGTGAGATGTATATGTATGCAAGGAGTGAGAGTATGGTCATGTGTGAGGTGAATACTATGATATATACAGGGAGTGACTATGGTTGTATGGTTATGATTACACAGTACAGGTGTACACAATGTGGCTCAATGGGCATTGCTGTGGTTTACATGTATGTAAATAACGAGAGTACCTACATGGTCATATGTGTGTTTATGTATATATGGAGTGACTATGTTCATGGGTGAGATGTACAGATGTACCTTGTGTGGCTGTATTGTCATAGATAGGTGTATATGTATACATGTGTTGTCTGTATGATCATTGGTGGGTTGAATGGATAAATAGATGTGCAGCTATGTGTAATATGTGTATTGCGTATAGGTGTACATGGAATGGCAGTACGGTAGTCATAACGTGTATATGTGTACCTGATGTATGCTGCATGGTCATTGACGAGTGTGTGGATGGTCATGTGTGGATGTATATGCATATATCGAGTGGCTATATGACTATTGACGTGGCAAATATATATACAGTGAGTGACTCTATGGCCAATGGTGAGGTGAATATGTTTTCAGGGGGAATGACTGTATGGCTAATGGTGAGGTGAACATGTATACAAGGAGTGACTGTATGATCATGACTGTGGTGAATAGGTATACAGAGAGTGACTATATGGTCATGGGTAAGGTGTAGGAGTATACCTGGTGTGCCTGCATGGCTGCATGGTCATGTGTAGGGTGTATGGGTATACATAAGTGTGGCTGTATGGTTATGTGGAGATATGTGTATACAGTGAGTGGCTATATCGCCATTAGTGAGGTGCAAATGTTTACCTGGAGTGATTCTATGGTCATGGTTGGGGGTATATGTATATCTTGCATGGCTATTTTGCCATGGGTTTGGTGAACATGTATACAGTGAGTGACGTATGACCAATGGTGAGGTGAATTTGTATACAATGATTGTCTGTATGCTGATGAATGTGTTGAATATAGGTACACAGGGGGGTGACTATATGGTCATGTGTCAAGTGTATGAGTATACCTAGTGTGCATGCACGATGACACATGGCTGTATGGACATGTGTGGGGTGTACATGTATACACAAGTGTGGATATAGATGGTCATGGGTGAGGGGTACGTATATCAAGCGAGTGGCTATATGGCCAATTGTGAGATGCATTGCATATGTATACATGGAGTGACTTTATGGTCATGGATGGGGTGTATATGGCGAATAGGTATACAGGGATTGACCGTATGGCCAATGGTGAGATGAATAGGTATACAAGGATTGACTTATGGTCATGAAAGTGGTGAATAGGTATACAGGGAGTGAGTATATGGTCATGGGTCAAGTGTATGTGTACACAGAGTGAGTGACTATCTTGTCATTAGTGTGGTGTTCATGTGTATATGTGGAGTGACTGTATGTTACTGGGTTGATTATACATTTGTACCTTGGGTTGCTATTGCTTTCCACAATAACTCAACGCCATATTAATCGATAGAGAGGTCATGTCAGAGAGTTCTCCATCTTGGTGCCGTTTATGCACGTTGGAGAAAACGTTAAATGATTTCCCCCTGATAATAGTTAATCAATTTTGATGCTAATGGGCAGGTGATTCAAGTCAAATGTACAGAAGAATGCACTTATTGGGTTCCATTCCTTCATGGGTAATGATACCTTCCAAAAAGGAAAAAATAATTTGTCTGGAAGTTACTGGAAAGACAATCAAAATATATGGAAGTCATGGCATATTTAGGAACGAATTGGGTTTTGGATAGTGACACGCATGTGCCTTATATGTTCAACGTTCAAGAAAAGTGAATCAAGCTAGGCGGATAATGTTCCCACAGAAGTTCGAGAATCAGCAGAACCTATTGATCTTTCTGCACTTCCACCATGTGAGGAATCTTTAATTCTACACTCAAAACGAGCCAACATGATAACAAAACAGTGGAGACTTGCAACCGTTGCCAAATCAACCACTCCCGATGTAGCACTTCGTGGACGGGCGGCCGATAGGCAGCCTGAGTTGTTTGAACCATTCTTCCCGTAAGATGTTGCACAGAAATTCTATTGACTGATACCATCACATTTGATGAAATTGACAATGAAGATGAAATTGCGTAATCCGTGGGCAGAACTATTGCAATTTATGATATGAATTCTATCCACTTAAGTATGAACAACCTTTCGAGTTTAGTATAGCATAAAATTGAGAGCATTGAGAACACTATCTTGTGGTAGGGTTAAGTTTTACTATATTTCTTAATTCTGGTCTGGTACATGATTATATCATTTCATGTCTGATATTGGGGAAGAATTCATGCTTATTGTGGTGCATGTTGTGCAGCTGTATCCATAAAACTGACTAAGTCATGGGAATTTTTCAGAAATTTTTCACTTAAAAATAATCTAAATTTTAGCCAATTTACCCCAAAAAAATAAAAAATTGAAACAAAAATAGACTCTACCATAACATAAACCTCCTCAGATACATGCTAATTCCATGATATATGATAAGACTCTGAATTGGTTAACAAAACGGAACGAAAACGGGCTATTCTGACTTGACAGGTATTTTCAGATAGAAAATCAGTTTTAGGGGGGTGGGTTAAGTTTGTGGAAATATCTCGGCTTTTTGGATATCATTGCATGTGACGTTGATATTATTACATCAGGTATATAATGCTGAAAATTTTGATGCACCACTGAGAGATTTATACCGAAAAATGAAAATTTTATAGGAAATCTTCTGGAAAACATTTTTGAAAAAGCACTGCAATTTATGCATTTTTTTGCCATTTTCGTGAATTTTTCACAAAATTTGTTGGATAATATAACTTTTTGCACATCATAAATGTTAAGCAACCCAGATAGAATAAATATTTGATATTCAAGTATATTTTATTCAACATTTGTCTTATTTTATTGGTTTTCCTGATTATACTGAAATTTGCAGGTCAAAAACACCAAAAAGGTCAAAAAAATATATTTTCCACATGTTCCGCCCTGGATACCTCAGTGTTTTGGAACCGCCATGGGACAAGGATAATTGGAGATAGCGTCAAAATTTCTACCCTTTCGTGTGACACTACCCTCATCTGGGGGCCGGTCTACCACCCCTCCCTGTGTCTGGACTATTTCTGCAGACCCCAATCCCCCGGCCTACTGGGTAATGTTGCAGGTAAAAAATAAATTAAGCAAATCTGCCTGCCCATTTTGAAAACAAAAGTGTCAGAGAAACAGATTATAAACTTTGTGTGGAATAATCACCGTATTAATTTTACAATAAAAGATTATATATATATATATATATATATATATATATATATATATATATATATATATAATACTTTATTTCAGACTAAGAAGTCCATATTTGTAAATGCTAACATTTCAAATAAATCTGAATTTTCTACACACAATTTACATATACAATAAATTTCTCCAATGGTTATATAAATTAGATGTGTATATAATATCTGAATTAGCAATTGCTGAGAGTATATAATTGTTGGATTCATTCACACGTTCCCAGAAACCAAACACAAACTTTCTCCTTAGTATAGCAAGTGTCATCACACAGTCAGAAACAAACATTCCACTCGCACTACATCTTCTATATTTTGTGTTTTATAAGATTTCTGTATGTCATCTGTAAAGATGCAGGGTTTTATTCGGATAAAGTCACAAAACCCATGGCCGTGTAAAATTTAATTTCTAAAACAATTGATGTTCTAACAATAGAGGTCTGGAACCCTCAATACCTCTTTTAAATTGTGTGCATGTATATACAAAACTGAACCTGTGATAAATGTATGCTCGTAATATTCGCTAACCGGGACTGCATGGGATCAGTTATATGATGAACCAACTTAAAATCCATTATTATTAACTCAAAACTAATTTGTGCTCGAGGTTCAAACGAATGATGATATTTTTAGAGTGAGTATAAACGGTGGGCTTATGTGCGAACCAGTTATATTAAGAGTAAGTTATTTGTGCTTAAAGTTGTGTTCAATTAGCGCGAATGGATATTCACATATTGTGAATGATTTAATTCATCTCAGAGAATAGGAGCGAGTTTTTTTTTCTCAAATAACTTTATTTACAGATTCACATTATATACATCATTTGGCAAGAGGTATCTTAAAACATACCCACGCAGAAGATTTCCGAACAAATTCGTCGAGAAAGCGCTGAAGTTACGTGTTTTGTTTCTTATATTTTTTTGGATAAATTTACGATGTTTCGTTGGTGCCAGTTCGACTTTTGATTCAGCGGTGTCGTAAAATAAGAGATATCACTGAGTCGCGGCCATCATGTTGGATCCATACACCCCCATTCCTTGGTTTAAGTACTACATGTCAAAGTTCTGGATGTGCATTCCATATATGGGAGTTTTGAATATTCATGAATTCCATATACGGGATGCACCTCCAGAATTTTACCTGTATCACTTAAACCGCGGAATGGCCGGGGGCTGGATGGATCTTCCTCTGACTAAAGAACTGGATAAAAGGGGCGCTGATACTGTTTCATCGTGTTGCTGTGAGAGCTGGATCACCTGAAAATATGCTTGGAAGATATGAACAACAACAGTTTGTTTGTAAAAGTAAAAAGAATTCTAGGTAGATATTCGCTTCCATCGGCATTGACATTCTAGAAAATCCACCATCAGTCTCAGAATGGAAAACAACCGTAGATGAACGATATGGTGAATACCAGAGAAATGAGTGGGTAGCTGACGTGGAGTGTAAGCCATCTCTTCGATGTCTTCAAATACAAGATCAGCCAACTAGAAGACCTCATGCTACATGGCGCTCTCTAAATACGGATCCCAGAGAAGTCCGCAAAGCTATGCTCAAGGCAAAGGTACTAACTGGAACGTATATATGTATGCTTCAAGCAAACCGATATAGATTCAACCAGTTTTATGTGAGTCCAACCAGTCTCCTATATGTAAAGAACATACAGAGGGAAGACAACACTTCGTTATCGAGTGTGAGCAGTTAAAGGGAATCAGGGACAGCTTTATGAAAGCGATCCAGTCCGTTTTTGAAGAACATTGTGACCTAGGTACAGCTGATGAGATTCGGGGAAATAAAGAGTTTATGCTACGATGCTTGCTCGATTGTACTCATAAATCAATTTATGACTTAGTACAATTTAATGAGGATAGTGTCAACCATATATATATTATTGTATACCTCCTTGTAGGAGAAGAATATATACATACATGGAAATATATATTATACAGCAAATGGAAATAATTAAGAAAACAGAACCGTTGCGTGGCTGATTGTATGCGTCATATCTTGAAGAGACCCGTCCTTATGAATGCGATTCTGTTTTCTGCGCAAACACGTATTTATTTACTCAAAAGAAATTGTTACTGGATCAGATGACACATCCCATAAATGAAGTGAGCCATGTCGAGAATTATAGTTTCTATATTGTTGTGCAAGTTCGGCGGGTGAGTTGATTGGCTCACCACCCAGAAGCAGGGCTAACAGAGACATATCATCTCTAGAATCCATGTACAGAAAGGTCGAGAGACCAACCTGATCAAGAATGTGCTCCCAGAACGAATTCCGAAGCGCAAGTGAATTGGCTGCTGTACAGTAACGAAGGGCGTGTAATATGTCATTCTGAATCCCGTTACCACAAGCGCGACACGTGCGATCATTAGAAAATGTAGTTCTGTTCAGCAGTAGAGCGAGATTTTTCAGAGCTTGAGACGCGCTAGGGTGCCTTTTCAGCAATGTCCAAATACTCCAAAATGACAGTGGATCATTGTGCACAATGCGAAACAAATCAAGTGAGGTATCTCTGTCAACTGTAGTTTTCCATTGTGTAACATAGTATGACTGTACTGTTGATTTGCAGAGGTGCTTCCATGCTGATTTAGAAGGAAATTCGCCAGTCGCAACGAAAGTATCCAGATACGCGTGCAGATTGTATTGCCGAAGTAACTGTGTAATGTCTGAAACAAACCCTGTTGTCGCACGTCCGAAGAGGCTGTATAAGAAGAATTTATATAAGAAAATTCGCAGTGGTTCCTGGTGCCCATCGGGAAGGTAAATTAGATCAGCGAAGAATGAAAGTTTCTTTATGTGTATTTCGTTTTCGAGTGGCATAAGACCTAACAGGCTCATTGAAATAACAGTAGGAGTCCGAGTTGGGAGAGATTGTATATGCTTGACACACGAGCGATAAGCTTTCTCCATACAGTAAACATTGGAGTCTGTAGAGGTTGTCAGAATTTCACACCCATAGAGACATTTTGGCAGAACAATAGTTTTTAAAAGAGAGGTCATCGTGGGCGGTGTGCACTGTTTCGTGATATTTCTACCAGCAATTGCGAAGAATGTTTTTCTAAGCTTATCAGAAATATCAGAGGCCCTGATATTACTGTTCTTGAACTTGCACTGTTTATCCCTAAATGCACACAGTCTGTCGTCTCGGGGAGCGTTTGGTCTCCGATAGACCAAGTTATGTTGCTGTTCTCGTGTTGACGCCCCGACTCGTTGAATACAACAACAAAACTTTAGGTGTTCGAGAACATAAATCGCCAATTCCGAGCATATGAGCTGCATATATCGATGAGATGATCTAGACCAGCTTTTGATGTGGAAATCAAGGAGATATCGTCAGCAGTTGTTGGAGCAGTGCAGTTAACATGACCGACTGACAATCCTTCGTTCGCTGAACAGAGACGCGCTAGCAAGTCGTTGATAAATACAAGGTAGAAAAATGGGGAAGTCACGGCCCCTTGTCTTGTTCCTTGCAGAATATCCACTGGTTCTGATAATGTGCCATTGCATGTACATCACTCGACTCGTGCAGTTATAGTGCATGTTGGAGACAATGCGTAGTATTTTGCCTTTAAAGCCGAGTTCATTGAGTTTCACCAAGAGGCCTTGGTGCCAGACTCGGTCAAAAGCTTTCTGACTATCAAGAAAGCACACATATGCACGAGAGTTCATGTCAGCGGCGTAGCTTATTGACTCCTGCAGAATAAATTATGTCATCACACAGCTGACGTTTTTCTGAAATCCGTGTTGAAGTACATTAGGGAAATCACCAAGACACTTATCACCTAGAAACCTGTTTAGGAGGATGCTCTCGAATGTTTTGTATATCACCGGCAAAAGAGTTATTGCTCTGTAGCTGTCCGGGATATGCTTCGGCTTCGGTGAACCTTTATATAAGGGAACGATTATTCCAATTTTTAGTGCTGGTGGTATCCACTCTAACGCCAAGATACCATTGAAAAGACGAAGGAGCAATGTCGAGAGCAGTTCACTTCCATGTACTAGATGTTCGTTAACCACATGATCGATGCCACCAGACTTTTTCCGTTTGAGACCACGCAGCACCGAGTTTAAATCGTCGGAACCGATCTCCTCACAGAGCATGACACAATTGTAGTCTGCGTGTGAATTGTCAAGTAAAGATGCAAGTCGCATGTGTATGGACTGTTCGAAATAAAGGTCATGGCGCTCGTCTGGTTTGTAGAGAGACTCGAAATATGACCTCCATGCTGAAAGAATGTCATTTTGGTCACGGAGAAATACATCATTGAAGTTCATCATATTTGTAAGACCATTTGCTTGTGACGACGCAGAGTCTGAACTCAATGATTTCCAGAAACGCACTTGGTCGTGGGTTGCATAAAACTCAAGATCTTCGCACGCTTTATGCTCACTTGCGCGTGAAGAGGAACGTATGCATTGTCTGAATCGTCGTTTCGCGTCCTTGTATTGGACATATGAAGGCGCATCGCATGTGTGTGGTCTATTATCTTTGATCCATCTAGACCGCAGTCGTTTTAAGTCTCTGTGTAGATCTCTTAGCCTGTCATTCCAAAATGGTTTAGCTGACATGTGGTTAGATTTCATTGGCGTTGAAGCGGATGAAGCATACATTATCGCGCCAACGATTTCGGAATACAACAATTCAAGGACAGATTTTGTCCGAATTGGAATAAGAACAACATCAGACAGATAGTTGTCGAGTGAAGACTGGTATGCACATAGATCCATTTTGTCCCAGTTGAAGTAAATTCTGGTGAAAGGAGATAATATGTTCGATTTATCAATCGGCAAAGCAATACGACACGTCACAGGCAGGTGGTTGGAAGTATTGAGGTCGTTGTCGTCGATGATAGAACAGTCAGATACAACATGTGGTACAACAATGTGGTCAGTTCGGGAGGGTGATGCAACTGTCGAGAAGGGATAGAATGAGCATCTAGGACCTCTGCATCCAAAAGAACATGTCACAGAAAATGTTTCAGTACGGACGAAGAAACGGTTCAGTAGTAGCATTCTAGGGCCGTGCCCAGAAGGAACGTGGTATTCAGGAGGGCGGTTGACGTGAGTGTTGAAGTCCCCAATAATAACAACAGGCCCATGAACGGAAAATTGTTCCATATAGTTTTCCACAGAAATCAGACATTCTTCGAAATAATCATCACTATGGTTCGTGCTTGGAAGATAAACTTGCATAATGCTAATAACATTGCCAGAATCAAGTTTAACATGTACACCCACAATACGATCACTTGTAGTTTCAAGAGCCATGCACTGTTTTTCAAGTTTTCTATTGACCAGTAACGCAACTCCATCACGCACAAATGATCCGCCAGAATTAGTTGTAATAATCCTGCCAGGTTTTCCGAAAGAGATGTATTCACTGTCTATCCTTTGCAAACATGACAGCTGTTCATCTCTGAGCCAGTGCTCCGATATACCTATAATGTCATACTGGTGAGTTTTAAGCAGCGACTGGAGGTAAAGAACTGTGGAATTCACGCCGGTCGCATTCCATGTTAATATATTGAGTTCACCCATCAAAGCGTCGTGGTGCATTCGGGGGCTCCTTGGTCCACGGCCTAAATTCAATGCCGGGTGGCCAGAAGTAATCACCATAAAGTCTATCGAAGTCAGTCTCGTGGACATGGACGCGCGCGGACTTAGTACCTAGTAACAGTCTCACGAAGGTAGGGGTTATACCTTTCATTTCTAGGTACTCCCAAATGTCATTTTCAGTCGAATTTGTGGAAATTCCTCGTATGAAAAGTATGGGCAGAAGTAATCACCATAAAGTCTATCGAAGTCAGTCTCGTGGACATGGACGCGCGCGGACTTAGTACCTAGTAACAGTCTCACGAAGGTAGGGGTTATACCTTTCATTTCTAGGTACTCCCAAATGTCATTTTCAGTCGAATTTGTGGAAATTCCTCGTATGAAAAGTATGGCCAGAAGTAATCACCATAAAGTCTATCGAAGTCAGTCTCGTGGACATGGACGCGCGCGGACTTAGTACCTAGTAACAGTCTCACGAAGGTAGGGGTTATACCTTTCATTTCTAGGTACTCCCAAATGTCATTTTCAGTCGAATTTGTGGAAATTCCTCGTATGAAAAGTTTACGTGTGCGTTTGGTACTACGAGGTACTCCATGAAAACCTGGTGGTTCGTCATGTCCGTATTGATGATCGTTTGACACACTTGGAACAGAATACTCATTGTCCGTTCTGTCGCTCTCTGGTGGGCGACTATATTCACGTTTAGCTGCGATATCAGGACATGCACGTGCGGACGGCTCCGGTGAGAATGCTGGAATACTATCAAGCGCTGATTGTGACAAATTCTGAGTAACAAATGCGGATACAGATGCACAAGACTTTGCACAGGTGTGTGTATCAGTATCAATAGTTGAACTTGCAGTATATCGAGTGGCGTTCGCAGATTTGCTTGGTTCAATCGGCGATGATGTTGGTTTAAGGTGTACCTGTATGGGTCTTATACCCGGGTTTGCTGCTGGCGTTGATGTGTTACGGATTGGCTGAATAGTTTTAGGAGTAGTATTGAAGGACATGTGATTTTCAGGTTTTGTTTGTATCCGAGCAGATGGAGGAGTTTCTGGTGGTAAGTATTGCTGAACTGTTGCACACATTTGATCGAATTTGGCGGAGACATCCCGAGCGAAGAACTCGAACATAGTACTGAATTTTCTTTCTATACTTTCAATCACCTCATCTGACGCTTTTGTCGATTCTTTCCAACAAGCTTTTATGTTGATCAGTTTGGCGTTAAGAGTGTCGGCTTTCACATATGTTTTAGCTAATTCTTTTTCACGAGATAGCATTTGTTGTGTCAGCTTTTCTTGGTTTGTCGCATTATCGGCTATATTCGATTCAAACAGTTTCAGGCGATTCTTCAAACTCACAACTCCTGCTAAGCGTTTCTGATGTAAACATTTGGAGGGTCTATATCGGATCATGGACAATATACTCTCCCACAATGTGTTACTTTGATTATCAATATCAGCTATGTTTAAACTAACTGTTGCTATGTACATGTCTGAAGCAATCCATGCTTTATTCTAATATGCGCTTCACTACAAATCAACATATAAAAATGTCTCTAATTATTGGAGCTTGGACTTGAGCACATACTAACCCAGAGATTCTACATATTAGTAGTTAATACGGAAACTGCTTTTTCCTATCTGTTCTTACTGCATCCTGTGTTTCCATCCTATTTCTGCGTTAGCTGTTTAGTGTGCTAGGTGGGCAACCAGAAACTGTGTTGCCGCTATAGAACTCAAGTTTACCTGTTCCACAGGGTTCTCCGAAGACAATGGAGGAATTTACAGGCAACAACAACAACGAAAATATGGCCGCGACTCAGTGATCTCGCTTATTGCACTTGTAGACGATATGTATAGAAAATTTAACGCTGTTTTTGCACTGAAACGTTGATGGTACTACTTAATTTTAACCCTTTACCAAACAAAACCGCCCAAATAAAGCTTCAACAGCCTAAAATATCTTCGGCCTGACTCAATAACACCATACAAATATGGATATCATTGGAACCGGTTCATTGACCACATTGTGATGGTTACAGTTATGCCCTGTGCCAATGCATTCGCTTATATATGCGAGTCGACCATAGGTCGCCTCGCATATATAAGAGAATGCATTGGCCTAAAAAAATTCTTTCTTTAACACTTTTTACCATTTTTTCTTACATTCTTTAACAATTTTTATAATATATTTCTACATTCTTTGACAATTTTATAATTTTTAATATGTGTTAAGCCAATGCATTCTCTTATATATGCGAGGCGACCTATGGTCGACTCGCATATATAAGAGAATGCATTGGCACAGGGCCGTTCTGTTGGGTAAAGGGTTAATGAATAAAACTAAGAAAAGCAGTGGGTGAAGTGCTTTTTATTAATAGTTTCCGCAATATACCTTTTCCGGACATTCCGTTTCAAATAACAGAATTCCGATGAATGCAAATGGCAGCGTTTTATATGGGGCCGGTACATTGTGTTCGAAGTTGTATTTTTGTATGACTTGAGTGCGTCTTTCTGTCAAATATGTCGCTTATACCGCTCGTTGGATGGTAGTTAGTAATAATTACCTGCTCAGGGGGTTTGGGGTGTGTCTCACCCCCCCCCCCCCCCCCAACTTTGGTCAAAATGTTCAACAGTTGGAAATTTCATACTTGACACAACATTAGTTGGAAATCTCACAACAACAATAGGCTGAAATTGTTCTTGTATAGTTTGATTTTCCAACAATTTATTAGAGGGGAATTTGTTGTTTTTAGACCAACATTTGCACATTTTCCTACTTTTGGTCAACATTTTAGAATGAAATGGCCATCAGTTGGAAATTTTCCAACCTTAGGGGGGTGTCAGATTGGAAATTTCCAACAGTTGAAAAGCTTGTGTCCAGGTCCCTCCCCCCGTGGCCAGTCAAAAACTGCTAGTTAATTTAAGAAAACAATATTTCCTACATTTGGTCAAAATTGTGGACTGAAATGGTCATTAGTTGGAAAGTTTCCAACCTAAGTGGAAGTGTCAGGTTTGAAATTTCCAACACTGGGAAAGGTTGAGACCAGTCTATATGCTAGGATTTTGCTATTTTCTTGTTCAGATTTCAAAGTTTTCTCAGGGCCGAACCATGGTCGGCCCGGTGTGTCCTGTTCCCTCCCTGTGACCTAAAAAGATTGACAATTAGTTTAAGAAAATATTATTTTACTACATTTGGTAAAATTTGTGGACTGACTGAAAAGGTTATCAGTTGGACATTTTTCAACCTAAGGTTTGAAATTTCAAACACTAGGAAATCTTGAGGCCAGTTTAGATGCTAGCATTTTGCGATTTTCTTGTTCAGATTTCAAAATTTTCTCACAACGGGCCAAACCATGGCTGGCTCGGTGTGTCGTGATTCCTCCCATGTGGCCGTGTGAATTTGTCTGGAATAGACCACAAGATGTTAGAATTTATGCAATCTCTAAAATTTCTCATATCGGGTATATATACGATGGTTCTGTTCCTCCATCTGGCTGTAGTACAAGGGCCATTCAGAATAGCCTAATATATGCATGTACATGCCTGGAGCAGTTGGGGTTCAAGACGGGGGGGGGGTGGTGCAAATGAAGTTCAGCAAAACTTGTGTTTGGTTTGATTCGACGGGGTGCAGTTGGAATTCCCAATGTGAACACCCCCCCCCCCCAACGGAGATCCTCTAGCCACGTCCCTGTACCTACTGGTCTCGATGTATTCATGGATTGGAAGGACCCGATGTATGTGATGACGCCGACACCAACCAGAGTGTGGTAAACCCTAACCGCATTACTTCGCCAATTGACCGCAAATTACGCGATGTATTTATACAGGAGTGGTGGGAATCTATCTCGAAATAAAGCAAGTTTGCATTATATAGAATTATTATGACAAAGTTCGAAAGAGAACACTACCTATCTTTGGACAACAACATATTTGTACACATCTTGATGATGTTCCGAACAAGAAATCACCAAATACCTGTTGAACAGTGCTCATGGTCCAATGTTGATTACTCGGAACGGCAATGTATACCCTCTGTAATTTAGAACTGGGCGATGCATACCACATTACACTTAAGTTCCCGAAAATTCACCAGTTGAGACTGAGATATCTTCGCCCTTATTATTTTCGAAGACCAAACTCACATAAGTTACTGCAATTATTTAATTCCCGAAAGGTGAAAGGCGAAGGTGTTATGCACGCGCGAAGATCTGTTCAACCCATGAATACCACCGAGAACAGTAGGTGATTATCGTATACCCATCATCTCAATCAAACAATTGACTTTCTCAATACCCGTTAAAACTGCTCACTGTCGTCAAAGTCAATTGAATTTCTGTCAAACAGCTTATGTCTAATATATATAATGTGATAAAATTGCACATCCCTACACAAGAACAAGAGGTATGTGGAACCGTTTTTGTTAATTGCTAATTTATCCGAGAATTAATGGGATCGAAACAATTTGTCGTTTCGCAAGAGTTTTTTTTTCAGCAAGTTGTCGAGAATCGATATTAAATTAAAAAATTTCACATGATGCCTGAAACCTTCCAGCTGTTAAAAATTCCAATCACAACACCCCTATACGATTGGAAATTTTCTGAACTAGGACGAATTAATATAGGAAAATATTCAATCCATTTTTCGCTAGATGTTGGTTGCCATGGATGTTTATAATAATAGAAACATTCAACTATCGTTTCCTTCCAAAATTTCCAACTTCCAATTTACGATAAAGAGCGTTCGTTGTTTGATTTCCAATTTACACAGTATATTAAAAGTCGTTTTGAAAACATTATATGCCCTATTGTCGTTTGATATCGAACATGGTTCAACTGTAGTATGAGAAAAGGGTGACATATGACAGGGACGTTATCAGAGAGCGTTCTTTGGATGAGGTCCCTGATTTAAATTTCGACCATGCCTTTAATGCCTTTGTTAACAAACTTGACTATAGTTCGATCGTATACCTTGCTGACATGGTAATTCCTCTGAGAATTAAAAACTCTTTTTTCCACAGGCGTTACTATCCCTCCAGCATCGTCAAGCACATCAGTTGTCATAGTAACTGTGACAGTTGTCTCAGTTTCACTCCTAATCGCCATGGCCGTGTGGTTTGTTTGGAAACGACAAACCATTCCGTTCTGGATAATACAGAATACGGGTGAGTGCGAATATCTCAAATGCAGTCAATTTCAGTTGAAGCGTTACGGTACTAAAATGCTGTTGAAAAGAAAAATCCCAAGATGACTGTAGGTAGCAATGTTTCTCATCAACACGCGTTCAAATTCGATGGCTCTCGCCTAGATGGCATCTCAATTATAATTAGCATGTAACATTTTATAATGATTTGCTCATTATTTCAGGCTGGATTGCGACCGAAATGACCACCTATATAGCTAGCTCAATTACTAATATTTCTCAATGTGTGCTCAGGGAGGGGTATTACTTGCCAAAACTTAATATTAAAACCCCGTTCATTTTGTTAGATGTTGCGGTCGATCGGCGGGTGTTATACTCTGTGTTTTGCGAACACGCATAGCGAATTAGTCCACAGCGTATGGGCTAATATCTTCACTTCTACTAGGGCCAGCAACTTGCCTGATCGCCCATGTATGCAAAGTGGTATTCGCTGCATGATATCATGTCCCTTTCGTTGGTCAGACAGCTAGGAGTAGGAGGGGTGCTGTCGGTGCCTTTTTTGTGTATACCCATACCATAGTATGGTACACTTAGTCGACGTCCGGATTGACTACTCGTATTTCGTCGTCCTTCACACTTGAGTACATTCATGGTGTAATCATCTCCTTCTACATATTTCATCCCAGAGATTTGAAACTTCAGAATATTGTTCCCCATATATTGAAGATGTGCAACATGTATATAGATGAGGGAAAAAATATTTTTTGACAGAGTTATTAACCCTTTTAGACATAGAAAATGTCAAAAACAATTCTTATTTTCTGTATGAGGGTACCTTCATGGTGTAATCAACTCCTCCTACAGTTTTGATCATAGATATTTGAAACTTCAGAGTATTGTTACCCACATATTGGAGATATGCGACATGTATATAGATGACGGATTTTTTTTTTTTACGGAGTTATTAACCCTTTTCTACTTAGAAAATTTCAACATTTTTTGTATTTCTTTTAAAGGATTCATTCGGTCTAGAAACTACAAAACGCAATCGGAAAGCCCTCCCTGTTGTGATTAAAATGATCCAAGTCCCATTCCGATCGCATAATAAATAACCCGTAAAATCAATAAATAATACCACCACCGGTATTCGGAGATTTCCGTGACTAAACTACGAGTGACGTACTTGTGGGGAGCAAATTAAAAACACAGATTCGGAGCCGGAGTTTATTATGCTGACTACGATGACGTAATCGTAACTCAGCCGATACTAAAATGCGGAGTCGTATGTGCGCGTGTGGTGTATAGATTACGTTACGCTTTGGCCGTTTATCTGGAACAAAAGACAATAACCATGTGAATAAAGTAATTAATAGCGCCTAGATGGTTGTTGTTTTTGTAGCCATTAATAACATGCCGGCACGTGTCTGCTTTGGTGAATATAGATGGCAGTAATTAGTGCTTTGATTGTCTCGCATAGTCACTCAGTGACTATTCATCAGGGTCAGTCGCGAACTTGTTTGCCCTCTAAAATGCCACAAAGTGAATAGAAAGAACATTATCTCTCTGGTCATACATATATAAGAAGCGCCCAAATTAATATAAACACTGGGCTGAATAATGTTAACTCTATTTAGGCGCTTTTGTTTTGTTTTGTGTTTGTTTGTTGTTTTACTTTCGATATAAATATCCCGAGTATCTGTCATCTCCACATATTCCAAGATGCCTCGTAGATGTAGTGTGTTCGGTTGTGGGCGGCCTAGCGATCCATTATTTAGTACCTCCAAAAAGACAACACAGTGCGTAATTTAGAACGCTCTTTATTGTCTACCGCTTTTGGGAGACGGAAGCATGGACGCTCTTTATATTTAATTGTCACAATACCACATACAGAATCACTCATGACATATCGAAATAGAGCACGTTCATAATTGAAAACGCTCTTTATTGTCTACACCGCGACGAAAACATGGACGCTCTTTATTAGAGGCAATCATTGGATTTTTTCTTTGCTAACAATTCAAAAAAATCCTCTCTAGAAAGTCAATATGTGCCATCAAAACGTAAAATAAAACGAACAACAAACACAAAGTTGAAAAACAATGCCAGGCTAGCCTTCAAATAAAAAAATGTCGTTATGCCAAACTGCTGCCTAACTAATAATTATTGTAGTTTCAACAGTCTGTTGTGTATTCGAGTGAATTATATTGTTTACTCACTTATCGATCTTGACTGGAAGGATTTTAGCAAGCTGTTCACAGTCGTGCACTTCTCCACACAAACTGTTTCGTGTGAAGAAACAGACAGGAACATTATTATGACGAATATAAGCCATCATGATACATGTACTAGTACAATAACCACCACCTTTTTAATCACACCCCATTTGTATTTAATTGTACACATATAGCGCACAACGGGATGACACTAGTGTGTAAACTAGCTTCCGAAATTGGTACCATACAACGAAGAATGAAGTACCGGTATATCGCGTAACTTGTATTCTTTCAGAAACAGTTAAATTAGTTTCGCACGAAATTCCGCTCGCTCATTGCATTTCTGCATAAATTAATCTCATTTCAAACAACTTTTATCGCCTCAAAGTGCATTTTAGCCATCATTATTCGTTATATAATCCAACATTCTAGCAAATCCAGTTCATAATTCAGCACATTCAAACAGTTTTATTCCGTAATCGCTATTTATCGTAAAGGCTTAGGTAACTATAACCAGCGTAATTTATCAACTCGTTACGCTATTGGCGGAATTATTTCAAGCTCCACCCACCGCTGTCATCGGTAAGCGTCGATGCAGATGATCGGTCATGTGACCGCGTTGTGGTCATATGATCGCACTCACGTGACTGACTTCGGATATTTCCGCGATTTTTTAAATATAATAATAATAAAATTACTATCCGCTCGATTTTGAATTTTCTTGGCGAAATTGGTCTGTTAGACATATATTATTAGTATTATGACGATAAAAAAAATATTTTTTTGACAGACTAATTCCTTCAAAGCGGCATCGACTTGCCACGTTGTCGGGGGACACTGTGGTCGTCTGACCTTTTATTTAGTATAAAGTTATAAAAATTTGAAAAACTGATACCATTATAACTTCCGCCCTGTGTTACATTTTCGTCTATGTAAGTAGGTTTATATATTCGTGTTGATAACATCCAGGAAGAATTATCAGTGGTGCCATGCATGCTGGTCAAACCTTACTTAAATTTGTTGCTTCATTTGTGGACATGGTATCCATTGACATGGTTTAATCTGTCATGACTGGAGCTGCGCTTGTGCAGCATTACAGATCCTGCGCCAGTGCATTCTTTTATGCGAGTCTTCCTATTTGACCCATGAATTCTAATAAATTTGTTTTATTATGTATATTTGTCTATAATAATATATAACAGCATGCTCTATAATTCAACATCAAAACTCTAAATTATGATTCGCCAAGGGATGGGTTAAACATCTGCCGATCGTGATCGGTCTCTCGATTTATTTTACGTAACTGCGGAATCGGCCGCAAATTACGGGTTAACAGTGTCGTTTACAGTCGAGCTATCGGCGGAGATTGGAACTTTGGTACTTACAGGTATATTCTGCACGATAGTGTATGCCTCATCTCGTTAATATTCGGTCCCCTGGTGGCGCTACTGTTGGTGGGTGTTCGTCTGTGTTTTTGCGTACATGCATAGCTAATTCGACCGCAGCATATGGGTTAATAGATTCACTTGCGCTACAAATAGCAACTTGCCCAATCACACATGCATGCAGATGGGTATTTGCTGCATGATGTAATGTCCCTTATCCGTGGTCAGACAGCTATATAGGAGAGGTGCGGTTGGTGCCTTTTTGATGTTGCCAATCTGGCGGAACCGGCGGAAATAGTTAGGTCTTAACAGTGCCGTTTACGCTTGGGATATCGACTTGGGGATTGGAACTTTGTTACATACGTTTCTATCATGCAGGCACCTCTTAGCTTTTGTGTGAGAGTTGATTTTTCTGCCATTGATAAAATATAATACGGCTAAAAGCGATAAATATTTTTTTTAAATGTAGCTAATTGGCAGTAATTTCCTATATTGTATAAAATAATTGGGCATAAACGTCTTACTTTTGGTTTTATAAGAAACGAAATTCGAAATTCGTCTGTTGAAACAGACTCGAGTTTAATTGTAAATTTGTCGGTTGAAATATATCAATTCTAAAACGTATACCATTTCAAATGTGACTTGACTTCCAAGCGATGAACAATATTGAGGAGTCAACGCGCGCGGATCATAACAATATATATATAGACGATGCAGTCTCTTTAAAAAGCTGACCATATAAGCGGACAAGTTTTGGGTCCGGGAGCGAAAAGTTGTGCGCGCGCGCAAATGCGCGAGTTTTGCGGACGGTGTGTGAAAGCTCCAGTGATAACATTGGAGACCGAAACCACCCGCTAAACAATCATCATTCATTTATTCTCAAATCACCATATACATTGGTATAATTGAGTGGATATATATACATGTATACACAAATCAATTGAACAGTGTAGCATGTATATGAATATAACACATTTGTGGGTCGGTGTAGATACGGTATATATACGTGTAATCATGGAGGGGTGGGGGTAAAATAATCTCACGTGTTATCATTGGCATGCTATATATATAGGAGGTTCCCATTCGGCTGAGTGACGACCTCACTGACGATGCTGACATTCAAAGACAATATCGAAGCATCTGTGTTAGAGCAAATGTAATTTAATAAACTTTCTATCTGTTATAATAATGCTTATAGAATTATACTGGGCTATGAAAGGAAATATAGTGCGAATGGTATTTCGAGAGAGGGTGTCCTGTCACAAGAACACTATTGTACGTGCAGTGTGCAAATCGGATATTCAATACTTATCCATATTGTATAAACATTGGAATACTTTACTGTACTAGTGATATATTGACTCAGGATTAATTACATGTAATGATGTTATTTTAGGTCGGTGCCTGCATGTGTCAAGTATACAGGCGCGCCAATTTGAATTTAGTTGTATTCCGTCGGTTCGTGGGTACGAACACATTTACATTTAACGTCGAATTAAACAATATAAAAGTGTTGTCTTGCAACACTGATATAGAATAGTCCACAAAAAATATATATGAAATTACCGCATGACCTAAATTGACTTTTGTAGACACGTCCAATTTGAATAGCACAATTGTTGCGAGGTGACACAATTGGTACGATGTCAGGCAGATTTGCCGTTGTGTGGTCATAACATATCGGATATTTGGTGATCAAAGCCATACATAAATATTGGATCGAGTAAAGCTGCTTTCACATACATCCGCTTCACGCATCCGTTTAACGCATCCGTACGCGCATCGTTTCGGTCTCAATGTTATCACTGGAGCTTTCACATACCATCCGCAAAACGCGCGCGCGCAGCTGCGCGCGCAACTTTTCGCTCCCAAACCGAAAACCTATCCGCTTAGCGCACAAGCGGACAGGGTTATTCGGTGCGATGTCGTAATCCTGGGATATACCGTAGATATTTTGTGGTCTTTACGAATGAGAATGCTATTATATGTGGGGGCGTATGATAGCTGGCACCATGTTATCTATTCTTGGGTCAAATTAAACAAGAATTAAATAATTGTGATGGCAGTTATAGGTCAAATATACATTAAATGACATAGAATGCCATGGTTTTCTGGGAAGTTAGCATTTTTTGCTGGAATTCTCGCATATAGGAGCATAGCTAGGTATACCAGGTATACCATGCCTAAAAAGAATAGGTATACGACGCTAGTTTTGACGAGGAACTTATAGATTCAGTACGGAAATATGACCACCTCTTCAATCCTAAAAATATTGGATACCACGATGCACAGATGTCCCAAAATTCATGGGAAACTATTATAAACAACATGAAGAACTCGGGACATGGAGAATATGAAGGCAATTAAGCTCTCAGTTCATGCAATTCAATCAATTCAATTCAATTTAATAGTAACTCTGGTCATCATGAAAGACATTACAGAGACAATACATATGACACATGCATGCATGATGGCAGGGTGACACAGTGTGTATAGTATTTGTTGTTTATTTTGGGGAGGGTATAGTTCATCAGTTGATTTAACTGACGCTAAATTCAAGTCAACATCAATATAGATTATATATTCACTATACCATAATTCAGCATTTGGTATGTCGGTATTTCTGTTAAATATATCAATATCATGGGATATATTACCAAATTATATTGCTAAACGTCCTCGTCGCAGGGGGAATCCATGACGAAAGGACAATATGTAAACACAAATAATTCACGCATCCGCTAACAGACGCGTACGCGCAGAGGTAAACGGAGGTATGTGAAAGCTTAACGCGGACGTTATATACATATAGGCCTATACAGATGTGGATTAGGATGCCTACACTGGGAGACAGACACAAGCCATTGGAACGGCAACACCAAGTCCTTTGATGTGGACCAAACATGCATTGGCACTAGATGGCTATTTTTGCATAAAGGGCACCGTGAACAGTGCACACCCACATCGAGAAAGCATGCAGGGGCTAGATAAATGTATCCCCTGTGTGAGACAATTAGGACGTGGTGACAGTGATGCTCAAATACCTAGTCGCACGCATGCAGATTAAGTCTTCATATACTGTATTCTCTCATGGCTATAGCTTAAAATATACAGACACATTTTTCAATACGGCTATATTCTCAACGTAGAGATGTTTGTAAAATTTATCCACATTTGGGTATTTCCAGAAATATTCCGGGATAACTTTTGTCTAATTTCTGAGAAACATGTGATTCGATGTTCTAATCTTCATAACATATTCAGATAAGTGGCTTGGCAGATCTGTTAGGTATTTTCTCATTTTGGGGGACGGGGTTACATAGCTCTATAAAGATAGCCCCTCGATGTGGATGCTACACTTGTGCCCCTTTCTTGTATAAACTGATCTGTCAAAATTCTCTTAAGTAATTGTATGTTCGCTCTAGACAACTCTGTTTGTTCTTCCCACATATAATTGAGGCCTGTCCCGTTTACAGTTTTCTATATGAACACCATCCATTTTAACATTTGGTCGCGATCGTGGATAACTTTGGTCAGTTTATATATATTTTTCGTGATTTCGGATCCTTCATCTGAGAGAATGTTTGACCAATATGATATTGCTCTACATTTAACTTCGATCGACAAAGGGTGTCGTCCGAGTTCACCATTCTTTAACAATCTTCAATTCGGAATCGTTAATCTTGAATGTTGGTAATCTTTTTTGGTTGTTTCTTGCAGAAAATTACTACCTTCGTTTTATTAGTGTTTACATGCGTCAGTATAGTCCTGAAAAGCCGAAAGTGCCATATGCATGCATGCATGCTTCGTCGTCGGTCATGAGTACGGTGTCATTGGCATAACACTGATATCTTTTTGAAATTACAAGTGCTATCTTGTCGCCAATTGCGAGCAAATTATACGTATATAGGTTCCCAGCCCTGGTGTCAGTAGATATCGCGACTGACATGGTCTCCAACTCAGATCCCCTCATCATTTTAAATTGTTTCGTGAATTATTCAAGGAATTTGTTAATACGCCTATATCTTTTAAAAAGAAAGTTGTCGCCAATCACCACAGGCTAGATGACAACACGTTAACTCTTTGATTACTAAACACTCACTGACGAGTAGCTACCTTGGGAACAAGGACGTAGTCAGAGGGTATATATATTCGCTGGGGATGTCCAATTTGGAATTACCAACTGTACCCCCACATCCTCCCCCTCCACTTGAAACATCCGGGTACAATACGTTCGGATAACTCACGTTGTAACTTGTACCCCGCTCCCCCGCTCCATGTGATGGAATGTTTAGACCGGTATATCAGCTTAGCAACTGTTGGAAATTTACAATGTGACATCCTAAGGTTGGAAAGTTTCAAATTTATGGTTGGTCACTTTAGTTCAAGATTGACAGAAAGTAGAAAAAATATGTCTTTGTCTTAAATTTCCAACTGGTATGTCAGCATGATATTTCCAACCTTTGAGAAATTTCACCAAAGTTGCTTTGAGGTGCAGAGGACACCCTCAGCACACATGCACCATGAATGTTTGACGCGTCACGCTACATATTTTACCATGACGTCACGAAATCAGAACGAAAGCTGGAAAACAATGTTGAATCTGATTAAGTATCTATATTCGTTCCATAATTTGCAAATATGTTTACAATCTTTTCGATTTGATGCCCTGTTAACCAGTTGGCTAATGCCTGCATGTTAACCTCTGAAAATATGTAAATTGTTAGGTAGGGTACCCTATGAAACATAGTGAAAAGTTATATTTTGCCACCTATCTCGGCTCGCCGCCCTCTGAATTCGAAAACTAGAGTAATTTTCCCATAAGAAAATGATGGTCGCATAAATTCCCCCGATGTGCGACGGTCACCCCCAGCACAGCCTAGACTATTATAATACATTTCGGCATTTGTATTAAATTATTTAAACGGCATATTTCGGATTTTATGGAGAATTATACAGCATTGAATGGCAGATTGGTGCGACCGGTATATGCATAATCGGAGATTTGGCGATCTTGTAGTTTGAGATCGCGAGTAATACTGAGGATCGAAGGATAAACTGGACTCGATCGATGAACAAAGGGGTGACGTCATAGCCATGTTTTAATATGATTTAGTGTATGATCTTTTTGAACTCATGGTGAAGTCGCTCACCTACCAGACATATGGGGAATCCCACAATATATGAGGTTGTGGTGACCCGGTAATGGATTTCCTAAATGAATCTGAGTGGGATTCTCATTATTAATTCGTATAATTACCTAGCCCAAGTCTTCTCGTACTAAAACCGGCTAAGATATTGGGATGGAGGTGCCGGTATTTAGTCCGAGTTCGTCCCGTATAGTCTCTTATGACACGACTTAAGCGTTATTGACCCG
This sequence comes from Siphonodentalium dalli, assembly GCA_032622095.1. Classification (NCBI taxonomy): domain Eukaryota; kingdom Metazoa; phylum Mollusca; class Scaphopoda; order Gadilida; family Siphonodentaliidae; genus Siphonodentalium; species Siphonodentalium dalli. Next base: position 147,571,896 of record CP136061.1, on the reverse strand, counting down.
CTCAAATAAAACCACAATTATATGAAATAAAATATCACAATTGCGACAATAAACGGATATTTTCAACAGAAGACATGCTATTTGATCTGAAATCCACATCAGTTGTGAATTGAAAGCGGTAATTTAATGCGAAAAGAGACATTTATCGCAATGTTTACAATTGTTTTAAAGTATGCGAACTCAGTTGACCTCGCGAACTGTGTTCGGCATTTTCCGTTGAAAATATTCCGTAGATTTTGGACTAACAACGCAAATTACGATGAATTCTCCATTGTAATCGTAATTATGTGTGTCAATAAATAAAAAATAAATAGATTAATTAAACATTGGAGATATAAATGTAATACATTAAATAAATTACGGGAATTACAACCCTCCCAAAGTTTAAAACAGTGTAAACACAACGAGCATTAGAATAAATAATATGCCTTATATGGTGCTACATTTCACCCACATTTGGTGGACTTCCGCGAAATTAAGATATATACTAAACGAACAGGGCAATATACTGCTCTTGTTAAGCACACAAAAAATCAAACAAAATTTGTATAAGTTTGAAAAGTTCCACTGAAACGGAAGAACTATATTTCGAAACTGTGTGATTCGGTTCTCCGATTATTTTATCAACACACAAGTCAGAATGCACATCACACGCATGGCAAGTCAGACGTAAGAGTTCTAATTTGCTCCAATTTTGACAAGTTGCTTGCGAAAATTGTCAACAAAACTACCGTTCTGATCCTCCATTATGTCATTAAGTTTTTAGTGCGGGAATTGTTCTCAAAGCACATAGGAAACTGGACTTTGGGGCGATCGGTTTTCGCCATTTTGTTCGGAAAACCCCGCGCTATATATAGAAACGGAAACTAGAATACCCAGCGGATTATGCCGAAGTTATTCGGAACAATTCGGCTTTCAGTTAAAACGTAAACAAACAGAGAAACAAAGCGATGTTTGTGGCAATCAACCGGAATATTCTATGTGTAATTTAACATTAAAGTTAGATTATTATACACCATTGTGACCATAAGATGTCACCCTTTCCGATGTATATAGCATCACGTATTGATTTGCTAGGTTAATCGAGTAAAATACACCACAGATTCCCGCCACAGATCCTGGGCGTAAGTCGTGTCATAAGAGACTATACGGGACGAACTCGGACTAAATACCGGCACCTCCATCCCAATATCTTAGCCGGTTTTAGTACGAGAAGACTTGGACTAATAATTACCACGAAATTACGATCGGGTCTTCTCATTGGAAGGGTATATTATATATCAGGAGAGATGTTCGGGAAATATAAGCAGACGATAGCTAATGCAAGTGCAGAAGGAATCCCATTTTTGTGGGAAATATTATTACCTGCACATGTTACTCGTCACTCGTCAGTAATGGACGGGTAAAGTTAAGGTCAGTTCTATATGAGCCATGCTCGGCATCGTGGTGCCTTTGTGATTTCGGTTTATTCTGTGGCATATTCCACATATGGACAAACTTTCCACCCAAACATAAAACAAAAACATCTACATCGATATGATGTATATATACATGCACATGCATGGCACTTGCATGCACACAATTCCTTAAGTTATTATACAACTGACATTAATTTTGCCAGAAATTAGCATAAAAATATCTTGCAATAATCAATCGCGCAATAACTCGTGGCATTTAGCCATCTGTGAATAATTTCATGAATCTTTGCCAGTCAACGTTGCTAGCTGCTGTGCGTATATATGTAGCAAAGAGTCGTGTCATTTGGTTCCTATGGACATGGAAAACACTCCCCCCACTCTAGACCGAGATAAATAGCCAATTGGTCGTGATTTTACAGGGAGTGTGATTAATGACATCACTTATAAGGCTTTTAGCATGAGCGCCGCATGATGCCAAACAAGCAGTGCCTTATATTGATTGCAAGGAGAAATTAGATTACGTCTGAACCTTGCTGTGCCGATCAGGGCATATATCAGACTTCTTTTGGAATTAGAAGACATCGTCATTTAACGATGGAATTCTATTTGTCTCGAAGTACCGCGTTCTTACACCCAAGCAACACCTACAGCATATCCAAACAGATTTAACGAGGTTTTGTTAGACGCATATACCATAAGTTAGTAGCCCTCATGGGAAAGCTCGGATGATCAGAATGTCTGATCGAATTTTAATAGCTGGCGAATGTTATAGTTGTTAAAGATAGTCTATCTGTTCCTAACCCGTGTATTATAGATTTAGGTGAACAAAATAATAGATAAGATAAGATTTTAATGCAGAATACACCCAATGGGCAGTTGCACATATAATAAATACAACATATATCAACATAAGGAATAATTTAACATGAGTAATCACATACGATATGCATATACGCTCGTGAATTTACTGTCATAAAATCTCAGGTATACTTGCTTTTATTAAATATATGTATATTGTCTCGAGTGCATGCATGGTGAAGAAAGACCGGACCATGTCGCATGTAACGTTAACGGTTGCAATTTGTTCATTCTGCATAATAAATCTGAACTTCTCATAAGTTGTCTTTTCTAAGAAATGAGGGCACGTTGCAATTATGTCCTTTACATAAGCTTCGCGAATACTTTCATGTACTTTCATGGGCCCGACATTCTAAGATGAAATGATATTCTGACTCAATTTGTTTTGAATTACACGCAGAACACAATCTTTCTCTCGATTTCCAGTCGATGATTACTGATTCTCAATCTTGCATGTGAATAGAATTCTCCCTGTGACAGATCGCGCATTGACAATGTATGGTTCAATTTCATACTTTGACTTGAATAATCTATACGTTCGTATTTTATTTCCACTGATCGTTTTCTTTTCGGCATGATTTACATTATAGAATCGCATCAAATGTTCAGATTTCAGTTTATCCACCAAGGCGCGCTCTTGTATCCCTTGGAATCTCCGGCGGTCTGAAATATCGACGCCGTATTTTCCATATAATTCATTGCACAATGAAATAGAAGGGTCTCTAAGTGATTCGATGTATGCATCATGTACCAAGCACCCACTTGAAAGGTTCGAAACTTTTTTCATATATCTAAATTGTTGAGTAATCGCATCATGTATAACTGGGAATCTGCCCAATTCTGCGCGGACGGCATGATTAGTATATATGAATCGAAGACAAGTGTCCAGAAACGCTTCTACCAATTAACTCATTCAGCGCCGACGACGAGATTCATCGCACAAAAACACCACGTTTAAAATATGCTGCCATGAACTAAGCAAAAACCTCACAATTTCAATCTTGCTGTACATGATTAGAACACTGCATATTACAAGTCACATTTTGGGAGACGTGTCTGTTTGATTATATAAGCAACTAGGGATGTATACCGCGCATGCACAGACGGTGTGTTGGATCTGTTTTCGGGCATAATGGTAGAAACAAAAAAACAATGAAAACCGGCAATGTGCCCATGCAGGACAATTCGGTACACGGTTATCGTAAATCCCCAGAAAGTTGGCAGTTAATGAGTTAATATGACTTTATTTCGATGTTTCTGGTATAATACATATAACCGTTCGGGACAGTTTTACGGGGTAATTTAGAACAGAAACCGCAGTCGACCTCGTGGTCGTTTTGAGCGTAGCAGGCGGGAGAACTCTATCTTGCTAGCAACCTCCATCAAGCCCCAAGTTATTTAGAATCGAAGAGAATTCGCTACCAATGATTGGCTATATGCCTTTATAGACCAATAATTCACTCAATCATCAGGTTTGTCTGTGTTTTATTCAAACACAAAACATATATATATACCGGTATGTTTAGTCGTGAAATCGGGTTTTATAATAATTATGTTGTTTTAATTGTGGCCCGGGAGAGATACACTATCTTTAAAGGCCATCATGGTCCAACAGCAGAACTTAATTACATCAGAGATTTAGTCGCATATGCTTTATAAGCTTTTTACAACATGTTCAAAATGTTATCACTGAAAATGATAAATAGTTTAACTACTATTGCCACAGTGTCATTTTCAGAATGGCGATGAGTAGGCCTACGCTGTGTGGCACCGAAAAGTTAATATATACCTTTATACAAGTATTGCCTATGCTATTGTGTGCATAGCGCCTATTTTGTAAATTTCATCTTTATGTACACCCTAATTTAGGTATAAATTACTAATGTATGTGTAAATTTAAAAACGCCATTTCATGGATTAAACGTTTATACCCACAGTGGAACTACATCGGTGTTAGCAAATAGTTTTTCTGTTACGTTGATTTAAACTTGGAAGTTGTGATGATATCAATTAGATATGAGGAAATTTACCTGCATTTCAATCAAATGTAGCTTGCTGGTGTTAGCCATCTGTCGTCGGGTGTCCACTAAGCCACCGTTTGTTATCTGTATGTCACAAAGAATCACTGAACTAAGTGGTTTCCCATAGGCGACAGCGTTAACGTTTCGGCCAAATTCACTGAATTGAAGCCTATACAGGCCACTCCAGTGATGTTTACCAAGCTAGATTGAAACCAGTTGATCAAGAAAAATCATAGGTCATGTGTTCACTTTTAAAAATATATCCCCAAGTGTACGACAGGGCTATCCCACAGCCAAATTTGATCTGGAAAAACCCAGAACAACAGCAGCCAGTTAAATAAATTTCCCACTCACAAAAATCCATTCCCCCATTAATTCACCAGTTTAAATTATTTAGATATGATGTACAAATAAACACGATGTCATCATTCTTTAATAACGTGTCACATGTATCAGGTGAAGGTCATTCTTCGGTTACCTTCACCTTCACGGTGTACTCGCTCGCCGACTCTGGAACACATTTAGCTCCCTGATTCCATGCACAATGAACAACAGAGTAGGGTAAGATCAATTCTGGCGGGGTACTCAGTTCATTATACCATTCGTGTTCCGACCGCTGGCGGGATGAGACTTATTGGATTGAGAGATCCAGTGCATTCGCCCGCTGTCGATCGGATTTTAGCTGAACAAGGGATTTTTCTTTTATCCCAGCTGAAGTCGGACACGTCTTACGCTCACTCAACGTGGACACCTGCCTGGTCTTGAATCTTCACCGGCCAGGCAGCCACGTTGAGCTATTTCTTAAATACCGGGTTATGTCATCACGGTCCTTTTCAGGACCATTTGATGGCCGTAACCCGGTTGCTGGAACCCACCAGCAACCAACGGCTACTACCACCAAGAAGCAGAAGAAAAAGACACCACCAAGACGCCGCAAGGACACCGACAGGAGGGTCAAGTGGAGACAGGGGAGAGCTGAGATACCCCAGCTCCCCCACTTGGCCCCTGATCGGGACCATCAGCCTATCGTCGTCGCCAGCGGATAAAGAGAGACCGATGTTACTCCGGCCTCCCCTGTCGTCGACTTGGAGATGGAGACTCTACCACCACTGCCATGCACCATCTCCAGTTCCTGATGCGGATTTCAACCCACAGACACCGCGACCTCCCGGAAAGAGTCATGTGGAGGCAGCAGCAACCGTGACAACAGCACCAAAATACACCGACCGCTTCATCAATTTCCTGGAACGTGGTCTGGAACTGATGTACGAAGATTCTCCTGAATACCAACAAAGGACAGTTGAGATCACACTGGCCCGAATAACTCGTGCAGAAAATGCAGATAAAGCAAACGACAATTCCTCAACACCACCACCAAAAGAACCACCTCCAAAAAGTTAAAAAAAGGAAAAACTTAAAACTAATTTGTAAAATGTAATGTCTTTGTTTTTCTCTTTTTTTTTAATATTCTGAATTAAAGGCAGATCTATAAGGGGTTAAGGAAAGGGCATAATCTCTCTATATAGTTCATTATACCGGTTCCGACACCAAGTGTGCGCCCGAGTAAACACGAGGAAAAGTAAGTTTATGTTCGATTTTTTTGTCATTCAGCGAGAAATCAGAACTTAACCGTCTCTGTTGTGAACGTTTGTTTAGTCATTATAGAGTGAAACGAGTGATATGACGCCATCAAGTAACGCTAGCTCGACTCGGCATTTTCACTAGTTTGCGAGCGTTTAGGGGGGGGGGGGGGGGGGTACGTTTGGGAACAGTAAGTGATTATGTATTGGTTGAGCATGTCAATGTCATATATTGTTTATAGGTAGACATATATTTAAGGCAGTTTTTAGTTTTGTGGCAATGCGGATATTTTAATATGCAAGATTTGGCAATGATGAAAAGTTTAGTAGGCAGAACGAAGCGCTTTCCGTCACAGCACCTATTTCCTCTTCCGGAAATATTATTTTTATAGATCGTGTGTGAATATCAGTTTTCATTGGCAAGTTTTTCAATTTTATGCAATTTTTTGGTCAATAATCCACATTTTCATAGCAGCCAATCCAGAATCAAAAATCGCACACCCATGCCGAGTGTGCTAAAGGTTGATTTACAACATAGGACATGATTTTCTCGAGGGCTTCGAAGTGCAGGGTACTGGCCTACTCGTACTGGCCTAGTCGGTGAATTAAACCTTTATTTACTGAATGGATTCTCCCACCAGTTATTAAAGTACATTGTATACGTCATAGGAATTGTCTCTTATTCGCTTGGAGGGATGTTCGACAGCAAATTTAAGCAGACGACGAACAGACTAAGAGACAATACATTTCTTTCGTGGTCTTTTGTTGAACTTATTATCTGAACATTTCCCAAGAGGACTATACTTCTCAATGGAGTATTTAGTTTTTAAAAGTGTTGAATATCAGAACAAGCTCAACCTATTTTCCTGTATGTAATTTCCAGCCAGATCTTTTATTGTTTCACGCATGGAATTGTATCATGCATGCAAACTTAGTACTATCGGTCACTATACCCTGATGACCCATATGCCAGCCGAAATGCCAGTGTGAACAGGAGCGTGGCAATAGAGGGTACCCGTCCACCTTGCATGTGCATCCCCCCACGCACACACATGGGTTGACACTATATCCAGACCACATTTTTTACCAAAAGTATTGAAAAATAAGCTGCAGTTAGTCTAAAAACAACACCCCCACTAATTGTTGGTTGGGAAATCAGACAATGAGAAAAATTCCAAATAATGTTGTGTCGGGCACTGTATTTCCAACAGTTTTTTTATTAAATGTTTTACCCCCCCCCCCCCCCCGTCCGCCATTGTCGTCACGTCCATCATGATGAGTGTGAAACATTGGCGGGGTACCAATATCGATGGGAGGCTTACAGGCCTAATGAGATAGAGCCACCAATTTCCGTCGTGTTCTTGGGGTTCGTGCATGAACCGTTTTGGTTAGAGTTTGGTAATTCGAAACTCAATATGGACCTTTCTTCTTCGTTCCAGGTACAGAACATCGTCCAATACGATCGAGAATGGACGCCGAGATTCTTCTTGTATCTGACTTCGGTAACTCATTCAATGAGTCATTGGCTGATCTATTGGACAAGCATCCCTGTTTCAAAGTTTCCTGCCTGGACAGGGAGATAGTTGAGGCCCGCGATGACGTCACTGGGTGGCTGGACACACGTGTTATGTCATGTAATGTTGTTGTTTCAGTTGTGACCGAGAGCATCGTCAAACATTGCAATGATATTAATGACAGACTGGCTCCTCAGGAAAGATACGCAATTCACATGCTCAAACAGTTGCGACGGCGGCTTGAATTTCACAGAGGCGAAGAATTCAAAGTGTTCTGTGTAACAGTATCTCCTTTCGGTGTTGGTGATATATCAAAGAGTATGCTTGAGACTTTTTACCGCCAGAACCAGTTTTTACGAACAGGTTTGCAATATACAATGGGAAAGCATACGCCAAATAACGGGGTTGATTTTCACGATAATTTTACACGCTTCCTGGAAGCTCTACAAGACTGTTCCGGGGTAGAATCGTGTGATGTTTTCACGGACAAAGATAGACTTCGGAATACAGACGAAGCAAAGTTATTTCTTCATAATTTATCGTCGTGGGCTAACAATTAGTGTCACGTATGGGAGGCCAAATTCACATTTATTAATAATTGCGCTGAAGCGCAATCCAGCTTGATTCATATCAATTGCGCTGAAGCGCAATTATTGTTACAAGCTTACACCCCTGAATAGATAGGTTATTCCATTATCATCAATTCATATGGGATATCGACCAATTGCGCTTCAGCGCAATTCAATTGCGCTTCAGCGCAATTAAAAATTAATTGCGCTGAAGCGCAATTAATTTTTCACATACTACCCAAGCAATTCAATTGCGCTTCAGTGCAATTCAATTGCGCTTCAGCGCAATTATTATTATTAAAGTTGGGTTGAATAGGTGCAGGGAGAAAATTAACTGGTATCGCATCGCAATTTGCTACCCAAATTTGGATAATGGCTATGCAATTTGGTATGAATTTTATATGATTTCAGAACAATGCTATCTAATTGTGTCATTATGAGGTTATTTGCTAATCAAAATTTCAAAAATAATTTGCTCCCTGAATAGGTGGGTTATTCCATTATCATAAATTCATATGCGATACCAACCAATTGCGCTTCAGACTGCTTCCTTGCCTCTTATCAGGAGCATTGTGAGTTAACTAAAGACAGTAAACAATCATGAGAGCACCCCTACCTTTTACATTAAGGGCTGAGAGGATAATATCAAATGATTTATGGACTGAGTCATTTTATATTCGTTTAAAACCACATCTCAGAAAAATCTTTAGAAGTCTTCAGTCACATACAGAAGGAATAGAGGCAAGGAGACTAAGTTTCCCCTGCCGCACCACATAATAGCGTTCCCCTCAGGGCGACTCACAAAACATTTCCTTCTGTTTTTAGTCGGTGTGACTCTCGATAGCATTACCTTATGTATTAGTCGGGGTAACTTGCGACACCGGTACCTTCTGTTTTAGTCGGGGCAACTCATGATAGCATTATAATCTGTATGAATCGGGCCGACTCGTGATAGCATGCCTTCTGTATTAATCAGGGGGACTCACAATAGCATATTTCCTTCTGTTTTAGTCGGTGCTACTCGTGATAGCATTACATTCTCTATTAATCGTGAAGACTCGCAATAGAATTAGCTTCTGTTTTAGTCGGGGCTACTCGTAATAGCATTATCTTCTGTTTTAGTTGGGCCGACTCGCGATAGCATTATCTTCTGTATTAGTCGGGGTGATTAACTTTTGGATTATCTTCTTTATTTGTTTGGGCTACTCTCGATAGGATTGATTAGTCAGTGTCATGGCGACTTGCAATAGCATTATGTACTGTTTTAATCATGGCGACTTGCGATAGCATTACCTTCTGTATTAGTCGGGGTAACTTGCGATACCGGTATATACTTTCTGTTTTAGTCAGGGTGACTCATATGATACCATTAACATCTGTATGAATCGGGGCGGCTCCTGATGTCATTGCCATTGCCTTATGTATTAGTGATCAGGGTAATTCACGATAGCATTTCCTTCTGTTTTATTCGTTATGTTCTCTATAAATCGTGGAGACTCGCAATAGCATTACCTTCTGTATTAGTCGGGGTGACTTGCAATACCTGTACCTTCTGTTTTGTCCGGTACGAAAATTGCATTGGCTAAGCATTATTATTTCCCCGACGCAAATCTGAATACGCTGGTCATGATGCTCGTCTGTTATATTTGAACAGTTTCTATATGTGGTTGTTTGGGTAGCCTTTATTGTCGCGTTGGGCGACTTCTTTTTGCAAGAATACCGGCACAAATCAAAATTATTTTTCTGTGTGGGCGCTGGGTTTCCCCGGTGATAAAAATAATACCTGGAAAAAACAGTTGTTCTAAAAACTAGCACCGGAATATGGCGGAAGGTAATAGATATTTTTCGATCGGGGTTATGTCGTGGCATTGTCTGAAAATCTTATCAAATGAATTTTGTTGCGTAAAACTTGTGTTTATCAGCCATAGGTGTAGTATTTTTCTCCATTCCTCACAGTGGATCGTGAGACTAATAACAGGCAGTGTCATATTTCTGCATTTCGTTTCGGTTGTACGATGTAGGTTTTGGAAATTCTGATAATGTCAGTGTCAGCATGTTGTCATGTCGAAATAATTGACAGATTTATTCACTTCTGTTCCACACAAAAATTACAGAAGTTAGCACTGATAATACAGACGTACCACCAAACAAGATTTTTTCCATGTAAATCGGATGATAGACTATTACTAGTAAGTTTGGGCAATAGCATACAGAGAAATAATACGTCAGGCACCACTCATCTGGTACCTGACATTTTGTCCTGCACTCAAATAAAAATTGGATAGCATTATATTCTGTATACTTCAGGGTGACTCGCGACTTCTGTTTTAGTCAGATAGACTCACAATATAATTATCTTCTGTTTCAGTCAGGGCGACTTGCAATAGCATTAGCTTCTGTATTAGTTGGGGCAACTCGCAATACCAGTACCTTCTGTTTTAGTTGGGAAAATAATTGCGCTGAAGCGCAATTATTTTTCTATTGGATTTATTCATACCGGTACCTTCTGTTTTCGTTGGGAAAATAATTGCGCTGAAGCGCAATTATTTTTCTATTGGATTTATTCATACTGGTACATTCTGTTTTAGTTGGGAAAATAATTGCGCTGAAGCGCAATTGAATTGCGCTGAAGCGCAATTATTTTTCTATTGGATTTATTCATTAATTAACTGGGGGGTTTAGCCATATATGAAAAATTAATTGCGCTTCAGCGCAATTCAATTGCGCTTCAGCGCAATTAATTATGAATTGCGCTTCAGCGCAATTGAATTGCGCTTCAGCTCAATTATTAATAAATGTGAATTTGGCCTCCCATAGTCACGAACGTTATGAACTGTCTGTCTCTATTGTATGTTGTGTTCTCTTTGTTGACAGGTTTAGATCATGAACACTAGCTGTAACTTCAAACGCCAGTCCATGTTAGCTACCTCACTTATCTTATCGAATCCACTCCACCACCAGACGTTTTCGCATATATACGGATAACTATGATACAGTTTTATCGATATGCGAGAACGGATCGTAACGTTGGTAGCTGGCAGCGCATGATGTTTGAAGTTGATGTTCTCGATCTGAACAAGTCTACTTAGTTTTGCATATCATATTATATGTGTATATTTGATTGATTTTAAGTTTTAACTGACCTTCAACGACAACAATTAGCATGTATTTTCATATTCTGTACATGCAGTGGTCATATGACATCAGATTAATGTTTACCCCTTCTATACAGATTGCACTTTATTGGGGATATATATATATTAATTTTCTCATAACATATAGGCCTATACAAACGTTATTATTTCTCGCAACCTCAGTCGATTATATATGATTATTATATGTGATGAAATATGTATCAACCAGAAGAATAATCGCTATTTCATTGATCACGAGTATCACGGGGAGACCTTCTCCCTGGCTCATGCACAAGTTGATTCTGCGAGTAAGCGTATATATGTATGACATTTATCGCCCATTGAATTATAATTTCTGACAATTAGTGATTTTCCGACGATAATCCGAGAGATTAAAACAAATCCAAACTCAAATGTAGATACAGTGGTTTACCATTTTGTCATCAGTTAAAGTATAAACAGTGGTTTACCATTTTGTCATCAGTTAAAGTATACTTTTGCAATGTTTAAATTCACCACTAAGACCTGTAAGTTATATAGGCTGGAATCCTACCGACTGACAGTTTGTTTTATAGTAAAATCCCATGGGACGAATACTACTAATTGATAGTTTACAAAATACAATTGTGTTCATTTTTTGCAATATACATGGCCTCAGTTGTGATAAACGAATTTACTTCTGTTAAAATAAATAACAGAAACACATATTTCGTCGATTTATTGGCGTTTTAAGAAGTAAAATGCTCCGGATTCTTTGATGCCCGCTGTCGATTCTTTGAGAACATTGTAAAGTGACTCGGGTAGGGTGATCAAATAGAAATTGAGAATAATCTTGCGCATATAGTAGTTATGTTTTGCGAATATTAAAGGGGAAGGAAACCCTCGACTAATCAGGCCAATAATATATTTAGTATATCAACCATAGTAGATTAAAACACCTCTCAATCTCTCAGTTATGCTCAAACACAACAATATCACATCGCTTAATTCAAAACTCCCGCTAATCATACGGCGCGACCATATTTATAAGATCTTGACGTCACGGCCTCACATCACGTTACTCATCCTTAGTACAGATATCTATTAAAAGGTTATCGAACTAAAATCATTTCGTCGTGTTTGTTTGTTAACCATGGCCCATTGAAGAATATACACACATGTACATGTATTATAAGCCACAATTATTTAAGTTATAATTTTGAACAAAGAATATACGGCCACATATATGGTCGCATAAGATTTGAATGTGACAATCTTGGTCAAACTCAAATAACTTCTATGTACATGTGCAAATATGACAAAAAAATAATCTTTTGCGAACTAAACTATAATTTATTAACAACAGACAATCATGTATTGCACACAACAAGCATAAAATCTGCTGTTTTATTTATTTTTTCATAAAAAAAAAATCAGACTACCGTACGCTATACAGCTTAGCGTTAAACAACCAAGTGAGGCTCGTACGTCACAAATTATAAAGGGAGATAATATTTCTTCTAAAATGGCGGCGTCAACTTACCGGCGTAATTGATTGTGTGGGTTAGTTTCAGATGCCATTATCTCCGATCGTGTGCGGAGATTTGCGCTGAAACTTTACACACAAACAGAGAACAGCTTGCTTGATACATATGCCTTTTCGTTATGCGGTAGTTTCCTTCCCCTTTAATCTAAATTGACACACACACCGTCATTCTTATGCAATGACTCTCGGTGGCGAAATCATTTGTGTTTCGTCCGAGCGTTCTTCGGGCGATGTTTTCTATGGAGTGTTGTGGTCGATTTCTTTGAAAATTTAATATAAATTAATGTTACATTCCCCAGGTTGGCATAGCGCCTGGCTACTAACATAAATTTCACACATCCGAACAAGTCCATAATATGTCTTTAAATAGTTGCGGATTATTTATTGGTATCTTTCTTTAACTTTCAGCGGATTCTTTGATAGCTGTTCCTGGTTCTTTGCGAGCATTTAATTGTTACGGATAAGTTATGATATGTATTTCGATATGTTTTCAGTGAAAATGCATTTCAAATGTTATTTCTGTCCATGAAAGTCATCGAAAGAGTGATTCAGCATGTGCGAGAGTCGAGAGACTATCCCAATGACAAAATATCAATTCTTGACCTAATCACAGCGCCTACTGGCAGATATGGAAATATTCAATTCTGATCTCCGCGGAGCTCATTTCATCATATGAAAAGTACATTATTAAATGGAAGAATTGGAATAAAAAAAAATAACAACACCGAATTTAGTTAGAGAGTTTTTGGTTCACCAACAAGAAGCCAACTGCGTGGTCATAATTTAAACATTGTATTTTTTTGCCTATACGGCTTGTGGCTAAGTTCATGCATGTATTGTTCAAAAAGCGGGTCGTGTTTTTCATAGTTCGTCCTGAACTCGGCACGATATCTCAGTTATGTATTATATAGTATAAGCAACACGCTCCGCTTGATGAACGAGTATTGCAATGAGCACTTTGGTGCCAGCTTTTAAAAAATCTCGTCAGTATGGTGGGTGACCTTTTTCTAAACGCCATTGCCCTATATACAGGCACAATTGGCCAAACGCAGGATTTATGCGTACACTCTTTTCATTTCCATTGCATATAACAGCTATATCAGCGATATATAAACAAAACAAGAATAAACCCTGATTTATAAAGTTTATCCCCGAAAACCAATTTTATAAAACGTGGGTCAACGTGTCAATGTGAAATAGCTGGCTACACAAGCGCTCGAAAATAGTGACAGTGATCAGTTCAGCTTTAAAGTGATGTGAAACACTCCGGTAGGGTGATAAAATAAAAATGGAGAATAATCTTGTTCAAAGAAGTTATTTTTACAAATATTATATCACACACCGTTATTCTTATATATATATTAATTAAATGCAGTGACTGCCGATGGCGAAATAGTTTTCGTTAGTTTATCGCCGATAAAAGCGTCCCGATTCTAGTAGTAAATATTTACAATTCAGCGTAGTTCAGACAATGTTTTCTATGGAGTGGTACGGTCGATTTGCTTGAGATCTTCGGTGATGTTAGTAGAAGGTTACATCCCTCCAGTTGGCATAGCACCTGTTAATGACTCGGTATTATCACTCCCAATTGGCTATGGTAAACAAAAACAATACGACCAAAGTCGTTTCCAATGCGGATCATTAATCTGAATATTCCAGAATCGCAGGTCGTTTATATTGAAATAGACTCCAGCTAAAGCTAAAGAATCCGTCGCATACCGTGAAGAATCTGTAGCACATTTTGTACACTACTTCGCCAACTTCGACTCGCAAATTCCCAGCAAATAAACGCCATAATCTTCACTAGCTGCGACTACCATTTGCTAGCTACATTATGGCATTTTATGTTCAAAGCAACGAAGCAGTCTGTGCTTTTTGACTCTGGTTTAGACAAAAAATGCTAATTAATCAGAATTAAACGCAATTCGGTCATACGGTTACTCGCAATTTATCCGTAGCACTCCTCGCAAAGAATCAGCTCGTGTAATATGAGCCAGGCCTCCCCGCGTAAGTATACATATTTCGAATGGTGTTTGTCCTATTTGAAAGAAGAATATTGGACTGGATTAGATCGCCGAACGACAAACTTCACCCGCCAAACATCAAAAGTGTGTTGTCCCCCGAAAAAAATTATGTTCGGGGGACTATCGAAATGACATCTGTCCGTCCGTATAGGGTCATCCGTCCGTCCATCACACATTATATGTATCTCCATTGTCTAATCAACTCCTCCAACAATTTCGAATGAATTGAAACTTTATAGGATAATAATACCAATGTATTGCTGATGTGCATCATGTGCATGCATGGACGACGGAAATTATTGATTTCACCGAGATATTCAGCTTTCTTGAGTTAGAAAAAAGTTGACCGTTTTAATTTTGGGTACCTTCATTGTGTAATCAACTTCCACAATTGTATATGTAGAGAATTAAATCTTTAGGATATTGGTACCCATAATTGTTAACCCTTTCAGTGCCAAGTCCGAATTTTGTATCAACCCATATTTCCTTAGAGCTCTTTCCATCAAGGTATCACATTATTATAATCAATAAATTTGAAAAAATGATCAAGGAAATATGGGTTGATACAAAAATCGGACATGGCACTGAAAGGGTTTTAATGTGCAACATATCTACATGGACGACGGAAAACTCATATCATTGTTCACCGAGTTATTTCCCTTTCTCGATTTAGAAAAAAATCGACCGTTTTGAATTTTGGTACCTTAAATTCACTGTGTAATAAAATGTAGAGAATTGAAACTGTATATATGATATTGTTACCCATATATTGCTAATGTGCAAAATTAGTTGTCACCGAACAATTCCCTTTCTTGGCTCAGATAACTTGTTTTTTTATTACCAGAGCAGGGGGGGGGTCGCACAAAAGTTTTACCATACAGGGCCGGGGTGGGTGGGTCCGAAGAAGCCCGAAAAAATGAGTTTGTGCAAATTTTTTTCTATTCACATTTTTGCCCTTGTTTTAAGTTGTTTTCAAATATATTCATTAATAATTGTGTTCTAAGGCAGGTTATGGCCTTTACAGACACTTAGGAACAGGGTAGGTATAAGATATAAGTAATACAGGGGAGATCTTCCAAAAACATAACTATACCGGGCGGGGTGGGTGCATATCAGAGGCCTGAAAAAAATTGTTTGTGCAAATTTTTTTCAACCCACATTATGGACATTGTTTTAAGTTGTTTTCACTAATAAATGTGTTCTAACATAGATTATGACCTTAACCAACACTTAAGAACATATGTAGGTATAAGATAAAGCACTCTCTGGTGCCAAATAAAAGTGATGACTGAACGGGAGTGCTGGTTTGCATTTCACCTCAAATTAATATTGAATAGTGCCTGATAGTGCTGGCATTTTCACTCTGACATGTCTAATGACCAAATAATACTATAGTGCTGGCTAACAAAATACCTCAAATTAAAAAATAAACATGCCAGCCTGTTTATTTGGCTCCAAAGAGTGATACTTATATACTATATAACTGTCATTGCAGGTATGGCTATAAGGTGTTCTGATATGATGGTTGGTGGCACCTTTTTGGGAACACCAGTGAAGAAGTCATTAATTAGTAACTGGACTATTTATGTAAAAATTAAACACAATGTTGGCTTATTGGCACTATAAATATTACCTCACAATACCTGTGCATACTGTAGAATAAAACACTTTTTATTTCAAAATGTATTTTTCAATGTCGAAAACAACATCATAACCGTTGATAGTTTTTCAATTGTTTGAACACTTGGAATCTGCCAGAAACGGTCAAATTTAAAACTTACCTTTGATTCTGTTTGA
Source organism: Siphonodentalium dalli (assembly GCA_032622095.1). Lineage (NCBI taxonomy): Eukaryota > Metazoa > Mollusca > Scaphopoda > Gadilida > Siphonodentaliidae > Siphonodentalium > Siphonodentalium dalli. Next base: position 147,555,456 of record CP136061.1, on the reverse strand, counting down.
TTTGGTCTTGAATAGATTTTAAATGATTTTTTTCTTATTTTAGGGGGTGGGTCCAAAAAAATCAGGCGGAATAAAATAATTTTTTTGCACAAAAAGGGTGGGTGGGTAGCAAAAGGGCTGTAAATTTTTTTTGGGCCCTGTATGTGTAAATTTTCTCATGACAGACACCCCCCCCCCCCCCCCCCCCGACCAGAGTTCGATTTTGTTTTTGTCCGAAAAAGCCAACCTCCTAAGAAAACCATCTTTTTGGGTGTGTGTGGTAGGCGACCTTTTATTAGTTTACTTATAGCGTCCGTCCAATGGTATAGCTGAGCTATAATATGTTGATGAACTGCGCATAACGTCGTGTGTGAAATATTTTGCACATTTCATGTTTTATTGTCAACTGAAGAAATCAATGATTCTTGATTTTGAATTATTTTTGTTGTATTTATGGCCATTTGTGTCCCATGTATATACAACTGGCTTGTGCGTTGCACTCACTATAGGGACATGTGTGTATCACAAATCTTAAGTATCATCTCATGTTTATGTATAGTTAGTGTACTCTATTGTGACGTGGGCCGGCCCCTGAACTCCCGGAGGAAGATACCAAATATACCAATACACTCACAATAGACAGAATGCTGATGTTTGAGAAAACTACTAACCGTTAAATCCTTCATCTTTCTCAAAACCTGTCATACCAGTCGATGTGTGATCCATGGTTGTTGTATAATTATATACATTTCCTTTCTTTTGACATATATATCTTCCAAGTCATGATATCGCGCGTACTGCGGGCACATGCGAATTCGCGATTCATGTTCGTGACAATCGACATAATAGTCAGGTTTAGCCACACGTATAGGTGTAAATTTTAACGCGTGATTGTGCATGTGCTATTATGTGCTATAACACTGCTATTGCTATGGGGATTCACTTGTTGTGGAAAAATCAAGAAATGGACGGTACACATACCCTTGCGTGTAACTAAGACCCAGTAATAACTATCGGTACTCTCTTCAGTCAACAACAACGAGAAGGTCGCCTAATGGCTGAATCGATACTAAAACCCAGCTAACCAACCGACCAACTATGTAGGCGGTATCAACAAATAGCGCGTGTGTGAATCCTCGTCAGATAATGGTTTGTCTTTATTTAGAAAAATAGCAATAAATGCATGTGGAAGTTTTCTTATCGGCATGTTAACATCATAACTATATCAGTAGGGCCCATGAACGTGGCTACAGTGGGTCTCTGTGTGTATAGTGTCCAACTTAGACGTTCCACCCCCTCTGAGTTTGAATTATTTTCCATCTAGTGCTTCAATGTTTGCAAAGGTTGGGAATTTCAACCTTAACACTTCCATGCACAGTTAAATATTTTCCAACTAGCCAATTCAGTCCGATTATTTGACCCAAAGTTTGAAAATATCCTATTTTTATTTTAAAAACAAAATTGGCAATAAATACTGTTTGGAAATCATGGGGGATGTGTCAAAAACACTCCAACATATTTACAGTCTAATATTTCCAACTGATGTTCGTTTCAGGCATGACATTTGCAACTTTTGAAAATTTTACCAAATTTGTGAGGTGATCGAGACACCCCAAACCCCTTGTCCCTGGAAGGAGCCGACCAACATGCATATAGTATAGCAGCATAATAGCAGGATCAGAGTTGTTGTTGGGAAACATTCTAATGCATGTCAGTAAATATAATAGGTGCAGTCAGCCGAATTTCCCAATTTGTAATTTCTTTGCAACTCCAAACAAGAGGATCGCTGGGGCGTGGCTAAATATACGTCCGTTAGTTTAATTGTATAATTGTTATTTAATCATGCATGTGAATTAAGTCGAAAATGGCCGTAACTCATGTAAAACTATTTGGCCGAAACTCATGTTCAAACTTGGCCTTTTGATTAGATAGATAGATAGATAGTTTAATGACATAAAACGTCCACACGAGACCGATGTCAAAATAACAAATATATATAACAATGTCAACAATGATTCAAACATAATACATATACTGCAGTAACTATTGCATTATTATATCAGTAGAATCTGACCTTTCTTTGAAAAATGTCCGGACCATGTTGCATATTATGTTGCATGTATGAGGCTCGTTATTTTGCATTATGTATTGGAATTTTTGGCCTTCATTCAATCCAATAAATTTATCACTCATCATCCCTATCTCATAAAAGAAGTGGTTACGCATCTTATCATATGTGTTGCATCGCATAAGGAAGTGTTCTTCATTCTCAACCTCCATGTTACATTTCCTACAAATTCTTTCATCAAGTGACACTTTTGGCTGTTTATGGCGACCCTTTCAAATTTCCAAGTTATGATTACTAATTCTTAGTTTACAAAACATAAGTTTTGTGTCGATATTCTGGACAATATTAAGATAAGGTTCTTGTGTATAATGTTGTTTGACTACACGGTACGTCCTTAACTTATTCGCGCCCGAACATTTGTCATCGTTGAAAATATCAGTTTTATAATTCTCTATGTGGCTTTCTTTCAATTTGATTTTAATGTCATTTATCTGTTTGTGAATTGAGGCATTGGTAACAATTTCATTTAATTTTGGAATGCCGAGTCTCACTGATTCATGTTCAGGGATGACAAATTCATCACTGGACATAGCTGCGGTATAGATGAGTGAATGTGGATCTGATTCAGAAATTCGCTTTGTGTATTTGATAGCTCTGGATAGACAAAACTTTATGTGAGTAATTTCACACGGTATTGTGTTTAATCTGTTCAAATTTATATCTGAAGCCCATATCTCACATCCGTAAAGAATAATTGGCTTGATGAGTTTATCAAAGAGTTTAACCCACAAATCAACAGAGAATGTTCTCGAAGAGACTTTCTCAACGAGAATACTCTTCATACCTTTAAGTTGTATTTCAGCCTGTGCCTTCTTAAATGATACATTGGCACAAAAATTTATACCTATAGGTAGTTATACTCTTTTACGACTGATAAACACACATACCGGTACCAAACTTTGTTTCTGATCAATTAATCTAAACTGGAAATATCGATCGAAACCAAATTGTAATGAAATCAGGCAAATTCTAAGTCGGAAAAGGGCCGTAACTCATGTAAAAATAATTGGATGGAACCCATATTCGCACTTCGTCTGTGTATACCTATGGCTGATGAGAACACACACACACCAACTTTCGTTCTGATCAAATAATAAAAACTTGAATTATCGATCGGAAACCAACATGTTATGATTTCAGGCAAATTATCAGTAGGAAAAGGGCCGTAACATGTATATATAATTGGACGCAACCCATAGCTGTTTTTTTTTTAGTTGTGAAAAACACATACCAATTTTGATTCAAATAAAAATGTCCAAACTGGAGTTATCGGTCGGAAACCAAACTTGTTAACGGACAGACAACTGGACTAATGGACGGACGGCCGGACAGATTGGTTATGCCTACATAATACGAGCGTTTTTTTTTTCAAAAGGCGTATTAAAAAACCTATTTTGACCACGCACGATACAGGTTTGTCTTGGGCATTCGACATCACCACTCATATTCACCTTATTTTCCCATGGGCATTTTATTTTCAAATGACATAACTTTTGCCGAACGTTTTAGAGTGACTCAAACATTTTTGAATTCGGCTTTCTCTTCAGCAATCGAACCACATGCAGGGGCATGTGACGCGCTCCGCTGCCCGCCCCCTTTGCACTACGGTCACTACCCTTATACACCGCTTCTATGTACGCGTCTGCTTCACGTTAATGGTACTATAATAAGGACCTTATTATAGTACCATTAACGTGAAGCAGGCGCGTTTATATATAGAAGCGGTGTATAGGGGCAGTGCAAAGGGGGCGGGCAGCCGAGCGCGTTACAGGTCCCTGTGAATCGAACCAAGCACGTTCTAAATATATATAGCGATGACGACCTGGTTATAAAAATGGAAATGTCAGAAAAGTTCAGTCGAATCGCAGAGAAGGAATACATTCTGGGACTGTACTACATATATGGACTTTTCTCTCTAAAATTGAATTGACGATCGTCACGTGATTATAAACTTTTACGCCACTTAAAAATATTAACCATATTATGTCTTTAAATTCACGTGTATATATACCAAGCTTCTTCCGTTGGCTCAAGCAAACCCTGTGTTTCTTGTAACGTGCATGGAACAAAGAATGGTGGGGTAGTCGGCATTTTAAATATGTATACACGTTTCTGAGCCAATATTGTATTATATATATATATGATATTTGTTTGTTTGTTTTTTGGCTTTTTTGTTTTGCAATGACAAAATCACAATGATTGGTAGATCTCTACTTGACTAACGCCGTAGAGGTCATATTCCACATGTACAAAACCTTGGAACTTTTTGGAGTTTTGACAGGGAACTTTATAAAGTCGAAAAAATAACTGAGGGAATATATTTTAGTTTGTATCTGTTCCTTGATATTGTGCTTCGCTGTAGGTGAAGGTCCCAACTCAAAATTGAATACTTTTCTGTGGCTTTTGTGAGCCGATATCGCAAAAAGAAAGCATTGAATTATTTACCCAGGAGAAATTCCATAATTGTAAAGAACGTGAAGCAAAATCGCTCACAAAGATACTTAAATCATGAAACTTCGAGTTGGGACCTTCACTTGCAGTGAAGTACATTATTACGGAACAGATAATAACTAAGAAATATATTCACATTGTGTTTTCGACTTTATAAGGTTTCCTATCAAAACTTCAAAAAGTTCCAAGGTTTTGTGCAGGTGGAATATGATCTCTATACGGGCTTTAGACATGATAGAGATTCATGGCATGATCTAAATGGTTGGTATTTAAATATATATAGCTCGTCGAGGCTGTTCGAGTTAACATTGTCAGACTGCATGAGGGCCACGAATCTACGTCACTAATGTAATCTAGAACAGACATTCAGATTCAAGATATAGCTGCTATCTGGAACTCATTGAGCTAGATATAAATTCTGTTTGTTGCAGGAGTTTTTGTCCTTCAGTGTGAAAGGGTATAATTACGTGCATTTATATATTAAACGGTTGAGTCTGGTTGAAGTGTGTTTGATGTTCAAAATCTGGACACAATCGATACATATTTTTCTTGCAAATTTCAGTTATAAATATGAGTTTTTAACGATTACTGATTTTTGAATGTGCATTGCATGTGAATTTCCACGTGCAGCTCATGTACTAGTTATCTCGTCAGACAAAGTTACGTCAAATATATTTTTTAATACATTCAAAGGTACTCAATCCTAATTAACGCTCGCAAATTACTATTTCCTTGGTTTCGGGGGTAAAAAATATTTGATTCGAGTCGAGGAACCCACCCATGAAAGCTATGAGTGATCAGATATCGATGTTTGAACTCTATTATTTTTATTTTAGGTGGCCCAGTAAACTGTGGATGAGTAGAACTTATCTGACCAGATGGCGGATGAAGATCGATAACTCTAAAATCCAGTGGCTTTTTTTGTGTCAGATATTTGACAACCGGCAAAATTTCGTTGAACAAAACGTCGATAAATAGCAGGTTTTGGGCAATTTTATACTATAGTTGACTGTGGTTAGCATTATTTTTGGGCAATTAATCGATCCTGATAACTGAAGCGGCATTTAAAATAAAAATGTTGATGTTGGAATCTGATGATATGGGGACCGTCGAATCAGATTGAGTACCTTTAAAATAAAAAAGCGCTTTGGGTTAGAGACTTGGTTTGTGACGTATAATATATATATAGTTTCCTGGTCCTGATAGTGGTCGCTCCAAAATTAACCTCTGATTGAACAGATTGAGTGTGGCCCTACATGTTCGACACATTTGTGACCCGCCATATCAAATCCAGTCGGAAGTCGGGATTTTTTTACCCTGTGCCAATGCATTCTCTTATATATGCGAGTCGACCATAGGTCGCCTCGCATATATAAGAGAATGCATTGGCCTAACAATTTTTTATCATTTTTTTTAAATAAATGTTTCTTACAATTTTTAGGACATAAAATAAAAAAACATCCATTACCCTGCAGGGAGCCCCACACATATATAGAAGCATATAGAAGAGTGTCGTCTGCTCATGTTTGTCTGGGGCGCTGTATGGGTGAAATTATAAATTGTTAAAGAATACAAGAAAAAATTATTAAAATTGTAAAAAATTGTTAGGCCAATGCATTCTCTTATATATGCGAGGCGACCTATGGTCGACTCGCATATATAAGAGAATGCATTGGCACAGGGTAAAAAAAATCCCGACTTACGACTGGATTTGATATGGCGGGTCACATTTGCACAATAATACAAACAAAACACGAGGACCGAAATATGAAGTAATTCTGAGAAATCAACTTTATATTTTGGCGCGCCGACAACAGCCGACAACGGAAACGATCGCAGAAAATGCATGCGTATATCGCATCGCTTGTGGCGTCGTCTGCATTCATTTTGTTTTAGAGAAGCTTTATAGTGTACACGTATTTTAAAGCAGACTTTCCTCTGAATAAATATTTCACTTTATTCCCCCATGCCATCCGTCCATTTATTTACGTTTTCACATTCACTAATCGTTATATCACAGCATATATATTAAATGTGTCTTCATAATTATATACATATATTTTTATCTGTTCTATGGGCATTATATATACCATATATGTGTGGTTTCAAACTTAGGTCACGTCATATAAATTTTATATTACGTCATGTGCATAAATACACAGGCACTTTGAAAATTCATTCCATACAGTCTATGAGTAAATGCGAATTTTCCAGGTGTCCGTGTGAGAATATACGTGGGTTGTGGTAAACACGCATATATTTGCCACGCACGTGCAGTGTTCTCGTAGCTGAGTTGCTAGCTCAACTGCTCAAAGTGATATATTTGAGTATTCTTCTGCACAATTATAGCATGCACCGCACTTTCTTGGATCGTTGCATATCCATTTCTATCCATACATTTTACATGTATTTGTTTATTCACTGGAATCTTATCTAAATTCGAATTTAAATATTAGTTTAATTTGAAAAATAAAGTGAAAAAGTTAAAGTATTAATTAGCCATTATTGTTCAAATTCTGCCCCATTCAGGGGTGCCGGGTAGACGGATGTCAATGGCCACGGCACTCGACACAATACTTGTATGAGTGTCATTTATTTTGTCATGTATTATCGTGTACATATTGTATTTTGAAATAAAATATTATCCTATCCAACAAATTTTCCAAAATGGATGAGGAAAGAACTCATCATTAACAATTTTTGGAGTATTTTTTGCAATGGAAATTAATCCTTCTGCACCTGTATTATCTTTTCTTTCTGTTTTCTACTTAAATTTCTTGTAAATCCCCCAAAATTAACAATAGACCATTCGAGCATATACCCACGCCCGATAACCCTATAGGCTGGTGGCTGTGGGTAGGCATATTGCTGTGGTGATATTGCGTGGCGGGTTTCGCAACCAAGGTGTGTTTTAGATTATAATTGATCAAATACGCTGTAAAAGGTCAGATTTTTTTATCACGTCAGATGCAGTAATGTCTGATTTATACGTTGAACTTCTTGGTAACAATTTGGCATTGTAGAATACGTTGTTTGAAGACAAAATATATCGGATTTTGTCGACTTTTTCAAACTTTCAAAGTAAACAGACTCCCAAATTTGCTCAGCATGTCGATTTGTAAGTTATTTTCGTGGATACATGTGGTATAGCATCTCAGTGACAAGACAAACATGACTGCGAACTCAAATAATGCATTTTTCAGTTAAAAAAAACTATTTGACATACAGTCCCGTCAATATTTTGTGGTAGGCATATTGAATAGCCAAACACCGAGAGGATAGACATATGGCAAACACAGATAGGCATGTGGCACAATGATCAATAGTGGTTTTAGTCTGAGAAAAACGCTTTTATGATGCTATATTATTCAGTGTTGTAAATTCACATCGTCCATGAGTCAGGAAACATACACTACTTATTTCCAAGAACTAAATACTGGCAGTTGTAATGTAAAACGTTTTAACTGTGACAAAATTGTCTGTTCATGTCATAACTTGAACAGTAGTGCTCGGATCTCAATGTAATTTGGTATGGATGTTCACTACTATGAGGACATTAAAAATAGGGTTCCATCGTTTTGTTCGGATTTTCCATTCTGGAGTTATTCATCTTTGTTTATCTGGAAATGTTGGCTTTTTGGTCCGTCTGGTGTCTGTTCATGTCGTAACTTCAACAGTTGTGCTGGGATCTCAATGAAATTTGGTATGGATGTTCACTACTATGAGGACATTCAATAGAGGGTTCCATTGTTCTGTTCTGCTTTTGCATTCTAGAGTTATTCATCTTTGTTTATCTGGAAATATTGGTTGTTTGGTCCATCCGATGTCTGTTCAGGTCATAACTTGAACAATAATGCTCGGATCTCAATGAAATTTTGTATGGATGTTCACCACTAATAAGGACATTTAATGGCAAATTCAAATGTTTGTTTTGGTTATTTGTTTGTATTGTTCTATAGTTACTCATCTTTGTTTATATGAAAATGCTGGTGTTTGTGTCCATCTGTCTGAGTATAGCCCTCATAAGTTATAGATATGCCCACACGAGGCGGTATGCCACGATGGGGTATGCACTATGCACCGAACGACAGTCCATCTCTTGTTATACATAATTTTATGTGGTATCAATATTGGTAAAGACATTGGGCTCAGAGAAATATCAGGTGCGAAAATTAGGGTAGGCTAGAACCTGTATAGCTAGAGCATACATATAGTGGACCTGGACCATGACCCAGTTATGCCGCATATACATAAACAGGAGCACCGAGCAATAATACATATGTGTGTGGGGCGTTAATGTCGTGAGATTTCGTGTGCATTTATAGTGGTAAATGTTTTTGTCAATACCGTGGTGCAGGTTTTTGGGTGCGTCTAAAATTCACCGAGTACGATATCATATCGGAGAAATGATCACCTCAGAAAAAAACATCGAGTTGTCATCGCGGGATGATTTCAGATTTTCTGACATTTAAATCTAAGATTCTGCTTCTAAATGCAGAAATTAGTCAATAAATCTGATAAAATGTATTAAAACTTAGAAATAATTAGTATTTATTTAGTTTATTATGAAATAATAGCACAAATTTGGGCGGGTTTTGCAACTTCCGTTTAAACTGTAATGTATATCTTAGAAATGGTTGACGTTAGAAGGCCATTAGTGAAAGAGCCGACACTTTGTACCTACTTCATACCCAACCTGCCCACGGTATTGACAAAAAATGCCAACCATTTATAGTGGTCCAATTGTATTTATATCTGACTCAGGCTCCGCTCAATTATCTATTTCAGAAAGAAGCTAAAATAATGTCGGAACCAGAAGAAATAAAGCCCGATCTAGATGAATCGTTGTGTTAATTTTCTTATATTGAGCAGTGTGTAGCCCATACAATATCTTTACCCACGTATTCAACACGTATACAATACGAAAAACGTCGACGTCACGAGTCACAAATTACGTCAACTTTATCTTTTGAACAAGAACTACAAACTTTATTAATAAAGTCGCCTATCAGTTTGATAAAATGGCTATAAATTACGACAGAAACGAATCAATAAACGCTAAATCTCGATGTTGAATAGTTCTAGTGGGTGTGTAATAAAATACAACCACACATTATGTGTGCGTGGTGAGTAAATTAAATTATGCTGCAAGTTACAACTCGCGAATCATCGTTGTAACGTTGTAACATTCCGCGTAACAAACTCGTCCGTTAATTTTCACGTCATGCACACATATGTGTGGTTCTGTCTATTTTATATGAATGAATAATCATTCCAGAGTGTATTTATAAAATAATATATGCCACAAGTTGCATATTGTTGGCTTTAAAGTGCTAAATTGGAGCTTGGTCAATATTTACAACGTGCCTATCAACAATGCCACTTGCCTATCATAACAAGTTTGTGCTTTGCCATGAGCCTATCTGCGGAGGCAATATGCCTATCATAAATTTGTGATATGACACTCAGGAAAATCGATATTTTTCCACGAAAAATATGTCATTTATGGTGGATTTTGGTTTCATTGTATCAATGGAATGTGCATCTAGTGACATGTGTACATGAAGCCTACATATCGAGATTTCTACCATTTATATTAGGTAGTTTCTTTGATAAACGACAAAAACCGGTTGTAAAATTCGACAAATTAAGTAATAAAAAATATATCTAAAGGCACACGGCTATCACAAATGGTGTATGAATACACCAGTCATGGTCCTATCTAATGCCATAAGCGTTCTCGCCGGGTGGATTCCAGATTTTATGATTTTCCTAAATTTCTGAGAAACCGCCACACAATATCACTACAGCAATATGCCTACCCACAGCCACCAGCCTATAGGGTTATCGGGCGTGATACCTGAATAACTGACAGGAAGAAATCATTTAGTAAATTAAGGGTCAACTTACCATACTAGACTAGCATATTTAATGTAGAAATAACGTGACCTAATTATGAACCACGGGATTTTTTTTTATAACAATATAATTAAATGCTGCCGAAAGTATTGTGCGTCTTCTTTCCCGAACTACCAAGTATGGCTAGCTGCCCCCTTCCTCTTATGGCGAGCTGCCCCCTTCCTCTTATGGCTAGCTGCCCCCTTCCTCTTATGGCTAGCTGCCCCCTTCCTCTTATGGCGAGCTGCCCCCTTCCTCTTATGGCTAGCTGCCCCCTTCCTCTTTGAAAAGAGACAGTTATAGCGGCGTAAATATAGTATTTATAGATCACCACATGTATTACCACAAACGTAAATATAGTATTTATGGATTACCACATGTATTTGTTTACGAAACGTAGGTGATTTCTCCCAAAAGTTCTGAAAACTCTGCACGGGGATCTCCCTCATGAATTCCTGATTTTCATGCACTGATTAACACAGTTTACTGGTGGCGTTCGCTGCCAATCAAACACAAATCCCGTGACCAGGTATGGAAGGTAAAAATGGTTATAATTATTATATAGTATTCCAATTTTTAATTTAATATTTTAATTTCAATTCAATATTTTAACTTTTATCTTGCAATGTTATTCTTATACAGTTTACCTTTTGTATGTATACTAGTAATTCAATATTTTAAGTTTCATTTTCATATTTTATTCTAATACATTTCACATTTTATATAACTCAATGTTCTATTTTTTTGTTCTCGCTATTTTAATTTAATTTTAGAAATCGTGGTTTATAAATGACATATGACATGCACTTTTAACAAACACAATAACATATCTAACACAAAAGTAAACAACATTTAAGGAATAATAACGCTGTATTAGGATATTTTTTATCCTTTTACACGCACTTTCATCTCATATATATTTTGAAGACCTCTGTTTGTTTGTTTGTCTGTCTGTCTGTCATTAATACAAATATACGATTCTCGACCGATCGGGACAAAACTTGGTACGTGAGTGTAGTTTGACCAGGCGGTGAACGTTGTCGTATTGGCGAGCCCGTGCGGCGCCCGCTTCGCGCATGCGCAGACGAGATCTCGGAAACGGGTGGAGCTATCGACTTGAAATTTGGTATGTGAATGTATCTTGCCCCGGATACGAATGTTATCGGGTCACCGAGCCCGTGCGACGTCAGCTTCGCGCATGCGCAGACGAGATCTCGGAAACGGGTGGAGCTATCGACTTGAAATTTTGTATGTGAATGTATCTTGCCCCGGATAAGAATTTTATCGGGTCACCGAGCCCGTGCGACGTCAGCTTCGCGCATGCGCAGACGAGATCTCGGAAACGGGTAGATCTATCGACTTGAAATTTGGTATGTGAATGTATCTTGCCCCGGATAAGAATTTTATCGGGTCGCCGAGCCCGTGCGACGCCAGCTTCGCGCATGCGCAGACCAGATCTCGGAAACGGGTGGAGCTATCGACTTGAAATTTGCTATGTCAATGTATCTTGCCCCGGATACAAATTTCGTCGGTTTTTGAATAGCCTGGACAACGTCGGGCTCATCGGCTAGTCTATTATATATTTTTGGAAGATCTGTGTGTGTGTCTGTCTGTAATCGATGGACTCGAAAACGGCCGAGCCGATTTCGATGAAACTTGGTAGGTGTGGGTATTTTCGGCCGGGGAGTGACATGGGCCTATTAATTTGCCCGTGCGACGTGACCTTGAAATCGGGTAATTTCAAGGTCAAACGCCCGAATATCACGGGATTTCGATGAAACTTGGTATGTGGGGGTACTTTCTTATGGCGAGTCTCATAAGCATATTCATTTGCCCGTGCGACGTGACCTTGACCTTGAAATCGGGTAACTTCAAGGTCAAATCGCCAATTTTGATGGGATTACGACGAAATTTGATACGTGGGGTTACTTTTGTCCACTGATTGTTTTGGACGGGTCCAATCGTGACCCCGACCAGACCTTGACCTTCAAAATGATCAATTCAAGGTCAAATCGGGTAAAACCGGATGGATTTCGACGGGCACGTTTGTCGGGTACTTTTGTCCGGGCAGTGTTTTTGGACTGGTCAAATCGTGACCCCACTTGACCTTGACCTTCAAAATGGACAATTCAAGGTCAAAGCCCGGACGAAGTCGGGTCACCTTCTAGTCTCATATATATCGACCGATCGGGACGAAACTTGGTATGTGTGTAGTTTGACCAGGCGATGGACGTTGTCGTATTGGCGAGCCCGTGCGGCGCCCGGTTCGCGCATGCGCAGACGAGATCTCGGAAACGGGTGGAGCTATCGACTTGAAATTTGCTATGTGAATGTATCTTGCCCCGGATACGAATTTTATCGGATCGCCGAGCCCGTGCGACGCCAGGTTCGCGCATGCGCAGACCAGATTTCGGAAACGGGTGGAGCTATCGACTTGAAATTTGGTATGTGAATGTATCTTGCCCCGGATACGAATTTTATCGGGTCGCCGAGCCCGTGCGACGACAGCTTCGCGCAGACCAGATCTCGGAAACGGGTAGAGCTATTGACTTGAAATTTTGTTTTTGAATAGCCCGGACAACGTCGGGCTCATCGGCTAGTCTATTATAAATTTTGGAACTTAGAACTGGCTGTATGCGTGCATGTGTATGTATGTTATAGACTCGAAAACTGCTCAAATTTGGTATACAGGCCTACTTTTATCCCGGGAACAATATGGGTGGTTCCAATTTCACGTGCGACCGTATCCTTGACCTTGCTCATATATATACGGTCATATATGTTTCTGGACCGATCGTATGTGTGTAATTGACTCGAAAACTACTCGACCGATCCGACTCAAATTTGGTATATAGACCTACTTTGATCACGAGAACAATATGGGCGGGTGCAATTTCCCGTGCGACCGTGTCCTTGACCTCGCTCATATAGGCATGTTTCTGGACCGACGCTGTATATTCTGCCGCGACGGAGGCGATCACAAAGAAATTCGTAAATAGCCCCGGACGAAGTCGGGCACATCAGCTAGTATCCTATATTCTGATATTCAATCCCGTGCCACCTGTGGTCGCGTTTATGTTATATGCAAATAGCCATGTAATGGTAAATTTACCAATTTGTATTTTTTCATTCAACGTAGGAGATTCCGTAGAACAGAATGGTAAAAATAAATTCTGCACAAATCTGATTTGGGAATTTTTGTTATCCAAGATGGCGTCCAACATAGTTGGGCATATAAGACATATTAGATCAGTTCTCGGAATAAGTCATTATAGGATATCTTGTGGCATAGGAATTACGCAGCAATGCCATTTTGTGTTAAATTAGAGTACGGGAGCGAATAGAGTGACACGGACCGAAAATAATACAATCTCGATCATGAAATGGTTGTCAAAATGGCCGCAACTCCAATAAATGCCACGACGAAAGCAATAGATTGAAATTGTTAACCACCTGGAAGTGAAAATATGTATTGGTAATAATATACAAGATTCAGTGTTGCTAGATATCTTTAAAGGTGCACAAATTACTAAAACAGATCCATCTGAAGGATATCAGTCACTGCAACGCAAGTCAAACCTAATGATTTACGTCTTAAAGTTCTGTGTAGAATATAATCAAACAGTCGGGCCAAACATTATAATTTCGGGTATGAAACACATGAAGTAATGTTTCCCCACACAGTATGATAGTTTCATTCGACATGATTAATTATCAAATGTAAATCAGAAACGGAACTGCATATGCTTATGGAATAAACATTCTGATAATAAACCGTACACGGGTGTCGCAATGCTTACTATAATTAAAGATTAAAGAGACTGTATATCGTGCATTTTATGTAAGACTAATGTTCATGCTGCTACCAAGCCGGATTCTTAGTATACAATTTTGTTCAAATTGCTTCAGTCGGCATTTTACAACTGGAATATGCTATCACGCAATGCACAATATTCGTTTTCAGTATCTGTCCTAAATATCAGGTGATCGGCATTTGAAGCTGTAATTTCAGCGTTGTCCATTCACTCAGTGATGCGATTTATGGTTTTATATGTAGCAGATATATGTAACATAGTGAGAAGGGAAATGCAGTTGTAGAAAACATAGTAGCTTTCGCGTATATGTGGCCTTGGTGAATATAACCAAATATAATACCCAGGTATAAACAGTCTCTGCCACAGAGAATGTAGACAATTTTGGTCAAGTTTGAAATTTATTGAAGATAGGCTATGGAATGAAAATGTCAATGACACTGTAGCTCAACTTGGGAAGGGAATAATTACATGTGTTACAGTCAATGGAGAGATCGGAATGTGGAAATTTAAAAGTCTGAGTAATACTAGATTATCAACATGAAGAGATATATATAAAGTAAAATCCAAGATGGCCGCTGGTGCCCATGTTTTCCAATGAAATTCAAAACCATTTGATAGCTCCCATCTAAAAGTTGGTGACGATCGGACGAGGGAAGTGGATTGTAGGGTGTGCCAAAGGATTTAGTCATGCAAAGAGTAAAATCCAAGATGGGTGTCGGCAGCCATGTTTTATGGCCGAATGACCCCAAAATGACTCTTTTCCCATCTACATGTCAATATTTACATCCATGACAAATTTCATGATGATCAGACAAACACTCAGGCCTGTAGCCATGAATGGATTGAATTTTGAAATCCTAGATGGCCGACGGCCATGTTTTTTTGCCGAATGACCCCAAAATGACTCGTTTCCCATCTACATTTCAATGTGAACAACCATGATAAATTTCATAATGAAAGTGTCAATGAAAGCTCAACATCGAATGGGAATAATTTCATGTATTACAGTCAATGGAGCGATTAGGAATGCGGAAAATTGAAATGTCTAAGTAAGGCCAAAAAAACTATCGAAGACCCCACTATGGCCGCAAAACTAATCAATGATGGCCTCGAAACTCTCATGTGTTGGGCATCAGCATGGTTTGTAAAATTCAATCCACTGAAAACGGAAGCTCTCTTAAGTAGAATTATTTGGTTCTGTCCTGATTCAATATAAAGTTGGTGAGCTTCATTCAACAAGGTCCATGATATGCAGAAACGGTCTGATTGGAAGAAGCTTCTCTCACTGCCGATATCTGGGCTGGTTCCATGACCGTGATTAACGAGTGAAATTTATCTAAAATAGAATCCAAGCCATATTGACAATATATATGCCTGAAATGAGTACAGAATAAGACTTTCAGAATGTGATTCACAATGCCCATATTGTTTGGGTTACAAAGAGTTATGCCCCTTTATTTTATGACCGAAATATGATTTTATGCAAAAAATTACTAAAATGTTACATCATTTGATGTTGATTCAGATGCCTTCGGCTTCCAACATAGATATGAACAAAATTCAAAGCTTTCATCGTTTTCAATCTCAGAAAATATGAAAGGTAGCAATTCGCGATTTCTGGCCATTTCCCACATTTTCAGGGGGGGGGGGTACTGTATTACAACCTTCTGCTGCGTCATGGTCATTGATAATCAACACACGAATGCTTGGTTGAAAGATACAGAAATGGTCAGAGCATCACATGTCTGTATTTTCCAGGAATTGTCACATCACAAGTTGAATTATCTCCCTTAGACTGACTGTGCAAAATATCATTGTACCCATTTTTTGGCCGAAATTGACCGTCTTCGGTCCCATATACTCACCTTATGAGCTGATAGAACCTAGATATATGTCACATATAATTAAACAATGTAAAGTTATCTTATCAATTTTGAACTTTTGTCTTGGAAGTTCAGACGAATTATTGGGTTCAGTCCTGATTCAATATAAAGTTGGTGAGCTTCATTCAACAAGGTCATGATATGCAGAAACGGTCTGATTGGAAGAAGCTTCTCTCACTGCCGAAATATGGGCTGGTCCCATGCACGTGATTAACGGATGACATGTTCTTACCAAAACCAAACCATCTCGCATAGATGCATTGAAATTTATCTAAAATAAAAACCCAAGCCATATGTGCCTGAAATGAGCACAGAATAGGCTTTCAGAATGTGATTCATAATGCCTGTATTATTTGGGTTACAAAGAGTTATGCCCCTTTATTTTATGACCGAAATATGATTTTTATGATTGATTGTTTATTTAACTCAATGTCACAATTAAGTGGCGAATACAGAGTATTAAATAATTAACATATATACATATATTTAAACAAGACAGTCAATGACTGTGGGGTCGCTCACCAGACTGCAAAGACTGATAAGACTGGGACTCTGGAGACCAAAACAGTCAGCACTTTTCATAATCACTTTAAAAGAAGTAGATTTATACAGGATATGTGGCTAGAGAGACTTCAAGTATGTAGCTTGGTAAAAATCCACCTTGAAATTGCCAACTGTACACTACTGATCACCCCCCTCCTCCAGCTCAACAAGTCCCCTCCCGACCGGGATCCAGACTCCCAAGTCTTAGGTTGGAATTTCACAACCGACACCTCAAACTTTCTCAATTGTTGGAAATTTCCAATCTCACAAGCGCCTTTTTCTAAAACCATTTAAACATGTTTGAAGCCCAATTATCCATGGACCCAAAAACACAATACATGTATGTCCGACCAATCAGTCAATTGGTTCCAAGGTAGATGTTTTAATGAATTTGGTATTTCGATGATTTTATTAGACTCCCCATAGCCTGCCATTTCTTGACAGGTTGACCTCATTTTAACAAATCTGAATCTCAGTCACTAAAGGATCCTATTGATTCCTCCATACTATATGTAAGCTAAATAGTCCAAACTCTCTTGAGAAGACATTTTAAGAATTACTATAGAGACATATAGTTATGTCCCTGGTCCCACCCTATTTAACCTGGTGACTCCATCTGAATAAATTTGAATCCCAGACACCAAAGAACCCTTCATACATATCATAAATATCAGTCAAATAGACCTGATGGTCCTTGTGAAGGAAGCATATTAAGAGGGGAAACTGTCCTTCGCTTGGCCCCTATTTGACCAGGTGACCCCATTAAAAAAATCTGAATTGCAGTCAAGGAAGAACATTCCATTCTATATAAGCCAACTAGTTCTTGCAAACATATTTTAAGAATTACTATGTAGTGAAATAGTTAAGTCTCTTGCTCTGCCCTTATTTGACTTTGTGATCCCATTTTCACAAATCTGATAAGGATAAAAATTAAGTTCCCCAGTTGAAGTTGGTGATATTCACCCATTGGGCACCTCATTTATGAATTTTATCTTCTGCAAATTAGGGGATATAGAAACTTCCTAGAAGGGAAATTTAACTAACAACAATGTAAATTTGATACTATAGATACTTCCCAGAAGATGAGGCCTAAGCAGAATGAGGTCGCCAGAGGGTGAATTTGGTGATGCTAGCCTGCTGTGCGGAATAGCATCACAAAAAGCGTGTCTGTTCCTACATTGTGCATGCCTGGCCTCAAGCAACACAATGTATTATACAACAAGCCTTGAAATAGTGTGATAGTGTGTCTGTCATTTGCAGAATGAGGTCCCCAGAGGGTGAATTTAGTGACTCTAAATTCACCCTCTGGGGACCTCATTCTGATAAGGCCCTCAACTGCTATGGAAGACCTAGAATAAAATTGAATTTCCCCAGTTGAAGTTGGTGATGTTCACCCATTGGGCCCCTCAATTATGAATTTTATCTTCTGCAAATTAGGGGATATAGAAACTTCCTAGAAGGGAAATTTAACTAACAACAATGTAAATTTGATACTATAGATACTTCCCAGAAGATGAGGCCTAAGCAGAATGAGGTCTCCAAATGGTGAATTTGGTGATGCTAGCCCGCTATGTGGGATAGCATCACTACAAGCATGTCTGTTCCTACATTGTGCATGTCTGGCCTCAAGCAACACACTGTATTATACAATCAAGCCTTGAGATAGTCTGTCTGTTATTTGCAGAATGAGGTCCCCAGAGGGTGAATTTAGTGACGCTTTCCTGCACAGCGGGCTAGTATCACTAAATTCACTCTCTGGGGACCTCATTCTGATAAGGCCCTCAACTGCTATGGAAGACCTAGAATAAGATTGAAGTTCCCCAGTTGAAATTGGTGATGTTCACCCATTGGGCACCTCAATCATGAATTTTATCTTCTGCAAATTAAGGGATACAGAAACTTCCTAGAAGGGAAATTTAACTAACAACAATGTAAATTTGATACTATAGATACTTCCCAGAAGATGAGGCCTAAGCAGAATGAGATCTTGAGACTCTAGATACTTCCCAGAAGATGAGGCCTAAGCAGAATAATGTTCTCAGAGGGTGTATTGGGTTATGCTAGCCTGCTGTGTGGAACAACATGAATTCACCCTCTGGGAACCTCATACCTCCAATGCCAGACACTTGGAGAAAATGAAATTAATCTGATTTTAATGACCACTGAGTGATAATGTAAACTACAAGGGTGCTTCATTGATAACAGCATTAATCTCATTTAAATTATGAATGACATGAATACACTCCCTGGGGACTCCCTGAATATTTTATTATTTTTTGGGGAATTATGGCCATAACTCTGTTAAAATATATCGGATCAAACCCATATTTTAACTTGATCTGTATACAAGTGTCAAAAATGTTTGAGTAATCCTGTCTTGGATGAATTCTATATCAAAACAAGAGTGGAAGGGGTTAAATAAACAATACCAAAATCCATACAGATGAAGAACATGCTAAGAAAAATGTAGGTAAGAAATATGAGACTGTGATGGGTCCTAAACAAAAATTAAAGGTCAAAATGCAAAAATTTAATTTTTTGTTTTTAGAAATGTCCCTGGCTCTGCCCCTATTTGACCCAGTGACCCAATTTGAACAAATCTGATTCCCAGTCACCCAAGGTCCCTCAGTACCAAATATAAGCTGAATAGGCCAAATATTTTTTTAGAAGAAGTCATTGTAAGAATTACTATGAGTTATGGCCCTGGTTTCTCAACTAATTGACCGGGTGACCTCATTTGAACAAATCTGAACACCAGTCACCCAAGGACCCTCCATACCAAATATTAGCTAAATCGGCACAATGGTTATGAACAAGAAGTTGTTGTAAGAATTACTATGGAGGAATAGAGTTATGGCCCTGGTTTCACAACTATTTGACCCAGTGACGTCATTTGAACAAATCTGAATGAGAGTCACCTAGGGAACATCCACACCAAATATGAACCAATTCGGTATGATGGTTTCAGAGGAGAAGATGTTTAAAAAAAAAAGTTGACGGACGGACGGACGGACGGACGGACGAGGAGTGATGACTATAGCTCCACCGGAGACTTCGTCTCAGGTGAGCTAAAAAGGGGGGCCACTGTTGTCTGGCTTGCCATTTTTCTATGGCAGAGGTGCATATTTGTACTATCATCATCATCATCGTCTTCATCATCACCATCGTCATCGTCGTCGTCATAATCATCATCACCACCATTATCATCATCGTCGTCAACATCATCATCATAATGATCATCATCGTAATCATCATCATAATCATCATCATCACCGTCACCATTTCATCATCATCGTCACCATCATCATCATCCTCATCATCGTCGTTTCATCCTCATATTCATCTTCATCATCGTCGTCTTCAGTATCATCATCACCAGCATCGTCTTCATCGTCGTCGTCATAGTCGCCACAATCACCACCACCATCATCATCATCATCATTATAATCATCGCCATCATCATCATTATCATGATAATCAAAATCTTCATCATCGTCGTCGCCGTCGTCATCATCGTCGTTATTGCCATCATTGTCGTCGTCGTCGTCATCATCACTATCATCATGCAAAAAATGACCAAAATGTAACATTTTCAGAGCAAAGGGGTCCAAAAACCAGATTTTTTCGACAATGATCACCTATGTTGGTTCAGATGCCTTCGGCTTCAAATATAAATATGAACAAAATTCAAAGCTTTCACTCCGGCCTGTTGCCCGTGCTAATGGATTGAATTTTGAAATCCAAGATGGCCGCTGACGGCCATGTTTTTTTGCCGAATGACCCAAAATGATTCGTTCCAATCTACATGTCAATTTAACAGCCACGACCAATTTCATAATGATCCGACCAAAGGTACGACTAGTCACCCGTGGCGAACGATTTAGTCATGCAATTAAAGAGTAAAATCCAAGATGGCTACCGACCCCAAAATGACTCGTTCCCATCTACATGTCAATGTTAAGATCCATGACAAATTTCATGATCCGACCAAATGTAGGACCTGTAGCCTGTGTCATGTTTTAATGCAGAATGACCACAAAATGACTCGTTCCCATTTATATGTCAATTGCATGATGATCAGACGAACACTCCGGTCTGTAGCCCGTGCTAATGCATTGAATTTTGAAATCGAAGATGGCTGCCAGCAGCCATGTTTTTTTGCCGAATGCCCCAAATTTACTCGTTCCCATGATCCCATCTACAGGTCAATTAAATGTCAACAGCCATGACGCATTTCATAATGATCCGACCAAAGGTACGACTTGTAGCCTGTGCCAAACGATTTAGTCACGCAAAGAGTAAAATCCAAGATGGCTGCCGGTGGCCATTTTATATAGCCGAATGACCCCAAAATGACTTGTTCCCATCCACATGTCAATGTTAACATCCATGACAAATTTCATGATGATCAGCCAAACAGTACGGCCTGTAGCCATGCTAATGGGTGGCATTTTGAAATCCAAGATTTGTTTGCCGAATTACCCCAAAATTACTCGTTCCCATCTACATGTCAACGTTAATAGCCATGACAAATTCCATAATGATTCGAACAAACCAAACGATTTAGTCATGCAAAGAGTAAAATCCAAGTTGGCTGCAGGCAGAAATGTTTTATGGCCGAATGCCTTGTTCCCATCTACATGTCAACGTTAACATCCTTGACAAATTTCATGATGATCCGACCAAAGGTAAGACATGTAGCCAATGCCAAATTATTTAGTAATGCAAAGAGTAAAATCCAAGATGGCTGCCGGTGGCCATGTTTTTTGGCCGAATGACCCCAAAATGACTGGTTCCCATTGACTTGTCAATATTAACACCCATAACAAATTTTATGATGATCAGACAAACAGTACGGCCTGTAGCCCCAGGCTAATGGATTGAATTTTGAAATCCAAAATGGCCGTTGGCAGCCATGTTTTTTGGCCGAATGACCCCAAAATGACTCGTTTCCCATCTATATGTCAACGCTAAAGGTACTCAATCCGATAAAACTCCTCTCAATTACTATTTCAATGGCTTCGGGGGTCAAAAATATTTGATTCGAGTCGAGGAAGTCACCCATCAAAGCTCAGATTTTTTAGATATCGATTTTAGAAATCTATTATTTTTCATTATCGGGAATACTTTCTGGCCCAGAACACAGTCAAAATTGCGTTATTATTACCACTTGATTTTAGAGTTATCCACCCTTGTCTGTTTGAATAGTGTTTTGGTGTACACATCTCGAGCATATTACGAAGTTGAAGGCAATTATTAGTACTCATCTCGAGAAAATAACAAATTTCAAAAATCAATATCTAATAACTCTTAGCTTTGTTTGATGGGTTCCTCGACTCGAATCAAATATTTTTTACCCTAAAAGCCAAAGAAATAGTAATATAGGACCATCTGATCGGATTGTTGTTGTTGGAATCTGTTGAGATGGGGACCCTCTGATAGGACTGAGTACCTTTAACATCCATAACAAATTTCATGATGATCTGACAAAGGTACGACCTTTAGCCCATGCCAAATGATTTAGTCATGCAGTGAGTAAAATCAAAGATGGCTGCCGACCGGTGGCCATTATTTTTGGCCGAATGACCCCAAAATGACTCGACACATGTCAATTTTAACATCCATGACAAATTTCATGATGATCAGACAAACAGTACGGCCCGTGCTAATGGATTGCATTTTGAAATCCAAAATGGCCGTTGGCAGCCATGCGTTTTGGCCGATTGACCCCAAAATAACTCGTTCCCATCTACTTGTCAATGTCAATAGCCATGACAAATTTCATAATGATCCGACCTGTAGCCCATGCTAATGTAAATTGTTGACGGACATCTCCACACACACACACGCACACACACACATGGACGACGGATACAAGGTCATGACAATAGCTCAAACTTTAGAAGTAAAGTTCAGCTAACTATGACTACAGTATTGAGACACGGACAATAAGATCTACACGTTTTACCCAAGTACTCTATGAATATATGTCATACTGTTCTATAGCAGTGTATTTTGAAAGGTTTGATGGTTGAAGATATCAAAATAAACAACGATCGGCTACAATTGTGAAACTGCTGTGAGTACATATATTTCTTCTTCAAGAAAAGATCACAGAATCAAAACATCCCTGTTAAATCCCATTTAACTGTTTAATTACACATATATTACACGATTCAGGATAAACAGTCCAGTTAAAACTGCATTGTTTGTCCGTTTCTGTGCAACCAAAATTCCATATTTAGCTGTTGCTTTCGCTTGCTCTAAGACTAATGTGAGATACATTAGAGACAACTAGTACAAATCTGCTCAAAAGTTTCTCCTATATCTGCATCATTCTTCCTCGCAAAATTGTAGCATTTGTGTACACTTAAAGTACTAGCTTTTCAATTTTGCACAAAATGTGAATTTAATTCGATCTTGTCCATTTTGATGGCCACTTTCTACATATATCTGTTACAACTAAGCACTGTTTGTATATATTTCAATGTATTACTAATTTGGCATTAATTGTGTACCTACCACAGAAATTCAGCATTTTACGATACCAACTGCCATTTTGGATGCCATGTTGAATTTGGAATTTTCACTAAAACTGATTTTGCATCACAACCGCCTAATGATCATACAATGAATAAAAGAGGAACAAATGGGCACTTGTAATCAACAATATGAAATTGTCATTGACACTGTAGCTAAACTTGGAAAGGGAATAATTGCACGTGTTACCGTTAAATGGAGTGATTAGGCCCGGGAATGTGGAAAGTTGAAAGGTCTTGTTATGCAAAGAGTAAAATCCAAGTTGGCCGCTGGAAGCCATGTTTTTTTTGCCGAATGTCCCCAAAATGATTCGTTCCCATTGACATGTCAATGTTAACATCCATGACAAATTTCATGATGATCCGACAGAAGATACGACTTGTAGCCTGTGTCAAAGGATTTAGTCATACAAAGAGTAAAATCCAAGATGGCTACCGGCAGCCATGTTTTATGGCCGATTAATCCCAAAATCACTCATTTCCATCTACATGTCAATATTAACTTCCACGACAAATTTTATGATGATCATACGAATACTCCGACATGTAGTCTGTGCTATTGGATTCCATTTTGAAATCGAAGATGGCTGCTGGCATCTACATGTCAATATTAACATCCATGACAAATTTCATGATCTGTAAAACAGTATGGCCCGTAGCGTATGCTAATGGATTGAATTTTTAAATCCAAGATGGCCACTGACGGCCATGTTTTTTTTGCCGAATGACCCCAAAATGACTCGTTCCCATCTACATGTCAACAGCCATGACAAATTTCATAATGATCCGACCAAAGGTACGACCTGTAGCCCGTGCCAAAGGATTTAGTCATGCAAAGAGTAATTTCCAAGATGGCTGCTGGTGGCCATGTTTTTTGGCCGAATGCCCCCAAAATGACTCGTTCCCATCTACATGTCAATATTAAGATACATGACAAATTTCATGATGATCAGACGAACAGTACGACCTGTAGCCCATGCTAATGGATTGAATTTTGAAATCCAAGATGGCTGCTGGCAGCCATGTTTTTTTCCCGAATGACCCCAAAGTGACTCTTTCCCGTCTAAATGTCAATGTCAACAGCTAATTTCATAATGATCCGACCGTGCAATAGCTCAGACTTTACAAAGTAAAGTTGAGCTAACTAGAGATGGGCTTGTCACTAATGGGACTAAGTAATACCCCCCGTATTCAAAATGTTATTCGAATGAAGTAGCCATTACCATATATTTGGCACTGAAATTATGTCAACAGGTAACCCTAACCCTAAACCCCCTAACCCTAACCTCTAACCCTAATCCTAAATTTATTGACTGAATAAAAAGCTCGGACAAAATTATGCATGTTGCGAAAAAAATTCTAAGTCAAAAAAGGGGGATAACTCCACCCAAAAATGTGGGACAGACATCATAATCGCAGGTGCACAGGTTCCCATGGTACTTAATATCTGTGCCAAGTTTTAAAAATATTTATCTAAATGTAGGAATAAAAGCTCGGACAAAATTATACATGTTGCAAAAAAATTCTAAGTCGAAAAAGGGGGGATAACTCCACCAAAAAAGGCTGACAGACATCATAATCGCAGGTGCACATGTTCCCATGGTGGTTGATGTCTGTGCCAAGTTTCACGGAAAATGATAATAAAACGACTGAGAAAAACACCGGACAAAATTGTGTCCACGGACGGACGGACAAGCTGATACCAGTATACCCCCCCCCCACAACTCGTTGCGAGGGGTATAATAATATAATTCCAATAATCTGTTAACAATGACTCACACATCACTGTAGGCAAATAAATTTAAAATAAACTTAACATTTCATTATATCTGAGCTCATCAATATAGTTGATACAAAATTCATTTAGGGATCGTTAAATAAATCTATAATTTTCAGTTTGATGATCACGGACACAATAGTGAAGTTTACTAAAGACCTAAGTTCTTTAAAGTTCCACATATACCTGAAGATACTTAAAGTCAGTTACAATGAGTGTCAATGACACTGAAGCTCAACATGGAGAAGGTCTAATGTCAAATGTTAGTTAAAGGATTACTTTGGTCTAGATTTGTTTTATCGCTATCGATCACTGATTATCCACTGAGCATGGTGCCATGAATATTTTTTGTGATAGGCCGCCCGTAATTGAAGTTATGCCGATTTAATGTGCCATGGGATGGGCGTATTTGAAGTTTGACCACAGATGACTTAAAGGGGGACCAATAAATTATATGATCAATAAAGAGCGTTTATGTCAACTGGACCTAGCATGTATAAACACGACACAATATGTAACCTCTGACTAATACTCTTCCTGTCACACAATGGTTTACCCCAAATTTCCCCCGACATATTTCTGGACTGATAATAAACGCTCTTTATTTGTCACATTATTTGTTAGTCCCCCTTTAAGTCATCTGCAGACAACCTTCAACATCAAACTTCAAATACGCCCATCCCATGGCATTTCCCTGGTCAGGTGAGTGGTCACCCATCTGTACTAATTTTCCTACATACCTTCTAAGCTGATAAGGAATGCTCTTTATTGCTCGTTTGCCCCTTTAAGTCTTAAATCAACGGCATCTAACTCTTGATACTATATGGGTCAATTTACCCCCATGTTTCAATTTTCACCAACCAGATTGCAACCATTTTGGTTACATAACTATTTTATTTAATAAATAATTAGTGCCCTTTCAAGACATCTGATGTCACAGGGCCTAGCTAATAAGATTTTCCGGGTCAAATCACCTTTATATTAAAATGTTCAGCTCCGATAGTCCAGCCGTTTCTGTGTAAACGATCAGTGCGCCGGTAGATAAAAGCCAATTGCTTGAACCTTTAAAGTTTGACACTGCATGTCGCTAGTAGTCCCTCATGTGACCTCACATGAGGGAACATTAATTATTCAGACTGCATAATCTATGATGGAACATTAAATCGGCATAACTTCAGTTGCGAGTGGCCTATCACAAAAATTGGCACCATGCTCAGTGGATTAGCGGCGATCGATAATGATAAAAAAATCTAGACCGGAGTAATCCTTTAATGAAGCGATTAAAGATGCATAAACCGAATTAATGATGCCAAATGACTTTCTTTGGCTTCCGGGGTGAAAAATATTTGATTCGAGTCAAGGAACACAACCATCAAAGCTCAGAGTGCTCAGATATCAATTTTTGAAATTTGTTATTTCTCAAAATGTTTAATTATTTGTGGCTCAGTAATGAGTTGTCAAACCGATTGTCTCGGACAAAATTGCGGATGAAGATGGATAACTCTAAAATCAAGAGGTAATATGGCAAAATTTTGTGATACGAAAGTGATAATACGGCCATATTTCTTTAAATAACAAGTTGATAAATATCCTGTTTTGGGAAGTTTTATACCTTAGTTGACAGCGGTTAGCATTATTTTGTTGTATTTAATCGATTCTGATAACAAGAAGCGTATTTTGAAGACATTTTGTTGTTGTAACTTGATGATATGGGGACAATCTGATCGGATTGAGTACTTTTAAGGAATGCGGAAAGTTTGGGGTTTCAGCAAGTATATTTGTAATAAAAGAAATGGTTCAAACTCGACACTCCCATCTAAAGGTGATCCTGAGCATGCCTGTAAATATTCAAAACATTTCTCCAATAAATGTGGGCTGCAAGGTGTGCCGATAAATTTAAATTTGAGATCCAAGATGGCTGCTGGTGGCCATGTTTTTTAACATATTTCGGGGAAAATGGTAATTTTAAGCTCCCCCGATCTATAGAGGTCACCATGATGAACCATATGAAGTTTTGTGACAATTGGATGAGGGATGTGGTCTGTAGGGTGTGCCAAAGGATTTTGTCATGCAAAGAGTAGAATCCAAAATACAGAAATTGTGTACACCTCCTATGAAGAGGTCACCATGAAGATCCATATTAAGTTTGGAAATGATCGGATCAGAGATGTGGCCTGTAGGGCATGCCAAAGGATTTAGTCATGCAAAGAATAAAATCAAGATGGCTACTTGCAGCCATGTTTTTCATCGACAATCGGATTAGGGATGTAGCCTATAGGGTGTGGTAAAGGAAACTTTTGACGGATGGACTAATGGATGCACAGACGGATGGACTGATGGACGGACGATGGATGCCAACTTATAGCAATAGATCAAACTTGACTTTGTCAAGTTGAGCTAAAAATTCTTGTCAGAAGAAAGTGAAACTTGAGACATTCAGGAAATTTCCTCTGCTGACTTGAAGTGAAGACAGATAAATTTAACCACCAATATTCATAGAATCCAAGAATCTGGCGCAATTAATCACATCAGTATGGTGTTTGGTCAATCAAATTTTTATCGTTTTCTTCAATAGTCATGGAGAGCTTTCCGATGAATGGCAACAAGCCATATTTCTGACTAACTCCTTAAAATTACCCATAATTCTGCTGTGGTTAAGGTGTCGATTATTTAGGGCATTACTGTATGACAGAAGAGAATTGCATTACTCCTGCAACCTCCAGTCATTTCAGTTTCAAGACAGGTCTAATTTGATCACTTGGAATATCAGTGAAGTTCGTCGTTCACCATCACACAAACATGTGACCGTGACTCCATTATACTGGATACATACAGTAATGCCCTAAGTAATCGACTCCATAACCACAGCAGAATTATGGGTAACTTTTCAGGATTTAGTCGGAAATATGGCTTGTTGCCATTCATCTGAAAGCTCTCATGGCGTGGTGTGTCCTACGGGTTATGGTTCCTCTTGAGTGAATACAGTGGATCAGATATGGGGGGGGGGTCAAAACCATGCCCCTGAATTCCCACAGCATGATATATTGATCAAGTTCGAGAAAATCCCATGCAGTTATAAGGTCAGTGACACTTTAATAATCAATACTGCTTACCCAGTTAACCCATCAACATTTGTTGCTGTTGAGTGTCAAAGTTGAAAGTGTTATTTTTAATATAGTCAATTTCCCAAAAAGCGACATTCAGAAAGTTAGGCCAAAGCAAAAAATATTTGTGGTTTGGGTTTCCCTACCGACCATATTTTAAACCCCCAGTCCTAAAGTTTTTTTCATTGTTTTCAAGAAAATCTATTGAATTCATTAAACACATTTCAGCATCTCAGAAAAGGTTGATTTCTTAGTAAAAGTATGGTGCAATATTAAAATTTATTCCACACCCATTGACATGAGTCACATGTATTCAACGGAATTCCAGCCATTGAATACATATTAGTGTATACCTCTAGTGGAATACCAGCCGGAACTATTCTTGTTGACGTTGTCGCCAAGAAAGATGACGTACATTACGTCGATCATCCGCTTCCGGTGATCCCCCCATAATTACTGGTTATATTTGTCAGACTTAAATCACAATAAAGGTAGCTATATAGTAACAATGAAGGTGACATTCATGGATTGAACTTATCTGACTGAACGGTGTAGAATAAATACAGAACACAACTTGCATCATAATCTCGAATCTTTTATCGAACTCGTTGCGGACGGCGCAAAGTTATATTTCACTCGAGCTACGCTCTCGCGAAATATATCCTTGCGCCATCCGCAACTCATTCGATAAAAGATTCTCGATTAAGATGCGCGTTGTGTTCTGTCTATTTATACAAAAATAATCAAAAGTATGGTGCAATATTAAAATTTATACAAAAAAAAACAAAAGTAGTTTTATGTCAATCTTGGAGAGTAAAATACGCACATGAAAAGTAATAAGAATATGTCAAAATAAAAAAATTTAATTTCAGGCCTAACTACCGACCCTATTTTTTTCGGCTTGTAACCCAATCCAAACATTTTATTTTCTTTGGCCTTAGAAAACCATCAGGATAAATAACTCCTACAAAGTGCTGCAGTTCTCCAATTTGTTAAAAATTTCAATACGATCGGGTGAATAACATTGGAGCGACAGGGTATTATATGAGGGGGAACTGACATCATTATTAAAATTAAGGAATTACAACATAATACATTATGCATTATGCTTAGGCATAATAGAATAGAATTTAAGAATTATAGAATTATCACTAAGATAATTCAAATACTTTCTCTCTCTCTCTGAACTCTCTTCATGCTGGAATGGGTGCGTCAAATTACTGATGCTAATAAATGGTCACAGACCCCACGTCTCCCAAAACGAGGTGGCTTTTTGGGAAGTTGGCTTTTTTAAAAGACATATTATGAACTTGTTCGGGCACGTGAAACTGATAAGTTAGTATTCAGGCATTATGCCAACTGGAAAAATAGAGCATTCTACTAACATCTTCGAAAATATCAAGCAAATCCACCGTACCACTCAATAGAAAACACCATCTGAACTACTCTCAATTGTAAATATTTACTTCTTGATTTGAGATGTAACTATCGGCGATAATCTAACAAAAACGATTTTGCCATCCAGATTCATTGCATTTAATTAAAGAGTGACGGTGTGTGTTGTCAATTCTGATATAATTGAGAAAATAACTACATTGAGGAAGATTATTCTCCATTTTTATTTGATCACTATACCGGAGTGTCTCATAACACTTTAATAATAAAGAAGTCAAATTCTGGCAATACTTAACTCCAATTTGACGATGACATACAGTAATGCTCTAATTAATCGACCCCTTAACCACGGTCAGCAGAATTATGGGTAACTTTTCAGGATTTAGTCGGAAATATGGCAACAAGCAATATTTCCGACTAAATCCTGAAAATTTACCCATAATTCTGCTGTGGTTAAGGGGTCGATTGATTAGAGCATGACATACATGTTCTCAAAGGTGAACCATACACCAAATATAATGAGATTCATTTGAATAATTCTCAAGTTATCATTCAGACAATGCAAATATTATGATTTGCAAGTCGAATAAGGAGTACATGTATAACTCATCGAACCATGACCAGAATCAATCTTGGTCTGCTTCTTCAAGTCGAAAAATGTACCAAATATCAAGAAATTCTGTTGAATATTGCTCAAGTTATCATCCGGAAAGCCCGAAAACAACTAATGACAAAGTCAGAAAAGGTGCATAACTCTGTCAAAAATATTTGGAGTGTGACCAAATTCGAACTTGGCCAAAATTACTACAAATGATTCTGTAAGGCAAAATAGCTCAGACACTGCCAATACCATAATATCCAAGGTAAGAAAGCTGGAGAACCCAATAATGCTTAAGCATAATTAAATTTGTATGAATGTATTAAAATTTATTTATGCTTTGATCTATGCTTTAACAAGCAGTCGCAGACGGCGGTATCTCCCGCCGAAATGTGCAGTCGGGGGAAGTGCATTCTCAATGTTTGCATTCTCTGTCGAAATGTGCAGTTGGGGAAGTGCATTCTCAACAAGAGGTGGGATTTTGTCAAAAAGCCTGGCTTGCGAACTCATTTATGACTGACATTTGTGGAAATTAGCCATGTGACGTCGTCCATTTGCACTAAAAATAATAATCAAAGTCCAATAACTCTGCTGAAAATATCCGGCCGGACCTGGTTTGTGAACTCGTTCTAGATACTGGTCATGTGAACTCATATACCCAAAATCTTTTAAATCCATTGACATTGTGGAAATGAGCCCTGTGACGTCGTCTATTTGCCATTTGGTAAATTCGACAAAAATAATAAACAAAGTCCAATAACTCCGGTAAAAATATCCGGCCAGACCTGGTTTGCGAACTCATTCCAGGTAATGGTCAGGTAAAGTCATATACCAAATATATTAATAAGCTAACAGCTGTAAATTTGGCCTCTCATAATGCATTGCACTTGCTTAATATAGATTCATTATGAGTAGAATAATAATAACAAGCAGTCGCAGACGGCGGTATCCCCCGCCGAAATGTGCAGTTGGGGAAGTGCATTGTCAATAATGTTTGCGTTCTCTGCCGAAATGTGCAGTTGGGGAAGTGCATTCTCAACAAGAGGTGGGATTTTGTCAAAAAGCCTGGCTTGCAAACTCATTTAAGGACTGACATTTGTGGAAATTAGCCATATGACGTCGTCCATTTGCACTAAAAATAATAAACAAAGTCCAAAACTCTGCTGAAAATATCCGGGCGGACCTGGTTTGCGAACTCGTTCTAGATACTGGTCATGTGAACTCATATACCAAAAATCTTTGAAATCCGTTGACATTTGTGGAAATGAGCCCTGTGACGTCGTCAATTTGCACACAAAAAAATAAACAAAGTCCAATAATTCACTCTGCTGAAAATATCCAGCCGGACCTGGTTTGTGAACTCGTTCTAGATACTGGTCATGCGAACTCATATACCAAAAATCTTTGAAATCCGTTGACATTTGTGGAAATGAGCCCGGTGACGTCGTCTATTTGCTATTTGGTAAATTCGACAAAAATAATAAACAAAGTCCAATAACTCTGGTAAAAATAACTGGCCGGGTCTGGCTTGCAAACTCATTCTAGGTAATGGTCAGGTGAACTCATATACCACAAATCTTTGAAATCCGTTGACACTTGTTCAAGTTATGACTCTTACAAATTCGGGACAGACGGACGGATGGACAGACGGATGGCTCGACGGACGGAACGACGGACGGAACCCATTCCTATATCCCCCGCAAATTTTTAATTTGGCGGGGGATAATAATAATAATGACCAGTTTTATATAGCAATTGACCAATTACTTGCTCTAACACGCATGGTACAATATTACCCCAGTCATTTGTACAAGCCAACCAATAAACCGGCTGCAGCCATTGCGAAGCCGACAACAGTACGAGCGACCTTGCTCAAGGGTCACAACTTGAGGTGGGTTTTTAAACAGCGAGCAATCTGACAATTGCACGTTGCTTAAAGCGGCCAAGCCACTGAGGTGTGAAGACTCAATGACCCGACGACGCGCTGCGAACCCTTATCGATGTGTTTACAGCGAATACAAGTCTGACACGCTAACCACTGGACCATGGAGCTCCAATAATGAAGAAACATGTTTATGTGAGAATTGCTGACAAAAAATTTAAGCTATCATTTAGTTTGTTTTGTCAAAATATCAGTTATGTTGCTATGTGTTTACACGAATAAACACAAATGGCATGCAAAGGTTTACAAACAATTAGAGTTACATCCTGTTATGTGATGGAAATATAGGAAATCTTAAACAACCTGATTTGTCAATTGTTCATGTCAACATTCATATGATATACTGGTTCTGTGTGTCAAACTGTACAGGTGCTAAATAGTTATTAATCTCTTTTCTTTCATTTCACCACTCCTCATCATCCTGACTCCCACCAGTAGGGGGTGGTGGCGGTGGAGGAATCATAGAAGATATCTTGTCCATCACATTTGTACTACCCCCACTTGTCGTTTCACTTTCCGGCTTGCCAGTTCCAGATATTCCTTTTCGTCTCATTGTCAACTTACTGAACAAATCACTCATCAAATCACCACCTCCACTTGGAGCACTTTTCTCTTCCTTAATTTTCTTCTTTTCAACCTTTCTATTTTTAGCACTTTTCAGCTTTTTGCCTGCCTTTATTGATTCCAGCAATAATGATCTACCACTTGAAGGTTCAGCCACGTCCTCAGGGACGCTGTCTCCCGGCGGAGGGGGAGGTGGGGGTCCAGGCGGAGGTGGTGGAGCTGGGGGACCTCCTGGGGCTGGAACATCAATGGGTGGTGGAGGTGGAGGGGGAGCAGGAATGTTTTCTGGTGGGGCAGAAGGAGCTGAGCTGGGCATTGGTACAGTTATATCTGTCACTCCAGGTTCAACAGTCGGTAAGTCAGGAATGTTGGAAGTAATGGCTGAAGGAGCTATCGATGGAAGCTCGTCACCCGTATAATGCAAATCCCCAGCAACGCCTGAAAGAAACAATATTTATCTTATACCGGTTTGATGTTATACTGTGTATTAAATTTTAGCTATATCTTATAAATGTGTATTATACTCCAAGAAAGGACTATGCACAACGTGACCTTTCACCTTACGATGTTGCTGCCTTGGCAACGTATCTTGAACAAAAACTCTCGCCTCGAAATTGGGTCACATCTACTTCAGCATTTCGGATGGTTTAAACGAATAAACAAATGCATACAAGTGGAATGAAAGTGTCAATGACACTGTAGCTCAACTTAGGTCGGGGGAATAATTTAATGGTTGACAGTAAATGGAGGAATAGGAAAGGTGTTAATTTTAATGACTAAGTAAGACAAGATGAACATGTCTAAAGCTACGACCTGTAGCCTGCGCCAAAGGATTTAGTCATGCAAAGAGTAAAATCCAAGATGGCTGCTGGCGGCCATGTTTTTTGGCCGAACGACCCCAAAATGACTCGTTCCCATCTACATGTCAATATTAACATCCATGACAAATTTCATGATGATCAGACGAACAGTACAACCTGCAGACCGCGCCAATGGATTTAATTTTGAAATCCAAGATGGCCACCAGGGGCCATGTTTTTTGGCTGAATGACCTCAAAATGACTCGTTCCCATCTACATGTCAATGTCAACATTCATGACAAATTTCATAAAAATCAGACCAAAGGTACGACCTGTAGCCCGCGCCAAAGGAAATTGTTGACAGACACACGCACACAAGGACGACGGACGCCAACCTATGGCAATAGCTCAAACTTACAAACTAAGTTGAGCTAATAAAATAGTATTGTAGTTACATATTCGATGAAACATGATTACATGTCCCTAATAAGACTAAATTTTAACTTTCACTGTTCCTATCATTTTTAGACAGCTTGCACTGCACAAAATTTGCAAAATTTACGATGTACACTTTTCTCAGAACTTGCATGGTTATTTTCAATCTAGCGAATTCTGAACTATAACAGTTTGAATGACTTTGCTTTTTGTTTGAGAATATTGATATTTTATTGAAAGAATTTCACAGTTCCAATTTCTGTACATGGATTCATATTAAATCAGGACTTATATCTTGTTTATTGCTGACAAATCACACCACTGTTCCATAAATTCGCGACCTCATTACATCTACTGTAACTGCGTATCCATGCATAACGCGAATTGCTCTTCGAAATGACCAAAATATAGGTTCTAACTCATAGAGATAAAACACATCTCAAAACACACTATGCTATTATCGTATATATGTGAGAAATATTTTGATTCTCTATATTTGAAGCTGTAGATTTTGTTGGCAACCAAAATTGAAAAACTTTCTTTCATTTGATACTCAAGGAGGAGTTGCAGTGAAGAAATTATGTTCAACTTTTCTTCAGCTTTTTGCTATTTTTTCTTAAATCCAAAAATGCCAATCTACCATCCATTGGTGCAGCACTTTTCAGCTTTTTGACCAAAGAAGGAGTTGGTTATGCCATGAAGATAACCATTCAAATTATTATCAAAATATATATTTTCTGTCTACTTGAGCACATCTTCAAATATCACTCAGCCTGAATTAGGGCCCTGCGAATCGGGAGTTTTCATTTCGAATCGAATCAGACAAACTATTCAAAATCGAATTGAATCTCGAATCAAATAATTGTTATTGAGCCAATCGAGTTCAAATACATAGAACTTCGAAGAAATACCTAAAATTGCCTGGCGAAAACCAACTGGTGATCATTGATGTAGTGCAATATGCGCAGATTATGCACTTATCTAAACACATCTATGCATTTTCTGTGCCTAAGCAATTGTTGAGTACAGATAAGAGCAATGTCGACGTAAATACGGACAAGCATACCACAAGATGCCTGTTTCATTTCATTGAATAGCACTGTAGTTTTTGCTACACTTGCAACGATTGTGTTGTATGTCGCTTGAACTGACAATGTTTACAAAAATACTCAGGACTTAGATTCAGACTCGCATTTATGCAAATCAAACAGATCTGAAATCTGGCATACATGTGTGTTATGGAATTCCCATGATTCCTGGTATGACACTAGCACACAGCCTTGTATGGCAATTTTGTTGTTCACTTATGTCATTCTTACAGATTGGGTCAATTAATTATAGAATAGTTGGTGATAACATTACATGTCCTGCCATCGAACATAACAGTATGTGTGTATGTTTAAGTCATTTACTATGCTATTATTCTGAACTTTCTTTTCTGGTAAGAGCATTGTGGTCTGTAGAAAGCACGAAAATGGACCTGTCACCCAAGATTCAACAAAATCTGAAACATGGTAGCCGATTTCGAATAAAATTGAATCAGACGAACGATTTCGAATCGATTCGCAGGGTCCTAGTCTGGATGATATTTTACTTTTCAAAACAGTTTAATGCAATATGGTTTTGTTTTAAGGTTCAAAGGTTTGTTTCAAGAGACACTATTTGTTTTGATACAGATTTAGACCTTGGGAACGGGGGTGGGGGTGTCATGTTGGTCATTTTGAATTTTGCATCAAAACTTGAATCAAATCCCCTCTAATATATCAAGAGAGAAAAACACAGAACAGTTTAGGAATGCTGAAGTCAGTGGCTGTAACAAAAGTAGTGTTTTTGTGTGGTAGACCATCTACAATAATGCGATGACAGTATTTAAAGCTAGATGCATGCATGCAACTCATTTATGCCATAAATATTGATGTATGTGAATGTGATACTTAAGTGATGAATGGAAGTAACTTTATATACTATATGATTTATTTCTGAACTTTCACATTCAGCAAACTTTGTCAGTCTCCGTCTTTCCGTAGCTCAACTTGAAGAGGAGATACTGTCATCCATTACAGTCCATCGAGCGATAAGGACTGCCGAAAGTTTAAATGTCTAAGTAAGAGTACATATGAAGCTTTGGGATAAAAAATTTGATACAATATTTTGGCTGTAGGGCATGTCAAAGTATTTAGTAATGCATAGAGTAACGAGAGGCCGATCATGATCGGCAGATGTTAACCCATCCCTTGGCGATAAAAATTTAATATGATTGGATAAATGATAATTTTGGTGTTGAATTATAGAGTATACTGTTATGTACTATTATAGACAAATGTACATAACACAAATTATTGGAATTTATGGGTCACTGGCATTTATATAAGAGAATGCACTGGTACATGATCTGTAATGCTAAACCGCCACAGCCAGCAAGCCCATGGGTTAAATGTGTAGGTGTGACCTGGACATGGAATACTTGGGTTAAGAGAGTCCAATTTAAGTTTACAATAATAATGTGTCCTAGAATACAGATAAGCAACCTCACCACTGACCCATTAATATCAATTATATAGCAGAGCTGTCAAAATATCACAGGTATTGTTTATGTTGAACACTGACCTCTCTATTAAACCAATAACAATTATAATGATATCAGACCATCTGAAGATATAACTCTGCAGCAGAGATGTCTACTGTTAATATCATGTGATGTTTATTGTTGAATCTTTATTTTAAATTAGATACCATAGCCTTCTTTATCAGATTATTTGCACATCGGCATAAGAGACATCAGAAAAATAATATAGCCTTATCAATAGCTAAGTAGTCCAAAGGCAATTGGTGAATTGGATTTAATGTTGCTCCAAACAGATTTACCAGTACATAACACAAGATTTTGGACCGATTTAATCAAATTTGGTGTGGTGATTCGGGGTACCCTTGGCAGAGTTATAATGGTGTTAGTTTTTCAAATTTTTTTAACTTAAAAACTTTTTAATTATTTAAAAAAATTAAAGAGACACATTGGAAATCTTTTTATCAACTTTTATCATAATCATCAATATGTAAATGAAAACAAATGACAATATCAATGACATTTTTTTTATTATTATTATAAAAGTTAAAAGTAATTTTTTTTTTTAAATCAATTTTTTTCTTCGAAAAAGGGTCATAACTCCTTTAAAATTAATCGGATCAAACCCATATTCGAACTCGATCTGTATTTTGGGCTGTGAAACTCACATACCAAATTTGGTTCCAATCAGATAAAAAATGTTTGAGTTATGGCAGAATGCGTGAATTATAATTTGAAAAAGGGCCATAACTCTGTAACAAAATCTCGGATCAAACCCAAATTCGAACTCGATCTGTATTTTGGGCTGAGAAACCCATATACAAAATTAGGTTTCGATTGGATAGAAAATGTTTGAGTTATCGCATTACTCGTAAAGTGTCTACGGACAGACAGACAGACGGACAGACAGACAGACAGACGGACGAACGACGAGTGGTCAATCCGGGCAACGACACTATGTTTACCATACTATGGTATGGGTAAACATAAAAACCAAGATGGCCGCACACACAAACATGTGCACACACGGATGACAGATACCAACCGCTGGCAAAAGCTCAAACTTGTCAAGTCAAGTTGAGCTAATAATGATAAGCTCCCATCTAGAGGTCACACCAAATATCCATATGTAGATTGGTGGCAATCGGATCAGGGATGTGGCCTGTAGGGTGTGCCAAATGATCTAGTCATGAAAAGAGAAAAATCCAATATGGCTGCCAGCTGCCATCTTTTTCAACGAAATTCAGAAATTGTTTATAACTCCCATCTAGTGGTCACCCAGAAGATCTTTATGAAGTTTGGTGATGATCGGATGAGTTATGTGGCCTGTAGGGTGTGCCAAAGGATTTAGTGATGCAAAGAGTAAGCAGCCATCTTTTTCAATGAAAATTGTTCAAATTCAATAGCTGCCATCTAGAGGTGATCTCAAACATGCCTGTGAATTTTCAAAACATTTCACCGATGTTCAGGGTTCAAAAGTGAATGTTTTTCAAAGAAAGTCAGAAAAGTGTCAATGACAATGTAGCTCAACTTTGAGAGGGGATAATTTAATGTGTTACAGTTAATGGAGCGATTAGGAATGTGGTAAGTTGAAATGTATAAGTAATACTAGATATCAACATGAAGAGATATATATATAAAAGTTAAATCCAAGATGGCCATTGGCAGCCATTTTTTCCATGAAATTCAAAACCATTTGATAGCTCCCATCTAGGTGATCAATATCAAGATCAATATGAAGTTGGTGATGATCGGATGTGGGAAGTGGACTGTGGATTGTGCTAAAGGATTTAGTAATGCAAAGAATAAAATCCAAAATGGCTGCCAGTGGCATGTTTTCAACGAAATTCGGAAAAATGAGATTACTCCCTTCTTGTGGTCATCCCGAAGATCCATGCGAAGTTTAGCGACAATCGGACAAGAACGGTGTCATCTGTAGGGTGTACCAAAGGATTTAGTCATATAACGAGTAAAATCCAAGATGGCTGCTGGTGGTCATGTTGGAAACTTTTGATGGCTCCCATCTAGAGGTCACCCGGATAGTGATGATCCATATGAAGTTTGGTGATGATCAGATGCAGGATGTCTGTAGGTTGTGCC
This sequence comes from Siphonodentalium dalli, assembly GCA_032622095.1. Lineage (NCBI taxonomy): Eukaryota > Metazoa > Mollusca > Scaphopoda > Gadilida > Siphonodentaliidae > Siphonodentalium > Siphonodentalium dalli. The sequence continues at coordinate 147,516,942 of CP136061.1, read as the reverse complement.
CAAGAATTTAGTCAAGATGGCTGCTGGCAGCCATGTTTTATGGCCGAATGACCCCAAAATGACTCGTTCCCATCTACATATCAATATTAAAGGTACTCAACCCGATAAAACTCAATTACTATTTCAATGGCTTCGGGGGTCAAAAATATTTGATTCGAGTCGAGGAAGTCACCCATCAAAGCTCAGATTTGTTAGATATCGATTTTAGAAATCTATTATTTTTCATTATCGGGAATACTATCTGGCCCAGAACTCAGTCAAAATTGCGTTAAAATTACCACTTGATTTTAGAGTTATTCATCCTTGTCTGTTTGAATAGATTTGGAGTACACATCCAGAGCAGATTACGGCAGTTATTTAGTACTCATCTCGAGAACATAACAAATTTGAAAAATCAATATCTAATAACTCTGAGCTTTGTTTGATGGGTTCCTCGACTCGAATCAAATATTTTTTACCCCCAAAGCCAAAGAAATAGTAATATAGGACCCTCTGATCGGATTGTTGTTGTTGGAATCTGTTGAGATGGGGACCCTCTTTACGGGTTGAGTACCTTTAACATCCACAACAAATTTCATGATGATCAAATGAACACTCCGGCCTGTAGCCCGGGCTAATGGATTGAATTTTGATGGCTGGCAGCCATGTTATTTAACGAATGAACCCAAAATTCATATCTACATGTCAATGTCAACAGCTATGACAAATTTCATAATGATCCAAACAAAGGTACGACTTGTAGCCCATGCCAAAGGATTTAGTCATGCAAAGAGTAAAACCAAGATCGCTGTCGGCAGCCATTTTTTATGGCCGAAGGCCCCACAATGACTCATTCCCATCTACCTGTAATTGTCAACATCCATGAAATATTTTATGATGATCCGACCAAAGGTATGACCTGTAGCCCTTGCCAAAGGATTTAGTCATGGAAAGAGTAAAATAAAAGATGGCCGAATTACCCCAAAATGACTCGTTTCCATCTACATGACAATATTAACATCCACCACAAATTTCATGATGATCAGACAAACACTGCAGCCTGTAGCCCATGATAATGGATTGAATTTTGAAAAATCCAAGATGGCCGCTGACAGCCATGTTTTTTAGCCAAATGACCCCAATATCACTCATTCCTATCTACATGCAAAATTCAAAAGCCATGACAAATTTTATAATGATCCGTCCAAAGGTACGACCGGTACCCAGTGCCAAAGGATTTAGTCATGCAATGAGTAAAATCCAATATGGCTGCTGGCAGCCATGTTTTATGGCTGAATTACCCAAAATGACTCATTCCCATCTACATGTCAATATTAACATCCCTGACAACTTTCATGATGATTAGACAAACAGTACGGCCTGTAGCCCATGCTAATGGATTGAATTTTGAAATCTAAGATGGCCACTGGCTGCCATTTTTTTTGCCGAATGACCCCAAAATTACTTGTTCCCATCTACATGTACATGTCAATGTCAACATCCATGACAAATTTCGTAATGATCCAACCAAAGGTACGACCTGTAGCCTGTGTAAAAGGAAATTGTTGATGGACACATACACGGACGATGGATACCAAGCCATGGCAATAGCTATACAAGTAAAGTTCAGCTAAAAATGGTAAGCTCCCATCTAGAGGAAATCCTGATGATCCATATGAAGTTTGGTGAGAATTGGATGTGGGATGTGGCCTGTAGGATGTGCCAACGGAAATTGTTGACAATCGCACACTCACGCACACGTGCACAGATGCCAACCCATGGCAATAGATCAAACTTTACTTTGTCATGATGAGCTAAAAATTGAACAAATAAAAGGCCGTCCGGCCACAGTGTCCCCCGAAAAAGTGGCTTCATTGGGGCATCAGCTTTTCTGAAGAAAAAAAAACAAGGACCCTAAATCCGAAGCAACCAGACAAAAATGGGTAGTTGTACCCATATCGAACTTGATCTGTATTTCGAGCTGATAAACTCATATACTAAAGTTATCATCCGGAAACCAGATATTGACAGGATTCTAAGTCGAATAAAAGGTCGGTAGACCTCATGTCCGCCTCTAAGCGTCGGCTTGATACGACCGTTGTTTGCGCATAAAAATTGGCATGGTGGAACACGAAATCGAATTTGATCTTTCTTTTGTGCTAGTAAACCTACATATACCAAATTTAATTTCATTCAGTACACATTTACTAAAGTTATCATCCGGAAACCTCAAATTGGCAACAAAAAAAAACCCCATATTCGAACTTGGCCTGGGAAATACACATACCAACTTTGGTTCAGATCAAACAAGAGATGGACTGTCGTCCGGTGCATACCCCCTCGTGGCATACCGCCTAGTGTGGGCACATCTATAACTTATGATGGCTATACTCAGACATATGAACCCAGAAATCAGCATTTTCATATAAACAAAGATGAATAACTATAGAACAAAAAACCAAAACAAACATTTGAATGTGCCATTAAATGTCCTCATAGTGGTGAACATCCATACAAAATTTCATTGAGATCCAAGCATTACTGTTCAAGTTATGAGCTGAACAGACATCGGATGGATCAAACAGCCAACATTTCCAGATAAACAAAGATGAATTACTGTAGAATGGAAAAGCAGAACAGAACAATGGAACCCCCTATTGAATGTCCTCATAGCAGTGAACATCTATACCAAATTCCATTGAGATCCCAGCACAACTGTTGAAGTTACGACATGAACAGACACCAGACGGACCAAAAAGCCAACATTTCCAGATAAACAAAGATGAATTACTGTAGAATGGAAAAGCGGAACAAAACGATGGAACCCTCTTTTTAATGTCCTCATAGTAGTGAACATCCATACCAAATCCCATTGAGATCCCAGTACAACTGTCGAAGTTACGACATGAACAGACACCAGACGAACCAAAAAGCCAACATTTCCAGATGAACAAAGATGTATAACTCTAGAATGGAAAATCCGAACAAAACGATGGAACCCTCTATTGAATGCCCTCATAGTAGTGAACATCCATACAAAATTTCATTGAGATCCGAGCACTACTGTTCAGGTTATGACATGAACAGACACCAGATGGACCAAAAATCCAACATTTCAAGATAAACAAAGATGAATAAGTCTAGAATGGAAAATCCGAACAAAACGATGGAACCCTCTTTTTAATGTCCTCATAGTTGTGAACATCCACACCAAATTTGGTTGAGATCCCAGCACAACTGTTGAAGTTACGACATGAACAGACACCAGATGGACCAAAAAGCCACTATTTCCAGATAAACAAAGATGAATAACTCTAGAATGGAAAATCCAAACAAAACGATGGAACCCTCTATTTAATGTCCTCATAATAGTGAACATCCATACCTAATTTCATTGAGATCCGAGCACTTCTGTTCAAGTTATGACACGAACAGACATCGGACGGACGTACAGACTCACGGACGGACTCACAGACACACGGACGGACGGACGGACAGGTGCAAAACAGTATACCCCCCTTTTCTTTTTTTAAAGGGGGTATAATAATCCAAACTGGAGTTATCGGTCGGAAATCAAAAATGTTAACAGATGGTCAAATTCTAAGTCGAACTACTAAAGTTATCATCCGGACACCAACTTTTGGGGTTTTATATGTCCGGTCGGCGGACAAAAAAAGGGCCATAACTCTCGCAAAAATTATCGGATTAAACCGAAATTCGAACTTGAGCTGTATTTTTATATAAGTAATCCACAAAAAAATGGGTTTTGCATATAAACAATCCAAAATCAAGTTATCATCCGGAAACCAAAAAACAGAAGAAAAACTGAATTTTCTATGTCGAAAAAGGGGCATAACTCTGCCAAAATTGGTCGGGCAGAACCCAAGTTCGAACTTGACCTGTGTTTTGCTGGGAGAAAGTAACCTACCAAATTTGGTTTGAATCCGATTAACTCTACTAAAGTTATCATCCGGAAACCAACTTTCAGGGGTTTTCTAAGTAAAAAAAGGGGCATAACTCTGGTGAAAATTGGCGTACGGAACCAGAATTCAAACTTGACCTGTCTTTTCTGCTAGTAAACCCACATACCAAATTTAATTTAATTTGGTTCACTCTAACTAAAGTTATCATCCGGAAACCTCGGACGCACGCACGGACGGACGTGCTGATTATAATAGTCCTCCGAACCCATTGGGTCGGCGGACAAAAAGGGCCACAACGCTCGCAAAAATGGGCGGAGCAAACCCATATTCGAACTTGACCTGTATTTTGGTCTGATAAACTCACCTATGAAATTTGCTTTTGATCTAATAACCGAAACTAATCATCCAGAAACCATTTCCGGATGCACGTACGCACACACACACACACGCATGGACAGACGACGGACGGACACCGGCTATTTTAATAGACCCACGAAAAAAACATTTCGGGGGACAAAAATGTAGGAATACAAGCTCAGACAAAGGGACAGAAAACTTGATCCAATACACCCACACACAACTTTGTTGTGTGAGTTACATGTATAATAATGCAAACACACATGCCCAACTTCTTTGTATATTTACCGAGTAGGTTTGGCAAGAAATCCGGCACATCAATTTCAGGTATCTGTCCTATAGTTGGTATGTAGAAGTAGTTTTCTTTATTGAGTTGCTGAAGCTGCTCGTTCTGTGTGATGGTGCTTGGGGCCTCATCTAATCGTCGCTGCTCCTCCTCTAACGTGGTCCTTGTCTTCGTCACAACTCCCAGTGGATCTAACATTACATACTTCTTATAGCTATAAATAAATATTATGATAATTACTGGATTATGATCATTTGCATATTTTATCTCGAATTCTAGCTAGTACTGTTCTACTTTTGGTACACAAACCATGCACATGTCAAACTAATCTAAAAGTATACACAGGTATAAATTACAGGTATACAATTCAAATGATCAGATGAACTTTTTCAACATTGATTTTTGCCTGAACAATAAGGCCAAAAACAATACGTGTGATTGGAGTTTCACTGTGTCAAAAACCCAACACCTAAAACTTTCATTTATACCAAAAATGGAATATCTTTTCAAAATATATGTGTGGTTATCTCTCTGAAATCATTCTCAGCTCTTATTCATTTCCTCTAGTTCTTTACTGGAATATCAATCAAAGCTTCCTTTAAAACAACAAGTGTAATTCCAATTAACAGATGTTATTTGTTTGACAAATATATTATGTAAGCCAATTGACATGAAATATTCAAAGGTTAGAGAAACACACAAAAGTATTGTATGATTATATCTCACACAAGTTCACGGTCAAAACATTGGTCATTCTACAGATACATTTGTAACTTACGGATTTTCTGATGTGTTGAATAGTAGCAAGCTGGACACAGACTCGATGTTACGAGGCAGAGCACCAAGGCCTTCACCTTGACTACTGGAATCATCCTTTCTCCTTCGAGTATTTATCTGTACATTATAATACTGTAACTTGTCCTTAAGAACCCTGCTATCTACCGCCTGCTGTTTTGATTGTATCTTGTGGTGAGAATGTTTTATATGACTTAATCCATTTGAATGTATGAAAATACTTTTATAATCGTCCAACAAGTCTGGGGCTGGGTACTTTGAATTGGAGAACACTTTAGTAGCCTTAGTACTCCCCTTTATTTTCTGAATGTTTGAGGAAGCCACATCCATTCGCTTATTGAGATGCTGAAGCCTTTCTGTGTTTTCAGCAACCTTCTTGTCAATGTTCTGAAAAATGTCATTTGACACTTTTTCTAGATACTCCAGGGCATCCGCAATCCTGAATATTGTCTCTTCCCTCCGCAGATCAGATGAAATCTGTGGCACATTGTACACCTGAGAACTCATATTTCACTATCTAGAAATAAAATATTACACTATAATAGTATACTAGCAGGTTAGCTGAATACAGTAGCAATAGGCAACCTGGAACAAGAACAATAACTCGCCCATTTCCGGAATTCCGCAAATGATGACAACAACAGGAAATCTCTGAGAGTAGGTCATGTAAACATAGCTATTTTACGTAAGTCTGCATCATTTTCCAATACAATAGCAAATTCGGCAGCTATTAAACCACCTATTGTTTACCAAACTGAAAATTACACTTTATTCCTCATTGGTAAGTTATAAAGTAAAAAATTAGCAATAAAAAAAAAATGTATTGGCTGGTGACGATTACAATGAAAAAATATATAATATTTAACTCTTTTGCTGCCACCCGCCCACATGGACATACATGTACACTCCAGTGCCAAGCATTCTGGATGTAAATACAAATATTTTATGTATATATGGGTATAATGCATGACTATCGGGTAATTATTGATGTATTTAGTTGAAACTTCACATGGGGGTCTATATGGCAATGACCTATCACCAGCCGCCGTGGAAACCCATCAAAGGTCATAGGGGTCATCATATGGGTCACATGGTCACGTGACCATTGTGGCCATCTTGGATTTTCTTTAATTCGTGTTTTTCAGGCTGTTTTGTTTTTTATCATAGTATTACTATAGTATAACTATGGTAGATCATAGATTCATAGTATTTTTTACTGTGTTGTAGTAAAACCATAATCTATTACAGTATAACATTGTATACTATAGTAATACACTAGTATAGTTTAGTATTACTACTAATGTACTATACATAAAACTGTTGTATATTTCATATGGGAACAATTATGATGCTTATTTTCCACTCATCGATCTTCAGTAGTATGGCCTTGACTATCACCATCACTCTATAGAAAATAACCGAACCCCCTTCGTAATGTAACAAAATAATAGAATTGCATCCCTTATACCAGATGCACCCCCAACTTCGCATAAATGCGCTATTAGCAGCGACTGGGTAACTCGCATTTATGCGAGATTGGCAGCAAAAGAGTTAAATGTCAGGGGAGATATATATTCATAATAATATGATCAAGATGGCGTTACCATTTCTGACTATGGTTTTCTTGTTAAATCATGTGCAACAAGTGGAATACTTGCTGTTTAGCTCACTGTCACCTATCGTTACTTCAATTTCAACTGACCTTATGCATTTCATTGTTAAATCAAACATAATATACTTTTAATCCAGTGGTTTGCGATGGTAGGAAGCGTATGGGTGTGTACTGGTCTCTCATATGGCCTGAATCCATTGAGGACCATAATGGAAATGCTATACCCGATTGTTTTTGGTCACCTGTTAGTGCCGGACAACTCCTTTACAGTCTTATACCCTGTATAAACGCCATACTCATGCTGGGCATTGGTCGTCTTCGGAAGTCGTAATGTACCATATGGTAGGCCTACATCACATCCTTCCATGTCCAGTTATAAATAAAATAATTTGACATTCTACATCTTTACAATTTCTGTTAATCTGTTACTTGTTACATGTACATGTATATCACATATATACCATGTATAATTCCTTTGTTTATTTTTATCTATACATGTAGATTGTCCTACACCAATGTCTGCTTTAAAGACATTTAAAACGTATCTATTCTTAGCAGGAACTCTGATGCGAGTGACAGGTCAGGGAAATCCTGAAATCTAAGTTTTAAACCTCGAATGAAGTACAAAACCCTCCTGATAGAGGTTCTTCGAGATCATGTGATCAGTTACATCAGTAGTCTAGGCTGTGCTGGGGGGTGATCGTCGCACATCGGGGGAATTTATGCGACCATCATTTTCTTATGGGAAAATTACTCTAGTTTTCGAATTCAGAGGGCGCCGAGCCGAGATAGGTGACAAAATATAACTTTTCACTATGTTTCATAGGGTACCCTACCTAAAAAATGACATATTTTCAAAGGTTAACAGGCATTAGCCAACTGGTTTTAAGGGCAGCAACATCGGAAAGATTGTACACATATTTGCAAAATATGGAACGAATATAGACACTTAATCAGACCCAACATCGTTTTCCTGCTTTCGTTCTGATTTCGTGACGTCATGGTAAAATATGTAGCGTGACGCGTCAAAAATTCATGGCGATTCAGACAAAGTGTTGTGCGTCAACTCTGTGCAAAGATAGCATATCTGTCGAATTCTTCCAAGTTATATATTTTTGGAAATGGAAGGGTATCCCCTATATAATGGTGTTCATACTTACATTATATCTTTCCAAGTATTGACATAATAGACAAAAACTTAACCCTCCCCCAATTTCACAAATAACCACATATATGTGCCCATGCAGTTTGTGTCCACCAAATAAATTGACAAGCACAGTTTACCTTTTCATGTTGTGTAGAATCGTATGGCGACACTGATAATGTGAAACATCGTTCAAATCCTAGATTAGGAAGGTAATAAAATCCAAGATGGCGTCCAAGATGGCCGCCAATTTTTATATTGACACTCAATACACCAGATGTATGGTAACCGGACTAGATCATCGCGAGTGCTTTATGTAATATGGCCTTGTCTTGGATGGAGTCTGTATCTTAATACGTATAAGGCAATTGGCGACGTAAAACCGATGATGAAGACCAAAATGGCCGCCAAAATAAACAGAACTGTTCCGATAAAACGACCAACTTCTGAGTTGCAATAAAATCACATGGTATGACTGTTGTAGCTTTTTTGTTCGTACATATATGTCATTTTGTCCAACATGATCCGTATCTGAAGGAACTAGGGACATTAAGATAGTAACTGTTCATTAATTTCTCGAAATAACGACATCATTTAATGTCAAATTGCCTAAATAGGACCGAATTTCAAACTGACATCCAATCATTTGATGGTATATATGTCAATGTTCTGCTACACGATGCTACAACTGCAAACATCCACATTAGTATAGCAATAATGGAAGCCACAATGCCGATTAAAACATGCCTATGCAGTGTATGCACTAATATATATTATATATTCAATTATCAATAAAAAAAAAGGAGTTTGTCCATGCTAGTAGCACATTAGACCGCAATCGTAAACCGTCTGGAGATAACGGACCTACAATAATTGCGGATATTTTGTTTATACGAAAATGTTGGCCAACTGTGTTCACATTACCCCGCTAATGTCGTCAACTGCTTACCATGGTAGTTGGATTCTACGTTCAAAGAAGCGATGTTCCAATGTAATAACGGACAATAATCACCAGCAATATAGACCGAACTAAAACTGTTTTCTCTACATTTCCTCGGGATGCCTCACCGCACGGAAATGGGTGTTTACATAAGCAGTTCTAATTCGTATTTGTTTGGTACTTCTCAACTCTGAAGATTTAGATAACAATAAACGGTTACATGTTCGTTGCAAATACTCATTTTATGAACTATTCGCAGTTGCAACCGATAGTTTAAATCAATTTCCCTCCAACGTACTATAGTCATGGGTGGTTGACGAGTTAATTCACAGGTGTATGCCCTCACTTCCGTACCATTTTATTTCACACTTGCAGTTCAGGTTTCACGTCGCTGTCGCAATATATTAATACATCTATTGGGCGTTTTGTTATGATGATCATCCATTTCGTCAAGAGACGAAGAAATAATAAGTTTCTGTCATATTTTATATTGGATAAGGCCTATCCACTCGTAGACAATTTCGTTAGACATTTAACCACCGATAACACGACTTCATCATGCTGGTACTTTTCAGCAATGAGTAACATACATATATCGGATCTACACAGCCGGTGACACGATTAAGTTGATATTCTGGTCTTATGTGAATCTAATTTAATCATTAGCTGTCAACTCGGGAAACACTATAAAAAAGTTGGTTGGCACATGTGCGCGGGTATTTCTGCCAAGTACGATAAGCCGAGAAGTTGCAATAGTTAATTCACTGTTACAGTATTGTTGGATTAAATTGACCTGACCAATCATATGATGCAATCCAATTACTCTTCAGCTGGATACGTGATTGTTCCCAACAAGTAATTGTTTATCATAAGTAATTCATAAATGGCACTGAATGGCATGGGTATATATAATAGAAAAAAGGACGAATTTTATTAATATTGGGACTAAATTCAAATTATAAGAAATATTTCTTTTTTCGATTTAATAAGGTTGCGACTTAGAATCGACAATTTTGAAGACAACTTAACTTCAATCGCATAACCTTAGTCGAGACTAGATCCATTTATTAAATGTAATACTTAACTGGTTTCCAAAGGGCAAATATGTTTGCATTGTTTGTGTGCAATTTTACACGTACATTTCCATAACTCAAAGCATGAAGTATCTCGATCTAAATTCCTACCAGGTGTACACATAAGAAAGTAGAGAGATTACTAATTTAATATGCTGGAAGCAAAGGGTGTTGCTACTTTCGAAGTTTCATATGTGTGGGATACTATGTGTAAGTTTACTATATGCCTTGCCCCATGTCGCAGAAGAATCCATATTATGAGCAAATAGGTCCAACAGCCATCAAATGTCCGACTGCGATTGTCTATATATGTCATACATTCACTCCAACATTCAAACAAGAACGTGTGTCATTGTCGAATATAGGACCGTCACCACATGCAACGATGGAACCTGGTTTGATTGTATGGTGCTCACAAGGTAAACTTACTCAAAATATACCGACCCATTACTGCTTCAAATTCCCCAATATTAAGCTAAAATAAGGATTTAAATCAATTGTTTTCTTGGACGTCTACTTAGATGAATGTACGCAATAACTACCACACCTATGTACATTATCTGATATTTGTGATAATCGCATGCTTGCATATATGCTTTCGGCCAGATACATATAACTGGTTCACGCATATCGTAAAATGTATTCTGGGGACAATTACCACAATCATGAATATTTGACATATATCAGATCAGACACGTAGGTTGTTCCATTGCAGAAAATTGGCGATCGTGCATAGGAGCTGCTAATTATTGTTTGTGTTAAAAGTACTCCACGGCTACTATATTTCTTGTCCTACCTGTAGCGGTTATTCTCTATTTTGATTAAAAACTAATTCCGCGGCTATGGCTGATAACATGTGATCAACGAGTTGTCATCCCGTTGCTTGAAATGGATCAGCATCAGTGAAAGGGACACATTTAGTACGACAAGCATCATTCTAATGCTGAGCAACTGAGTATATGACCTTTTGAGCACGTCTACTAACTGTGTGACTTTCTAATCCTTGTACTTTTCATCTTTGGTTAATTGCCGAGATTGCTCCATACTGATATATAAATTGGATGATATAGTTTTATCCCATTCGAGTACTGTACGTGATTATCATAGTTGGGTACGTGTTACGGAGAGTCGTGTGATACCTACAGTGTGAGACCAACTTTCATGGATCCAAATTTCATGGGACTTAGCACAATCAATACCACGGCCTCACACTTACCGTTATCATTTAAAGCATTAGTATTTACAAATGAGGGGTCAGTTTTGATAATATTCTACCTGTTCCAACCAAACCTGAAAGTTGGTTCTGTGCAACATTCTTGGGGTAAGCTCCAAGTAACTTGATATTATTTAAAATGACCAATGCCTTGTATGAAGTTAAATACTGAATGCATATAATGTGTTTAAATATATTGTGATAGCAGCGCGAATTCTGAACAGCCGGGAAGATATAAAATAATATGGAAGCGAATGCATATATATAACTCGCCGAAGGCATCAGCCACTACTCAGACATACAAGATCTATAGTACATTAGCAGGACAATAATTATACTATTGGTCGTCAATGTGTATTCAATAAATTAATTAATACACCTGCAGCCACGCATATCAAGCGGCATATAGAATTAAGTACATATAAGCAAATACTCAAATGAACTGCTTAAGTAAATAAGCATAAATCCACGTCTGATGGGACCATAGCGAGAATATAACGACACAGATACGTATTTGTCAGATTTGTTTGAGATTTGTTTCGGTTATTTCAATAGAACATCACTCCAATGAACGTGAAAATCAATTACCCCAGTACGCATTGACCACATTGATGAGATATATAAAATAAATTGTCCATTCTTTGAATACCCGCACTTATCAGGATTCTAAATTGGTTGTTATTGCTTGACGGTTTGTGTAAGCGGGTCTAATGAGTCATTTCCGTGGACACCTACATTGGTTCTTGATGATTGAATGTGTATATTTAGTCGGCATTGCAGCTTCAATTCTTATTGTAATAATACAAAAGTCAGCAGTTTCATCACCAAGCAGAACGTTGACTTGTATACCACAAAATGGATGTCAGGTTGAAACACTATCCCATTGTGGCAATTTGGCATTGCATGTCGATTTTGAGAAATAAAATGAGCATTTAATTTCTCAATGCCAACAGTTTTATTGGATTCTGATCACATTATCAACAGACATATATGCACGAACGAATAAGCTACAAAACTCATAACATGCAGATGACATAACATTGCAACTCGGAAGCAGGTAATTTTATCGGAACATTTTTTAGTTGTATGGCGGCCATTTTGGTCTTCATCATTGGTTTTACGTAACTAGTTGACTTATACATATTACAATACAGCCTCTATGAAATAAAGACCAGTTACAACCGGTGTGCACACTTAGTGGATTATTCTGTGTCCATTCGTTGTGCGCAGAGTGCCGATATTAAACTTGGCAGCCATCTTGGACGCCATCTTGGATTTTATTACCTTCATAATCTAGGATTTGAACGGAATCTTAGATTCTCCATGTCCTCGGATGGTTCTGCCCTATATGACACTACAAAATGTGCATTGTCGATATTTTATTGGAAACAACCTGGATGGATGCATTTAAGTGGATATTTGTGAAATTGGGGTGAGGGTTAAGCTTTTCTCGATTAGTTTACCATTTGGAGATATATAATAAAGATAGGAACATCATTTTGTAGGCAATACCCTTCCATTTGCAAAAATATTTAACTTGGAAGAATTCGACAGATATGCTATATTTGCACAGAGTTGATGATCTAGTCCGGTTACCATACATCTGGTGTATAGAGTGTCAATATAAAAATTGGCGGCCATCTTGGACGCCATCTTGGATTTTATATTACCTTCCTAATCTAGGATTTGAACGATGTTTTACATTATCAGTGTCGCCGTATGATTCTACACAATATGAAAAGGTAAACAGTGCATTGTCAATTTATTTGGTGGACACATACTGCATGGACACATATATGTGGTTATTTGTGAAATTGGGGGAGGGTTAAGTTTTTGTCTATTATGTCAATACTTGGAAAGATATAATGTAAGTATATAGGGGGTACCCTTCCATTTCCAAAAATATATAACTTGGAAGAATTCGACAGATATGCTATCTTTGCACAGAGTTGACGCACAACACTTTGTCTGAATCGCCATGAATTTTTGACGCGTCACGCTACATATTTTACCATGACGTCACGAAATCAGAACGAAAGCAGGAAAACGATGTTGAATCTGATTAAGTGTCTATATTCGTTCCATATTTTGCAAATATGTTTTCAATCTTTCCGATGTTGCTGCCCTGTTAACCAGTTGGCTAATGCCTGTTAACCTTTGAAAATATGTCATTTTTTAGGTAGGGTACCCTATGAAACATAGTGAAAAGTTATATTTTGTCACCTATCTCGGCTCGGCGCCCTCTGAATTCGAAAACTAGAGTAATTTTCCCATAAGAAAATGATGGTCGCATAAATTCCCCCGATGTGCGACGATCACCCCCCAGCACAGCCTAGACTACAGCCCTCTTAATTCAGATTGTTTGGCTTCGGCAATCCGCTACGGCAACAGTATGCCATGGCCCAGTTTGCTTCAGCAAATAGCTTCGGCAATGTTGATTGCCGTAGCCAATTATGAAGGCTGGTTACATGGACTCACCTGTATGGTGTAAGATGAAATACTCTACAATATATTACTTCCAACAGTATCATTTATGGTTTAGAGTGTTTCCCCTTATGTGATGGGTGAGTATTTTGGCCAGTGGTCACATGATCTCGAAGAGGTTTTTTACACAAATCGAGGTTTAGTACATCGAGTTTGGGTTTTCCATGACCTCAGTGAGGGAGTAGGGGAAACTGGGGTGGAGTGGGTCAGTGGGTACTGTGGGACAGTTGAGATAACTCCATACCATTGATGGGTTGCCTCATCTACTACGGATTCATTTGATGCTCATAGGATGTCCCCAGCACATATGAAATGAATCAAATGTGTGGCAAGCATATTCAAATTTGTATGTGAAAAAAAGGGTTTTTGTGGAATCTGAGCAATTTTTTTTCGAACACAACATTTTGAAATTTTCAAAGTACATAGAGATATTTTCTTACCGACTCTGAACTCCGAAACAACTGTGTTTGAGCTTCAAATTGCATGTCTGTTTCAATGCCTTAGTATAGGCATGTTGCTAGAATACCGACTCAAAGGATGCATGACCATGTCGGGGTAGAGTGGGACATGTAGCTTGGTGTACATTGGGACAGTTAGTTACAGTAATGTATAGTTGAGCAGATCTTTGGAAAAATACCGTTCCTGGTAGATCATGCCATGAATCTCTACTATGGCTAGCACCCATAGAGATTATATTCAACCAGTACAAAACCATGGAACTTTTTGAAGTTTTGACAGGGAACCTTATAAAGTCGAAAAAAATAACACTGGGAATATATTTCTTAATGATTATCTGTTCCTTGATAGTGTATTTTTCACTATATGTGAAGGTCCCAACTTGAAATTGCATGCTTTTCTGTGACTTTTGAGAGCCGATATCGCAATAAACATTCAATTAATTAGCCAGGAAAAAAATCCACAATTGTAAGAAACGCAAAGCAAAGTCGCTCACAATGTCACTTAAATTGAGTTGAGACCTTCACCTACAATGAAGTACATTATTAAGAAACATATAATAACAAAGAAATATATTACCTGTGTTATTTTTATGATTTTAAAAGGTTCCCTGTCAAAACTTCAAAAAGTTCCCAGGTTTTGTACTGGTGGAATATGATCTCTATGGGCATTTGCAATAGTAGAGATTCATGGCATGATCTACATTCCTGGTTGCTTTTATCTTCTACATGACGACACCCAACAGAATGTTTTTCAATTATCTTGTCGGATTAGAATTGGGCCCTATGGATCAAAACTTTGTCCCACTCCTCCCCGACTGAGTGGAAGTATCAATAAAGCAGGGTTTCCACCAGGGGTTGGGGGAATGTACCAGGCGCCCTGTCGGGAGAAAATTTGGATGTTTATCACTAAAAAGTAGCCATTTCCTTGCACTTGAGACAACAAGCAGGAACATTGAAGCTTCGTATAGAAACCAAATTAAAACGGACCGTCATTTCTTAGATCCCAAGTTAATGAACAAAAAGCATGTAAGCACAACACTGACAACAGTATACAATGGATACAACAGCTTTTATAACAGTAGCATTATTAAAAGCCGACATCAAAGACTACGGCGGTTGGCTAAAGACACATTGTCATACTCTCTAGCAGTAACCCTTGGAACAAACGTCGCACTACCGACGAATCGAATTCAATTAGAATTAGACTCGAGTTTAATTCATAATTCGTCTGTTGGAACAAACGTCGCATTTAATTCAAGACGAATCTAAATAATTTCTTAAAATGGCATAAAGCGTTCATAAGGGTTTTGGTCAAAACTGCTAAAATAGGAGGTTTTATATCAATTCTAAAACGTAAAATTCAGTGAGAACATGTGGCTTTTGAGTTCCAAGCGACGAAATTAATGTTACTATTCTGAGGAGTGGAAATTATTGGTTTTATATAGCTATTTCGTAGGTATTTTATACATATTTTAGGTCGGACATGTACTTGTACCTTTTTAACAATTTAATAGCAAGTTGAGGTCAACGCGGTATACACTATATTGCGTCAGTATGCCTATCTAAAACCACGTGGTAAAATAAGCATAGCGGACAGGGACGTATGACTAGAGACTCTCCGTTGGGGGAGGGGCAATATATTTGCGTAATTCAATTTGCAACCCGCTTGGCTGTTCTTTCACATGCCTGACTGAATGGATCAGTAAACTTGTGATCGTGCACTGGGCGGACCATGGTTCTGCCAGTAGAAGACAAATCAGAGATCTGAACCTGAAAATCCGATCATAGTTGGGCACATCGGGAGAAAAACTTTGAACATGAAAACCGCAACCAAAAATCCATATAGCATTAGACTGGCCTCAAGCTTTCCAAGTGTTGAAAATTTACAATTTGACACCCCCACGAAGGTTGGAAAATTTCCAACTGATGCAGGGGGGGGGTCGAAAAATATTTCAGGCACGTATGGCATTTTTTTCCCTTTCGATCATTTTTTGTACCCACCCACCGCCAATTTTTTTTCCGTTTTCGGCAGTTTTTTCCGACCATTTTTTGACACCCACCCCCCTTTTAACACTAAAACAGAGATTTGCGGGGGGGGGGGGGGGGGGGGGGGGGTGGGATTCACTGTAAATAGCTGTATATTATTTTCTGTGCATACTATTTATCATGGATGTTAACATGGACATGTAAATAGGAATGAGTCATTTTGAGGTCATTCGGCCAAAAAAACATAGGAAAATAATTAGTATTTTTTTTTTGGTTGGCCACGGGGGTCATGAGGGACCAGGACACAGACTTCCCGACTGATGGCCATTTCAGTCAAAATGTTGCAAATGTTGGTCTAAAAACAACAAATTCCCCAATAATTCATTGTTGGAGAAAATCAAATTACAAGAACAATTTCAACCCATCGTTGATGTGACATTTGCACAAGCGTCCATTGCACATGCAGTATAGCGTGTATATCCAAACGAAATAAATATTTATTTAGTGCGTCTACTCGCATTTAATTTGAAACAAACGTCGCACTATCGTCGACTCGAATTCAAATACCACCAAATTACGTCATGCTCGTTGGTGTTTTCCAGTTTGCATTGGAATTCCCTCATTAGCATACCATTATGTAGCTCGTTTGCATGTCTCCGATTTAAATTCGAGTCGACGGTGATGCGACGTTTGTTTCAAACACGGATCTCAGACGCATCAGCAATTAAATTCGTGTTGACCACACGCATTCTTCGTCGGTAGTGCGTCTACTCGCATTTATTTGCAACAAACGTCGCACTACCGACGAATCTAATTCAAATAATTGAATTCGATTCGTCGGTAGTGCGACGTTTGTTCCAAGGGTAACAGGTGTTAGTTACGTCATGAGCAGAGCTCAATGTCACGTGCTAACGTTCTGCATGCCTGCTCTCTTTGTATTTTGTTCACAGTACCGGTCAAAACAATTTGTTGTAAAAATCAAAAGCCATTCCTCAGACAGAGATGACCTCATGCTGGATTCGTATAATGGATAATTTTGTATTAATTGGATAGGGAATAAATACACTGATAATAACTATTAATATTTTAATTGTTTTTTTAAAATTAAACATTTCTTTGATACAGACCTTGTTTTGAGGAAAAAGGTCTGCCTGTTCGTCGCAGGGACTGCCAAATAAAACTCACCTGCGTTTATGGTTGTAGCTCAGAATTCAGCCCCATAATGACTTACCGATGTACATTGCGTATTTTGAGGGGGAAATATTGGGTCAGAAAATTGAGACTTATAGACAGAAATCTACAGTAAATTAAAATGCGAGAGGCTGATTACTCTTGGGCTCCAAATAAACATGCATGCACATTTATTATTTTCTTGGGTGATTTCCCCCCTGCACAGTGCTTATTTGGGTCTGCACGTTTATTGATTTTGATGCTATGAAAATTGTAATCAACACAAACTCAAGATTTCTATATGATTCTGATATCAAAATGTTGAGCTTACCAGTATAACTTTATGCATGTATATGTATATCGCATACATGTGAACATTTAAATATTGAATAAAACACCACATGACACATACTGTCTTCTTTCCTATACTTGACCTACTAGTACAATACAAATACTTTGCTTAACCACAGTTAATATGTTGATGTTTTGCTCAGAGTTCTCCCTGCACTATTATTTGGGTCTGCACGTTTATTAACTTTTAATGGAATTTACCCCCTGCACTATTATTTGGGCCTGCACTTTTATTTGGAGCACAAGAGTACTATTAAACATTTGCCCAACAAAGCGTTACCCAGGATGATGTAGACAACTGTGCACGTGGTCAGCGCTACTGAATATGTCTTATTCAGGCACCAAGTGTAGGATTCCTTGCAATATATATCTGTTAAACATCAGTGTCGGTGATCGCTCGTCCAGTGTAAAAAGCGGACTGTCCAATTAAGGTCTGTGGCTATTTTGTGACTCATATAAGTCAAGGTTGGGGAGGGGAATGAGGCCGCTGGATGGCCGGCCTGCCGTAGTAGCAGAAACCCTGAATAAAGCCTTATATTTTGACTATATAGGCAAAAAAATTTTGGTTCTCAGGCCCCGCCGCATTGAATAAAAAGGGCTGCATTAGGACTTTTTATTGCAATGCCTGATGTTATGACAAAAAAACTTACGAACAAATAAATTTGAATTTTTTTTTTTTTTTTGTGTGTGTGGATTTTATCAACATTTCCATAGCAGATATGTGTTGAATATTAGTGTGCATTGAGCTCTAACATGTTACATGTAATGTGTTCAAAAGTGACTTGCAGGCTTACAACATGAAGTAGATGACTACAATTAAGAAAATGATTAGCTGATCCTCATGCTCTTCTTACAATTAGTCATTGTGAACAACTTATACTAATTGTAACTTTATACAATTGAAACGCACAGGACTAAATTCAGGATCACATATTAGAATGGGGAGGTATCAGTTTTTAGACAACAATAACAGTAGTTAATGTCAGGGGCATTATATATTGTTAGGTAATCCCAGTCATACACTGGTAGTACAATGTCATTTTTATATAAGAATAAATGAGTTTATATGCATAAAAGTTCCCTCTACCTTTCTGGTTATTACTAGACAGAGGAAGGTATCTTTGTCCATGCTTACTATGCGCAAAAAAAAATAAAAAATAAAAATAAAACCCTCCCTCCCTCATTTTTTTTTGTGCCTAAATGCGTGTTACCACAGAACAAATTTCCCTCTTTGAATGAATAACTGTTTTGGTTGTTGTTATGGGGTATGTTATTGAATTCCAGTGGGTGACCCACTATACCCCATGAGTGGCATATGACCCGGGGAAGTTTGGGACATTTGCCTACCCGGTACCTTGTTTAAATTGCCAGCATGGGAAATATATCAAGTTGACAATGGTATACACAGTCCTATTAGTTGCGGTAGTTAATTATGTATAAATCATACACAAAACAACAGTTGGATAATGGATATGTAGCACAAGTTTGAGTAATGATCAGCCTTGGTAGAAAAAATGTCCCACTCCACCCCAGTTTCCCCTACAAGTACAACTGTACATGTAGAATATGGCATTGAGCCTAATTTATGGTACCGGTAGTCAGACCTGACTTGATGAACTTAATGTTCGGATCAAGTCAGGATGCCCTCGGCCTTCAGCATTAGTGAGTACCAGCAACTAATTTTTTTAAATACACTTAATTTTAAGAATCAACTAACAGTCATTAATGTTAACAATATTGCGATCTATATTAACTCTGACACCTGCCAGAAAGTGTGTATAATTCCGTAATTATTTAATCCAAAAATCCAGTCTGAAAACACATGTTGAAAATGGCCGAAGCAAGGCAAGTACCGGTACAGTAATGCTCTAAATAATCGACTCCTTAACCACAGCAAAATTATGGGTAATTTTTCAGGATTTAGTCAGAAATATATGGCTTGTTGCCATTCATTGGAAAGCTCTCACTGAGAGCTTTCCGATGAATGGCAATTAACAAGCCATGTTTTCGACTAAATCCTGAAAAGTTACCCATAATTCTGCTGTGGTTAAAGAGTCGATTATTTAGAGCATTACTGTAGGCGGTCCTAAATATCACATGACAACATGTGACCGAAAACATGGGAGTTACCCCTAGTAAGGTTAGTAGAGCGAAGGTAACGCATGCACAGGGTTTAGTTACAATCAACCGGATTGTGGAAATTTCGGATATTCCTAGGAGGATCACGAGTGCGTGCAATTACATGCTGCAGTCACATGTTATGGTACATTGGTAGACATGTCAGTGTTTACGTTCTGTTATTTGTCGGATTTTAGGAATAAATCACACGTAGGTGAGTGGATGGTTTCACACTTGTATTAGTATTTAGTTGATAAATATATGTGCGTTGGTCATAATTGTTACTTTTATTGAAAATCTACTCGCTCATAACGTTGAGAACGGGCGATGGAACTTAGATGGCATAAGCAGGCCCGAAGCTGGTGGGGGTGCAGGAGGGGCGAACCGCCCCCCTGTGAACGTTTCTGTCGGAAATTTTCTCATGCCATCGGAAAATAAATGTTAACCCATGATGACTAGATTTAATGGGAGAGAGAGAGAGCTTAATTCCGACATGCCATCTCAAATTTCGGACCATTTATCACCTTGTTCTTGGACTTAACATTAAGTTTCTTAGTATCAAAGAACCCATTAATCAATTCAGACAGCAGGGAGTCCCCCCCCACCAACTGATATCCATTCTATAAACCAGTTAACTTTATGACCTGTTGGCTAGTGGACTTTTGCCTTATGTGATAAACCACAAGATGGATCTTTATTGTTTGACAACTTAGTAGCATGGTGCCTATTTATTAGCAACAAAGTGCCAGAATTGTTATGTCATAGCAGTTTTCACAGGTGGCTTGTTTGCAGATCAACAGGTTTATTATTCTTGGAGTGATATGTCCCCACTCCCTATATAATATAGCGACATTACCTCCCCCGAGATGTCACTCGTAAGCTGACTTCCGGTATTCTAAATGAAAGTGTCAATGACACTGTAGCTCAACTTAGGTAGGAGAATAATTTAATGGTTGACAGTATATAGGAAAGGAAAGGTGCTAATTGCAATGTCTGACCTGTGCCAAAGGATTTAGTCATGCAAAGAGTAAAATCCAAGATGGCTGCTGGCGGCCATGTTTTTTGGCCAATTGACCCCAAAGGACTCGTTCCCATCTACATGTCATTGTTAACATCCATGACAAATTTCATGAAGATCTGACCAAAGCTACGACCTGTAGCCCGCGACAAAGGATTTAGTCATGCAAAGAGTAAAATCCAAGATGGCTGCTGGCGGCCATGTTTTTTGGCCGAACGACCCCAATATGACTTGTTCCCATCTACATGTCATTGTTAACATCCATGACAAATTTCATGAAGTTCCGACCAAAGCTACGACCTGTAGCCCGCGCCAAAGGATTTAGTCATTGCAAAGAGTAAAATCCAACATGGCTGCTGGCGGCCATGTTATTTGGCCGAACGACCCCAAAATCACTCGTTCCCATCTACATGTCAATATTAACATCCATGACAAATTTCATG
Organism: Siphonodentalium dalli; assembly: GCA_032622095.1. NCBI lineage: Eukaryota > Metazoa > Mollusca > Scaphopoda > Gadilida > Siphonodentaliidae > Siphonodentalium > Siphonodentalium dalli. Next base: position 147,495,592 of record CP136061.1, on the reverse strand, counting down.
ACGATCAGACGAATAGTACAACCTGTAGCCAGCATAAGCCATGCTATGATGCTTTAATATGATGCTACCACTAGCAATAGGCAACCCCGAACAAGAACGATAACTCGCGTCTTTCCGGAAGTCGGTAAATGATGACATCACAGGAAATCTCCAGAGTCTCGTGACTGAAGGTAATTGTAAACACCGCTATTTTAAGCAATTACGTGTCCTTTTCCAATAAAAATAGCACAATTTGGCAGCGGATAGAATATCCTTTGTTTACCAAACTAAAAAGCCGCGAAAATATTTGTGAAAAGATTTTTGTTGAAATCGTGAAAATACTCCGAATTTGAAACTTTCTGACCACCTCGATTACTATTGATTACGCTTCATTGCTCACTGGTAAGTTAAAAAGTAAAAAGTTAGCAATAAAAAGCCGTATTTCGAATGTCGCGCTGGTCCTGGTTTCAAAGGAAAATTCTTTTTTTTTAATTGCCAGGGGAGATCACTCTATTACTAGTAGTATTACCAGCTAATGTAGTCACATGATTAAAACATGGCGGCCCCCGTGAACATATTAATGATTGTATGTAAACAAATGTATTTGAAGTGAATAGTGATGTATTCTGCTGACCATTTTGTCTTTATTGAATGAAATTGATTGATTGGGAAGATCTGATTTATCTAAGCCACTTTATTATGTATTATGCCATAATTAATGATATTTTAACTTGAAATTTAACTTGTTGTTTAAAAAAAAGTCAACAATTAGGCCTACATGTATGACATACGATACATGTGATGCAATACATAAGAAATGAACGGCGGTTTCAATGTGGTCATGGGATTTTGACCGCGAGAAAAAATCAGCAAACTTCATGAACCCCGAAGGGGTTCATGCGGAGTTTGCTGATTTTTAATCGCGGTCAAAACCCATGACCACGTTGAATCTGCCGTTTATTATTTATATTTATATACTTAAATTCATTATGAACTAGGATTGTCTGTCTTTCCCACTATTTATTCATCTATTTAAATGAACGCATGGAGTTCAGTTAAGAAAGTTTGAATCCTGGATTTTTGGAAAACCAAACATTTTGAGAATCCGTTCACGGAGAACGGAAAAAAAACGCAATTTCACAGTTAAGTATACACATATGACAAACTGTCTTGTTTAGCTAGTAACTAATGTAGACGTGTTGATTTCAAGAATGATATCTGAAACTAACAATTAAGATTCGGCTGTGGATAAGAAATCGACAACACGCCGTTCTACCATAATGATATATTTGTGAGGTTCGGGGGGATATTTGTAGCGGTAAGGAAAATTATAAAACGCTATTGAGTAGCAGGCTTTTTGAACATCAACGCTCAGTAACACCGGGCAACAACACTGATTATAGACCAAAATAAATTTCTTGCCAAATCCGGACGTACTATATAGATACTCAGTCAGCAATGTCTGACAATCTCCGGTCATTTCCGGGACCAATGTGTTCATAAACCTATGAACGACATTGGATGTGACGTCACGTTGCGTTCATAGGTTTATGAACGCATTGAATAAGGGGGTGTGTCTATCGTAACGCTATGGGGAAATCGGAACAGATATTAGGTGTATGTAAATATATGAAGGTATTACCCCCCCCCCCCCCCCCCCCCCCCCTTTCGGTATGCGGGATTCAGGACGTTTTGAAGCCGTACGCAGGATTCATACCCCCGAGTTGACTGGTATTCGGGTTGAAGCAAAACTACTTGGACACATGTTTGAATGGGGCCGTGACTACCTGCCCCTGAGACAACCCGCCCCCTTTCACTCAAGACAACCCACCCCCTGACAACCCGCCCCCTAAAATCACTTAGCGGTAATTAGTGGCTAATTAGAACGTGTGACAGAATTATGAGATGTTTGTTTAACGAAACGGGCCGGGTTGTTCTTTATAGGTTTTTATTTGATGTAACAACACGGACAACAAAAAACGGAATGAAGTATATAGGCTGATATGAATATGAATGTGAACGAAGATTAAAAACAAAATTTAACAAGTTTAACAAACGAACAATGATTAATTTGGGGCTGCTGCTGCTGGATGTCTGCCAGTGCATTGTGCTGGTCTCTTATTTCTTCTCTTCTGGTGGCACCTCCAAAACGCAGTGAATGTAAGGAAACATGCTTGCAGAATGAAGATAACCCACACTCAAAAGATAATATACCCAATTCCGTCGGCATCATTCAAAGGCTGTTTGTATACTCACCTCCAATCAAACTTATAACATAGACACAATATACATGTAGAAATATAGAGATTTGTGAAGAGGATTAATTGGACAACAAGCAAAATGCTTAATTTGACATAATTAATGAATAAACACATGTTTTGTTGGTCAAAATCTTCTTCTTTTTTTTTGGCTTATTTATCGGGACAACCCGCCCTGAAAATAGCAGAGGGTCGGGTTGTCACGGGGGCAGGTAGTCCCGTTCCCGTTTGAATGATGGCGCAAAATAATATTTTTTGTGTTACTACTAGTCGATCTGTACGAATGAGTGGGTAGAATAGCTTCTTGGGCATATTTGACCACCATGCCATCATAAAGTATCATTAATTGTATCATAATGGCCTCATAATGCCCATAAAGTGATATTTTGTTTGCGAACGGGTGGGTACTGGTTTGTTTATCCACTTAACCAGTTATTTCAAACCATACTTTATCATGTTGCACTGTTTACATAAAACAATGCCTCCAACATTAATTGAGATATAGTTCTGTCATACACTTGAAAATAGTTTGGCTCATGAACTTTGTGAAGGTTGACACTCATATTTTTTCCATTTTCCAAGAATTAATTGAGAAAAAATAAAATATCTGCTCTCATATCGATACACCAATGGCTGACAATGAAACCTATATACAGTTTTGCTGCAGGTTAGGTAGTAGTTTGCGCAAATAGCTCCATAATGTTGAAAAAAATAGCTTTAAAATTTTTTTTGTCGGGGGTATAGTTTGGTTATCATGAAATATTTCCATGCATTTGACATAAAAGTCTCAATTTTTTTATCAAAATGTATTCAATAGTGTCTGATAATAGAAATTTAATAACACACAGAAATACCAAAAGTTTTTATAGTATATTGTCAACATACTTGAAAACAAAAACAAAAACATTCATCTTTTTGATGGGGGTATACTTGGATTTTGATCAAAATTTTCTATTTTTATGAAGGAAAAGTTCTATTTCTGCATTGATTATGTAGATTGATCATTCCCGATGAGAACAACATATAGGTTTGCCATAAAAATTCGAAAACTTTGCCGTTATGCTGTGTTGTCAGAATTTTGCCATTCCTCAAAAACTGCGAATTGTCTAACGTCATTTTTTTCAAACACTGCCATTACTACTGACTTTGTTTCATTTTCCTAACACCCTAAAGCTGCTGTAACTGCATCTGAATATCTGGAAAAGGGCTTTGAACAAACTCGTTGCCTATTGCTACTACCACTACCAGTAGTCGAAAATCTACGGGATACTAAAGATACTGTATAGTAAATTTTGGACTAACACTACCAGCTATATACTAACTAAGTTCCAATGCCAATGGTGAATCACAGTCCCTAGGAACACAGTCCCTAGGAATCACTGTTAGTTGAATAAAATATTATTTAATAATATTAAATCAATATATTATATTATGTTATTATATTAATATAAAGACCAGTTTGGCAAGTAAAAATTTTGTGTTCTGCATTTTCATTGGTAGATGATTTGAACGAAATTACAAGAGTACAAATTTTTATGCCACACAAACATTCCCGCTTTCTGAATTTATATCATCATATTCCGTATTTTTTTCTTGAAACGCTGGTGTATTCAGATTGTTTCTATCTTTACCCCACTTACCAGAAAATGTCTGTTAGTTCCTCGAATATTCATTCAAGTCTAACTGTCGGGGATTCCTAATCATTTCTGAGAAAACCACCCAATCTGTAAATAGTTCGTTCACGTATAGCCAACCGGTGATAATCCGAATAAAAGGGATTACGGATGTGAGTAAACATACATCGGGTGTGTTAAAACTGGCTCTGCTGTACACTACTAAGTACACATTTTAACTCATTCTCATTATAGTCCGGTCGCCAAACCCCCGAAATTCACGAATGCGTGTTTTGGCGTATAAAGTTTTTTTCTCTGTAGATTTTGTTAATTCAGGCATCCGACATCAATATTTTATCGGCTGGCCATCTGTCAGCCTTGAGCAATTTTTTTTATAGCGACCTAAAAAGTATACCCCCCCCCCAATTTTTTCCCAGACGTGAAACTAGTTACTTGGAATTTGTTGCAAATTATCATGACTAATCTGGTAAAATGTATATATTTTCATGAAGCTAAGACATAATGACACTATTTCGTGCCAAAATTGAAACTCACCATCCAAGATGGCTACCAAAATGGCCACCGGAAGTTAAAATATGACATTTTTTCACAAATATCTTCTAGATCAGTTCATGCTGTTTGGAACTGGTTCAGTAATATGACTTTATTTTGTATTCTGTATATTAACTGATCATTGGATCAATTAAATATGCAATTATTGGGGTCCTATCCGCTTGTGATCCCTCAAAAATTCGATTTTACAGAACGCGGTATAAAATTTCACAAAAATTCACAACTCGGATTCTAGTCATATTTCAACAAGAAATGAACAGAAGGTTGCAATTAAGTAAGGCATACTATTACCTATGAATATTCCAACTAAGTGAAACCAAAATTCTTACTTTGGCTCAAAATGGCTGCCAAAATGGCCGCAAAATATGGAAAATGGTAAATATTGCCATAGGGTGTCCTGCAATCGCTTACAAGTTGTGGTTGATGTACAAAATTGGCTATTATGCCTTCTATACATTGAATACTAACATGTCTGCTGCATCATGGTTAATTATTACTGTTGTCATCACTGACATCACCAAAAATATTGGACTTTTCTCACAAAAACTTGACATAAATATTGGCAAAAATTAACGTTTCGGGTTTGGACAATTTTTTCTAGTAATATTGTAACTATCTTTGAATTGAAAGGTGTGTATTGTATTGGTCTATCTTAAATGTGTCACACTACGGTGTTTATAGACCAAATTGCTCAAGATGGCTTCCAAAATGGCAACCAAATTGGTAATAAGTTATTTTTTTACATATATCATTATAACATTATATATATATAATTATTCTCTGCGTTATCCGAAATTGTAGCAAATTGTGACCCATTTGGTTATTATATGTGTTAGTTAATTAACTGACAATTAAATGTTCTATTATGGCTGTACCAGTTCCATATAGGGCGTGACAAATTCATTTTAAATTATGGAATTTTGCGGAGAACTTCTTTTGTGATTCTGACCATATTATTGGAAGGAAATGGGCAGAACTTTGAGACGGAACTGAGATGAACCATAATATGTGACTCTTCTTGTCCATTATGATAAACAAATATCAACTGGATACAGGATGGATGCCAAGATGGTAGCCAGGGAGTTACTCTATGATCATAGGTGAGGTGAATAGGTATACATGGAGTTAGTGTATGTCATGAATGATGTGAATATGTATACAATGAGTGACTATATGGCTATGAGTGTGTTGTCCATAGTGAGATGTATAGGTATACAGGGAGAGGTCATGGTCAGGTGAATCGGTATGAATGTAGTTGACTGTATGGTGTACCCCACTCGACAAAACAAGTGTCCATTGGCACCGCGGTGTATTTGCCGTTCGGCCGCAGTGTCAGCGTTTGTAACTGCGGGTTGAGCACTGCGCCGAAAGCAAGTACACTGAAGCCGAACGGCAAGTACACCATGGCCAAAAGGCACCTACAACGCGGCCAAATGGCATGTGCACCGTGGTTAGATTTCTGGTTTGTATCATCTTTTTTCAGTTTAATGAACGTACACCGCAGCAACTACACCATGGCCGAATGGCAAGTACACTGCGGCCCAACAGTAGTTAGCCGGTGGAGCCGCAGTGTTGTTGCATTTCGGCCGCGGTGGCAACGCTAACCGCACCGTGGTTAAGAGGACACTTGTTTTGTCCAGCAGGGTATGGTTGTGTGTATACTGTACAGGTGCACCTGTATGAACATTGATGTGGTGTATGGATATAGCTACATGGTCATGGGTGGAATGTACATGTGTTTCTGTATGATCACGGATGGGGTGTGTGGATAAATAGTGAGTGATTTTATGGCTACGGGTAATGTGTATGGTATATATATTCACCTCACCATTGGCCATGTCACTCACTGTATCCCTATTTGTCACACCATAGCCGAATAGCCACTCAATATATACTAATACACCCCAGCCATGTCAGTATAGTCACTCCATGTGTACATATGCACATCGTCCATGGCCATATAGCCACTCGCTATATACACATACACCTCGCACATGACCATATAGCAACATCATTGTATACCCGCATAACCTACACATGACCATACCGCCACGAGTCGCCAAGTAGGAACACCAGGTATACTCACACACCTGACACATGACCATTTAGTCACTCCCGGCATAGATATTCATTACATTGATGTCACTCCTTGTATACCTACATGTACTCATTTCACCATTGGCCATACAGTCACTACCTCTATACATATTCCACACACAGTCATATACATGTAACCACTCGATATATACATATGAAGCCCACCCTAGACTATAGAGTCACTCCAGGTATACATATGCACCTCACCACTGGCCATTCAGTCCTTCCAGATATACAAAAAACCTGCACAGTCGCACACACGACCACTCATACCATCCATACTTGCATATATACATCACACATGACAGTTCAGCAACGTACTGTATAATCATACACGCCATCCACGATCATACAGCTAATCCCTACACACATACCAATGATAATACATCCACGAGATATAAACATATACATCCCATCCGTTACCACAAGGACACTCCCTATATACCCACACGATAATGTCCACCAGCTTACTCCACTTATGCATATACACTTCAATCATGACAGTACGTCATTCCACGTATACCACACACATTGCCCGTAACCATAAACTCACTCACGATTTATCCACACACCCCATCCATGATCATACAGAAAACACATGTACATCCCACCCATGACCTTACAGTCACTCCATATATACATAATCAATACATAGATGGCCATGTAGCTATAACCATACACCACATCAATGTCCATACAGGCACACCGGGTGCACCAGTACAGGATACACACAGCCATACACAATACAGTCACTCCATTCATACCGATTCACCCCACACCTGACCATGACCTCTCCCTGTAAACCTATACACCTCACTATGGACAACACACTCATAACCATATAGTCACTCATTGTATACATATTCACATCATCCAAGACATACACTGACTCCATGCATACCTATTCACCTCAAATACCCATAGAGTAACTCCCTGGCTACCATCTTGGCATCCATCCTGTATTCAGTTGATATTGGTTTATCATAATGGAACAGAAGAGCCACATACCTGCTGGACAAAACAAGTGTCCACTTAACCGAGGTGTTGTTAGCGTTGCCACCGCGGCCGAAATGCTACTACACCGCAGCTCCACCGGCTAACTACAGTTGGGCCGCGGTGTACCTTCCATTCAGCCATGGTGTAGTTGCCACGGTGTACGTTCATTAAACTGAAAAAAGACGATACAAACTAGAAATATAACCACGGTGTGCATGACATTCGGCCCCGTTGTAGTTGCCTTTCGGCCAAGGTGTACGTGCCGTTTGGCCGCAGTGTACATGCCATTCGGCCGCGGTGCTCAACTGCAGTTACAAACTCTGACACCGCAGCTAAACGGCAAATACACCACGGTGCCACTGGACACTTGTTTTGTCCAGAAGGGTATTATGGTTCATCTCAGCTCCGTCTCAAAGTTCTGCCCATTTCCTTTCAATAATATGGTCAGAATCACAAAAGAGGTTCTCCGTAAAATTCCATAATTTAAAATAAATTTGTCATGCCCCATACGGAACTGGGACAACCATAATAGAACATTTAGTTGTCAGTTAATTAACTAACACGTATAATAACCAAGTGAGTCACAATTTGCTACATTTTCGGATAACGCAGAGAATAATGTTATATATATATAATGTAATAATGATATATGTAAAAAAAATAACTTATTACCAATTTGGTTGCCATATTGGAAGCCATCTTGAGCAATTTGTTCTATAAACACCGTAGTGTGACACATTTAAGATAGACCAATACAATAAACACCATTAAATACAAAGATAATTACATATTACTGACTAGAAAAATGGTCCAAACCTGAAAAGTACATTTTTGCCGATATTTATGTCAAGTTTTTGAGAGAAACGTCCAATAGTTTTGGTGATGTCAGTGGTGGCAACAGTAACAATTAACCATGGTGCAGCAGACATGTTAGTATTCAATGCATAGAAGGCATAATAGCCAATTTTGTACATCAACCACAACTTGTAAGCGATTGCAGGACACCATAGGGCGATATTTACCATTTTCCCATATTTTGGTGGCCATTTTGGCAGCCATTTTGAGCCAAAGTAAGAATTTTGGTTCCAATGAGTTGGAATATTCATAGGTAATGGTATGCCTCACTTAATTGCAACCTTCTGTTCATTTCTTGTTGAAATATGACTAGAATCCCAGTTGTGATTTTTTTGTGAAATTTTATAACGCGTTCTGTAAAATCGAATTTTTGAGGGATCACACGTGGATAGGACCCCAATAATTGCACATTTAATTGCTCCAATGATCAGTTAATATATAAAATACAAAATAAAGTCATTTTACTGAACCAGTTCCAAACAGCATGAATTGATCTAGAAGATATTTGTGAAAAAATGTCATATTTTCAACTTCCGGCGGCCATTTTGGTGGCCATCTTGGATGGTGAGTTTCAATTTTGGCCCAAACTAGTGTCATTATGACTTAGCTTCATGAAAATATATACATTTTACAAGATTAGTCATGTGAATTTGCAACAAATTCCAAGTTACTGGGTTTTACGTCTGGGAAAAAATTGGGGGGGGGGGGGTATACTTTTTAGGGCGCTATAAAAAAAATTGCTCAAGGCTGACAGATGGCCAGCCGATAAAATCTTGATGTCGGATACCTGAATTTAAAAAATCCGCAGAGAAAAAAACTTTATACGCCAAAACACGCATCCGTGACCTGGCGGCCGGACTATTACTAGAGAAATGTAGAAATGACCATCTCAAACTAATATATCTATATATTTTCAAGTAGAGCCCTAGGGGTGGTTGATACCTTGAGATGTGAAAGCAAATGTTGCTTTAAACATCAGCAAAGCCGATAAAAAACACAAGAAGCTGGCTTACGAGTCCATGGTAAGATCTACACTCGAATACGGGGCAGAAATATGGGATCCATACTTGCAGAAGGACATACATGTAGAAAACATCGAAAGAGTACAGAAAAAAGCTGCAAGATTCATCACCAGCAATTACAAGAACAGAGAAAAGGGTGCAGTCACCGAAATGATGGAAATAGAAGGACTGACACCAATGAAGATAAGAAGAGAAGAGAAAAGGATGACACTGTTTAGGAAGATAGTAGAGGGGTTGGTTCCGGCTATACATACACATACACATGACCTATTAACACTAAGGAGCAAGGACAAACGAAAAATAACTGCAAAAAAATTCCCAGGATTTGAAACAACAAACATTATTGAGTCGCACGAGTGTACCAACTCGCTTTCTTAGGAAATAATAAGGACAAATACAGCTCAATATAAGAACTCATTCTTTGTGAAAACAATCATCGAATGGAACCACCTGGAGGATACGGACAGCGCATGTGATTCAATATCGATACCAACATTAACAGCAAATTAAGTCGTCCAACGGTGCACCTACAGCCAAATCAAGGCTATTACACCGAACTACATACAGATACAGATACAGATACAGAAATTTTATATTCCAAGCTCCGGGTTAGCTCCGCATCTCAATGGGAGATAACTCGTGCTGGGTTGGCTGCAAATTTTAAATAAGGAATCTGTAATAGGGAACTGGATTGATAACTTCCTGTTTTTAACAGTTTTGCAGAATTACGTCACTAGGTTATAGCCGACAGTTATTCAATGTGAATATTTGGATGGAAAATTACGATTTATGTACAACTCAGACAAGGTATAGTTGATATGACCCAACGAGCACATTAAGAACAATTAACTTAATTGTCACATGTCAAATGTGGGGAGATAAATGCATTTTTTTCGAACGAAAAATCGAATTGTTCGTTTTAGTGATAGATCACAGTGAGTGGTATTAACAAATCAGAGAATGGTTTGCATGATAACAAAATCTGATGTTGCCTAACTGGTAGTTATATCTATATAGTAGAGGTAATATATCTATTTGTTATATTTTAATCAAATTTAATATTACATGGACAGTGATTCCTAGGACTGTGCTAGGAATCACTGTTAGTTGAATAAAATATTATTTAATAATATTAAATCAATATTTTATATTTAGTTATTATAGCGCCCGCTCTCCGCGGCAAAGCCGCGGAAGCGAAGCGACCAGGGTATACGTATGCGAATATGAGATATATACTAATCTACTTTTTCCACACGGCACAATCGTTTCAACGATTCTACGACCAATTCCACGATTCTGCGGCTTGACAACCACGGTGCTACGGCAGTTCAACGATTCTGCGGCCTTATTATACGTGATATTTTATGACAAACTTAGATAATGGGGCCTTTTACTGAATTGGGACGATACAAGTGGGCTTCTTCTTGTATGCATTGTGGAGAGTAGACTTTGCAGGTCCACCAGGTTGACTCACGGAATACATACAAAGATGCGATCAATACATAAAATGAGTCACAATCGGCTCGGTCAAGTCTGGATAATCCGATCGAACCGCGAACCGATCGCAAAAAGTCGTTTCTTGGGCTACAAGGGGACATTAACAGTGCGAAAATTAACATCCAACGTAAGCTTTGATAAGCATAAATGTATAATTTGTCAAATTCGTACCTCCGTTGACGCAATATTCGATTAAACTATACACAGAAATGCAGTAACAGTGTCAACTATTTGACAACGCCCCGCTTCGACCATGACAACGACGATTCTGCGACTCGTTGAACGGTAATTTTCATTTGTATACGACGTATCTGTCACTGCATGATCGGAAAGCTTAGTTATGCGTGTAAGCCCATGTATGCTGCATCAATAAATGTTTGGAACAGTACCTTTGTTGTACAATGCACATGTCCTGGATTCAATACAGTACTGTGTATTTACTGATCCCCACGTGTGAAGGTATAGAGACCAAATCACATAAGAGATTTGTCGCTAAACCAGGGGTTGACACCCACCCCCTTTTAACACTAAAACAGAGATTTGTGGGGGGAAATTCACTGTAAACAGCTGTATATGAATTTCTGTGCATACTATTTATCATGGATGTTAAAATGGACATGTGAATAGGAATGAATCATTTTTAGGTCATTCGGCCAAAAAAAACATGGCTGCCAGCGGCCATCTTGGATTAACAAATTTGCAACAAAATACAACACGATAACTGCCTGCAGTCAGTTTACCAGTTAGAATTACATTATTTCTCTCATTCAAAGTGGTTTTGAAGCCCAACTCATTGCCAAAACACTAAAAAAACAAGCAGGAATTTTTTTTTTAGTTGCGGAAAAAATTGCTTGTTGGTGGCTTTGAACATCCACCCCCCTCCCCCCCCCCCCCCCCCCCCCCTGGCTAAACGAGCATTCTTTAATTTTTTGAACATGACAAAATTCCCGACTTACATGTACCTGAACATTTTCCTTCTTGGTTCACCTAGCGGCTTTGTAATTTTTGTAAAGTTGACTTGTTCATTCGAAAATGTCACCACTTGCCCTACCATAACATGAGTTATTTTAGTCATATTCTGATTAGCCGGTAGGCCCTACATATAAAGATGTCCTCGAAAAATTATTGACCGTTTAGTTACTTTTATAAATGTGTTTGTATGAAAGTATTAGTTAAAATTATTTATGGTTATCTGAAACTGAAAGTAATGAGCAACACTTTAAAAAAAATAAAAATAAAAGAGATGGATGCCAGAAAATTGCAGTAAAAACATATACATACATAAAATAGTAGAACATTGGGTTGGTTGGTGCCGAAAGTAGCCAAAATAAAAAAATAACCTATAGGGATACGCTGATTTATGACCCCCTACCCCTGCCAACTTGCCGGTATATTATTAACATGGGGTGTTTTGTTGCGATAGAATTTTTATACCTGGATGTCAAAATATGGAATTATACTCAAAACAAAATATTAAAGGGGGTACTGTACACTAAGATAGGCGATTTTTTTATTTACTCCCATTGAAATAACTTTCAAGTTAGATTGTGTTCGTGTTATATGAGTTTCGTATAAACCTAATTTAGCGAAGAAAATATTGATCTTGGAAACAAAAATATTACGATTTCAAACTAACCGCCATGTTTTTGACCTTCACCGGAGAAGACGCAGGTCGCAGTAAAAACCGGAAGTTCATTGCTCACAGCTTCGATTGATGCATTCAATCTCTTCCATCGAACAATCTCACTCCCTATAAAATACTTGACGCTTTATGACTCTTGTTTCTTTCTCCTTTTTTTCCCGAATCGGTTATAACGGGCCTTCTTTTGCAGGTAACATGTTTTGTTTGCAACTCAATAATGTTCGCGAATGGCCGTCAATAAAAGACACGCAACATATGCGATTTCAAGAACGGTAACTCGTAATGGCATAATTCTCCATTTTATGACTCCAGCCATAAATGAATTTATATTAAATAATTCAATTTTACTTTTACGATAGCCTGTTAACCCTTTACCCAACAAACCGGCCAAAACCGGCCAAATAAAGCTTCAACAGCCTAAAATATCTTTGGTCTGTCTCAATAGAACCATACAAATATGGATATCATTGGAACCGGCTCCTTGACCACATTGTGATAGTTACAGTTATGCCCTGTGCCAATGCATTCTCTTATATATGCGAGTCGACCATAGGTCGCCTCGCATATATAAGAGAATGCATTGGCCTAAACAAAATCTTTTTTTAACACTTTTTACCATTTTTTCTTACATTCTTTAACAATTTTATAATTTTTAATGTGTTAAGCCAATGCATTCTCTTATATATGCGAGGCGACCTATGGTCGACTCGCATATATAAGAGAATGCATTGGCACAGGGCCCTTCTGTTGGGTAAAGGGTTAACCGGAACGTTTTCAGTAGACATCGTCGACTCAAATTAGTTATTTTATAATATAATATTCATATTAGATTGCTATTGTCACTGGGAATTTATTGAAATTGGTGTACAGTACCCCTTTAAGTTTCATGTGTGGAGTTAATTTCTAACATGAAGGCGACCATTCCCCACCATCGATACCAAAACGCAACTGAGAATAAGACATGTTGGCCATAAGAAAATACCGAGGCATTGTGAGTCAGCTGCTAGTTAGGCGTACAGACAGACGGAAGGAAAGTTGGGTAGGCGGAAAATTTAAATCATGTAATGTGTGGTGCACAGATATGGAAATTAAACCTGTACAGCATAGCAATATACGATTCGACATTACTTTATTTTCAACAGCTGGCTCCAAATAAAAGAGTCTTAATCTTGTAGCCTTGAGGTCGTGTGATTCATATGCGTATTCAAGTCTATGGCGAGCGTGACATTCATCATGATTAGAAAACGACTTCTCGTGAGCACAAGTTAATGAAATTTCAATTGCTGGTCTCACAATCGTCGCTGTCATAGTCGACTACTCGGCGTTGTCAATTGAGTGCGATGATACCACCCACAAATATGGACACAGCTCCATCAATCACAGAACTGAGGTTAACATCAGTTGTGAAAAATCAAACAAAGACGTATGGCTATGTTATTATTTGGTTTCCACTCAATTTTATAGGACATTATATATATTGTCTCAATTCTAAAGACGAATTTCACACAGTGATGTGTGTAAATCCAAAACAACTGGTCTATTTGTGTCAAAGATTATGTATTGTTGTGCTAACTGTCTAGTGCTGAACTCTCTACCGATTATCGAATCGAAGATCGCCGAACCTAATAGAAATATAATATGTGGTACATAACTGTCTATATTTCTGGAATTATTCATTTCTTAATGTTTTTTTCGTGTTTATCGCATCAGCCTGGTCGCAGAATCGTTAAATTGCCGCAGCACCGTGGTTGTCAAGCCGCAGAATCGTGGAATTGGTCGTAGAATCGTCGAAACGATTGGGCTGTGTGTTTTCGGCCCAATCTAAAAATAAATTGAAATCACCTAAAATAGGATAATTTATTCATTACTGAAGGGTCAGATGAGTCCAAAAATGATTGTTGGCGACGGCCGCCATTTTGTATTGATAAATGCCACCTCGAAATGTGTAATTGGGCAAAATGCTCCAGGGCAAAAATAAAAAACTTTGATCTAGCAACTGTTATATAGCTATACTTCATCATATGTAGGAACATCATGCTCCTAAAGTCAAATATATTTTCAAAAAGTGAATGTAAATTGAACAAAAGCTCTGGTTAACAAAAAAGTTAAATTGCATGAAAAAGTTTTGTTTACATATTTCATAAAATTATTAAAAATATTTACCCCGAAAGAGGAATCTAGCGACCTTGCTGGCCGTTTACATATTAGTTATATATACCTTATATCTGTATAGTAGAGGTAACATATCTAGAACTATTTGTTATATTTTAATCAAATTTAATATTACATGGACAGTGATTCCTAGGACTGTGGGTGAATGGATCTATATTTATGGCTGACATTCAGGGTCCGTGAAGATTCGGAGGAGGGAAGATTCGTCAGGGAATATTCGACAGGGAAGATTCAGCTGGTTTTATCGGCCGAATCTTCCTAGGTTTATACCAATATATTGGGGCGGGAGATTTTATGTTTTAAGTTTTATGAATTATGTGGACATATTTTAAAATAATATATTACATGAATAAATTAAATTAAATGGAGCTATTACTTTTATGATGTTTTGTTTGAGATAATTTTAGAACTGGTAAGTTTATTTGTATGTTTTATGAGTGAATATTTTACAAGAATAAATAACAAGACAAGACTATTAGTTGATTTTGTATGTTTCAAATAAAGAATGCCGGTTATAAATGTATTTTAAATTGTTTTGTTTGTATTTCTGTTACACCTTGTGTAAATATGTTTCATCCATTCTAATAAGTCTAATAAAATCTGTCATTACTAAAAATGAGTTAATCAAGACCCTCTAATTAGTTGTTATTGTTACAACAAAGAATAAGTGCGCACACAAGCTTAGTCCCACATATGTGAAATAAGCCGTAATCCCCCAGCCGTAATCCCTCCATTAATTAGTAATTAGTTAGATCAAACGACTTATGGGAGGCCAAGTTCACATTTAATAATGAATTGCGCTTAAGCGCAATTGATTTAAGCGCAATTGATTGCGCTTAAGCGGAAATAATTGCGCTTAAGCGCAATTGATTGCGCTTAAGCGCAAATATCACATATTGTGCTTAAGTGCAAATAGGGCATTTACGCTTAAGCGTAATTAATTACGCTTAAGCGCAATTAATTGCGCTTAAGCATAATTGTGACTACTATCTAACCTACCCATAAACTATTAGCATGACCTGGTGTATCACCTAGCAACACAAGATGAGCATTGGGCTAATTTTGACCTGTACTCAACAGTCAACTGTGAGTATGTGTTCAACAAGGAGAATCCCTAATTACATATTATCAGCATCCCTCTATCCAAAGAATTTATGTCGCCTTCCCGGAACTCTTAGTAATTTTTTGTATGATGTTTTTAATGTATTTTTGCACAGATTTTAGCCTATACATGCATGCGGTGTCACTGCATGAGGGCTTTCTTACCTCATACAGTAATGCTCTAATTAATCGACTTCTTAACCATAGCAGAATTATGGGTAACGTTTCAGGATTTAGTCGGAAATATGGCCATATTTCCGACTAAATCCTGAAAAGTTATCCATAATTCTGCTGTGGTTAAGGAGTCGATTAATTAGAGCATTACTGTATGGTTTACTTATTGACTTAAATAAGGGGGAAAAAACCCTATTTTCATATTATCAGCATCCCTGTCCAAATGAAAGTGTCAATGACACTGTAGCTCAACTTAGGTAGGGGAATAATTTAATGGTTGACAGTAAATGGAGGAATAGGAAAGGTGCTAATTGAAATGTCTAACATGCGCCAAAGGATTTAGTGATGCAAAGAGTAAAATACAAGATGGCTGCTGGTGGCCATTTTTTTTGGCCAATTGACCCCAAAAGAACTCGTTCCCATCTACGTATAATTGTTAACATCCATGACAAATTTTATGAAGATCTGACCAAAGCTACGACATACAAATTTCATGATGATCAGACGAACAGTACGACCTGTAGACCGCGCCAATGGATTGAATTTTGAAATTCAAGATGGCCGCTGGCAGCCATGTTTTTTGGCCGAATGACCCCACAATGATTCGTTCCCATCTACATGTCAATGTCAACATTCATGACAAATTTAATAAATATCAGACCAAAGGTATGACCTGTAGCCCACGCCAAAGGATTTAGTCATGCAAAAAGTAAAATGCTGGTGGCAATGTTTTTTGACCGAATGACCCCAAAACGACTCGTTCCCATCTACATGTCATTGTTATAATTAATGACAAATTTCATGACCATTTGACCAAAGCTACGACCTGTAGCCCGCACCAAAGGATTTAGTCATGCAAAGAGTAAAATCCAAGATGGCTGCTGGCGGCCATGTTTTTTTACCAAATGACCCCAAAACGACTCGATCCCATCTACATGTCATTGTTATCATTCATGACAAATTTCATGATGATCAGACGAACAGTACGACCTGTAGCCCGCGCCAATGGATTGAATTTTGAAATCTAAGATGGCCACCAGCGGCCATGTTTTTTGGCCGAATGACCCCACAATGATTCGTTCCCATCTACATGTCAATGTCAACATTCATGACAAATTTCATAAAGATTAGACCAAAGGTACAACCTGTAGCCCGTGCCAAAGGATTTAGTCATGCAAAGAGTAAAATCCAAGATGGCTGCTGGCGGCCATGTTTTTTGGCCGAACGACACTAAAATCACTTGTTGCCATCTACATGTCATTATTAACATCAATGACAAATTTCATGATGATCAGGCGAACAGTACGATCTGTAGCCCGCGCCAATGGATTGAATCTTGAAATCCAAGATGGCTGCCAGGGGCCATGTTTTTAGGCCGAATGACCCCAAAATGACTCGTTCCCATCTACATGTCAATGTCAACATTCATGACAAATTTCATAAAGATCAGACCAAAGGTACGACCTGTAGCCCGGGCCAAAGGATTTAGTCATGCAAAGAGTAAAATCCAAGATGGCTGCTGTCGGCCATGTTTTTCGGCCGAACGACCCCAAAATCACTCGTTCCCATCTACATGTCATTGTTAACATCCATGACAAATTTCATGATGTTCCGATCGAAGCTACGACCTGTAGCCCGCGCCAAAGGATTTAGTCATGCAAAGAGTAAAATCCAAGATGGCTGCTGGTGGCCATGTTTATTGGCCGAACAACCCCAAAACGACTCGTTCCCATCTACATGTCAATATTAACATCCATGACAAATTTCATGATGATCAGACGAACAGTACGACCTGTAGCCCGCGCCAATGGATTGAATCTTGAAATCCAAGATGGCTGCCAGCGGCCATGTTTTTTGGCAGAATGACCCCAAAATGACTCGTTCCCATCTACATGTCAATGTCAACATTCATGACAAATTTCATAAAGATCAGACCAAAGGTACGACCTGTAGCCCGGGCCAAAGGATTTAGTCATGCAAAGAGTAAAATCCAAGATGGCTGCTGGCGGCCATGTTTTTCGGCCGAACGACCCCAAAATGACTCGTTCCCATCTACATGTCAATATTAACATCCATGACAAATTTCATGATGATCAGACGAACAGTACGACCTGTAGCCCGCGCCAATGGATTGAATTTTGAAATCTAAGATGGCCGCCAGCGGCCATGTTTTTTGGCCGAATGACCCCACAATGATTCGTTCCCATCTACATGTCATTGTTAACATCCATGACAAATTTCATGACGTTCCGATCAAAGCTACGACCTGTAGCCCGCGCCAAAGGATTTAGTCATGCAAAGAGTAAAATCCAAGATGGCTGCTGGCGGCCATGTTTATTAGCCGAACGACCCCAAAATGACTCGTTCCCATCTACATGTCAATATTAACATCCATGACAAATTTCATGATGATCAGACGAACAGTACGACCTGTAGCCCGCGCCAATGGATTGAATTTTGAAATCTAAGATGGCCGCCAGCGGCCATGTTTTTTGGCCGAATGACCCCACAATGATTCGTTCCCATCTACATGTCAATGTCAACATTCATGACAAATTTCATAAAGATTAGACCAAAGGTACAACCTGTAGCCCGCGCCAAAGGATTTAGTCATGCAAAGAGTAAAATCCAAGATGGCTGCTGGTGGCCATGTTTTTTGACCGAACAACTCCAAAATCACTCGTTCCCATCTACATGACAGTGTTAACATCCATGACAAATTTCATAAACTTCCGACCAAAACAACGACCTGTAGCCCGCGCCAAAGGATTTAGTCATGCAAAGAGTAAAATCCAAGATGGCTGCTGGCAGCCATGTTTTTTGGCCGAACGACCCCAAAATCACTCGTTCCCATCTACATGTCATTATTAACGTCAATGACAAATTTCATGATGATCAGATGAACAGTACGACCTGTAGGCCGCGCCAATGGATTGAATCTTGAAATCCAAGATGGCTGCCAGCGGCCATGTTTTTTGGCCGAATGACCCAAAAATGACTCGTTCCCATCTACATGTCAATGTCAACATTCATGACAAATTTCATGAAGATCAGACCAAAGGTACAACCTGTAGCCCGCGCCAAAGGAAATTGTTGACGGACACACGGACACACGCACACACGAACACACGCACACACGGACACACGGACGACGGACGCCAAACCATGGCAATAGCTCAAACTTACAAGTAAGTTGAGCTAAAAATGGTGTGTAATCACTGGAGCTTTGGTGTCTCAGTCCTGGAGCTCTAGTTTTTCTTATTAAATCAGCATCTCTTGCACAAATCTATAGTATTTCCACGATCATATAGTGTGAATGTGGTGTCACCGAGTGCTTGCTTCCCTCATATGGTGTGCCTGTATACTCGAAAATTTTAGAAAGTAATGCTAGTGCAAGTAGCCCCAACTAATATATACCGAAGATAATATAATGGTATCACGAGTCGCTCCAACTAAAACAGAAGGTGATACTATTGCGAGTCAGCCATTTTGATAAAGAAGTTGGGCTAGCTCCCTACCCAATCAAACCAATGAAACCAAGAGGTGACATGTCAATAGGAGTTAATGCTAAGTTATGGAGAAACCTATTTATTCACCAGGGGTGTTTTGTTACATATAACCATGAATTGCGCTTAAGCGCAATTAATTGCGCTTAAGCACAATTGATTGCAATCGATTGCGCTTAAGCGCAATTGATTGCGCTTAAGCACAATTATTTATTAAATGTGAATTTGGCCTCCCATAACGACTGGCCGAATCTTCCCTGCCGAATCTTCCCTCCGCCGAAAAATGGGTACAGGACGTTTCGTACCGTGGTCGTTTCGTACTTGGTCGTTTCGTACCATCTGGTCGTTTCGTACCATATTGTTTGGTCGTTTCGTACCGCATTCTTTGGTCGTTTCGTACCATGTAGAAAATCAATTGGTCATTTCGTACCGTGTGTTGGAAATGTGGAAAAACACGGTATTTTATATATATATTTATATTATGTATGTATAATTATTCATGTTTTGGAATGCGGCGAAAGATATTATGAGATTTGCTTACATCGAATGTGAATAACAATCACGCTGACAATAGTATTCATCTGATTGACTGCGGGAAAGATCTTATGAGATGTTTTTACAACAAGTGTTAATACTAATCACGCTGTATAAACAAGAGGTGAGCTCTTACTGATTACCACTAATTACCACCTGGCTTCTTGATCACACATTTTCGTAACATGAGATCCCCCATCATTTCATCATTCATCTCACAATCATGTCTGACTTTCTCTCCGACGTTAATTGTATGGACTTTGACAAGGCAACATGGAAGTCCAAACACAAGTTACTACCAGAGGTAGAAAGACGTGGTTGTTATTTTCACTGGACCCAGGCCGTGAATAAGCAGATTCAAAAGAAAGGGCTGATCGAACTGTACAACAAAAAAGGAGACGAATACAGGTAAATATTTGTTCTCATAAAATAAAATAGTAGATAAAATAAAAATAATAGAATTATATGATTAAAATAAAATAATAGAATTGTATGATTAAATCAATTTTTTCAAAATATAACTTATATGATTATTATTTTTATTTCAATTATATAAGTAGAATAATGCTATTATTTCAATTAGCAGAAATAGGGGGAAATTAGAATAATATATAACAAACTGAAAATTTTCTTATTTATGTTTATATCTTCTTTTCATTTTTGTAGGCAACTGCGAAAGCTTTATGCTTTGCCACTTCTGCCAGCTGAACACATCCGATCAGCATTTGCCAGGATGCGAGATCACCCGACAGCCAAAATCGGCAACATGCCATTAATCTACGAGTATGTGGAATCACAGTGGCTGGACTCCAGATGCCTACCAATGGAATCGTGGTGCGTCTACGGGTGCTCCATCCGAACAAACAACGACACTGAGGGATGGCACAGACGCATCCAATACAAAAACAAGGCAACAAACATCCCATATTACATCCTGGTTCCAATGCTCAAGAAGGAATCGTCAACGACAGACATGACAGTAAAGTTGGCTGGTGAAAAAAAAATTAAAAGGTACCAAAGACTCCAGTATCGGGAGAACCATGCAGGCGCAACTATTCTGCTTGTGGAGTAACTACGAAAACGGCGGCATCTCCACCAGTGGTCTTTTGAAGGCATGTTCAAAACTGTTTTCGCCAACAGTTGCTGTCCTTGCTGTCGAGCCTGCTGATTGTTAATCAAATAACAAATATCATGTCCCATATTATTGTGTAAAATAATTATGTTAATGTTAATATGTTATTGTTATTTTAAAATAAAGAATAAAGTATGAAATTAATACTGTTTTCCCCCATTCCCAACATGGAACAACACACGGTACGAAACGACCAATTGATTTTCTACATGGTACCAAACCACCAATTGATTTTCTACATGGTACGAAACGACCAAACAATGCGGTACGAAACGACCAAAAAATATGGTACGAAACGACCAGATGGTACGAAACGTCCAGGTACGAAACGACCATGGTACGAAACGTCTAGAAACCCGAAAAATACATGGCCGAAACTTCCCTCCAGGCTCCACCGAATCTTCCCGTTCCCGACATTCACATTGGCTGTTTGAAACTTTTATTCATATATGTATATATGTAAATATTAATAAAAATGATATGTTTAATTATTTAATCACTCACTGATTTAGAATGCCTCTGAGAGCAACTTGCCAAAATCTGCGTTTGGGTTTTTATTTGGAATCACATGATGACCGAAACAACTTTTATTTCCGCATTCTAGTAAGCTGGTGAACTAAGCCAACTCGTTTTTCACCTTCACCCTGTTCTGTTTGTTCTATGGAAACCGGTTTTGTCAACAATATCAATTAATTAATGTGACACTCCACACTGGCATGGTTCAAGTTGCAGTAATAGGGGGGGGGGGCATCAATTCATTTAAAAATAACTAAACTGCGAACCCACAACGCATAGACAATATATATATGCCTGGGTTGAGCACATATTAGACTTAAGATTTTGATACAGAATTATCATTTTAAGGGGGTAGCTATTGGATCGGGAGCTTTTCACATTGATTACTTATATGCGTTTGCTCTTAAGCGTAATTCATTAGCGCTAAACATAAATCATTTGCGCTTAAGAGCAAATATCTAACACTCCCTTACTTCCCTCCGATTGTGTATGATTGAGTCCATCTCATAGTATATTGGTGTGGCCCATTAGTAGTAGCCCGGACTATAGCCCCATACAGACTCGAAAAATGAAGAAAAAAAACATATTTCCATATGGATATCAGCATCCCTGCCAAATGGTGTCTCACTCCCGGAGCTCTAGTATATTTTATTAAAGGGACATCTCCTGCACAGATATATACCATTTCCATGGCAATAAAAAGGGTATTGGGGGTTACTCAGGCTGGGGGCTTGCTTTCCTCATATGTTGTACTTATTGACTTGAAATAGGGAAAACAATATATTTTCATATTATCAGCATCCCTGCCCCCAAGAATTTGTGTCTCCATCCCAGAGATCTAGTATATTTTATAAAAGAGACATATCCTGCACAGATCTATACCATTTCCATGGTCATAAAAACGCAAATATGTGTTTCTGCGGGATTGCTTCCCTCATATATGGTGGACCTATATAGACTTGAGTGATGTGTTTAGGCCTGTGCCATTTAAAATTAATTCGGGGGGGGGGGTCAATGCATATGAATTTGTATTTGTGCTTAAGCGTAAATGATTTGCACTAAAGCGCAAGTGATTTATGGTTGAGCACAAATTATTTGCGCTTAAATATAAATATTTGCGCTTAAGCACAAATGACAGAAGTTATTTGCCCTTTATCGCAAATAAGGAATAAATGTTAAAACGGTCTCTCCCATATAGGCATCAAGAGTTATATATGTCCCTTGATTTTATGCCAGAACAAAAATTCTGGCGGAAAAAAGGCCAAAATAAGCGAATTTCGGACCTGTAGGACCAGGACACACAAACAAGACTTTTCCGATGTATATGTTGTCTGGAAGAATAGCGTTTGGAACCTCACAATAATATAAAAAAAACTCAAACCTCTCACCACTGGCATTCTAAAAAGACTTTTCCCCCCACGCTGATAACAACTTTTAGGTGCTAAAATGCCACACCAGTGTCTCACAATACCACAGGATACCACGGTAAACCACAGTAAACCGTGCATGGGACATAACACATAAAAATAAAACGGTATATACCACGGTGCATGGGCTTGGTCCTCAGACGTGTGCCGTGGTAAACCATGGTTTAGACACCCAAGTATAAAACACACAAGTGTACGAGGGTATCAAACAACGTACCAATTTAAGTATACGAGGGGTATTATAACACCAAGTATACGAGGGTATTACAACACAAAGTATACCGGGGTAATAAAACACCAATTATACGAGGGTATATACAACACCGGCCCAAGAGTATTAAAACACCCAAGTATACATACGAGGCTATTAAAACACCAAGTATACTAGGTATTTCCCAAATACGTGGGTAATAAACACCAAAACATACGAGGGTATTAAAACATCAATTAGAGTTTTATGATGGTATTAAAACACACGTATATATACGAGGGTATTGAAACATCCAAGTATATGAGGGTATATATTAAAATATCCATTTGTACCATGGTACAAGCATGCATGGTACTTACTACACGAACATGACTTTTGGAACTTATTCCATATTCCTTATTCGCAAAAAATGCTTGAGTTTAGCGTAATGTCACCGCACCGCAGTGCACTTGAGTGCAGCGCAATGTCGCGGCACCGCAGTGCAATTGCGCTTGAGCGCAGCGCAATTTCGCCGCACCGCGCAGTGCAATTGCGGTTGAGTGCAGCTCAGTGTCGCCGCACCACAGCGCAATTGCGCTTCATTGCAGCGCAATGTCGTCGCACCTCAGTGCAATTGCGCTTCAGTGCAATGCAGCGCAATCGTGACCACTGTGCAATTTTGTCCCTCAGCGCAATAGTCCAAGCGTGTGCATTTGACCGCCGAAACTACGCTGGTACTCGTTCGTTGGTTACAGTGATCTCGCTGGATCGCTTATGCACAGCGCAATTTTGCTTAACTTTAGCGCAATTTTACTTGAGCAAAGCGCGATTGCACTTGAGTGCAATTTTTTTCGTAATTAGTTCAGTAGTCAAATGAGTCTGCGTGCATGGTATGTAGGCATTGTGAATTATCATACATATAAATAATGATAACCGTTTTCGCAAAAGATATATGCGAAAATAACACAACGCAAACGTGCCTACTTCACAATCAAATTAACCCAGTTAAATAGCCCAGGGTGTGCCCTTTCCAACGATGCATAGCACGATAGCGTGTGTTATGCCGGTCTTTAGTTATGGCGTTTTGTAATAACGAGCCCAGCTGACGAGCCTGCCTTTTAGCTGCATTTAAGTTCCCTCCAGACAAATTGCTTAACGAATATGCCCCTGTTATGCTGACGCAGATTCAATAGATTCCCGTCTCGCAAAGAATTGGCCGCACAGAAATGTCAGCGGCATGTCATTTCGCTCCAGATAACTGATTGAACCAATCTACCCTAATAAGGCGACGAGCTTCCATGTTTTGCATCGCGCGAAAGCAATTGGCCGGCTGCTAGCTAATCTGATTCAACATAGGATCGCAGGGTTTTTATTGAAATGTTTTGTCACCGTTGGTGTCAGCGAGGTAATTCGATAATATGTTCATCTTAACATGGGTCGACATGGCGGGAGAAGTCGAGATCCGACCTCAACCAAATTTGTTGTCAAGTTGATGTGGGTTTACATGACCTTGACGCTAAAATAACCTTGACCTTTGTTGAAAGACATCTCACTTAAGGGGCTATTTTGCTAGATATGTGTTGCGATGTACGTGCTTATGTCAATATCCAGAGGCCTCGTATAGCTGTCATTGATAAATATACCAGTATCAAGGAGGCTCCTACATACTTTAGTCTGTATCAGACGAACAGACACATGGGACTACGATATAAACTTAAACTAGACCTCCATAGAGAATAACATAGGAGTTGAGTGAAATTGTGGGTAAAATCGCGATTTGGAGATGCGCATGTTAACGGAGCTGTTTATTGCATACAATGTGTTCTGTCCGTGTCATATATACCGACCCGGTGAACTATACAACATACGCCGAAACCTACCATATTCCACATATGAAAGTTTTGTTTCAATTGGCACAATTAGGATCTCGGATACACAATAGTTGATAGGATCACACACCAAACATGTTAAAAACCAGACGAGTTATCCAAACGGGCTCAACTGGACTTTTCGTTTTCTAACTATAATTTGAGCTCTCACGAACCCGTTTGAACGCTGTTTACAATCGGGCTCGAGCCCGATTAGAAGGTTTAAAGTCTGGAATTTAAGCCCCATTGTAGGCGATTGTTAACTCTCACACCCTCACACACACACACACACACACACACACACACCCCCACACACCCTCTCTCACACACACACACAGATTTCCCAAAATATATATAGATATTAAGCGGAGCATCATGGGCACCTATATAGAAAGGGAGTTTAGGCATATACTAAGAGACTGTTCATGGGCATATAGAAAGACGAGGTCGTGGGTTAGTTAAGGGGAGGGGTGGGTATGCAGTGAAGTTCATTATAATAATATAGTGGACCCAGTCACACTAATCTTACAATACATAATTTAGCTAACAATTTAGTACAATTGGCCAAATTAATCCAGATTTATTCATTATTCTCACAATTACCATCAATTACCTTTATGAAAATAAAAATCACAAAAAACTAAATAACCGCCCGCCACATCCCGTCCAATTCTGAAAAAAGTATGATAAACAACAAATCAATGTTGACCGCCTTACTGAATATGTTCAATCAATGTTGACTGCAAGTAAAGTGCATACTTGACATGACATACATGTGTCATATCAGGTCATATTAGTATTTTGTAGGTGCATATTATGTCTATGTATAATAAGTTAAAAAAGCCATGATAAACAATGAGAAAAGATGAGAATGGATTTTTTTTCATTGCAATTTTTTTCCTCGACCAAAACCGGACCCACCCCATGGTTTCAACTGTTAAAATGAGTAATTGTGGACAAAAAATTAAAATATAGAGCACCCCTCACTTTTATAAGGCTATAAAGAGGTAAGCTTTATCATAATCACAATTCAATTCATGAATTGAATCTTGAATTAATTTTGAAGCTCTAATTTGTCTTAGAAATGGTATTGGAAAAAAATTGCGTGACATCAGAAAAAATCTGCATTCCGGGCTCTGGGACACCCACCCACCCGGTCCTTGTATCTTGTAATTATTTTCCGACCCCCCCCCCCCCCCCCCCCTGTGTGGGTAATACAAAATTTGCAGGAAGGTATGCCGAGGGGCAAAAAACTCGTTTTTACAACCTCATGCAATTTTTGTGCCCTTATTTGACATTTGTAACAGTTTAAAACATATTATAAGAATTTATAACTGCAAAAACACCATATTTGTGTTACTGGTACCTTCATCAGTGCATCAAGCCAATCAGTGAAATATTTGCATGTCTATCAACTCATATGATCTGTTACTCTCAGTGAGTCTCTCACAACACCTAACATATCCAAGTCTGGCACAGTGACTGTTTGTCATTTATTATAACAGACGTTGCTCCAGTAGCACAGTGGTGCAAGATCGGTGGAGAAAACGGTGGAGAAAACGGTGTAGATGATCCAATATGGCGGAGGGTGTATGTTTTGATGAGTATGTGCGTTGTAAATCGCGGTATTAGTGGTATATTTCGGACAGTAGTAACCGCACATTTCCGCAACTTTACTGGCTATAAATTGGCGGTTAGGGGGATGCATAATAATTGACGTTTTTCTTCACTGTTACTGTTAGAAACAGGTTCGAATCCAACATTCATGAAATTGCTAGCATTTGAGGTGGAATTAAATTATTATTTTACCGTATTATTCGGTCAGGATGTTGTTAATGGCCATGAAACGTCACCGGATTGTATATTTGATGGTTCTAGATACACAGCATTAAGTTACTTCGCATGATCACCTTCAAAATCGGTTGAATTTACCTCAATACAAACAACCATTTTTGGCGGTGCAGATGAATGTTTATGACGGTGTAGAATGTTGCCTGGTTACGGAGAATACCAATAAGTAATGATGGGGTAGCTGAAATAGATGATATCTAGACTTGGTGGTGTTGAGGAAAATCGTGATATACTAATACAAATGGCCATAATCGAAAGCTGTCATCTCATCCAGTTCTCAAGACATAGCAGATGTGCTAGATGTATCCGGCTCAGGTATGTACATGGATGTCGTGTCTTATCAGAATTCTACACCACAGTAGCTACTCCCGCCTGTCTAATATAAATGACGTTATGTCACTTGCCTAATAATTACCATTAATTTGGAGAACACGAAAAATATCTTTTCTTTCATATTCTGGTAAATAAATTGAGAGAGAAAATTGTTCATTGGGATGGATACCAGTGTATCATGTTTCGGAAAACCATACAACCCATAATATTTGTTTAACGACTGGTACGTTAGTATTGGAATAGGTTCGAAATTGAAATAGTGAAACAAGCAGAAAACCAAATTATATAATTGCCTCATAAAAAGTCATATTTGACCCCGACATTGAGATAATCTACAGGGGGGTGCGTGGTACAATAGGTAGATATATTTCATGAAAAATTACCGGTTAATGCTCGATTAGATATGCATAACAAACCAATCCACACACCATAAGGATCTTAATGTAAATATAAACTCCACACTGAGATATTTTGGTCCCAAATTGCTAATGTTCCATGATAAGGTATGTTTGGTGAATCAACTGAAGCTCTAGTCGAATGTAACATGGCATTCTTCTTAAAACTGATGCCTTAGCTACAATTAATAGACATATTGTATAATTTAAAGCATGCATGGTTATGACACTCCATTGCAGTGATAATCAATTCGATTTAGGAGAGCGCACACATCTCAAACGAAAACTTAAAAGTGGAAAAGTGTCACAGCCAAAGGAGCCAGCGAGAAACCCATTTCCTGTCAGTGTGAGAGAATTTCACCGTGTCCATGCAGGAATAAAAAATATTTGCAGACATCAGGCGGGGATTAAACTTTCAGATATATAAAGAATAAACACACGATATGTATAATATCTGTTGCCCTTCCTGTTTACCCCAACTCATCGGAAAGAATGGTTACTCTGCAATTCGTGAATTCTTCTCAGGCTTATTTCTTTCCCCGTAAGTCATGATATATTTCCTATGTACATTGACATATACAATAAGCCTTGGCACTGAGTCGCGGCAATATTGGATCCATCCAGCCCCGTTCCGTTAAGTGCTACGTACAATGTCAAAATTCTGGAGTAGCATGCCATCTGAATGTTCATGAATTCCATATATAGAATGCTACTCCATAACTTTGACCTGTAGCACTGAAACAACAGAACGGGTCTGGATTGATGGTCTCGACTCAGTGACAAGGCTTATACAATTACAGGCTACGGTATTTTTTTGACAACTTCCCTGTTATTGAATAAAGATCGACCATCGAAGTATAAGCAAAGTAGACCCTGCCTCTTTATTCAGTAACGGACAACATATATATACATAACATATATATATTTACTCTTAAAAAGATAAATTCCAATCTTCAAAACATAATAACAACATAAATGTTTGTAGTTTTTCCACGCATAATACTGTATCTATATATAGGTACGTTGTCAGTTAGTGACACAATCATGTCAACGTGTGATATATACTTTCCCGCAGCTGCGGCATCGATGAAGGACGTCCTTAATTGTCGTGTACATCTTTCGTGTGATTTATTAAGGTATCCTTCCTGGTAAATACAGAACGGCATTTATCACATGTGTGCCACTTTCCAATTTGGTGACTTTCTATATGGTGATCCAAGGCGTACTTGCGAGAAAAAAAATTAGGCCATTTGTCGCATTCAAATTTAGATCCATCACCGTGCGTTGCACGATGTGCAAGCAACAAATGTTTCTCATTAAACTTTTGGCCACAATCACCATACGGGAGTGGTTGTGTGTGTATTCTCCTGCTTTTTCATGTTGAAGGAATTTGCACAATATGCACACACATCATGACACATGTCTGAATCGCTTGTCCGAGTCCGATTATTGACCACTCGTTGTCTGAGAGGTTGAGCCTGATTCTTCGTTGAAGGATTCTTCCATTGCTTCAATTCTGAAATAAAAAATAAACAACGAAACAATCAAAAGTGAGGTTATGAAGAGCAAAGTTCAATATGAGTAATTTGGGACCTTATATGAAATCTTTCGCCACGTCTCTGTATACAGGGACGTGGCGAAAGATTTCAAATAAGGTCCCAAATTACTCTTAATAAAAATAATTTCTTATGTTTGTCATCTCTATTAAGTAGGCATATAGCTAGTATAGTTATACATTCCACTATAGAAGCATGGTCTTCATGACCTTCATCCATGATCACCGGACACCGGTACAATCCAACTGATCATATCTAGACATTTTAAAGGTACTCAATCCGATAAAACTCCTCCCAATTACTATTTCAATGGCTTCGGGGGTCAAAACTATTTGATTCGAGTCGAGGAAGTCACACACCAAAGCTCAGTTTTGTTAGATATCGATTTTAGAAATATATTATTTTTCATTATCGGGAATACATTCTGGCCCAGAACGCAGTCAAAATTGCGTTATTATTACCACTTGATTTTAGAGTTATCCATCCTTGTCTGTTTGAATAGAGTGTTGGTGTACACATCTCGAGCAGGATACGAAATTGACGGCAATTATTAGTACTCATCTCGAGAATATAACAAATTTCAAAAATCAATATCTAATAACTCTGAGCTTTGTTTGATGGGTTCCTCGACTCGAATCAAATATCTTTTACCCCCCAAAGCCAAAGAAATAGTAATATAGGACCCTCTGATCGGATTGTTGTTGTTGGAATCTGTTGAGATGGGGACCCTCTGTTCGGATTGAGTACCTTTAATATTTTAAAATTCATTTGGTTCCAATAAAAAGACTTTTCCGAGCATAAATGCAAATTGATGGTATATTTTTGCTCTGTGCGCTAGACAATATAATTATGGAATCAACGTCGTTTGCCATGTCATTTATGCATAGGCCAATGTAGGTGTCAGAAGCCGAAATTGCCGTACAAAATAGCCTATGCCGTTTGCCTATAATGCCTGACATTGAGAGTTAGGTCTACGCCCGAAATGACATCACAAACGACGCTGATTGCTTATAATTACATCCAGGTATTTGAATTTAGAAAATAATCTACACCATCATAAATAGTGTACTCTACACCGTCATCATTATTGTGTAAATTGTCTTCATCTATACACCGCCATTTTGACAAGTTGGAAAATAATTTCATTTTTACCAATTTAATTAGTCCTAAGTGTGATGTTAAGTATAAATTCCATTACTCGTGTAACTTCATATCCTCTAGCAAACACAACCGTTAGGATTCCGTCTGAATGCCGTCGGATTCACAATTTATGCATACCAATGCACGAATCTCGCCACCTCAAAAGGTAAACAAAAAATTTCACCACATGTTGACCTTTCTAGCACACTTAAAATACTTAATATCAATTGAACAATATGTCGAATATATTCCAAACACAATTCGACTGCCCGTGCAACTTTGTCGCTGTGAAATTAATTACTTAAATGACAGAAAGCATTCATTGAGTTGAACCACGCACCTTACGCTACTTTTTTCCGTCGCCATCTTGAAACTCTCCACCGTTTTCTCCACCGATCTTGCACCACTGTGGTTGAGGCATAATGCTAGATAATGGGCTGGTTGACAGACTAATCGGGAAATGGTTAGAAATTATGGAATTGTGTGTATCCTGTACAACGACCAAAGTTTTCATATATAATTAAAATTGTACTGATGTAACTAATGCCTAGATCATTGTGTGCATGGAAAAAGAGCGAGCAACTGTCTCAAACATTAATGTGACTATCAATGGGTAGAAAATATCTGTCATCAGTGCATCAAGCCAATCAGTGAATTATTTGTATGTCTATCGACTCAGATGATCTCTCACAAGACCTAAAGTGTCCAAGTCTGGTATAGTGCTGTGACTGCTTGTCATCTATATATACATGTATATAAACGAGTAGGATCTCTCCGGATTTTTCTCTCAGAACCCTGGACCGAGTTCAACCAAATATGGTGTGGTGACTCGGGGTACCCTGCATGGTGGATGTTATAATGGTATTTGTTTAAAACAAAATTTAATTAAAGAAAATAAAATAAAATTGGTTTTGTTAAATTGAGCAAGGAATTCAGTCCAAAAAAATATATATAAAGCAATATATATAAATCAAAATGTTTCAACGATCAAATGTGCTTGAAGCGCACAAAGGGTCCGTCACTAAATGAAGGCTCTGTCTAAGATCAAAATGTGTGCCAAGTCCCGCAATGGGGGCCACATGTATCTCCGATGCTGAATATATGTATCTCCGATCTTTCAGCTAGTTTAGTATAATAGAAGTAAGTTGATCCAGTAGACTAACATAAGTGGTATGGAATATGTTAGATAATGAGCTGGTTTACAGAATAATCAGGAAATAGTTAGAAATTATGATTTTTTTTTTGTATTCTGCGCAATGACCTAGGTTTACAGATGATCAGCAATTTATAAAACATTTTTTCAATTAAAACAGCTACTGAAATAGGTTAATCTATCATTTGAACTAATTGAGATAATTCCCAGTCATATGAGTGATATTTAGACAAATTTTAGTGAAATTTGGGGTGGGGGGGGGGGGGGGTTTAAACAAATTGGGAGTAAGAAATTATTTTTTTGGCAGGTTTGGGGGATGGTGGGTCCCCAAAAATGCCAGATGCAAAAAAAATGGCATACCTTCCTGTACAAATTTTACTACCCCCCCCCCCGTCCCTGTCCCGAAAGGACGAATTTTGACAGGAAAGTTTGCCATTAACCCGTGGATCGTTGCCCATAGTAGGGTTCTTGTTTAAACATAGTTTATTCTCCAACACAATTCATTACATGTTAATTTACAAACTGTATTTTACATGTATATTTTTTATACATAGTAAATAAATTTCGCTCTGTTCCATTTGCATATAATTATGTGTAAATGTATAGATATATGTATTTGGTTGGAAAAGGAACGACAGTATCACTTGTCCTGCATGTAGTTGTGGTGCGACTACACGCCTGCTATATGATATATTAAGCTCAGATGTGGTTTATAGGATGCTAGTGTACACCATTCACTGAATCTTCCTGTGTCCAGAATGAATTTTTGAAACGATTTAAATATGCGGCGGTTGTAGTTTGTTTAGATTGTCGTCTTCATAAAGAAATAAAGTGTCAGTTAGTATATAAGAATGTCGGGTAGACTCAGGCTGTTTAACAGTAGGGTCCTTTATCGTGCACACATGGTTGTACACTGGCAGCCATTTACGTCCCCAACCGATGGGACGGTGTGATCAAACCAGTGTCATCCCTGTACATAACACCGGGCGGAAGAGGATTACCGCTTTTAAAACGACTCCTCAGTGATGAGTGGGTAGTTCCCGGCCGCAGGCCGGGTAGGATGGTCGGAACGCATTGTGCAATTCCCTTCACCATATTCCCTTCACCCTTCACTCCTCAGTGAGGCATTCACGGCACTTTATATAGGCACGCTCGGAGCTCCCGACTTTTGTTTTGTCGTATGGGCAGCCAAATTAACATATACTCAAATATTTGGAGATATCTCTAAATATTTGGAGATATCTCTAAATATTTGGAAATATCTCTAAATATGTGGAGATATCTCTAAATGATTTGGAGATATCTCTAAATATTTGGAGATATCTCTAAATGATTTGGAGATATCTCTAAATGATTTGGAGATATCTCGAAATATTTGGAGATATCTCCAAATCATTTGGAGATATCTCTAAATCAGCACATATCCATAATTGAACCTGGAATTTGACTTATCTCTAAATTAATTAGAGATATCTCCAAATTAATTGAAGATATCTCTAAATCATTTGAAGATATCTCTAATTCATTTGAGGATAAGTTCTTTTTGAACATATGTCACATATCCGTAAATAAAATACTTCTCCATAATTCGATTTGGAGATATCTCCAAATGATTTTGAGATATCTCTAATCATTTGGAGATATCTCTAAATGAATTGGATATATCTCTAAATAATCGAGATATCTCTAAATCGACATATATATATCCACAATTGGACATATCCGTAAATAAATACTTCTCCATAATTCGATTTGGAGATATCTCTAAATATCTGGAGATATGTCTAATTCAGTTGAAGATATCTCTAAATATTTGGAGATATCTCCAAATAATTGGAGATCTCTCCAAATGAATTGAAGATATCTCTAATTATTTGGAGATATCTCCAAATGAATTAGAGATATCTCTAAATAATTGGAGATATCTCCAAATGAATTGGAGATATCTCCAAATCGAATTAGAGATATCTCTAAATGATTTGCACTTCTCCTCAAATAATACTTATCCGTAATAAAGTAGAGCAATTGGAGATATCTCCAAATCATTTAGAGATATCTCTAAATACATTGGAGATATCTCTAAATGAATTGGAGATATCTCTAAATGATTTATGGATAAGTGGATAAATCGAATATACTTCTCCGTAAATGCATTTGTGGATATCTCTAAATGATTTGAAGAGATCTTCAAATATTTGGAGAAATCTCCAAATGAATTAGAGATATCTCCAAATATTTAGAGATATCTTCAAATGCTTTGGTGTCCTAAATAGTTATGGTATGAATTGAAGAGCTCTCCAAATCGATTTAGAGATATCTTCAATTTATTTGAAGATATCTTCAAATGAATTAGGGATATCTCCAAATATTTGGAGATATCTCCAAATATTTAGAGATATCTCCAAATATTTAGAGATATCTCCAAATATTTGAGTATATGTTAATTTGGCTGCCCATATATTGTCGAGGATCGAGGTGAATCGATCCGGGGTCCAAGCGAAACCTCTAGATAGCAACGGAAGAGCATATGATAGTTTACAGTCGCATCACGAGTTCACTGATCTAATTTGCTGTAGGCCTATATAGATGAGTATCCGGGGAGGTGAATTTAGGTGAGTTTACCCCTGGTATAGAATTACTTATAAAGTATAAGCCTTTACTACACCCCAATTATACTTTATGTGTTGTATTTCCTCTTTTTTAAACTTGTGTTCGGCTTTGATGATATTAAAATAAAAATTGTTCAGCCTACGGCATTTCATAGTAAAGCAGGTGCTTTCCAGACTGGTCCTTCGGCGTGTTGTATTGTTGACATCACGTGGTTAGAAATTCGATAGATCATGTGACGAAAGCGGAAGTACTGCCATTTCTGACAGCTCTCCTCGAAGAAAACTTCGGGAACATGGAATCGATAACATTTTATGAAATAAGACATTTTGCATCAATTTCTATCGCAATGTCACACAATTAAAAGCAGAATGGACAACAGTGATAATGGTAATTGTATATGCATGCTGTTATAATTATAAAATGTAGTGTTTACAGAGTTATAAGTTTTCCATTGTGCCAATGCCATGATGAATCACAGACAATAAATATTGGTTGTTTATGTCAGGAATCAAAGGAATATATAAACTCGTCATGAGTGGGAATCATTGCAACGGTGTTCCTGCAGAATTATACCTCTATCAGTATCAGTATTATTATCAGATTAGAACACCATCAACTAACCCTCAGCCTTTCACTTGAGTTAATTGACCTTTTGATGATTTTATTTGTACTCTAAAGACTAAATTGTACTAATTTGTAGGCTAATTAATTAAGCAAGTCCTATACTATAGCCTATACTATAGCCTATATAGGCTAGCTATACTAGTACTCAGCCTGCGAAATTAGCACTGCCGTAGTAATTGCTGTGGTGGTCTCTAGTGTTGAAACGATTAATCTACTAGTCGAAGTTGACGCGATTATTAAATTAGTTGATCCTGAAATCTGCTAGTCGCTTAGTCAGTAAAAAGCACTACCTATGTGCTATCATGACACTGACAGCAGTGCCATTACATGGCCATATTATCACGTAATCTGTAACAGTTAACACATATTAACTTCTTAAAGCCTTATTGCATTGTTCCTTTAACGATGCCACTGCCATCAGTCATGCACGGGCGGTGAACTCCATGACCTGAACTGAACCAAAATTATGCACCTGTAGGCGCGGTTTCTTTGATGTTGATCATCAAAGACATGAAGTGTCGCTGCCGACTGAACACTGTCTAGTTCGATATGACGCAATTGACCAGTGATAACTTCTCACTGTGGCACGTGTAATACTAGAGTAAAACGGGAGATTATATAGTTCACGTGCTTTCCGTTTGAACGTTCTGAAATGAAGAGTTGGATACTCAAAACTACGATGCCACATGGCCCATTTTATACGTCATATGGGCATAGAAACGGGACCTATTGCCACAGCCTTTTATTAGAGGTGCCACAATTATTGTTTTTGATAATCGATAATCGGTCGTCAATAATCGACTATAATCGATTATTCGTACCTAAATTTAATAACATCAGTGGAAGTATTCCGTAATATGGCCTATTGGCTGGATGCTGGTTAACTGCTATCACTGCCTGTTTGAGACATCGGCTGATGCAATTTTTTATGTTAATAAAGTGCATCATAAACCACCAGTAATGACAAATGAGCACAATGTTTTCAATACATTGGCGATAACATGGTTATAATATGTGTGAGTTCGTTGGAACGAACATAGCGATTAATTTCAGTTTTATGAATAGCCAAACATACAGACAATATATTAAGGTAGGAATGCACAACGGACCTACGGTGGTTCCCAAAAAAAAAGGAATCTAATTTTACGGAAAAACTTCCACAGCGTGGATAACAATCGCAGAGGTTGGCCCCGCCCGCAAATTTCTGGACTCGGAACAAGTATTTGATAATAGTCAATTTCATTCAGCAGTCACCACACGATAAGCGATAACATGTACTAGTAACATCTAAGTACATGTATACTTATACAAAGTATATTTACTGCGAATGACACCGGGGGGAACATTGCTGATTAAAATGCTGTATGTTCCCTGGTTTTGAGAGAATGTCAATCAACTCCCCATTTGGTCCAATGATATTCAAGGGCGAGTGCATTCAGTTCATTGACAGTCAGCCCATTGCAAAGACAAAGTGCGTCTTTTTTGTAGAAAGACTTCGCCATAAGTTCAAAGCTGCAGTGCCGCCAATGTGAAGAATATACAACGACCCGAAGAGTAACCATGTCACATCATCAAATGAACTGTCGACTGTTTGCAACATATATTAGTAGTACTCATGTTGTCGAAATCTCTTTGATACATGGTAAAAGGTTGTTAACCCCTCGATTGTAGATTAAACTGTGTAAAACAAACAGTATTCAGCATAACCCAGCATTTTCCAACGTCCGCAATAAATAACGCAGATTGATCGACGACGGAAATGATAATCGATTATCGGCTTTATCAACGGTTCGTCGATTATATGATTAATCGTGGCACCCCTACATTTTATCAGGTCTGGTACATTATAGTCGAATCCGCCTTAGTGATGGGCGGTTAACCGAGAAAATAACTCGGTTTCGGTTTTAAACAATTCCGACCGACGTGATTCTGCTCCAACCGACGTCACGGTTTTTTTTGTATGTTTATTTTTCACTTGAATCGACTTGATAGTTGATACTGTTGGTTGATACTGTTGTCAAATTATCGGCCCCCATGTTCAATAATGTTTTGGAATGTGTCAATTTTGACTCGGCCACCGTGTTGTTATCATTATGGTAAGCGACCGTAATCTTCTTTTTTGACAGTCGCGTGAACACTCCGACAAAAAAGGCCCTGTTAGTGCTATTTTATGCACTTCGAATG
This sequence comes from Siphonodentalium dalli, assembly GCA_032622095.1. Lineage (NCBI taxonomy): Eukaryota > Metazoa > Mollusca > Scaphopoda > Gadilida > Siphonodentaliidae > Siphonodentalium > Siphonodentalium dalli. The sequence goes on along the minus strand of CP136061.1, from coordinate 147,458,594 downwards.
TGCCAAGCAACGCCCGATTAACAGTTTAAGACACCTAGCAAACATGAACCCATCTATGAGTGACTGTTTAATTTGAACTTATGTTTAAATTTTATTCCATTCAGGGGACAAATATATATTAGCCAGCATCAAGGTGAGTCTTGTGATGTAATTCAAATGCTTTCGATCAAACAATCTTCTCAACAGATATACGCAATCTACTTTAAAAAACCGAAACGAAAACCGAGAGTCAACTCTTTTAGTCCAAACCGAAACCGTAACCGAGTCAAAATTTCAAAACCGCCCATCACTAATCCGCCTATACCCAATTCATATTTTCACTGTTTGCGTCAGAAATAGGAGACGACGCACCTTGTTGCACAGCCTTTTTTAAGTGTGCATGTTCCTGAAGCAAAAGGATGTTTTTCCGTACAGAGAGTTGCGCCAAAGAGATTTTAATCTATCAAATTATAAGTAGATCTTTTTAAACCTATAAAAAACATCTATTGCCATATTTTTGAAAGAGAAGTTCTGTACTGGATATCACAGATAGGTATATCCCTTGACAAAATGCCAATTGCATGACCATTCAAAACGTTTAATTTAAAATTTACATATTTTGGGATACCGGTACCTACATAGTTTGTTGAAAACGTACAGAAAGCCGATTCGTTATGCAAAGCTTTTTCTCTAACAAAGCGGGAAATTCAAATGTATGTTATAAATCTTTGTTTAAAAGTGATTTGTCGCAGAAATTGGTAATGAACAAACAACAATTTTCCCTGGATATACCGATATCAAAACTAATGTTCAATAAAACAAAGGAATGTCCCATTATGAACACAAGTTACATCAGTGCCGCCAGCATTCTCACAGATGTACGTATGCCTGAAAAGAAGTAATAATAATGTTTTTCTGGTCATGATTTGTGCAGCAATTAACAAGATGGCTCTTTTATTGTTTGCCAGCTTTGCCTTTCCATCTCAATTCCACTGCTATCGATGTCAAGGATACATGTAGATTTAAAGCCCACCGCACACGATGTTGTAGCTAGGGACATTGCTAGGAGGGTCTCAGTTGGGGGTGTCCGCCTTGGAAATTCCAACTGAAGTCCCCCCCTAAACTCCCAACTTCGCATAATACCAATTGCACACACGTTGGCACAGCTCTGATATTAGTACTTTTGTTAATAATTTTTTGTCTTTGACTGACTACCGGGGAGGGAGGTCGCAAATAATATGGCGTCCTGTCGCGTACTGATACCGAAATTGCCCAAGTAGCAAATGTAGAGTTATCGCTCGTATAATGTATAGGATGTGGGAATGAATGCCCAGTTTACAATGTGCCAGTTATTTTTTGACAAATGTATGTTGGAAATAAATTATTTTATGGATAATGAAAGTCTAAGCTGTATTCATCTATATATCCCCTGAATAGATCATTGGAAATTTCCCATTTTGATATATCGGCTCCTCATTTTTGTTTATTAGTACATGATGAATAGACTGGTGTCGGGACAAGGCTAGCTGCTAAAATCAACCTTATCGAGTCGTTGCGTGTAATCAATTCCAAACAAGTGTTCCTTTACAAATGTTCAGTGCACCTACATTTATGTGCATTTTTTAAATTGCAATTGGCCACTACAAGTGCAAGCTTATTATAGGTCCAAGAATCACAGGTAATAAACATTATATTGAGGTGCCCAATCAGGATAGGCAATAGATCACACCGACATCGACAAAATCTCGGCCGCGATGAGAACGAAAATGTAATGACTTCCTTGTTAGTATGTTACCAATGGTAAACTTATGAAATAATTGGTTGTCTTTACGTTGTCTTTACTCTTTAAAATAACTTTCTAACACATCGAGTCTGATTCCATTGACGGCATGTATAAACGCGACGCAACATACATGTAATCTCTGACTAATACTCTTCCTGACACACAATGGTTTTATCACCAATTTCCCGACATATTTCTGGATTGATAATAAATGCTCATTATTGATCTGTATAATTTATTAGTCCCCCTTTAAGTCATCTGCAGTCAAACTTCAAAGACGTCTATCCCATGGCATTCCCCTGGTCAGGTGAGTGGTGACCCGTCTGTACCAATTTTCCTACATATCTTCTAAGCTTAAAAGGAACGCTCTTTATTGCTCATATTTGCCCCTTTAAGTCATCTGAGGTCAACGGCATCTAACTCTTGACACTCTATGGGTCAATTTACCCCATGTTTCAGTTTTCACCAACAGATTGCAACCCGTTAGGTTTACAGCTCCGATGGTTCAACCGTTTTCTGTATAAATGATCAGTTATTGAAAAAAGCTGGTAGATAAAAGTCAATTGCATCAGCCTTTCAAGTTTGACACTATGTGTCGTTAGTAGTACCTCATGTGACATGTGACATCACATGAGGTAAATTAATTATTCAGACTGCATAATCCATGATGGAACTTTAAATCGGCATAACTTCAGTTACGGCAACCGGCAGTAGTAATACTGTATAGTCATGCATCAAGCACCATCTTGTACCTCCCTTCTACATGTACTAGGATCTAACAGTTTCAGTCTAGTGGTAGCTGGTGTGACTAAGCACTGAGCCATACCTAGCCATCGGTGTTCACGCTGGACAAACAAATCTTTTGGCCAATTCTGAATTTTTTTGGCATTATCTGGCCATATCCTCATTTTCTGGTCTCAAGATTTTATCGGCTGGCCATCTGTCAGTCAGCCTTGAGGAATTTTTTTTATAGCGCCCTAAAAAGTATACCCCCCCCCCCCAATTTTTTCCCAGACGTAAAACCAGTAACTTGGAATTTGTTGCAAATTCACATGACTAATCTAGTAAAATGTATATATTTTCATGAAGCTAAGACATAATGACACTAGATTGGGCCAAAATTGAAACTCACCATCCAAGATGGCCACCAAAATGGCCGCCGGAAGTTGAAAATATGAATTTTTTTCACAAATATCTTCTAGATCAGTTCATGCTGTTTGGAACTGGTTCAGTAAAATGACTTTATTTTGTATTTTAACTGATTATTAAATATGCAATTATTGGGGTCCTATCCACTTGTGATCCCTCAAAAATTCGATTTTACAGAACGCGTTATAAAATTTCACAAAAAAATCATATTTCAACAAGAAATGAACAGAAGGTTGCAATTAAGTGAGGCATACCATTAACTATGAATATTCCAACTCACTGGAACCAAAATTCTTACTTTGGCTCAAAATGGCTGCCAAAATGGCCGCCAAAATATTGAAAAATGGTAAATATCGCCCTAGGGTGTCCTGCAATCGCTTACAAGTTGTGGTTGATGTACAAAATTGGCTATTATGCCTTCTATACATTGAATACTAACATGTCTGCTGCACCATGAATGGGAACAAGCCATATTTCCGACTAAATCCTGAAGTTACCCATAATTCTGCTGTTGTTAAGGAGTCGATTATTTAGGGCATTACTGTAATATTCATGTGACAGCACTTTTAGCTTCCATCATGACCAGACATAAGGCAGGGACTATGTCTGTCCATCAATCTGTCTTAAGCAACTTTTCATCCACCTGGATAAAATTTGTCCAAGCTTTTATTTGAACTTATTATTTGAACATTTCCTAAGGGAACTACTCATCAATGAGTATTTAGTATAGAAAGGGTTAACTCATTATGTTACCTATATTTACCTGCAATGAAATTAAATCATGGAATCTGATAATGTCGCTGACCTTTTGATTGCAGTCGTTCAGTTCAATTTGAAATCTTGCCCCTTGATTAGAGGTAAAATACGAGATTCGCACGAGCCTACGTTATGTTGTTTGATCTATACAATATTCCTGTTATCTGTTGTTGCAAATTGGGTTCAAATTGTTGCGTCAATTGAGATGAAATTTACTTTGAGCATGTGTACATTCTGAATCGATAACATTTCTACCAGTTTGCAATTTGATTAAATCTGACACATGGAATTTTCTTCCCTAATTCATGGAAATCCAAACTAGGAAAATCACTATCATTTGATGATGAGGATGTAGTTATTTAGCCTACAGGGGCCAGAGGAAGGTTGAGAACTAAAGTGTCACAAAGGTCCAATGAATGAGTGATTAACTCTATGGAGACGATACCTGAGTGGAGCCATCTATTTTGATTAAAGCCAATTAAACTTATTTGTGGTCGCAGTGTTGGACACACCACCCAACTATTGTTCATACATTATGCTACAGTAATGCCATAAATAGTCGACTCCTTAACCACAGCAGAATTATGGGTAATTTTTCAGGATTTACTCGGAAATATTGCTTGTTGCCATTCATTGGAAAGCTCTCAGTGAGACCTTTCCTTTGAATGGCAACAAGCCATATTTCTGACTAAAACCTGAAAAATTACCCATAATTCTGCTGTGGTTAAGGAATCGATTGTTAGGGCATTACTGTACATGTTGGGACGATATCTTTAAACATGTGGGTTTGGTGCCATAAAATTGTGGGTCATTTCCTGCCAAGTGCATCTCCATAGCAATACCATATTAGCTGGCACATATTACAAGTCACATGTATGTGTGTCTAAACCTGGCTATTATTAACCCTTCCATGATGGAGTTGTGCATTAAAGATCCTGTGCCAGTGCATTCTGCTATATATGTGAGTCTCCCATTGGGAGCATCGCATATATAAGAGAATGCACTGGCTTACTGGGTCAAGGTAAATATTGTTAGGCCAATGCATTCTCTTATACCCGTATAGTGTCCCATACTAGTATATAAGAGTATGCATTGGCACAGGGTTTTTGCAGAATTTCAGGAAGCTCCAGTCATGAAAGGGTTAACAAACATTTGTATTAGGGAATTTTGGGCTAGGAGACCAATTTGTTATTGGCAAATTTTGCCAATAGTAGTAATTAAGGGCTGCTGGCATTTCCTGCATACAAACATACCAGATATCTATGAAATTTCATATACTAGTAACTTACTTGTCTTAACCTGCCAGAGCAGGGACCAGCCTAGAGGGCGACTTGGGAAACATACTCTCCCTAAAATATGCCACTTCTTATTTTAGTTCTAGTGAGAAGTGACTTCTCCCATATAGAAGTACATGTATGCATATGTTCAAACAGCATATTTGGAGTGTATAAAGGCGTAGTTACTCATTAGAATGATATTTTAAATAGCTCTTGTGTTCCAATATATTTTTGGATCATAGAAGAGTGGTGTTTGAGAGTAAATTGAACTTCATGCAGCCTTTATGACTTGTCCCTAGTACAGTGACAAGAGTCAATTTATCCCTAACAATTAAACAGGGAAAAGTGACTTCTCAAAATTTAAAACCTCTGGGCTGGTACCTGCGCTGAGGGTGGGAATTTCCATGATCTGAATTTCATGCATTTGAGCTTCTCTTGTGCCAAGTCATTGACTGTTCGGTTCTGAATTTGCTTAGTGCATTGATCTGAATTTTGATATAATTTGGTAGTATGACTTCCTGAGTGACACTAGTTGGCTTCTAACATTTATAGTTTTCATGGTATTTCTCAATTTTTTCGGAAACTACTGAGGTGGATCTATTTAAAACATGGTTTAATTGGGTAATAAGGTACCATATCCCAACTGCTGCCTAATTGTGTTGATATAACATCAGTACTATTGCAAAATCTGCTTCATTTTCTGTGAACAGAAGCTGTACATGTGTGTCAGTTCATCATTTATTTGTACACAGCCTTTGATTCTTATGGCTATTGCTTTGAGAAAAACCTAGCCACATAATACAACAATTGTTTCTGGTAGATACATTCTTGTTATAAACGGAGTCACCTGGCATGTTATAAACATCAACAAATGAAAGGCAGGTCAGCTAAAGATGATTAATCTATTTACTATTGTGCATGAACAAATGTCTTATGTTTCCTTGTAATAAAAGCCAAATGTTTGGTAGCACCTTTGGCATCCCATTGCTGATTCCATCTGACAAGTATTAAATCATGCTCACAACATGCTACCCTATAGTGTCAGAGGCTGGCAACAGAAACACATCTGCCTCATGCAAACTAACAATAAAAAGGAGGGTGTTATGTGATGTGTACCACCAGTTATCAATGCTTCTTTATACAGCCGATTTCAAGACATATTAATAGTTATCTATGTTGGGTCATTCAGATACATCATCTGTAGTGACTCGTGTAATAAATAGACCTCAGGGGAACTGAAGCAGAGGAGCATGGGATGCACCTCCATCAATGGGAGGGGGACATTGCCCTTCTGTTGCCTCATTATGCAAGAGAAAAAACATCAGTTATCAACTGTAACAGATATGTTATTTTATCATGATTGCAAGCAAGGTCACAGTGATAATGGGGGGGGGGGGGGGTTATAGTTTCTCAAATTTGTTTTAAAATTTTCAAAATTTATAAATTTCATCTGCTTCAAACAAATTTAAACAATAAAATTCAAGGTGTTATGAGATGTGTATCTTGTCTCTTTATTCAGTGATTTCAGGACAGGATTAAGTTGTATATAAGCAATCTATGATGTGGTGTTCAGGTGTACATGTATCTGGTCCAATGACTGTTGTCACAAATAGACATCTGAGAAACTGGAGCAGGGGGCAAAGAGTGGCACCTCCATCGGTGGGTGGGGGATCAGGCTTCAATGACTTCCTGTCTTGAGCGCAAAATGTATCCACTCTGATATTTTTGTAATGGCCAATGTTATTGAAATTTCCTGAAAAATATTGTGGTTTGCACCAAGAGACAATGTCTCTAGTGGAGTTACATGCCATGATATCCCAATAATGCAGAGATCTATCAAGTGTAACATGAACAGGAAGTTACAAATTGTTGACCTAATCTGACCTAATCATAAAAAGCTGTCAGCAGAATAATTGGGCATGCTTTTCAAAATTCAACCGAATTGCATCTGAAGCCTACTATTTATATCGATCATATTATTGTAGCTAAGTGTATGGAATTCCTATATCAGGCTGACTTAATGTGCTGTGTGGGCTAGTCTCAAATTATCGGCCCTTTTGTGAAGATAAATAAGAATACACTCATCTTTTTTATGCAAAAGAAATCATCAAAAAGCTATATAAATATAAGAAATGAAAGTAAATGTAGTGTGTGTGTTATTGGAGGGATATGGCTCTGTGGTCATTAGGGGCACATTCAGTGTAATCCACTTTGCGGTTTACACAATGTGCCCCAACGACCACAGCACTTTATCCTCCAATAACACACACCCACCCACCACATTTATTTCTTAAATATCTTAGTATCTGTCATCAAATCATACATACAGTGTAGCATACATATTATTTCATCCTGCAGTATCCTTGTTGGCAACAAAGTGAAGCCACAAATTAATCCATCGCTTGCCATTCACATTCGGCTGATTAACCTGTTGTCAAATACTTTCTGGTCATAAAACGCGGACATCTTAAATACATTATAAATGTATATGATTTCGCCAGTAATATGGATTGTTAAAATGGCTGTGTCCAGCACCCGAACAAAGGGGATTAAAGTTAAATAAAAAAAATGGGAGTCAGCAAGCTACTTTTCTCACACCCCCAGGTTCTGAAGAAGGATAATAACAATCCGAAACTATTCGGCCATTATAGCAAGGATTATCTAGGTACATGTATATAATTAATTATTGTAATGTTTAAAGCATGTTACAGCAAGTAATTGGTTAATCACTATATAAAACTGTCATTATTATTAGTATTAAACTGTCATTATCATTAAATTAGTTATTAGTGCCCTTTTAAGATCTTGATCTCAACGAAACCTATCTAATAAGATTCCCCGGGTCAAATTAACCAAACATGTATGTACAAATATTCAGCTCCGAGGGTCCAGCCGTTTCTGTATAAACAATCAGTTATTGATTACCACCTGTAGATAAATATGTGCAAGTTGACGCGAATATGCCAAACTAAAATTGAATTCAGTGCACAAAATCTCTTACACCTGCATCAACAAATATATATTAGGTACTTTGTGATATGTTAATACCCATGATGGGAGGCAATCAGATAATGTTAAAATCTAAGAACTACTAGTATTTGTTCATAGTGCTCAAGAATATACGTTGGAATGTTGTTTTTATTTCTCTCGCGAATGATGTGACATCAGTTCATTCATGATTTTGACCAGTCAATGACATCATTCACACCTTGTACCGCAACTGCAATAATGATACAGATGTTCTTATCACCAATTCGTTATCGCCAATTTTATCAGGGAATTTCATAGGAAATAGTAAATAAAAGCCAACACCTGGTCCCTCTTGTGACGTCACATGAGGGAAGATTAATGATCCAGGCTGCATAATCCATGATGGAATATTCAATCACATGAACGTCATAAATTCAGTTATGGGCGGCCTATCACAAAAAATCTTTTTGGCAACATGCTCAGTGGATTATCGGGCATCAATAATGACTGAGAAAAACTACACTGGTGTAATCCTTTAAAGAGGATTAACTGTAAAAACAATTTTATAATTCATTTTTCTGTATCGTGCAAAGTGACGTAATCTACAATGAGAGCCTATTACACACAAACTACTTTTATACCAGCCTCAATGAGAACTGACTGTAATATTTTAACCATGGTTGATTAACTGTTTGATGAAAGTTTGATTATGACAAAGAGAAGGTATTACCTTTTGTGATTACTAAACATGATAGCATACATGTATCACTTTTGACATCACTGCTGATCGCTCATTTGATAGATGTGTTGACCAGCTTTCCCTTTCTATTGTCTGTAAGTCGGCACACATACAGTAATGCCCTAAGTAATCGACTCCATAACCACAGCAGAATTATGGGTAACTTTTCAGGATTTTGTCGTGGCTTTGGGGTCTAGCCCCAAGAGACAATGTCTCTAATGGAGTTACATGCCATGACATCCCAATAATGCAGAGATCTACAGTAATGCCCTAATTAATCGACTTTTTAACCCACAGCAGAATTATGGGTAACTTTTCAGGATTTAGTCGGAAATATGGCTTGTTGCCATTCATCGGAAAGCTCTCCCCGAGAGCTTTCTGATGAATGGCAACAAGCCATATTTCCGACTAAATCCTGAAAAGTTACCCATAATTCTGCTGTGGTTATGGAGTCGTTTACTTAGGGCATTACTGTAACGGATAAGCCACCTTTGATGATGTTTTATGACTTAGTAGATAGTTCACATCTCATAATTAATAACCCACATACCAAAATTTTGTCAAATGAAAATATATTTTGCCATTGGCAAGCGGCGCAACACGGATTATGCTGATGATACCTAGGTAAGGTACATGTAACTGGGGTTAAGGATGTTTTCAAGTGGGGTCTCCCAGTAGTTATTACTAAAAGGGAAGTACTTTTTTCTCAAGGGTAGTTTTGAGCATTTTGGATTTTTTGTTAGCGAAATAAAGCCATTTGTGAAAATATTAAATGTCTCCAAATTACAATTACATGTAGTTGAGATTTTCTCTGCCAAAAATAATACTTTAACCCTTTCTATACTAAATACCCCCAGCATTCATTGACAAGTAGTTCCCTTAAGAAATGTTCAGATAATAAGTTAAAAAAAAATTTGAATTCATTATCTAAGCATTTCCCACCAGTTAATAGGAATTCTTTTGCCCTTGCATTATCTGTCATCTGGTTCAATTTCATGAACATCTTTCCAGATGATTAATAGACCATTCAAATTTATATTTTTATAAGTGATAAGAGAATACATTTCTTAAAGAATAAGTTAAAAATAACTGTCTGAAAGCTATGATAGACTAGAAGTTAATTAAAGAGCAAGGCGTGTTTTGGGAAAATTTTGCCTGGAACTACTGAAATCTTGAGTATCTTTATATCTTTTTAGTTGCACAAATGATTCAGAGTTATACAGATGTACACCTGCATTCTCTGATTGATTGACTTGACGAGCAAAAAGTTTGTTTCCCAGAGATAATTATATACATGTATCTATCCTTATACGGTAGATACATATTTTACCGGTACATGTAAGCCCATATTTAAATCAAAGTTGCAATTTTTTTTAATATCAGGCATAAACCTTTGAAATTTTTTGCCACAATTAAAAAATACAACTGCTCATGGCCACATCTATATGCTTACAAGGCTACAACACCCACATTATAAAAAAAATCCGGAACATAGTTGATGCCTTTAAATCTTTTTATCATCTCAAGTGATTCAGAGTTATACAGAAGTACACCTGCATCTTGTGGTATTCTCAGATTGATTGATGTAGGAGAGCACAAAGTCAGTCTCCCACAGATATTAAGCACACATCCATCCACATACAGCCTGATCTCCACTGATAAGCCCATCTACATACCAGCTGATGTACACTGATAAGGCAGGAGTACACAGAAAATGCTTCTGGTTTTAAAATTAACATTAAAACTCATTGAGGGTTATACTCTTTATTCCCTGGGAACATGACTTGAGTACAGTGTTTGATTTATTGAGTTATATGTTTGGTATTTACTTTTGAAGCTTTAGTAGATATTTTAGATAGGAACGCACAAGTAGTTTTTTCTTTGTATTTTGTCAAGTGATGTATTATTCAATTTTTTGGCTCAATTTGATGAAGTCAAGTTTGAGCTATTGCCATGAGTTGGCGTGCATCGTCAATCTAGAATTTCCTTTGGCACACCCTACAGCCCACATCCCTCAACCAATCATCGCCAAACTTAATGTGGATCTTCGGGGTGACATCTAGATGGGGCCATCAATTTTATCTGAATTTTTTTTTAAACATGGCCTCCGACAGCCATCTTGATGTCAAATTTGAATCCATGTTTAGTATAACATCTAGATGGAAACTACCTGAAGTTTAATGATTTTCGATGAAAAATGTGGGTGCTGGCAGTAATTTTTTTATTTTACTGTTTGTGTTACTAAATCTTTAAGCACACCCTAGAGACCACATCCCTCAACTGATTGTCACCAAACTTCCTATAGATCTTCGGGATGGGAGCCATAACATTTTTTAGAATTTTGTTGAAAAACATGGCTGCCATTTGGATTCCACATTGGACTTCAAAGTCACACCATGCAGCCCACATATATTGCTGAATTGATGGAAGTTATCAAATTTGAACGATTTTGAATGACAAACATGGTTGCCGGCAGTCATCTTGGATTTTAATCAGGAAATGCATGTGTTTGCGTATAAAGTGTTTTTCTTTGTGGATTCCGGTGATATAGGGCATTCTGTCTGAATAATCCACCGGCAGCCTTAAGAAATTTGGGTTCAATTAAAAATTTGCCATCATTTCCAAATGGAGACGATTTTTACTGGGAAAGAATTGGAAAAGTATAGAACTAGCACAATAATATACATGTATGTCTTCAGGATCTCATTGTGCTATTCCATTTGAATTTGAGAATAATTGCCACCAAGGCGATGGCTTGAAATTGCGAAAATCTTAGTTTTGACTTAATTTCAAACAAAAGCCCACAGTAGTGGTAACTTGGGTCCTAATGGTAAGAAATTGGTATCTGTCAAACGGGTGGTTCAGTCCAACAAAAATATAGGCATCGAATAGGAACGTTGTTTAAATTTGTAAGTAAATAGGATGAAGATCTTATGGTAACCGATAATTTTAGAGTGATTTTGATATCATGCAAGTATTGGGAATACAACATTGGAGTGGACAGAAATATATTGTTTACACTATTGTTTCATTTCGACATACAGTAATGCTCTAAGTAATTGACTTCTTAACCACAGCAGAATTATGGGTAACTTTTCAGGATTTAGTTCGAAATATGGCTTGTTGCCATTCATCAGAAAGCTCTCGGAAGTGCATTCTCTTAAATATGCAAGTCTCCCATAGGGAGCCTAGCATATATAAGAGAATGCACTGGCTTACAAGGTCAAGGTAAATATTGTTAGGCCAATGTATTCTCTTATATATGCGAGGCTCCCTATGGGAGACTCATATATATAAGAGAATGCATTGGCACAGGATTTGCACAGCAATCTAGGAAGCTGCAGTCATGGAAGGGTTATAGGTAAAAGTTTCATTGGTAACAATAGTAACTCAGTATTTATCATCGCCCATGTGTATTATAAAAGCACTAACGATTGCAGTGGACCCCAAATATGACTGCCTGGTCACTGTTACGGTATTATAAAAACATACTGCTGATCTAGATTTTCAGTCTTCACGCGAGAGATATCGACCTGATAACCGCCGGAAAAGCGGGACACTTTTGATGTCTCATTGGAAGAATCTAATTGTCATTGTTCAGCTACCATTATATCGCATCAGCAGAGTTACCTTTCACATTCATATATTTACACACTAAGTGTTATTATCACTAAATCCAGCATTGTAACCATGAGGTAAGTGGTCATATCTTGTATGTAAAACCCTTGTATATCTTGTATGTAAACCAGTTCGGGTTTTACACAAGTTATGACCACTTACCTCACGGTTACATCTCCATAAAAACAGTCCACATGACAGTTAATCCTTACATTTTCAAAGTGCGGCGCCTTTGATCTATGAAATTATATGTCCAAAGTTGCAGTAGAAATGTTGTGATTGTTTTGACGAAGCACTGTACTGTGACTGATACAAGATCAACATGATCACTCACTCCTGACTGGGTGCTGGTATATGTTTATATTGTGTAGGATGATGCCAATATATCAGTTAGATTTCTAATCAAGTCGTGGACTCATTGTCCACTAAGGGTCACCGACTGGTCGACTAAGAAATCACTAGTCGTAGTTGTTTCAACACTATAGATCTATATGTCTCAGACGGAGGGTTATTGTGTTAAATGGAAGTAGTGTTGTATGTGAAGTTGTGTGTGCACACTTTTTAATGACAGCATTATAAATTGGACCAAAATGGCTGCACACATTTAAATATATGTAGTGATGCATGTCATACCTGCCACAAACCATTTAATTTGTGCATTATATGGTACAGCTAGGTGATCGGATATCCAGATTAATTTAATATACCCCCTTTTAAAAAAAAAGGGGGGTATACTGTTTTGCACCTGTCTGTCCGTGCGTCCGTCCGTCTGTGCGTCCGTACGTACGTCCGTCCGTCCGTCTGATGTCTGTTCATGTCATAACTTGAACAGTAGTGCTCGGATCTCAATGAAATTAGGTATGGATGTTCACTACTATGAGGACATTAAATAGAGGTTTCCATCGTTTTGTTCGGATTTTCCATTCTAGAGTTAATCATCTTTGTTTATCTGGAAATAGTGGCTTTTTGGTCCGTCTGGTGTCTGTTCATGTCGTAACTTCAACAGTTGGGATGCGATCTCAGTCAAATTTGGTGTGGATGTTCTCAACAATGAGGACATTAAATAGAGGGTTTCCATCTTTTTGTTCGGATTTTCCATTCTAGAGTTATTCATCTTTGTTTATCTTGAAATGTTGGATTTTTGGTCCGTCTGGTTTCTGTTCATGTCATAACTTGAACAGTAGTGCTCGTATCGCAATGAAATTTGGTACGGACGTTGACTACTATGAGAGCATTCAATGGAGGGTTCCATCGTTTTGTTTTGATTTTCCATTCTAGAGTTATTCATCTTTGTTTATCTGGAAATGTTGGCTTTTTGGTCTGTCTGGTGTCTGTTCATGTCGTAATTTCAACAATTGTGCTGGGATCTCAATGGAATTTGGTATGGATGTTCACTGCTATGAGGATATTCAATAGGGGGTTCCATTGCTTTGCACCGCTCTTCCTTTCTAGAGTTATTCATCTTTGTTTATCTGGAAATGTTGGCTTTTTAGTCCGTCTGGTGTCTGTTCATGTTGTAACTTCAACAATTGTTCTGGGATCTCAATGGAATTTGGTATGGATATTCACTGCTATGAGGACATTCAATAGGGCGTTCCATTGTTCTGTTCCGCTTTTCCATTCTAGAGTTATTTATCTTTGTTTATCTGGAAATGTTGGTTGTTTGGTCCATCTGATGTCTGTTCAGCTCATAACTTGAACAGTAATGCTCGGAACTCAATGAAATTTTGTATGGATGTTCACCACTATGAGGACATTTAATGGCACATTTAAAAGTTTGTTTTGGTTTTTTGTTCTATAGTTATCTTTGTTTATATGAAATGCTGATTTCTGGGGCCATATGTCTGAGTATAGCCATCATAAGTTATAGATGTGCCCACACTAGGCGGTATGCCACGAGGGGGTATGCGCCGGACGACAGTCCATCTCTTGTTTATTACTAGAGTAACTTAAAATATAAATACTTAGTGTATATATTCACCCATGGAGCTGATGTTGTACATGTACAGTAATGCCCTAATTAATCGACTACAATACCACATCAGAATTATGGGTAACTTTTCAGGATTTAGTCAGCTTACCATATTGGACTGGTATAGAAGCTGTAGAACTCATAAACAGAGGCTGTAAAATCACGTTTCCTGGCTAAAATCTACTGTGTAATCAGCCACTTATATTTATCAGCTATCAGAACAGCTCAGTCCCATATATGTTGATATTAACAACTGCATAAATATGATTCTCATTAATTCCAATGAATATACGAACCAGATGTTTGATAAAATACAGTAAATACCAGCTATATATATAATTATAGCTTGGTGACAAACCTCCACGGGTCTATTTTCATGATGTTGACGCATGCAGGAAGTCTCCAGACAATGCTGAGGTCTAGCTTATGAAATATCTCCAAATCAACTGTGTGACATATTAAGTACCACTTATAAAGGGTGACAAAATTTCAAAAGGAAAGGATGTTTCTATTAATCTAAACAGGATAATTTCATAGAGAGAGAGTAGTAGTTGCAGCAATACATTCATAGAAGATGGGAAATATATTTTGTCTTCGATTCATCTTGCGTAAGTTTGTATGTCTTAATTATTTTTTACATGGACAGTAGATATCACTGGTACATGTATGTTGGTGAACTGTACCATTTTATGGCCCACTTTTTGTCCCCCAACAATTCGTTGGAGGAATATTGTAATGACCCTCGTCCGTCTGTGTGCGTGTACGTCCATCTGGAACTTTGTACGAGCTTGTTCAACTTGGCTCATATATCGACCAGCATGGGAAACTGCACACCTGCGATTTTGAGTTTGGTCGGACTAATTTTGGCAGAGTTATTGCCCTTTTTTGACATAGAATCGTACATCCTGAGACACATCTTTTGTCCGAGTCTGTATACCGTCATTTCCCAGTAAATTTTTTTACAGATATCAACCAGCATGGGAACCTGAGCACCTGCGATTTTTAGATTGGTTGGACGCATTTTGGCAGAGTTATGACCCTTTTTATCTCAACTTTATTTTACTTTAAGCAATTGCCATGGCTTTGTTGTCCATGTGTGCATGTGTGTGTGTGCGTGATCCATCAACAATTTCCTTTAGCACGGGCTACAGGTTTTGGCTTTGTCGTCCGTGTGTGTGTGCTTGATCCATCAACAATTTCCTTTAGCATGGGCTACAGGTCGTACCTTTTGTCAGATGATTATGAAATTTGTCATGGCTGTTGACATTGACATGTAGATGGGAACGAGTCATTTTGGGGTCATTCGGCAAAAAAAACATGGCCGCCAGTGGCCATATTGGATTTCAAATTTCAGTCCATTATCACGGGCTACAGGTCATACTGTTTGTCTGATCATCATGAAATTGGTCATGGATGTTAATATTGACATGAAGATGGGAAAGAGTCATTTTAGGGTCGTTCGGCTAAAAAACATGGCCACCAGCAGCCATCTTGGATTTTACTCTTTGCATGACTAAATCCTTTGGCACGGGCTACAGGTCGTAGATTTTGTCTTATCATCGTGAAATTTGTCATGGATGTTAATATTGACATGTAGATGGGAACGAGTCATTTTGGGGTCGTTCGGCCAAAAAACATTGGTGCCAGTGGCCAACTCATTCTCTCCATCAATATAATTGTCATCTGATATGACCAAGCCTGAGTTTAGTGTGCCTGTCATTTGTAGAATGAGGTCCCCAGAGGGCTAATTTAGTGACACTATCTTGCATAGCATGCTAGCATCACCAAATTCACCCTCGGGGTGACCTCATTCTGCATGGCCTCATCTGCTATGGGAGACATAGACTCAGATTGAAGTTCCCAAATGGTGAATATTGTGGTGTACACCCATTGGGAATCTCGATTTTGCAATGTGTCGTCTGCCAATTTGGGCGATATAGAGAATTAACCCTTTCTATAACTAAATACTCATTGATGTTTAGTTATCCCTTGGGAAATGTTCAGATAATAAGTTCAGCAAACAACCATACATGTACAGTAATGCCCTAAGTAATCGACTCTTTAACCACAGCAGAATGATGGGTAACTTTTCAGGATTTAGTCGGAAATATGGCTTGTTGCCATTCATCGGAAAGCTCTCGGGGTTCCCACCAATAATTATGAAGCATTCTGCTCCATTAGTACCTGCACATCCATCGAAATGAATAATAGACTGTTCCAATATATACTGTTATAATTGAATGGGAGAATCCATTCAGTATAGAAAGGGTTACAATTCCAGCTATCCAACAAACCTTTATCTTCAATGATTATGGCACCCTTGCTTTCGACGCATGGTATATGGATGCATTCTAAGCTCAGAAGACTTCTGTCAAAATATTTTGACAATTACTCCAGTCCTTAGTGTTTTGGTTCTCCAAATGTTGCATCTAATCAAACCGCATGTTGAGAAAAATTTCATTTCGTGGAGCTACAGTAAAATAATACCCTCTATCTACCTTAAAAGATTTCTGTCTACCGTAAAGATTTCCAAGATTTTTTCCTAAAACTTATCTTCTTTTCCATTTATATTGCAGTGTTTAAAATAGCATGTCTATATTGAGAAGTTCCACCTGGAAGACACTATCTTATAAGATATAAAATTTCTGTCTATTAATTAAAATGATTTTAACCAAGCTGGAGACACTAAAAACTTTTACTTGGTGAGCTTACTGTACTCCACATTGTATCGTGTTCGGTCTGGCAAATTTTCAGTGGTGTGAGGCCAATATTGATGTGAATTTTGTTTTTAATATATAATGTTGAAACAGAAGAACTGTAACCCTGAAAAATTGTTCAGGTACCTTTGAAGAATCTTAACTTTGAGACCTGGAAAATGCCAAGCTATGCGATAGAGTTCTCTCCCTCGCTATGCTCAATTGATCGCTACCATGTGTCGATTCTCTTCAAATTAAGAACGGTTTTATTCCTAAAGCTGCTTTCACATACGTCCGCTAAACGCATGCGTGCGCGCATTATTTAGCGGATGGTTTCGGTCTCCAATGTTATCACTGGAGCTTTCACATACCGTCCGCAAAACTCGCGCATCTGTGCGCACACACAACTGTTCGCTCCCGGACCCAAAACCTGTCCACTTAGCGTGAATGTTATTATGTGGGGGTGTATGGCATCTGGCACCATGTTATCTAATCTTGTGTAAATTGAAGCAGGAATTAAATAATTTGTGATGGAAGATTTAGGTAGAAATATGCATATAATGACATACTAGTACAGTAATGCCCTAATTAATCGACTGCTTAACCACAGCAGAATTATGGGTAACTTTTCAGGATTTAGTCGGAAATATGGATAGCTCTCCCTGAGAGCTTTCCGATGAATGGCAACAAGCCATATTTCCGACTAAATCGTGAAAATTTACCCATAATTCTGCTGTCGTTAAGCAGTCGATTAATTATGGCATTACTGTAGAATGCCATGGTTACGAGGGAGTTAGCATTTTTGCTGGCAGAGTGGCTCTCGGCTCTTTCGCACTTTCTTTATATCGTTGCCGATGAAATGCAAAATCAACGAAAACTGTTTGCGAGACACCCTGAATTAACTGATGAACTTGTCTTTGTCAGAATACAAATCTTTCACTATTAGATAACATATTCCCATTGTTCTCTTTTCTAAACGATTTCGTGCTACCATAGCCGTACGGACTAGGGGGCTGGGAGGGATGCACCCCCAAATTGGAGATATTCTTGCTCACATTCTGGCAATTTTCGGGCAAACTGAATGGTATTTCAGGGGAAAATTGTGGCAAATTACAGTATTGTTCACATTTCTGCCCCAATTATACATATCTAAGGTTAATTTGAATCAAATTTGTTATATTTCTGTGTATATAGAAGATATATTCTACAAAAACTGTGATACAGCCATGAATATATCATGTAAAAACATTCGGGCAAAAAGTTTCGCCCCCCCCCCCCCCCAAAAAAAAATGCGACCACCTCTATGGCTATGCTTGTTCCTAAAATCGTTTTGGTCTCCTTCATGTCTTCTTTTGTTGTAGATGTAGAAAGCAATCATGAGAACGTCCTCTTCGTCAGAGGAGATTCCATGGAGAAAGGACTATATGTACACAAAATATTTCTTACACGTAAGCGAAGTACTAAACGGACCTATGTGGAAGCATAACGCGGATGTCTGCCTAACACATCCGTAAAACACATTCTTTAAGTGGACGTATGTGAAAGCAGCTTTACTCCATATTTTAGCACCAGTGTCTAATGAAGCATGGATTTAAAGAGTTCAGAAAGGTATTAATCGTCTCTTGGAATTTTATTAGATTAGGGTGTACTTTTGCTACCCAAACAGGGTCCTTTTGTGGACTAATTCAAATTGGCAGCTTCGGAAGCTGAACACAAACGTACTGATGCTATCGATTACCCTGGGCGGTGCACTTGTTGATAAGGGGAGTATACCTATGGAAATTGTGAAACTATCTTCAGAGTGAATATAACTGCTCTGAAGTGATGAAATTTTTGTTTTACATTGATTTGTGCTTGTTAATAATGTTGTTTGTATGACTAATATTTGTAATGATATTCAGTTTACTTGCAAAATATACCGTATTCACCCTGGAACTGATATGACGTCATATATATGACATACTCACCTGCCAAAGGATTAAGTTTGCAGGTTTCTACAGGTGAGACTTTACACTCTGCATGTACCCATAAAAGCAACAGCAGCTGTGCATGCACAATTTTTTCTATCAAATTGAAATTGCTTCTGATTTTAAATTGATGGAAATACTCAACAATTTTTCTTTAAACAGCTCACAGTTTAATTACCTGAGAGGCTCTTCGATTACTGGTAATCAAAGGAAATCCGGTCTGTGTTGATGGGAGTTTATGTGGGTGTAGTATAAACAAACACTATCACATTACTCTATGAGTTATTGCTCTATACTGAAAAGATTCCTTCAATGAGCAGCAGGGGACCCAGCCATCTTCATCAGAATTAGAACCATTTTATAAATCTAAGAGTCCGTATATACTCGGAATCATGAACCAGAATATACTGAATCATGACTAATTTATTTTGTCATACTGTGCAGCGAAAATGGAAATTTTAAGATGGTGTATCTCTCCACTGAACTTTCTCTATTGATACAGAGGTATAAAATAATAAATGTGAGTCAGGTGCTTTATGGTCTCTCGGAATTGTTTTGTTTTTTAAATAATTAAAAAAAAAAAAAAAAAATCCACGAACTGGGACACAACAAAGTTATTTTTTAGAACATTACAACATTTTGATTGAAACCTATCTTTTTAACTCTTCTTTAACTTAACTATGTGTAACAACAGATGTTTCTGCTCTGTTTTGGGGAATAATTAAATAAAATCTGGTCTGTTGATGGAGTTATAAACAAACACTATCACGTATTACTCAATGGGGAATTGCTCAAAACTGAAAATATTCCTTCAATGAGCAGCAGGCTACTGTCGTAATGTACTGGCCTCAATCAGTTCTCATTTGGTTGGATAATGAATGCTTTTAGCTGGTAGCCAACCTGATTATATACAGTGTTCACGCTGGACCGAAAAAAACTTTAGCCAAAAGTTTAGCCAAATGAAAATTATATTAGCCAAATGAACATTTTATTAGCCAAATGTTTTTTGGCCAAATTAAAAACAATTTGGCCAAATTAAATCATCGTTTTCTGGTCGGTTCACAATTAATGACTAAAATATTTGTTTTAAACTTTATTTGTTTTACTCAGAATGAAAACATAATTAAAACAACACAAAAACAACTTTAAAATCAATATTATACGAACATATCATCACATATCACATAACACACAGGCAGATCAATTTATTAAACATTAATATAAAATACGACGGGATTTCACGTCGGACCATGCGTACGGACCACGGGCGCTAACAATGGCTTATTATAGTAAGGTGTTAACTTGTGAATATCTATTGTATTCAAATCTTTTATGAAGTTAAGCCAGGGATACATTTAATGACACACATTGCGTAACCACTGAGTTAAGAACTGCTCTTCTATCATGAACAAAGCAGACGGCTTAATTAATTACATAACCAGTATACAGCTTATATGTTTTGATGATTAGAGGATGATGGAAATTGTGAATGATGGATACTATTCCGATCCGCCTATTTATTGGACATTACAAAACACCTTAAAACAGCAGAGGTATCACTAGTTAATCACCTATTCATTGTGCTCACTCTCTTCAAAGCATACATGTTTCGTATTGTTTACATAGTCGGTGTCATCGACGGCGTATCAACAAAAAATCACTCTTTAAAACAACAGCGTCACCACTAGGTATTCACCTATTAATTGTGCTCACTGATAACAACTCTCTTCAAAGCATATATAAAAACAAAAATACTGATCAGATGTCAATCAGTTGTATAATGTTCCCTTTGTACAGCCGCCACATGGAACGATATTTCATAAGTACGAAAATAACGAAATACCGATACTTTCGTCACCTAACTTCGTCTTCAATGTCGATCTATTAAGCGCTTTTATTAATTAGCTTTCTGACTCCCATGATTTCCGTCTCCATTTTGGGTCAAAAAAAGTTTAGCCAAAAGTTTAGCCGAATGAAATTTTTATTAGCCAAATTCGAAAAAGATTAGCCATTGGCTAATTTGGCTACCGACAGCGTGAACACTGATTATATATGGTTGTTTGTTTCACCCCTTTAGGTCAAGAAAAATTGTGAACATCCATTTTGTTAGAGTTGATATAAACCTTTGGGCTGAGTTTTGCCTCACTTTTAGGTCATATATATCCATGGCCAAATTCCCAGCTTACCAGCCACCGGGTATCTCTAACACTGTGATATTGTTGATTGCTCCTAGCTTGAGTGGACTGACTTGCATACCAACATTGGGCTAGTTCCTTGATGGTAGTTCCTACAGTAATGCTCTAAGTAATCGGGGAGAGCTTTCCGATGAATGGCAACAAGCCATATTTCCAACTAAATCCTGAAAAGTTACCCATAATTCTGCTGTGGTTAAGAAGTCGATTACTTAGAGCATTACTTTAGCTCAGGTGAGGAAACCCCTTAAATGAATACTATAATTGATGACATGTCTATGCATCATGAATAGAGCAGGTGAGAATGTTTGGCCAGTTTAGTCACATTATAATTTTCAAGGAAGGATCCGGACGGATATCGAAATACTTGTCAACAATTCAAGAACTGTTTCCTTGATTTAAGGGAATGGATGCGCTCCAAGACTTAAGCTTATAATGACGACAAGTCAGAGTGTTTAGTTCTGGGGTCCACACATTCTCTGCAGCAGCTTCAAAATTCAAGAGGAGGTGCATCTTTCAGAATCAAACTTGGTGAGAGCAAAATATCATCAACCGATTCTGTCAGAAATCTTGGCAGCTTCTTTGATGACACAATGTCCATGGACCAAATGGTTTCTAACACCGTAAAGGTGTCTTAGTTTCATCTGCGATGTCTTAGAAGGGTGCGTTGACATTTATCAGTAAGTGTAATGAAGCATGCTGTTATAAGTCTTGTAGTTTCCCGCATTGACCATCTCAACTCACAATTAATCAACATCAAGCAATTGACTGTGGAATGCATTTGAAATGAATTTTGTATAATAATTTGTATACCAGAAATTTCCAAGAACATGCAACTTGAGAGACAACTACTAGTATCTCCTTAACACATGCAGATGGGGTATTAACAGCAAGCCAGTTGTTGAGAAAATGTGGAATATTTCAGAGAGATTCCCTCTCCCTTCTTCTGTTCTGCACTGCATATCTGTTAAGCTATGCACTGGACTCCCTTGAGCCAGGATACAGATGCAAGAGTATAGTGACAGTGATCACTGAATTGGTCATCTCCTATACATGGGTGGCATTAACTGAGCAGTTAGACCTTGTAAAAGAATTCAGCGACAACATTAGAATGCAATTTTGATATGACAAATGCTCAAAGTTGACAATGAAGGCTGGAGAAATAATAGCAACAAGTGATGTAAAGCTGAAAGACGGTGGAGAAATAAAAGAATTGGAATCGACCGATATTTATAAATACTAGGTGTAGACGAATGTGATGGTATAAAACATGCAGACTTGAAAGCTTAGGGATAACGAATGAATAAGCCAAGTATTACATTCAGAATTAAATTAACACCCTGGCAGTCCCTGTCATTTCATATAGCTATGGTATCATTGACTCGTTCACATCAGAACTAAACAACATAGATAGAAAAATTCAAAAGTTACTCGCCGCCAGCGGTATACACAATACTAAACCAGACGTCCACAGGATAAACATGGCTATAATACTGCAGGATGGGGCCTAATTGAGATCGAATCCTCATTCAAATGTGCAATAGTTGGTCTTGATGAATACATCAGAATAAATAAAGATAAAACATCGAATGTGTTGCACACCACCACAATGGTAAGAAAAAGCATTCCATCACAAAACAGGCCCAGAAATTCAAACAAGAATACAATGTAAATGCAATACATAATCAAGAAAATAATCAACCTACAGAACAGGCTAAATGTATTGAGAATGAAATTAAGAAACATAAATGAGAAAAGACAAGAGTCCTATGAAAAGAAAAACATGCATGGCCAGCAGTATATAAGTAGTTCAAATATAGATAAAGAGGAATCATACTGGTGGTTGCAGCTAGCCCGCTTGAAAGCAGAAACAGAAGCTGCTATTATAGTGGCCCAAGATCAAACAATTACTACCTGGTACTATACACATAAGTTCATCGACCACTCTGTGGACCCAAAATGTTTGCCATGCCAGTCCAGAAAAAGTCGGGCACATCATCTCAGCCTGTTCTTTTCTGGCTCGAAATTAGTATACTTCAAGGCACAACAATGTAGCCCAATACATCCACTGGACACTGCAAGGATAATGATATTGAAGTAAGTTCCAAGTGGTATGAACATCAACCTCAAAATGTCACCACCAAACACGATGTGATGATTATATGAGACACACACGTTCACACGGACAGACACATTCCTTGCAATAGACCCGACATTATCTTGAAAGATCGCAAGCGGCGTGTATGCCTCTTGCTTGATATTTCTGTCCCCAGCGACTACAACATTGTGCAGAAAGAGACAGATAAAGTTTAAAAATATCTTGACCTCAAATTAGAATGTGACAAGATGTGAAGTCTTAAGACAAGTGTGATTGCAATATTTATAGGGGCTACTGGCAGAGTTACCAAAAAATTTACTAAGTGGCTCCATACCAACTACAGAAGACAGCATTGTTAGGCATGGCATATACATGTATACTGAAAAGAATCACCAACATAAAGTCAGCAACATAATGGAAGAAACACCAAACAGTCAATGTGTATGGTTACAACAGTGACATGTGGCCTATGCAATCTCTTTGCTCACCTCACAAAGGTGATGATAAGTAAACAGTAACATAATTATACTATAATAATAAAACCCATCCATCGTTCATGTGACTAAACCCATATGTGAACGAACCGATTGTTGGCCCAAAATTTTATGCACTTCTATTGGACCTTGCACTCTGTAGCATGTTAGCAGCAAAGTCTTGCAAGTATTTAGTTATTACTCAGCCAGCAAAAGGGTCCATTGCTTTAATTTTTTATTGGCCATGATAATTACTGTAGGGGTGTAGATTTTTATGTGTGATATAATGGATAATGAGCCTCCACAATGATACCACCCACCTGTTCAGCTGGTACACTCGTTAATCAGGTTAACACCTGGGAATAGTCTTCTGATGCGATTTGACTGCTGCCAAAAAGCCATGATATTATGTGTGACCCCACCCTGTCCATAACTGTATAGCAATTTATAACACCACGGATTCTGGATTTGTCTGTCCATACCGTACATCTGTCGTGCATATACAGTAATGCCCTAAGTAATCGACCCCTTAACCACAGCAGAATTATGGGTAACTTTTCAGTTAATCTTAGAATTGTGTATTAAAACTAGGAGCCCCCCTTCTCTTGATCAATGGTCTATTATTTTATATTCATTTTTAGAATCGCCGAGAGCTTTCCGATGAATGGCAACAAGCCATATTTCCGACTAAATCCTGGAAAGTTACCCATAATTCTGCTGTGGTTAAGGAGTCCATTACTTATGGCATTACTGTATATCTCAGCCATGTTCTATCAGATCTTATTGAACTTTGGTATGATGTTTTCACCAGTTCATTTAAAGCAGTATCCAATGACATAAAATAAGTGTTCACATTTCTTTTCTAGAATAATACACAGTACTTATTTATCTTGAGATATTGATTTTTGTGCATCTTTAGAGATACCTCAGCTATGGTTTATCAGATTGTGATGAAATTTTGTTCACCAGCAGCAGTACAGGGGTGTGTCGTTGAAACAAGTAAAATATAAATTAAAACATATAAATTTAAACCAAGCTCACCACTTTAAAAATTGCTTCGCTTATACATATGTACATGTAACAAGGGAGTTTACTATTTCAGATACCTGCTCACTTTTAACCATAATTCACAACTGCCTGAACCCATTCTTAAAATTCCAATGCCAATCGATCGAGTGAAAGCTTTATTTCCCAATTATAATACTTAATTCTAGGATAAACTGTTACAAAACTTCAAAAACAGTCACTGAACAAAATATTCACTGAGAGAACCGGCTGAGAAAAATACCGTCCATTTCAAAATTAATATTTTATATCGATAAAAAAAACCCACCTTTTGAACAAAAATTCTTTGTGTATCGACAGATCTAATGTTGATCTGCTCAAATCAATTAAATATTTTAATCCAAGTCGCCATTCTTTTAGTTTACAAAGTTTATAAAAAATGCGTTATATGCCTGTTTAACCAATTAATGATCACTATTCTCAGTGCGTGTTCGCCTACAAGTAGGTCATTGAGTTCATTTTCAATGCAAAACTATTTGAAATTATTGCTGACATAACATGTACATGTATAGGAAAAGAATGGCGATTTGGATTCAAATATTCGAAGACATCCCTGGACATGACATTATGAGAGGAGCGAAGGTTAAATATTATCAACTACATGTATGTTTTTCGATGTGACTGAGATTCTTTATATCCCCCTTTTTATACTGTTTTGCATTTGAATCCGTGAATCCGTCCATCCATCCGATGTCTGTTTAGGTCATAACTTGAAAAGTAGTGCTCAGTTCTCAATGAAATTTGGTATTGTTGTTCACTAGTCACTACTATGAGGACATTCAATGGTGTGTTTAATCGTTTTGTTCAGATTGTTTTCCGTTCTAGAGTTATTCATGTTTGTTTATCTAGAAAGTTTGGCTTTTCCTCTGTCATGTATATCAATGACAAATATTTGAATTATCAAATCAAATTGTAAGGGTTTAATCTTACCCAAATTAATGATATACTAAGAGCTTTCCGATGAATGGCAACAAGCCATATTTCCGACTAAATCCTTAAAAGTTACCCATAATTATGCTGTGGTTAAGGAGTCGATTATTTAGGGCATTGCTGTATGTGTGTATTTTATAGTCCACATTTATTGTAAATTTGGAGAAAGTGCCATACTCGGATAATATGTTTCCATGCTGGTACCACAACATTTCTAGAACCATTGCACTGGGACCAAGAATTCTTCAGACATATCAGATATTATATTTTCAAGGGGAAAGTTAACAATTCAATTAATAATAATTATAATAGTAATCAGTCCCTGACATCTGTACAGTAATGCCCTAAATAATCGACTCCTTAACCACAGCAGAATTACTGGTAATTTATCAGGATTTAGTCGGAAATATGGCTTCTTGCCATTCATCGGAAAGCTCTCAGTCCGATGAATGGCAACAAGCCATATTTCCGTGTAGTTAGTCCACATTTACTGTATATTTGGATACCCATAATTCTGCTGTGGGCGGCGTTTTTCGTTGCAGAAATATTCATATTTGTTCAAATCGCCATCAACAGAAGGAATTTTAAAATATATATAGTTTTGTTCATATGCCAAACATAATCAGCACGTAAATAGTATATTGTCATCAAGACGTACGATGGTGTACGTAAACAAGAACCTGCTCATATTACAGAGGTTTTGCTTCTGTTTACAAAACACAGTGCAATTCTATTGGTTAATCACACACAAATGATATAAACACTCTTTATTATTTCCATATCTGGAAAACAGTAACAAATAACGCTCTTTATGTTTACCATATCCGGATCTGTAACGTTTTTTGCTTTTGTTTACATAACAAAGGAAAAACATTTGACCATAACATACTGTTTATACCATATTTCTGATTGGTATAATATTAACAAAATCTATTTTACTATTCTTTCTGTTTATGGCGGTTTTTGACCGAGCTGAATATTTTAACAGCATACCCACCGCCAATGATGCCTGTATCTTTAAGGAGTTGATTATTTTGGGCATTGCATGTACTGTATGTGTGTATTTAGTCCACATTTACTGTAAATTTGGAGAAAGTGCCATACTCGGATAATATGTTTCCATGCTGGGGTACAACATTTCTAGAACCATTGCACTGGGACCAAGAATTCTTCTGACAAATCAGATATGATATTTTTAACTCAAGAATAACAATCCAACTAATACCCTGTAGTCAGTCTCCAACATCATACGTATGTATTTAGTCCAAAATTTACCATAAGTTTGGAGGTAGTTTCGTACTGATAATTTGTTTCCATGATTGTGTGTGACCCACCTGTAACGAGCTTACTACCTTTTGATGTTCCCCCACCTGAGGGCAACAGGTTCATGGATGCAATTATCAGAGATTACCTGGCTCCCAGATTTAATTCGGAGTCTGAAAACATCTCCCGCAGAAACTCTGCATGACTTGTTCCTGTTACTATGTTATTATAGCTTCTGGGAGCTAACTGACAGGCTATCTTGTCTAATAGCATGGTATATATCTCACTCTATGTGGATGATTTGCTGCTACAGTGGTAAATTTGCAGTATCTTTGTTCAAAAATTTGTTGCCACATGATAAGGAGTTGTTAACCCATTTGTATTTGGAGCGCAGAGCAGTATTATTGACCCGTTCATCTTGGAAGCAATTAGCACATATGCTAAAATCTCATTAGCTCATAATTACATATCTTCTGCTCGATCATCATTCTGACAAAAGGAATGCTGGAAGTATGATTGTGAAGAAATAGTGTGCACAGTGGATTCTG
Organism: Siphonodentalium dalli; assembly: GCA_032622095.1. Classification (NCBI taxonomy): domain Eukaryota; kingdom Metazoa; phylum Mollusca; class Scaphopoda; order Gadilida; family Siphonodentaliidae; genus Siphonodentalium; species Siphonodentalium dalli. The sequence goes on along the minus strand of CP136061.1, from coordinate 147,431,119 downwards.
TTTTACTCTGAGGATTTATCTCACATGAACTTTTCTGAGGATTACTCTGTAGCTATAGAAATACCTGTGATTTTATATCTCATCACTTAATTTACCACTGGAAGTATTGAGATCCAATTCTCTCCTCATTTACTATTGGAGTTAAAAAAGGATTACATTTCTGTTTTCTCACTATATTTCACTGCAGTTTCCTGGTAACATTTCCTCTGGTTTTACTGGATGATTATGATACAAAACCCAGGTATATAATGTTCTTATTATTAACCCTTTCTTTACTAAATTGACTCTCCCACCCAGTTATGAAATTAAAAATAGGCAAGGTATATTATTCATGTGGAGTGATGTTCAGGAAATATAAGCAGACGGCAGACATAAAAGCAGATAATACATGTACAGGCTCAGAAGGATTCCTATTAATTGGTGGGAAATGTTTTAATAATAAGTTCAGTAAATGCCTTTATATAAATTGTCTGAACATTTTCTAAGGGAACTACTCATCAAGGAGTACATGTATTTGTAAAGAAAGGGTTAACCCATTCACTACTGAATGCATTCAGTTATAAATCTATACATTGGAATGGTCTATTATTCATTTGGAATGAGTATTTTGATAACATTTTACAACTACATGTAAATGACTGTATCTCAAGGGTTAAAGCTGGTCACCCCTGCATGCCCCCTTGGTCACGGTAGCACCCCTGATTATTTCCTATGTTCACATTATTTATCTTGTGACTGACTTTGTTTCAGACTCATATTTAAAATAGTTTGGGAGATAATTATTAACAAACTCCTTCTAAAATATATTTCCCGCATTGAAAGTTCCATTTTTCAGTACTTTTCAATGGATCAGCGATTTTCAGCTTCGTTCGTATCGATTAAACATATACATGCGTTGCCATATACACACAGAAAAATACATTAATATCAGCAACATACAGGATTTAGATACAACATATTCTATGTAATCACAACTCACACCCATAGGTTAACCCATTCATGGTGGGAGCTGAGCTGGTGCAGCATTAAAGATCCTGTGCCAGTGTATTCTCTTATATATGTGAGTCTCCCGTAGGGGGCCTCACATATATAATCGAATACACTGGCTTACTTGGTCAAGGTAAATATTGTTAGGCCAATGCATTCTATTATTTTCTGCTCCAGTCATGGAAGGGTTAAATAAACAATAATGGTCCCCGCCTTGAACTAATTTTGATGTCATAGATATTTGGTCACTTTAATAAACAATGGTAATTTTTATGTGTACACATACAATGTATGGTACACATAATGCCGACATCCGGACCAACCATCCGTCATTCGTCTGTCTAGCCGTCTGTCCGTAGACTCTTGCTATCCAACGCGATAACTCAAGTATTTTTTATCAGATCATGTTAAAATTTTACGTGCAGGTTTATGATAACATACGCCCTTACCTGTATAGTTTTTTGTATCTATCGGTTAACTGATTTAGAAAATATGAACACTTTTCTTCATTTCATAGGCATGTATGCACTTAGGGGTCATCTCAAAACTAAAATCGGTAAAATGGTCAAAAACACCGATTTTTCCGATTGACAACGCATTGTGGAAGTCATTTCTACCGATAAAATACCGATTACAACGTAGAAATGACGTTTTTGAACAACGCGTCAATCGGTACCGATTTTTCCGATTACGTCAATTTGTGACGGTCACAATCGGTACCGAATCTACCAATCAGAACGTTACCAGTACTCAAATATAACGTCGCTAATTGGCGCATCACCTGAGTAATTCACTATTGGTCTGGCAACACATGATTTAATTTTTTTATGTATTTGTTTTCAAGTTAATACCGGTACCACGTAGGCCTGTATTCAGTCTAGTAATAACTAGACCAATGTTTCCTTACAGTCAACTCTCGTATAAAAATAAGGGTTTAATTGAGTTTATAAATCGGTATCCTAATATAATAAACTCAAGTTATGCAGGCTTAACCAGGTGCCCGGACAAACATATCTCAAATAAAAACACTAAACACAAAATGCTGGGCATATGTCGCATGTTTCCTATAAATAACATACTCAGCTACAACTCTGCAGCGATAAAATCGTTTGGGACACTAAATTAACGGACCTCTTAAATTATTTTAGTTCTATTTACACGATGCTTAGAAACAAAATTACCGATTGAATAAGTATATGAAAACATACTGCAAATCGTCGGCTCACTGCACATGCCAGGTACCTCGAATCTGTTTACTTTTTGACAAAACACATGCTTTCGAGTGTCTGTTCGATTACTATTTATAATTGAAAACAAAAGGACAGAACGGCTTTTTGTCTTTGTAAAAAATAAAATATAAATAATAATTTTGTTTGATGTGCGTCGATTCACCTTGATTAAGTTGATAATGCTTCGAAAACGTCACATTGACTTAAAAATGACAGTATGCATGCAAAACAAACTTCCAAAAATGTGCACGGAGGAATACGAGAGAATTGGTCAAAATAGTGCCGAAAAAGTACTGTTTAGCATAGATTTAACATTAATCCATTTGTATTTTGAATAAAATATTATTCACACAGTGTGGATTTTATAATGGTAACTTTTATATCTCATATAAGACGCGCATTGGAACATATATTTTTTTAATTAAAGCGCGTGCAAAGTAAAAGTAGTGCACAAGAGTTGATCCAGGATTGTCCCATTGTTGTAAATGTGTAGGGGTCATAGGATCTCTGTTCTGGGGTTGACAACGACAGATGCGTGTTGCTTTCATACAACGACGATACAATGTAAAACGTCTCAATCAGTACCGATTGTCTTACCGACTGCGGCGTTCACTCTTTCATGCAACAGAAATCGAACGTTAAACGTCTCAATCGGTACCGATTTCACTGATTGTCTTACCGACTGTGGTGTTCCCTCTTTTGACGTCTTATGCATTGATCGGTAGAATCGGTACCGATTTTTCCGTTCATAACGCCCTAAACGTAATTACGCTATCCGACTCTCCGATTGTTTCCGATTCAAAAGGCTTGATTACAATCGGTAAATGTCAATCGGTACCGATTAGAGTTTTGAGATGACCCCTTATCATATTGATCAAAGAGGAGTAATTCTACATAATGTTTACTATCATCTTGTGGCTATAGGAATCAGGGAGCTAAATGTGTTCCTAGAGTCGGGGAGCGAGTACACCGTGGAATGCTAAAGGTGGAGGTAACTGAAGAATGACCTTCACCTGATACATGCGACACGTTATTTAAGATTGACATCGCGTTTATTTGATTTGTACATCATATCTAAATAATTTAAACTCGTGAATTAAGGGGGGAATGGATTTTTGTGAGCGGGAAATTTATTTCTCTAGCTGCTGTAATTCTGGGTTTTTCCAGATCAAATTTGGCTGTGGGATAGCCCTGTCGTACACTTGGTGATTTATTTTAAAAAGTAAACACATGACCTATGATTTTTCTTGCATTTTCGTAATCAACTGGTGTCAATCTAGCTGGGTAAACATCACTGGTATGGTCTGCAGACTTCAATTCAGTGAATTTGGCCGAAACGTTAACACTGTCGCCTATGGGAAACCATTTAGTTCAGTGATTCCTGTAGCTGGCTGTACCCAGTGTTTCAATCAGGTCATTATAAAGCTGTAGCTGCAGTGCCAAGATAAATAATTAGGATTATAGGAATCACTGAACTAAATGGTTTCCCATAGGCGACAGTGTTAACGTTTCGGCCAAATTCACTGAATTGATGCCTCCAGGCCACTCCAGTGATGTTTACCCAGCTAGATTAACACCAGTTGATTACGAAAATTCAAGAAAAATCATAGGTCATGTGTTTACTTTTTTAAATAAATCCCCAAGTGTACGACAGGGCTATCCCACAGCCAAATTCGATCTGGAAAAACCGAGAACATCAGCAGCCAGTTAAATAAATTTCCCACTCACAAAAATCCATTCCCCCATTAATTCACCAGTTAAAATGATTTAGATATGATGTACAATTCAAATAAACACGATGCCATCCTTTAATAACGTGTCACATGTATCAGGTGAAGGTCATTCTTCAGTTAATACCTTCACCATTAGCATTCCACGGGGCACTCACTCCCCGACTCAGGACCACATTTAGCTCCCTGATTCCTGTCAACATTCAGCTGTATGTGTTTATTCTTAAACCTTTGAAATGTTATTGTTATAACTTTGAAACATTAAATTAAGTGGCAACCTAGGTTTGTCCCATCATATGTCATTGAAAATTATTAACCCTATGCACACATCATATGGTCTTGTGATATTTTTCATTTGATCATTCTACATTTATCTCCAGGTTGATGGTGATCTACTTTTAACTGGCATGGATTTTGGGATTAAAATTAACCCATTCCATAGACATGCCGATATTAGGCAGATAATTAACCCTTCAACTTTCAGCCAGGTTCAGTAATGAATTAGATAAACCACCTATTGAATATTCTTATATCATCTTATTTTTAAATTCCCTCAATTGCCTTTGGGCTGCAGGATAATAATCAGTGCTGGTATTCATTGAGACTGACTTAATGTATGAGTTTCTAAATCAAATGACATGCTTTTTATACCCCTTTTTTTTTTAAATGGGGTAAACTGTTTTGAACTTGTCTGTCTGTACATGTGTCTGCATGTCTGTCCATCTGTTGTCTGTTCATGTCATAACTTAACAGTAGTTCTCGGATCTCAAAGAAATTTGGTATGGACGTTCACTACTATGAGGACATTCAATAGATGGGTTCCATCATTTTGTTTCGATTTTCCATTCATGAGTTATTCATCTTTATTTATGTGGAAATGTTGGCTTTTTGGTCTGTCCAATGTCTGTTCAGGTCATAACTTGAACAGTAGTGCTCGGATCTCAATGAAATTTTGTATGGATATTCACTACTATGAGTACATCCAATAGAGGGTTCATTCGTTTTGTTTGGGTTTCCATTCTAGAGTTGTTTATCTTGAAATGTTGACTTTTTGATCAATCTGATGTCTGTTCAGGCCATAACTTGAACAGTAATGCTTGGATCTCAATGAAATTTTGTATGGATGTTCACCACGATGAGGACATTCAATAGCGTGTGCAATATTTTTGTTCAGGTTTTTCGTTCTATAGTTATTCATCTTTGTTTATATGAAAATGCTGATTTTTGAGTCCATCGGTCTGAGTATATCAGTTACCGGTATAGGTTATAGGTACATGTATGCCCACACTAGGCGGTATGCCACAAGGGGGTATGCACCGGACGACAGTCCATAAATATAGACTATTTTGTGTTGATAAGTTCACTAATTTGGGTAAGATTAACACCTTACAATTTGATTTGATAATTCAAATGATATACATGTATTTTATGGCACAGTTTATGATAGATAACACACCCGTGGCCTGCATAGTGAGTGTCGTTTGGTTTATTTGCTTAAAAAAATTAACCTCATCCACCAGTTCTGTTGACACAATGTGATAACTAAATATTTTTCAACCGACTACTCTTATAATCACATCCAGGTTATAATCTTGACACATTCTTCACATGTATATATGTTGGTATCGACTGATTGGTTTTGAAAAATATTAACCCTACCTTTAACCATGACAAGAACACACGATATCCAAACCAATACTTTATCTGATCAGTCTCATATTTTTACCTATCCCAGTAAAAGATGGAACCCCCCTCTCATTTTATATCCACATATGTACAGTTTATATTATGTTCTAGATTGCTGATATTGAGTCGGTATCGTTGAGGGTATGAGTTAAGCATCTGCCATTCGTGATTGGCCTCTTATTTGTTATTGTTTTGATCTCTTCTTTTTTTTGGTGAAGATTCTTCAGAATTATTCAGATAAGAATTTTTCATATTTTCCCCCTATCTGCTTTTATTGCCATACTGCTTGACATTTGTGCTTCAACTGTCACCCTTCTAGCTTCAGGATCGATAGGTTAAGAGTTACTCTGTAGGAGGGAAACAGGATTTTATCATGCAATCTATTAATACCAATCTGCTGACAAATGGCAGAGGTTAATTGTGCTGCCTGCTGGAACCCAAGCCTGCAAATAGTGTGTCTGTCAATTGTAGAATGAGGTCCCCAGAGGGTGAATTTAGTGACACTATCCCTTAAAGCGGGTTAGCATCACCAAATTCACCCTCTGGGGAACTAATTCTGCTTAGGCCTTATCTTCTGGGAAGTATCTATAGTCTCAAATTAACATCTGTTTAGTAACTTTTTCCCTTCTACGGTATATCCCGTAAATTTGCAGAAGACACACTATTTGCAGGCTTGCTGGAACCAGGCTAATGCTATCAACAATCAACAATAATAGCACACCACATTCATATGGATAAGATTACATCATCATATTAGGCACATATTAGGCACATGTAAAGTATGATCCTCATTAACTATTATCAAAGGGCACCTGCCAGCTAAGTGAGATTAAAAGTCCTCCATCCACAGGAGGGAATTGTGTTTGTATTGGAAGATTCTAGAGTCGCCAACCCACATTGTGTCCAGAAATGTGTGCCACCCACAGATTGTCATAAAATTCATAATAGGCCTCTAATTGTCCCCAAAATTCAAGCTGGAAAAGGGTGTGCCCAAAATAAGCAATTGTGCCCAAATTACTGCAGATGCAGACATGCTTTCTTGGTGTATTTGATTTGAAGGTTTCAAAAAAGGAATTGGCCCCCCAGAAGTGAAATGTTTTTTATTTTGATGTAAAATTTCAAACTTTTCTCATCGGCGCTGTATGTTTGTGGTCCTATTATTTTTCTGGTTTTTTTTTAGAGGTACATATACCTCTATAATTCTTCATAATTTGTTAATTCAGTTCACAGTCTAGGGGACACCCTCAGCCTGCCCTGCATAATAATGTACCGTATTACTTATTAACATTCTTGAATGACTTTCACATACATACATGAAAATAAAATGTGGCTCCATTTTGCATTATTATCATACTGATCGCAGGACCTTTTACTCCTTTATATATTAGTCGTATTGTATAAGCAACCTTAATTGATGGTTTATTCGTCAATTGCGGATGCTTATACTGATAATACTCAAATTAATAAAGGATTACTCCAGTCTAGAATTTTTTATCGTTTTCGATCGCCGCTAATCCACTGAGCACGATGCCGAAAAAAAATTTGTGTTAGGCCGCCTGTAACTGAAGTTATGCCGATTTAATGTTCCATTATGGATTATGCAGTCTGAATAGTTAATCTCCCTTCATGTGACATCACATGAAGGACTACTAGTGACACACAGTGTCAAACTTGAAAGGCTCACTCAATTGGCTTTTATCTACCAGCACACGCTGATAATTTATACAGAAACGGCTGGACTATTGCAGCTGAAAATTTGTATATAGAGGAAATATGACCCGGAACGTCTTATTAGATAGGCCCCGTTGACATCAGATGTCTTAAAAGGGCACTAATTATTGATTAAATAAAATAATTATATAACCAAAATGGTTGCAATCTGGTCGGTGAAAATTGAAACATGGGGGTAAATTGACCCATAGAGCGTCATGAGTTAGATGCCATTGACTTAAGATGTAAAGGGTCAAACATGAGCAACAAAGAGCGTTCCTTATCAGCTTAGAAGATATGTAGGAAAATTGGTACAGATGGGTACCACTCACCGACCAGGGGAATGCCATGGGCGTATTTGAAGTTTGACGTTGAAGGTTGACCGCAGATGACTTGAAGGGGGGACTAATAAATTATACGATCAATAAAAGAGCATTTATTATCAGTCCAGAAATATGTTAGAAAATTGGTGGTAAAACCATTGTGTGACAGGAAGAATATTAGTCAGAGGTTACATGTATGTTGCATTGTGTTTATACATACTAGGTCAAGTTGACATAAATGTTCTTTATTGATCATATAATTTATTAGTCCCCCTTTAAGTCATCTGCGGTCAAACTTCAACGTCAAACTTCAAATACGCCCATTCCATGGCAGTCCCCTTGTCAGGTGAGTGGTGACCCATCTGTACCAATTTGTCTACATATCTTCTAAGCTGATAAGGAACGCTCATGTTTGCCCCTTTAAGTCTTAAGTCTACGGCATCTAACTGCGTGTCACTAGTAGTCCCTCATGTGACGTCATATGAGGGAACATTAACTATTCAGACTGCATAATCCATGATGGAACATTAAATCGGCATAACTTCAGTTACGGGCGGCCTATCACAAAAATATTTATGGTGGATTAGCAGCAATCGATAACGATAACAAAAATCTAGACCGGAGTAATCCTTTAACACTCGTTATAAACATCTCAGTACTACATGTTATAGAGGGCAGGATGAGGACTAATTTTCACACTATTATTTCTCACTGATGAACACTAATATGGTGTAACAAATTTTAAATGGGAATTGTGAACACAAGGTGAAACATAAGGGGGCACACAGGTCATTTAGCACTCTTAAGAATCAAGTCAAAAATTCAAAATAGAAAAAGTTTCCACTCAGGGTATTTTGAAATTTGAAATTTAAGATTATTTTTGCCATTTTATGAAGCATAGCATGAAAAGAAAAACTCTGATCCGGTGGAGACAAGGGGCCGAATGACTTGTCTTGAACCTTTCCAAATTTGTAGTACAATTCTGGCAATGCAATTTCCTTGTAGTGATTGATTTGAGTATTCAAATTATTTTAGTATTGATTTGATTGAGTATTTAATTTGAGTATTTAATTTATTTGAGTATTTAATTTATTTGAGTACTAGTATTTATTTGAGTATTCAATTTATTAGATTATTCAGTTTATTAGAGTGTTCAGTTTATTTGAGTTTTCAGTTTATTTGAGTAATTAGGTGGAATACATGTAGTTTACACGTATGACTGTTATGAAGTTGAAATTCATTCATTAAAACTACATGCATCTCCATTAAAGATTTTGTGACACCTGGAATGTTCTTGTGACATTTGTTTCCTTTATCAGCAACTGGTCAAATACATGCAATATAAACACCATTGGCATCAGTATTAAAAAATTCACCCCCCCCCCGTTTCAGACATTAACTACCGTCTTCATAAGTCAAATCAACAATATTTGTCTGAGACAGTTTGGAATTTCCTTATGGCATCTGTGTTCCCTTTATCCAGCAAATTGCAGAATATATGTAAGTACTATAAACACCAATGATATCAGTTGTGAAAAATATACCCTTCATAAACAGCTTTCTGACCTCATGTTTAGAGAAATTAAGAAGTTTCTGAAATATGTTATATCAATCTTCACCACAAGTCATTGCTATTTTGCTAATGGTTTTTACATATGTATTACATGGATCGGCATATAACCTTACATTGAAGCTTACACCCTTGGGTGCACCTGAACGCTGATTCATACACAATTGATGCCTTGCTGAACAGTTGAGTAAAAATACACACATAGTCATACAAAATTGACTGGACCATTAATTTTAGCTGGGCTATGAATCTTAATAACCAAGCTGGGAATTAAAAAAAATATTTGCTTCAGAATTTGCTTATACAAGCTCGGATTATTCAGTTCGACATGATTTATTTCTGTTTGTAAGTGTTATTCTTTCCTAATTTTTCTAAATGGCATGTTTATTCTAAATAGTTTATGCAAGCCTATCAAGATCGTCTACAAATCATTTAAATTCTATCAGAGGACTTACCACTGATGCGTCACATATGCGAATTTTTTCTTAAATTTTTCTATACTTTGCTATTAACCATCTAATAACTAAATACTTGCTGATAGGTATTTAATTAATTGTATCCTACCTTCTCCCCTCACACCACATACCAATTACTCTCCCCAACCCACAACAAAGCTATGGGGTAGGTTTACTGTAGTCACAGGTCCCCAGAACAAAAATTTATCCTGGTTGGGTCAATTTTTGTTCTGGGGACCTGCGACTTGAGTCAGGGGATCGAATCTGATATGGTATTGGTCGGATCGGTCGGACTTTGGATGACCGACTGCATACCCAGTCCCATGTGCTTCCCGAATCGACCATCGATTCTATGATCAATGCTTTGAACATTATTTCAGGAGCCAATGAATATCGGACACATCGTAAAAAGGTACTGGAATAACCTACATAGTTAATTACTTATGATTTTCAACTTAGCAATTTTTCACAATAGCCTGAGTTTGTACTCATTCATTTCTTAGTTATTTGTTTTGAAACTTGGCACAGACAGTTACCACCATACGATGTCTGACTGAATTATTTAATAGAGTTATCCCTCTTTATTGTGACTTAAAACATGGCTATGACATCACTCCTTTGTTCATCGAGTCATGTTTGTAGGAAAATGAATGGTTTTTGTCGAGATCGTACATTATTTTACAAACAACAATCCATTATTTTAATAACGGACGCTCAATATCCAATTTAATGAACAGTTATTTTACTGTGGACGATTTCATTTTATATGACTTGCATGTATGATACCATAATGTATGCACGTATATAGCTATTTATAGACAACGGTATTGCAAGTAAAATTTTGCTCTTGTTAATTGCTAGTACATGCCAGAAGGGATAGACCTATATATAGAGCCTCTCACTCGGGTTGGGGTGAAGGGGGGGGGTGTATAACTTCATATTCCAGTCATTTCAGGAATATAGGCATTGCATTTTCAAATGTTAAAATTTCTCAAATCTAATTCCGTTCCCGGGTTGCATGTTGTACCATCCCTCATGATAAACCTAAACTAATATAGATATTTACATGTTAATGTAGTCCTTCGATCTTCAGTATTACCCGCGATCTCAAACTACAAGATCGCCAAATCTCTGATTATGCACACCGGTCGCACCAATCTGCAATTCAATGTATAATTCTCCGCAAACTCCAAAATATGCGGCATAAATAATACAATACATATGCCAAAATGTAAGGGCAAAACTCCCGATGATATTCGTAAATCTATCGCGGAAGGTGCTCATTGTCAGTACATCATGTTCATTCAACAGTCGGAAACGAAATGGGGTACCGCCTGACCATTAAGTTGACAATGGGTTAAGATGTCACGTCATCCGTGCAGCCAATGCATGAGCGAGTGTATATGGCCAAACACATGGTACAATTCAGGTGTCTTGACACAATTTCGGGTTAATCCATTCTGATAAGAGGTCACGCATCAAACAATTGGACTCCGTCATGTTTTAAGTCAGATAATAGCTTCAAACTGTACATTATTTCAGCGAATGGAACTATCTAGGCCTACGGCCTCGATCGATCAATTCCCTGAAATAATGTTCAGTTTTCAGCCATTATCCTATACACACTGGGTGGATCTGAACATATTTTTTTATTAATTAATTTCTTGGTTAATTGTTATCAAACTTATCAGACATTTACAATCACGTGGACCTGTGCACCTAAGTGTAAGTCTACCACTAGTCAGTATCATTTGAACTGTGTTGTTATTCTTTTTCCAAATACAAATATTTTGCATGGGTACCCTTTATTATTTTGTAACCAAATTGCACTGTGTGGTGGAGGGGGAAGTCCCACATGGGGGGCGGGCAGTCACTTATCTAGTTCATCTGTTGGGGTCAAATAAAGAAAGCAAACATCCTTAAATAGGAAGTATATTGACCTTATTATAAATTTGCTACACATCGCTAAAAATGATTGAACTCTTTAAGAGTTTCTCCACCTATTATCTGCTTTAATATAGTATATAAACACACCTACAGATGAGAATTGGACCACTCCAATGTACATTTTTTATCATTGAATGGGAGAATCCATTCAGGAATCAAAAAGTTTAAAATAATGTGATACTCTTCAAGTGGCCGACCTTGTTGAATCCTACGGTAAGTTATACACTATTATAACAATTTGCAAAGGATCAGCTAATAACTCCTTGATGTATATAATTTATCTAAATGAAGGAAATGTGGTTTATAGCCATGTTAATGGGGTAAAGATGGGGTATTTTTTCACGGAACATTCTGTATGGAATTAATTACAATATTTTAGAGCATTACAACTTTTTTAATATATATAACATCTATCTTTTTTTTTAAAGTGAATATTTGTAACGCCAGATGTTTTTCTTGTGTTTTGGGAAAAAATAACATGTCCTCAAAAGGAGTGTCATAGCAATTTGTATTGTTGTTGAAGTGTTAATGAAGTATACAGCACTACAGGTACAGCAACATTTTCTTACACAATGGAGAGCTACCATACACCCCCTAAATATACATTACTTTTGTACCAGTATATGTCAAGCGTACTTTATACACCCTGCCCAATCACCAGCATACTGAAAACGATATTTGAAACCAGGAAGTATAAGCAAGTATAGAATATATTGTGGGCATATATACGATCATTACTGTATGATAGACTGCCGTCATATGACAACCTATCACTTTAAATACCGTACTAAATACCATGGATTAGTATTCATATTATCGATAATACTGCTTGTAAGTTATCATTCTGGTATGTTTATTTCTATTTATATATACATGTATTGTTTCTTTGTCATGACATGACATTTGTATGATTATAAAAGCATATATAAAAGATCTTTGTAAAAAAAATGTTTGCTTTCAAATATTCAGGCGATAGACTCATAGTCGGCAAGCCTCAAATTAATTATAGCCAGTACTTACTTTTGTCACTATCCAGGAATATACATAGGTTGATAAATACATGAAATGATAATAAGCCAGATTCAGTCAGTTCAGGTTTTGTGTTAATAGAAGTACGGTAATGCATGTTGATTTTATCATGGAAGTGCATGGGGTGTAGAGTTGAGACTTGAACGTTCTATACCATCGTTGGAAATGGGTGCTAAACTGTCTTTTAATTTGCCACTTCAGTGTGAATATAAGTAATGGATGTTGTTTTTGTTATTAAAGTTGTGCATGAGAAGGAATTATATCCGGAAGACCGCAAATTGATATGTAAGCCTATAAAATAATGTTTATACAATATAAAAATGGGTGCGAAACTTGCAAATGGGCCAAGGGAGCCTGTTTAAGATCATAATGTATGTGCTCAAAGTAACGAAGAACATGTATATACCCGTCATTTAGATGGGCAATCCCCTGGTATATAATATAACGTGGTCTATTCCGGTAATGAAAAGGTGAGAAACACAAGCATATGTGTATGTACTTTTTGATAACTGTGCGTAAAACCAAAATAATATACGATAATTTATTAATGTAGAATAGAATGGTAGAATATATTTAACAATATTCCGAAGTCTTCATCAGTGTGATTTCTTTTATCAGAACAGTTAGATCTTATGTAAAATACTGGCATGGCTTTATATAACAACACATCGCGATACATATAATAACACACTAAAGACGTTTTATTATGAGAACTGCAATGTATTTCTGCGAAGTTGTTGCATTCACAGTGTTCTCTCCCTTACCCAACACACTTCAAAAGCCATGATCGAATTCATGATCGCTTTGCGCCTGCAAGCTTTATATTATGATATTGTTTCATATCTATGCATTGTCAATGGGTTACCATGTGATCGATCATGTGACTATATTTCTGTTTTCATGTGACAATAATGTGATCGCACTGATCATGTGACTTCGTCTACAACACTAAATCTTGGGCTAACTTCGGAATTTGTTTTAATCGTTATGAAAATAAGATTAGCGGCTGAATATTAGATTATAATTACACCTCTGTTTCTCTCCTTCATTGTCTTCAATTCTGATTGGACAAGTCCTAACACCCCCTTAGTTAATTGTTGCTTGTACCGTATTTCTCGATAAAGATGCAAGTGGAAGAGTCACTCAGGTGTAGGAATTCAGGAAGGGTTAACATTCGGGAGAGTCGATTGTCCCCGGGGGAAATTTACCTAGATTGTTTATGGGGTGTCCTTTGTTAGCAATCATTTCTCTGAATTGAAAGGGTTCGCTTCTAAGTAAAAACTGATTGCTTTGTTGCATTTTTTTTATAATACACAATGCCAAACAATAATTTATCTCCAAATGTTTGGCAAATAGCATGGTTGTGGTGATAACTGGCTTCACCTGTAACAATTAGATGGATAACAGCCTACTGCGAATTGACAAACTTCAAATTCAATTTTCAAAGGCGTAATTTCAAATGTTCATCTTTGTGAATACCTGAAATATGCTATGAGTAGAAATATTTTGTCATTTTGATATTTTTCTGTTTTGCTTACAAAAAAGGTTATCCTTTTCTGCTTTACTGGTTGTTGTAGGTTTCAAACATATCCCCACTCCCCAACTCTTGATATTAGATTATTCCATCACATATGCTTCTGATACTTATTAGTGTTACCGTTTACAGAACAATAAAAATGTCCCTCCATCATCAATCCTTTGTCTAGTGCATCTCTTTGATAGTACTAAAGATGGTCTATCTCTTCCCAGAAAGTTTTAAATAGATTTAATACAGGGTATAAAATAATAGATATGAATCCAGGACACCTGTCCAGAAAAAGCTTCTATCAATTAATATCAATTTTATTTATTTACAATTTCTTATGGCATTTGTTGGACAGTTTCAGGTGCTATTTTTAGAACAGAAATCCACTCAGAAACTTTTGGAGCATACCAAGAGAGAGAGCAATCTCTATCTTGTTAGCACTCTCAATCAAGGAAATTTGCAGATCAGCTACAGTAATGCCCTAAATAATTGACTCCTTAACCACAGCATAATTATGGGTAACTTATCATGATTTAGTCGGAAATATGGCTTGTTGCCATTCATCTGAAAGATCTCACCCAAAAAGCGGAGATTGGAGCATGTGGGGTTCCAGCCCTTTGTCCTCTCCTAACCTGTGTACGAATGCATACTGGTTAATTTACATTGGAAAAGTGCCCTTCTGACTGTTGCGACCCCTCTCCTTCAGTTCTTCTGCCATCCCTGATGACGAAGCAATGAACACCTCATAATGAGACAGTCTCATACTGCATTGTAAATTGAGATACAGTACTTATTAGTGCTTTAGAAGAATAGTAAGGTTCCCAGTCCCCATCCCTTGTCAGACAGATCTTTATATCACATCTCCAAGTATCCTCTATTTCAGACCACTCGAAACTTCTTTTGTTCTAGGGTATCTCTTTGATAGTATTAAAGGTTTATAGGGAAATCTGTTCATCTGTGACTCATCATCAGTTCTTCAGACATGTGAAGCTTGTAACACCATGTATCAGTTTACAATGCTTTCTGTGGCTATTAGTCTCAATACAGCTTATATGAGCCATCTGTGCTTTTATTGATAGCAAGTATGTTTACATCATTTTATACATAACACAAGCCACTAGGTACAATAGGGACTGCATTCATTGGATTGTATGGAGAGAAAATGTAGCTAAATATCAACCCAATGTACTCATGTTTAAATACACAACGGTTGATTTGCCTGCTATAATGGCCTACAATTAAACCATTTCGCAGTTTTAAGCTTGAAATTATACTTGCTTTTGTTATATCCCTGTCTTGTTCCCGGATTAAAATGTGTTGATATATATATAATTATCCCCCCCCCCCCATATATAGGAATAGGGTATAGGAATGGGTTCCGTCCATCCGTCTGTCTGTCGTTCCGTCCGTCCGTCCATCCCTAATTTGTAAGAGTCATAACTTGAACAAATGTCAAAGGATTTCAAAGATTTTTGGTATATGAGTTCACCTGACCATTAATAACTAGAACAAGTTCGCAAGCCAGGTCCGGCCGGATATTTTACCGGAGTTATTGGACTTTGTATATTATTTTTGTCAAATTTACCAAATAGCAAATAGACGACGTCACAGGGCTCATTTCCACAAATGTCAACGGATTTCAAAGATATTTGGTATATGAGTTCACATGAACAGTATCTAGAACGAGTTCGCAAACCACGTCCGGCCGGATATTTTCAGCAGAGTTATTGGACTTCGTTTATTATTTTTGGTGCAAATGGACGACGTCACATTGCTAATTTCCACAAATGTCAGTACCTAAAATGAGTTCGTAAGGCAGGCTTTTTGACAAAATCCCACCTCTTGTTTAGCACATACTGAGAACGTAAACATTATTGAGAATGCACTTCCCCAACTGCACAATTCGGCGGGGAATACCGTCGTCTGTGACTGCTTGTTACAACTACTTTCGTTTTCGCTTAAATGCGTGCATTTGTTTGGTCAATGCCCTTAGATATGCTTGGTAGCGACAATCTCTATAAGTCGAGGGAAATGTCATTTCCCGCATCACAACGCGCAGTGTAATTTGGCGACATGCACCAACGGTCGTCCCACATCATGGCATCATTTCCTAAATGCGTCCATAGTAACCATACCGTGAAAAAAAAATTTGACTGATCAGTAAAACTATGAAATTCGATACTTTAGTTGGGGATACAGGAATGTGTTACATAACTATTCCACCATTATTATTAGCATTTATCCAGCTTCGTGCCAATATTAATATGACATGACAGTGGTCATGAGAGCATAGAATGCACGTTTCTAGCGATTGTTTACTTTACGAGTTTGTCACTGGAGACCGCATATTAGGTGGGGAAGTTTTGGGAACACCGCTTCGGAATTGCTATCGACTCTGAGTGTCTTGATGACAATAGATGTTCTAGAATCGTTTTAAATAAGTGAGATAGAATTGTGTGTGTGAACTTCTGGTCAATCGCCCAATTTATTCTCGACCCAATTTACCATTTTCCGTTAAAGAGCAGATGAAGTCCAGACACAAGTATCACTTGGGTAATTTTACTATTTTAGTATTTTTGATATAGTTTCTTCACAAAATTAGTTTAATCACCAACCAATTTATGCAGATTGTCATAATTATAAGCAATCAACGTCGTTTTCGATGTATCTGTCGGTGTATAGAAGTGTCTGATGCCGAACTACATTCTTTGCGAAATTATACAGTATGTAATTTGGCGTCAGACACTTCTATACACCGACAGATGCATCGAAAACGATGTTGATTGCATATGTGAAACTTTTTTCAGATTTTGTGTGCCACATGAAGACTTTATTCAAGGCATAGAATTAAGAAAAAATGGGCCCCAATGTTTCTTCTTGTTAAAATAAAGAGCGTTCATATTCCTGATATGGTAAAGAAATACAGGAGTTTATAGCAGTACAGGAGCACTTTTTACACTGAAGGGCATGTGGTCGCTATTTTAATTCGTAAAGGAAGCTTACAATACCTGTACATGTGCATAGACAGGCACTACCAGGGTACAAGCATGCAAGGTCACTTGAGAACCTACATATATCCGGCTACAAAGGATAGGAGATATTGTTTGTATCTAGATAAGATACTTATCTTGATACATTGTTCACAATAAAAATATGTATCTGGATATGGTCAGTGTTCCAGATCATATATGCTGAAATATTTGCATTCCAATAAAGATATAATTTGGAAATGTTTTAATTTAAATGAAGTATGGGATACAGACCTGTATATGTTCCGTGAACATTGCAGATTAGCTACAGTTACATGTATATGAGGCTGTGATTTTCATTTTAATGCTGGACATACATGTACTAAGACTGTCATTGTAACCGACGATGTCACCTGCAATTGTTGGGTTACAACCATTGAATAATGTTGATAGATGCTTCATTTTTTGGAGATTGTGAATACTAGCCTGAGTACTGAAATATAGCCCAATAAAATGACTTTGCGATGACATAACACAATGCAAGGAAAGTCTAGAAGCTGCCTCGCTAACAGTTAAAACTAGTATTCCAGCATATTGCAATATGCCATATTTTATGGATACATATAAACTAGCTTTCGGTTTCTCCATTCACCTGTTGCATCTCCCACCACTACCTGCTATAGTGGCCTGGAATATATTTGTACTACAGCTCTGAGTTGTACTAGAAAATTTGTTTTCATGAATATATTTTAAGTGTGAAAACCCGTAGTCTTTAAGCATATAGAAGGAATTCAAATATTCAAAGGATTTGTATGTTTTGCCAGCATTTTGTGATGCAGACTAGATAATCGTCTTATTTGATGTTAAAGTTATTTCACACCACTGTTCAATTTCCTTATTTAGAAACTATAAGCTAACACTAAAACACCATGGATGCTCTATTCATTGTCAAACACCAAACAAGCAAATTAGTGTATGTGATTGTTTACCAAAGGTAGCTAATATGCATTGGTTAATTTCAAGTTTTAGGTACTAAGTTCGAGAATTTCTACCCAAAACAATCTTGATTCATGTGAGAAACACATGACAGAAAAACATACAGGTAACACAGACATATAAGACTTCATTAAAGTGAATTACGGCAGGGAGTGCAGATGTCCCCCCCCCCTCCAGGATAGCATTAATAAATTCACCCTCTGGTGACCTCATTCTGCCAATGACAGACACACTATTTGTAGGCTTGCATGCAACCTTGAATTGAAGGGACATTTTACCTTCAAGTTTAGAGTGCAAACTTATGGCAGCACAGTTAACTCTGTCATGATGGGAGCTGCGCTGGTCAGCATTAAATATCCTGTGCCAGTGTACATGTATTCTCTTATATATGCGAGTCTCCCATAGGGAGCCTCACATATATAAGAGAATGCACTGGCTTACAAGCAGGGTTGGTGATTTTTAAATTTTTTAAAAATAAATCGAAATGATTTATTTGATTTAAATCAAGATTTTTTTTATTTAAATCGATTTAAAAAAAAATATTTTTGAACTGTTATGAAAATATACATTTGTGCAATTTCTCTGATAAAATGAAGGTTCTGAAAGGTGTTGCTTAATATTTCCAAGGCTGGATTAATCAGAATTCTATGATTGTTTTATTATTTAATATTATTGGTATAACCAATCAAACACAATTATTATGGCAGTACATATAGCGACCATGTACTTTATGCATATACTTAGGTCCATGTGGGTTCCATGTGTGATATCTGGAAATGTAGACATGGGCTTAAACTTTTACGAATAAATTTAGTAAATTTTCACTGAAAACTGAATATTATCAATCACATTTGCTCTCAGTGATGGTAACCACATCATATATCGAGTATAGACACCAGGTCACTAGCATAGTTAGATGGCAGAGTATATGGTAGAGTTACTCAGTTAGCATTTACATGTATGGCAATAAGAAAAGGAAAGAAAATTAAAGTGTAGTGAGGTGTGCTGAATCTGAGGGTAGTTACAAGCGATACTAAAAATGCTAAGCGGAACAGGCCATTTCTGGAGCAGTAAATACAGTAACATGCAGTATGCCTGTAATTTCTATATGGTTGATAATTACATATTTCATATCTATTATCCAATTTGTATATTGTTTAATCATACTCATGTTACAATTTACTGAAGCATTGTTAGATATTGCAGTTCTTGATTTTTTATCATGATTTAAAAAAAAATTAATTTAAACCAATGATTTATTTGAAAAAAATCATTGATTTAAATCAACCAACCTTGCTTACAAGGTCAATTCATTGTTAGGTCAATGCATTTTCTTATATTTGCGAGGCTCCCTATGGGAGACGGGAGCTGTGCTGGTGCAGCATTAAAGACCTTGTGCCAGTGCATTCTCTTATACTGTATATGCAGGGTTTCCGCCAGGCCGGCTGCGGGTCCGTCCCACGGACCCATTCCCCTCGCAGATGATCTTTTTGATTCATACATGCACCAAAAGTCAGTAGCAATATGTCATAAAAAATCGGGCTGCAACGGGAGTTCGGGGGGTTGAACAGAATACTGGTGAAAAACGGGTTAATTGAGTACAGTACTTTACTGGTACTGCATAACCCATTGAAATCAAAACGCCAAAACTACAACGTAATGTTTGGTGTGCATTGAAATAGCGACGTTATATACAGCGTAATAAATGTCGCGGTAACATACAGTTGTCGCCCGCTGTCGAGGGAGACATTGAGATTTGTCACCCGCTCGAGAACGGAATGTCTCCCGAGAGGGAGACATTCCGTTCTCGAGCGGGTGACAAATCTCGATGTCTCCCGAGAAGAAGGGCAACAACTGTTTTGTTATCCGATTATACCACAGAAAAAAATCCTTGCCATCCACACGCACGATGTTGCACTGAGTCACGAGTGCTTAAATTTCTTTCCCGATTATGTATATTTTCAGTAACTACTTATCCAGGGTTTCCGCCAGGCTGGCTGCGGATCTGGACGGACCCATTCCCCCCGTCGGTCGTTGCATGAAATCCCGCTCATACACAAATAAATGACGTTCTTAAAAACTTTTTCAGTCTTGTCTGTGTCAACAGGCTATATATCTACACTTATTTTCATTAATATTGACAAAATGAAATCGACACAGTCCATCTCCCGAAAAAATAATAAGCGACATTAGATACAGCGTAATACATGTCGCGGTAACATCAACGAATGCCGGACTGTTGAGTGCGGATATTTTTGTGCACGGGATTGCATGGATGAAACTATTCTCGCTCGAAGACCCCGTGCTATCGTACGATTACGACCCCGTGCTATCGTACGATTACATAATTGGATCAAAGGACAGCCAATTGCTGAGTCGGGGATGAAACTACTCAATGTTGATCATTTATCTTATTGCTGTATTACCATTTGTTTTTGAGTTCGATGTACCGGTAAGCGAAGTTCCTGAAAAATACATGTGATTCTCTACGCGTGTTGATTATTATGCGTATATTGCCATGCATACTTAACAAAATCCCAAAGTGATTTATTTCACAATAATACGGAACCTGACCCAAATCAGTCTTTATAGCGGGAATTCATTTGAGCCATATTACATGCATGGAGGATAAACACGAACACATACCCCCCCCCCCCCCCCAATATGGAGATAAAGTCAAAGTAAGGTCAATAACAGTTTCGTTGTCCCGCCTGGGTCCCCAAGCACAATAATCAATGACGCACATGTTCACATTTCCCGCCAAAAACTAAATTATATTTTATAACACGTTGGCTAAAACTATGTTCTATAGCTGCGGTCATCATTTGTTGGACTAACACAGACTATTGAACAAGCTACGCGTTCCGGGTGAAAGATTTCGCTACCATTCGTATTTCGCCGCTATAAATATCTCCTGCAGACACACCATGCAGTATGACGTCACCGCGCACCAATAGTTTACGATTGACAGAATATATAATCCTGTCAGTTTCAATTTCACTGATGCTACTTGAAATTCTAAGAAATACTTTATTCAATTCTCCTTGCTAGGTATTATTGGTCAATGCGTAGATGCTTTATAGTGTTTAGATTCATTATATATACCTGTTGGAATCTTATTGTAAGTTATAATAGCTTTGGATTGCTTTGTGTGACACTCAGGTGCAAGGAAATGGCTTCTTTTCAGTGTCAAATAATCCTGTCGCGTTATGTGTTTCCCCAATACGGACTCATTAATTCCTCCCTGGCGGAAACCCCGGTATATGCGAGTCTCCTTATGGGAGATAAGAGAATGCACTGGCTTACAAAGGGCAAGATAAATATTATTAGGTTGATGTATTCTCTTGTATATGCGAGGCTCCCTGTGGGAGACTCATATATAAGAGAATGCATCAATTGGCACAGGATTTTCGCCAAATTTCAGCAAGGTCCAGTCATGAAAGGGTTAAAAGGGATGTGCCTATATGTTGATGGTTCACTATTTTGTCTTTCAGGTCATACTCACAGAAGTAACAACGCTGAAGCTACTCGGGCGTCACCAAGATCCAACCCCACCAGTCCAAGGTAATAATAATAACGACCCAACTTGGTGCACAGTGCCAAGCACCGGTCATGTATAAATAATGGGTGTCCAACAACTAGGAATAGAATAAGATGTGTATAATTCGCAACAATATTAACACAAGTGTATACTATTATACATCTTTATTTTTTAAAGAAAAACAACTGGAAAAATAATAAAAGCACAGATATGTGCTTCAGTTTCTTCTCCTATTCTACAGGATAGAAAGACGTGATTCTATTCACATTCCAAATTGCACTTGTCATGTTGTCTCTGGACAACAGATTTCTCCTCACTAGACAGGAACTACATACATGTGTATGCAGACACGCTTCAATTAATAAACAAGGGACATTCATATATCATGGGTCTACCGTTACAGAGTCCGTATGAACCCTCCTTTCTTTCAAGTTTCTACTCATCGATATGCCTGTATCTGGAGGATCTTACATCTGAGGGTGGCATCCTTAATTGTCAGCTTAATTTAAACGAAATATATATTCTAATATTCAATATTATGCATTATTATATTATAGGCCTATATTGGAGTCTACTCGTATCCGAAATGATCTACAAGATTAATAAAGAATTTGCGTTGTTATTATGCGTTAGTCCTAAATAGGCATATCATCTATAGGATCATGTATATTTACCCAATCCTTCACAAAGTTCTTGTCCTTAACATCATACCGTGTCTTGCATATTGTCATGTTATAATTTCACAAAAGTATTATGTTTTGTTTACTCTTTCGATATGTATCCAACAGTCACGTTTCATATCATGCAATGTCAATAAGTTTAGATTTTATAAATTTAGTATGTAGTATTGCATAGAAAAAAATTTAATTCAAGCAAGTGGTTGGTTTTCAGTTTAACATTGGAAAGCTTGTGCATGCTTACTGACTGAGTGTCACAATGAATTTCCATGTACTGATATAAATCCAAAGCCATACACTTTAGGTAATATATAGACTATATCTGATTTTGTGACATCACCAAATATTATCTAATATGACGCTGCTGTTTTGAATTTGTGTCATTAATGTCATAATCAGAAAATCTTGTTACTGTGTCTTTTGATTACTGGTATTGCAAATGAGAATTCTGTATATTGAATTACAATTTAAGTTCATTCGTAGCAGTAGTTTACCTTTTATTGAGAAAATATGACACAATAAATAACGACACTAGTTACTATACAGTCTACATCCTGCGGGGCCAGTGAAAAGTGATCAAAATTTGTTTGTGAAATATAATAATATTCACATCACAAATTTACCAATCTACTCTGCAACGGTGGACCTTTAATGTTCAGCACTTGGTACTGTGCGAAACGAAATAACATATATCATAATATTTTCCGAAATCGAAAGGAAACACATAATTATGAACAAAACAGAAGATACATTCATGCAGGTTCAGGCAAATTTGGTCAATAGGGAAAGTAACAAGATGATGTTGTTCATCCATTTTCATTGAAATTGGCACGTTGACATCTTATGAATGAAATGAACATTATTAAATTGATATGCTTCTCCATAATATCTCAGCCACAGTTCTCACCTAGTGTCAAGAAATGTATTGGTTAAATTCAGTAAAACTGTTCCCATTCCCCTCTCGACAAGTTATAACTATTTTCACTTTGATGTTTGTAATTTATACCATGTATAGTCTAGCTGTCAATCAAAACTACCCGGAAGTACTATTGGCCTAATTTATACTCGAAATTATGATTGGGTTCCTTTCTCTTGATGAACCTGAGTGTAATTACTGATAATCACCCCATGAAATATAGGCTTATGTGAATCTTACTTGGTGGGAATCTAGAAACTGATTTTGATAAAAATAAAATTAAAGCAACAGCTACCCTCATGTGAGTGGTTTTAGCTTTGGTTCGTTAATTATGCTAGCATTTGGTCATGTTAGCAGTATAAAAGGTATGCCCAGCCATTAACCAAGTAAATTACACTGCTCATCTTCAAAACTCAGCAGAAATAACCACCTACCCTTTTCTTCTGTTATAACTTGGGGTGTAATAGCACAGTTGATTTGTTGCACTGTGGTTATGTCTGTTGTAATTTTCTTTAAGTAACAATAATCTTTCGGTGATAATTCCAGAATATTTTTACATTCTATAGCATTGTAATATCTTAAATACAATTTCTTCAGTAATCAAAATTGTTGGCATCTTGCTATTGGCAAGAACATATGTTCACTATCTCTGTCTATTTATTCTATGTCCCGCCTTCATTTAGAAACATGTTATCTGATTGGCCAAAGAGATGCCTTCTTTTCCATGGGTTAACTCTTTTAGTGTAAGTGCCTATAAGAGATCAACCCTGAAACACTATCAGAGGTTTTAGGGCCCTTTCTCTACTAATGAATTATCCCACTCAATTACTAAAGTATATATTGAAACTGTTTATTATTCATTTGGGGGAATTGTAAACAGACAAACAGACAGACAGACAGATCTTATATATGTATAGATAATATACCCATGCAATCTTCAGTTTTATCTGTGTTTTACCATATTCACAAAAAATATATTAATAGTCTTGAAATGAAGAGTGTGAGACTGTGTGCTTGTGACTGTGAGATACATGTAGTTTTTCCCTTCCCGCCCTTGAAATATCTGATGCTAATGTAGGTGTGTGATATTCCATGTATGTTTTGTTATTCAATAAAAAAAATTAAAAACAAAATGAAAAATAGTCTTGAAATCTGGTTTTATAAAAATTATGTTGTAATTGTGTCCAGGAAGAGATATACTATCTTTATTGACACACTTCTTCATGGTACCAAATATATAGGTTAACACGTTGAGTGCCAGAAATCAATTAGTAATCTCGCCAGTTTGCCAAATCGTGGCAAGATAGATACCCTTAGTAGACCATAATTTGGCTTCAATGAAGCAAAAATTGGATGACGTCGCGACTTTAGATGACAGAAACGGCGATTGGTAGTACTACGAGATAACTCGTAGCCGGCACTGGCGGAAGGAATTTGGGTATTCCCACCACCAGTGCCAACTACGAGTTATCTCGTAGACACAATTGGACACGTTTGAGCAACAAATATGAAGTAGAATGTAACCCAAACAAGTTATTTTGGTGGTAAGCATATTTATTGAGGTGTGGGAGTCCTTGTGGTGGTTATAGCTCATTATATAGTTAAATTGTGGCTGATGCACAGCGGAGCAAATTACTTATATTAGCATGCATGCTACAGACGGTGAATCCGAAGTAGAATCGGGTGAACTTGTTTCCTGTGAGGATGAGTTTATATTTCGTCCATACAGGAATGACTACAAGCATGCATCTTCTGTTGTTTCGGGTATTGTAAGATATCTCCCATTTAGTCTGATTTAGGCCTATGCTATAGGGTTCCAAAGTACAACCCAAAATAATAGTGTTGGAAGAATTGTCAGCACAAAATTAAAACAACCATGCAGTAGTAGCCAAATAGATCCCTGCACATTCAGGAGTGTGCTACATGTAACGATTCCGTATAATCCATCCGTCTGGAAGTAAGTCACCCTTTACTGTAAACCTCTATGCTACACAAAATCATTCATCCGTACCTACGCAAGTAGAACAGTTCGGTGAACTGCATGACGTCTAAAGTACGGTAATTGCTACGCTTTCCATTGTCCAACACGTTCGGAAGTGGGTAAAATGTAGTTTTGGGAAATAATTGTTCTGCTTTACTTGTATTATAAATAATAAAATACCTAGCCCCCAAATGGAGCCGCACAGTGTATACAAAAACAACGGCTGTGTTCCCTAATGAGATAATGGTAGCATCAACGCGCATATAACGTCATGGATTATCTGCTTATCTTGTGTTGGATGCGTCCACTCGCACATGAGTGAGAGGGAACAGATTTGGCAGGCCTGTGTGACGTGTGTGGGTGGTTGTGCGAAGTTTCAATGTGTTGAAACACAACGATGTAACCATTCCTCGAAACTGCCTTCGCATGTTTGTACATTGTGAATATCCACCCCTGACTTTGTTTGCATGCGTGAACATTGTCAGTCTATTGAATACCAAAACCCCAGTCGAATTGCCCACACACGACTGCCTCTGGTGGTCACTCAGTGAGACAGTGTCCGCTGTATTCACTCACAACTGGACCATTTTGAGTAGAATATATGTGCTGTTGTTGCTCACTTCAGTTGAACGATGTAAGGGGAGCCACACTATTTATTTGATAAAATCACTGTTCTGATGTTCCGAGGCGGGTTTTCGTGGTGTACCGACCTATTCCACTGCTTCTGTTTGTCAGTTACACGACATGGAAACCACTAGGAGATAACTCGTAGTGGCAACCTGCGAAGGTTGCGAACTACGAGATAACTCGTAGTGGCACTCAACGTGTTAACAAGATCCGCGTTCAAGGCAATCCACAGTGTCTTTGTAGTATATCGGTGAGTCCGGAGGATACAGTGAGCCTTGAATATAATTCACTGGTACATGTGGGGTGGTGATAACTTTTAATTTATCTTACAATTCACCCAACAGTGTATCAGGGTTTCCGCTAGGGGTCGGGGGAATGGGGGGGGGGTAGCTGATAAGGGTAAAATCCAGTAAAAGTAAATAATTTCAATGTTGGAATACCGATTTATCTACTTGTACTTTCGCACATAATATAGTTCTATTATCTAGAACAGACTAGAAGTGTAAGATATTGTAATTGGTAGATTGTTTTACCTGCATAAATTTTCTACCAAAGTTGGCAAGCTATCAAACCCTCTTAACTTCAAAAGCAATAGAAATTTATTGTGATCATAAAAAAATACAATGTAGTCTATAAATAAATAATCTGCAGAAGCTATATGTATCCATTCAAATGATCAGAACTTATGTACGGATGCACAACAACCTGATATTTCGGAATATATAGTCACAAAGCCAGTGAATAATGCCTTAATTTTAACACACCTGTAGCCCACCCTGAGATCTGATTTCAAACCAAAATTATGGTAGAACATGTGCAAAAATATAAAGTGTAATATATTTTGCAACATAAAACATGGAGACAATTGCCAAGTACAATTTAACTGCTGATAATTTTTTGTAACCTAACTGCAACGTAACTAGCTCAACTCCAAAGAGATGTGTTCTAGTGATGTCGCCACCATGTCAGTTCCAGTATGCACTTTCTGTAATAATGTGTCTGTATTCTTGCAAAGATATCAAATAAAGTTGTCCACTAAAATTCCATATTGATATCCCAACAAGATTGAGAGAAGTTTTGTACATCTCTAAACTTTTATACACATGATAATTATGTGTCCTGGGGTATGGCAGCAGGGGAAATCTTGGCTGGGTAATGGGACCCTAAAAATCAACTGAGGGTTCAACAGGGGAAAACTTGGCTAGGGGAATGGGGACGTTGAGGTGATCCCATACCAGTATAGCGGAAACACTTAGTATATATACATGTATATGACTAAAGTGCACTATGATGTATACATTGCTTGTAAAAAACACACATTTTATCAGTATCTTTTAATCAGTGCATATACAGTAATGCCCTAAATAATCAATATAATTTCAGGATTTAGTCGGAAATATGGCTTGTTGCCATTCATCGGAAAGCTCTCAGTGAGAGCTTTCCGATGAATGGCAACAAGCCATATTTCTGACTAAATCCTGAAAAGTTAACCATAATTATGTTGTGGTTAAGGAGTTGATTATTTAGGGCAGTAGGAGCTATGTCTTTTCTCATATAATGATCATCACGCACTGCAAGGTTGATGTCGTAACAGCTATGTCAAGGGATTACTTGAATGATTTAAGTTTGCCAAAATACAGTACAAATTCTGGTAATGTGGTCTATTAATATATGTACCAGTATAGCCGAATCTTTGAAGAGTAATTATGTCTTAACATCGATCGAACATGTACTTGTCAATGAACTTTATATGTAACATACATAAATACCAGAAATATTTGTACATTCTATATATTCTTAATAGTCCAATCTAGGACAACTGGCACTGCAATATCATTTTCACAACCCATCAATGGCTCATTTCTCATCAATCAGAAAATTAATCACTCATTATGATAATTAATCAATCAGTGTTTGGCTCAGAAACATAAATGATTAAGTTAACTTACAATCGTAACGATTGAATGATGGAATTAGGTACTTGTGTCTGGAGCCACGTACCAATTACTACTCAAACTCAATGATTTATGATGCTCTCCTGTGATTGGGGTAGAATTGGTCATGTTGGTGTTTGCCAGTCCGCAGACATACAATGACTTGTTAATTGCTTCCAGTGTGATTTGTGATGGAGATTGTGGCCTTTTTTCCTGCCTGCTGTTTACCGATTGTTGCCTAGGGTTGGTGACCAACATGCCGTTGGGGAGAAAAACTCTTAGTATATCAATTATCGTCTCCAGATCACAAACCAGGATAACAGCTCAGAATTGCTTCTGAACATTATCTGTCTGGGTCCTAGTGCAAATAGGTTTGATCCCAGGACAAATGTTGGGTTGTACCTGACCCATATGATTTGTACACTATTATCAAAGCTGTTTTTCTGGATATTAGATTGAAGAACATGGCTTGGGGCCCATCCATTGGAAAAATTCAGAGTTGTGCCTAGTTTTCAGATGATATTGTGGTCATTTGGTTTCATAAATATAAATTTTAGCCTGTAGAGCAGAAAAATGATTTGCCACGAAAACAATCTGAATATCACAAGATTAGGCAAGAGTGACATAAGCCAACTGTGGTCCAAAAACAAAACCTATGCACTTCAAACTTTGAAAACATAACATTGGTTTTGGTTTCAAATATTTTGTTAGCTAGATAACTTTGATATAGACCAAGAAATGGTTTTTGAATGGTGTTGAATTTCGTAATGTAGTATTTAGTTTCATTATATTTAATAGTGGGTGTAATGTCAGTGGGTAAGTTATTTTCGAAAATAGAGCAAAAGTAAATTTCATTTTGCTCAACTTTTTTGCCAAACAGTTCCAAGCCTACATGTATATCAGCAATCACCTCTCAGAATATTACCAGATCTCACTAAAAGAATTAGATTTGTTAATATTTAATCAGTAATTGCTCACCTTGTATGTGTCTTGCTAACAATATACCAGAATCCACACATTCTTACTTATCCAAATGATGATTAGCTACTATTACGCATCCTTTCTTAATCAATTGACAATACATGACTGCTTTGTGTTTTCAATATAATACCATGCCAAACAATAAGGCGACTCACTGCACATTCATATTGGTATACAGTAATTGTTAGACCCATTTTACGGTTTCTAGCTCATCTGAGATGAAGTCTCTGGGGAGCTATAGTCATCACTTCTCATCCGCCATTCGTCTGTCCGTCCATCCATCCGTCCATCAACAATTCTTAAACATCTTCTCCAGAACGATAAGACCAAATGGGTTCATATTTGGTGTGGATGTTCCTCAGGTGACTCACATTCAGATTTGTTAAAATGAGGTCACCAGGTTAAATAGTTGTGAAGCCAGGGCCATAACTCTTTCCCTCCATAGTAATTCTTAAAATGACTTCTTCTCAAGAACCATCAGGCTAATTTAGCTTATATTTGGTATGGAGCTATAGTCATCACTCCTTGTCCGCCATCTGTCCGTCCGTCCGTCCGTTTGTCCATCGACAATTCTTTAAACATCTTCTCCAGAACCATAAAGACCAAATGGGTTCATATTTGGTGTGGATGTTCCTCAGGTGACTCACATTCAGATTTGTTAAAATGAGGTCACCAGGTTAAATAGTTGCGAAATGAGCCTTGCCCCTCCATAGTAATTCTTAAAATGACTTCTTCTCAAGAACCATCAGGCCAATTTAGCTTATATTTGGTATGAAGGTCCTAGGGTTAAAATGGGGTCACTGGGGCAAACATGGTGGTCATAACTAAAAAAAAAAAAAAATTAGATTGAACTCCTTGCTCAATTTTTTTTATTTATGAAAATTAAATTTTTAATTTTAAATTTAAATTTTGAAAAACTAACTACTTAATAACATCTGCTAGAGTACACCGACTCACCCCACCAAATTTAGTTTAAATCGACCCAGGGTCTGGGAGAAAAATCATGAAAAGACAGATCTTTTTCAATTGAAGGGTCAAGTAAGTACATTTATCTCCCCCCCCCCCCCCCCCCCCCCCCCTTGGGGGAGGAAGATATCCAGGGGGGGAGATATCCTGTTACACCGGTACCCCTGTTACAAATGTTATTCTTTCACATTAAGGGGCAGAGATAGGAGATTTAACACTCCCGCACCCACCCTAGCTATGGATCTTAGGGTCACCTGCATTTATTGGAGAATTGTTTTGAAAATTTAGAAGCATGTTTAGGATCACTTCTGGATGGGAGTTATCAAATTTGAACAATTTTCAATGAAAAACATGGCTGGTGGCAGCCATCTTGGATTTTACTCTTTGCATTACTAAATCCTTTGGCACACCCTACAGACCACATCGTTGATCCGATCATCACCAAACTCAATATGTATCTTGTGGATGACCAATAGATGGGAGCCATCATTTTTTCCGAATATCATTTGAAAACATGGCTGCCAGCAGCCATCTTGCATTTTACTCTTTGTATGACTATTAAAATCCTTTGGTTCACCCTACAGATGACATCCCTTCTCCGATCGTCACTAAACTTCACATGGATCTTGGGATGACCACAAGATGGGAGTCATCTATAATTTAAGAATTTCATTAAAAACATGGCCACTGGCAGCCATCTTGGATTTTTACTCTTTGCTTGACTAAATCCTTTAGCACACCTACAGATCTCATCCGATCATCACCAAACTTCATATTGATCTTTGGGGTGACCACTACATGGGAGCTATCAAACTTTGTTGAATTTCATTGGAAAACATGGCCGTCAGCAGCCATCTTGGATTTTACTTTATATATACACGGTAGTTCTTCATGTTGACATCAAGTATTACTTACTAGTATGCCCACACTAGGCAGTATGGCACGTGTGTGTATGCACCGGGTGCCATTTCTTGTGTGGGTTTATTTGATTTTTGTTATTCTTGTATTTTATTATTTTTTATTCTGTTTTATCAGTGATCCTATTTATCGGTTATTCAATTTTGCCAAAGTTTCTGAAAAAAATGGCCAAAACACTGGCAAAAATAATTATTTGGCCACCGCGGACCCTGATTACATTTCTGACCTGCATCCGTGAAAACCAGAATTTCATATGAAGCTCTTTTGACAATGAAAAAGTTGCTGAGAAATGATCTTGAAAGACCTGTAACCCTTTCATGACAGGAGCTGCGCTGGTGCAGCATTAAATACTCTGTGCCAGTGCATTCTGTTATACATGTATATGCAAGTCTCCAATATGCATGTAGGGAGCCTCGCATATATAAGAGAATGCACTGGCTTACAAGATCAAAGTAAATATTGTTAGGCCAATGCATTCTCTTATATATGCGAGGAAACTCACATATATAAGAGAATGCATTGGCACAGGGTTTTTGCTAACAATTCAGGAAGCTCCAGTCATCAAAGGGTTAATTTCAGAAATGAAGCTACCAGTACTTGAACAATTTAAAAACAATCTGGAAGAAGCCTAGAATTTCATTGCATCTAACCTGTGGGAACCATAATTTCATAAAAGCTGTTTTGACAAGGAATTTCATACAAATATATCAGAGCCAACACTGTATGGCTTGGAAAGTGGGCAATTTTGATATTGTTGAATATAAACCCCTTAAACTGTCTGGAGATATAACATCACTTAGGGACATTTGAGCTTTTTATGTGTGATATGTGAGGGAAATTAGGACCTGGCTAAAGACACTTGAGACTCACATCAGTACTACATGACAGTTAATGGCCTAAATAATCGACTCCTTAACCACAACAGAATTATGGAGTAATTTTTCAGTCGGAAATATGGCTTATTACCATTCATCGGAAAGCTCTCAGTGAGACTAAATCCTGAAAAATTACCCATAATTCTGCTGTGGTTAAGGAGTCGATTATTTAGGGCATTACTGTAGTTTCAGTATACGGTATGTAAGCCCTCTGCGGCTCAGCAGGGATAAAACACCCTATAAATAATAGATGCCAATAAGAAACAACAAGGCAGGTCTGGTCTAAGAGAACAGGAGTGAGACCCCATAGGTAGAGAGATATTCCAGAGGATAAATCACATTCTTGGGTGGATAAGAGTCACTGATGATATCACATTGTGGAAAATTGTTTTATGTTTATCCCAAAAATATCAGCTGTTAATTTTAGCTATTTTTTATCCTCATGCATACAGTAGTTAAATAGATTCACAGCAGGCTGCAAGGTATGGAGTATATATCCAGGTGCTGCCATCAGACGAGGAAGAGATTCCGATAACTGATAAACATGCAGCCATCATAATGGTGTGGGTGGATCATAGTGGTTGAGGGTCATGGTTAAAAAAATACTTTCAGTCATAGGATTGACCGTATTCCCATTTCTGATTGAAAGTCAGAAATTGGAACTGGTCATGTTTTTTTTATTGCATCTCAAATAATGAAATTATATAGGTGAAGAATCTTCATTAACTCTTCCATGATTGGAGCTTCCTGAAATAATAGGTCGATCAGCACTCAAAATAGAAAGGCCATCATGTGCTACCATCGTTTTATCTTGCTGCTTGCTACCATTGAATATCATCTAGCTCATGCAAATTCAAACTGTTGTAAATACACTTTGACAAGGATTTCGTATTGATGTTGATGTATTCATGGCATTGCATGCCACCATCTTTTGGGTATCTTATAATATATGAACATGGAAGTATGCATATGTCTTTCTTCACCCCCACATTATAACACTGAACGTTCCAAAATTGCTACCAAAAAGTTACCATTTTGATAGAGATTAATATTTAAACAACAGCCATCAAACCAAACCATAGCCATATGGGCACTCAAATGTTTAGGGGCCAGGGCTGAGACTTTTTGCCCTAATTTTTTTTACCTGATATATTCATGATTGTAACACAGTTTTTGCAGAATATACCTTGTATATACGCAGAAATATAACAAAATAGATTAAAATTAACCTTAAATATGTATAATTTGGGCAGAAATGTGCAAATGCTGTAATTTGCCACAATTTACCCCTGAAATACCATTCAATTTGCCCGAAAATTGTCCGAATATCTCCATTTTGTCTGAAAATTGCCTGAATTTTGAGCTTTCAAAATGTTTTGGGGGGGGGGGGGGGGGGGGGGGGCCCTGGCCCATACGGCTATGAACCAATCAGTAAAGACTGTTGATAAAATCAAAACAATGTTAAGGACATGCACAGGAATTATTGGACAAATTGATCCAACATTACGAGCCTTGAATCAAAATTTAAAGGTACGAGTTTGAAATTCATATTTTTAGTTATCTTGCAATGTCAAAATTTGGAGTTCTAATTGGATCAAAGTCATAATTTCAAGTCCATGTACACTTCAATAGACCAAATCTTTCCTGTAATTTTTTTGTTTTGACAGTGTCACAGATCCTTTCACTACCATGTACATGTACTTAACCCTTTGAGTGCCAGGTCCGATTTTTGTATCAACCCATATACCCTGTGCCAATGCATTCTCTTATATATGCGAGTCGACCATAGGTCGCCTCGCATATATAAGAGAATGCATTGGCCTAACATTTGTTTTTGTTTTTGTTTTTTTCACACTTTTTTACAATTTGAATATATTTTATTATATTCTTTAACAGACTTATTGTGTAGGTTTAGGGCCGATTAGATCGGCCCCTGGCACTCAAAGGGTTAATATTCCAACATATTTGTTTTCATTTATTCAATATACATGTAGGTTCTATTGATGTACTAAATCATACCAAGCTCTTGTTACCTCATAACGAAGGCAACCTGTTGCCAGCAGTGCTTGGTCAGTACTCGAAATAGAAAGGCCATCGTGTGCTACCATCGTTTGATCTTACTTCTATCATTGAATATCATCTTGCTCGTGTAAATACAGACTGCTGTAAATACACTTTGCCATTTGACTAGGATTTCATATTGATGTTTACACTAATCATCACACTCTGGGGATGAGTAAGATTTGTAGCATCATATTTTATTTTACCCCGCTGATTTAATTACCCAGCATCCTTCATGCATTTATTCTCATGCTTACAGGTTACCTCGAGGAGTGAAGCCACCGGTACCGAGGAAGCCAGAAAAGCCTGCTAAGCCAGACCTGCTGCAAGGTGAATTCATGTACAAATGACTTAATTATATTATGTTAATCTAAATTTCAAAAGAGATCAGGGATTATTCAATCCTGATAGATTAAAGGGCCCGCTGGAAAAAAATCAACGCAATAGGCCTTCACTGCTGAATGACAGCATGGAATGACATCACAACATCTTGTGCTGTGTGGGTTCAGGTGTTATCACAATTTTGTAATGGAAATTAAAAGGTGAATATCGCCAAAAAAAACACTAAAAATTCAAAAAATAGCTTGATCTATTCAAACGCTATTATCATACACATTCTTGGAACATCTTTTTACATGTCAAATGTTCAATACACACTGGTTACAAACCATTAATAATTGAGTTCTTGTTTTGAATAATGGCCCATTTCTATTGTGCCTATAAGATGGTCTGTACACATTACCGACATACATGTGAGTACATAGTGTGACATGTTAGCCAAAAGTTGCTCTCCCCTTCTGGCAACTGTTCCAACAACATCCTATGAAACTCTTTTTTTTTAAGAAAAAAGACACATTTCATAATTATTTCACAAAAATTACAAACATCTGGCGTTAAAAATATTTCACTTATCAGTGTTTAAAATATTGATTTTAAATTAAAATGTTCATATTAAAAATACAAACATTTTCTGTCCCAGTGTGTGGAGATAAACATTATATCCTAGAGACAAAAGCTCTTAAAATTATTATTTTATATATACTTTAAAAAAAAGGATCTGTTGATGTGATTGAAAATGGTTACGGTCATTTGACTTTAGCTTAGGTAATATGAACACCCTATGTGGTATGCCACATGGAGGTATGCACCGGGCAACAGCCCAGCTCCTGTTTTATGTATCTTAACCCTTTGGCGAGTAGAACGACATATATGTCATCTATCGGTTGAGGAGTAGAACGACATATATGTCGTTTCAGGAAGTGTTATTTTATGTAGACATAACTTCAATAAATCATCTGATTTATAAATGATTTGTATAGGAGTTATTTTGATTAATATAATGTCCCAAATGTATAAATGCAATCGATTATGATAACACACGTTAACAAAAAATGCACATAAATTAAAACGAATTATTGGACACTTTTGACCCAAACTTGTTAATAATTATTGCTTTGACATTGACGTTAAATTTACTCATGTATATGACGTTACAGATACTCTCCAAAGGGTTAAACAATGTTCAGGGAAAAGAAACACCTTCTTTAACTGCTTCAAAAATAGAACAAAAATGTATTGTCCATCACTATCTGTCAGTAAAAAATGAATACATTAAAGTACTGACTCATCAACTAATCAGTTCCAATTGACAAAATTTTATGGCGCATCTATAGTCTCAAATTAACATTGTTTTTAGTTACTTTTTCCCTTCTGGGAAGTTTCTATATCCCCTAATTTGCAATTCTAAGATAGAGTGCATAATCGAGGTGATTAATGGGTGAACATCACCACCTTCAACTGGGGAACTTCAATCTGATCCTAGATCTCACATAGCAGTTGACACCTAAAGCAGAATGAGGTTCTCAGAGGGTGAATTTGGTGATGCTAGCCTGCCGTCATTTCTAAATTTGACACCCTTTGGGGACCTCATTCTGCAAATGACAGACACACTATTTGCAGGCTTCGTTGTCTGGTTTCTCCAACTCAAAATTGTTATTTTAGTCCCAAGCTTAATTTATTGTAAGTCAATTTTATCACAGTTATCTTGATTATCAGATGTATCTAGCCTTTGTGTTTTATGAATATACAAACTTTATTATTAAATCTAAACCATTGTAGATCGACCATCGATTCCTCCAAAACCACAGACTTCACCTGTGAGTCATGTTGGATCTCCTAAAATCCCGTCACACAATGTTAACCTCTACGAGCATCAGCAGAGAGCATATGGTCCTGTGACAGTTCATGTTTCTGGAAGCACTATAGTAGAATCACAGAGTTCTCTCGAAGAAGGTATAGTTAATGTTCATTTAACTTTTTCTTTACTAAATACTCATCGACGAGTAGTTCCCTTTGGAAATGTTTAGATAACTTATTATCTGAACATTTCCCATCAATAAATATGAATCCCTCTGCATTTGTATTATCTTTTCATCTGTCTTCTATTTCTATTACCCATATCACCACAACAAGTGTCCACTGTCACCACTGTGCACTTGCCATTAGGCTGTGTGTCAAATTTGTAACTGCAGTTCAGCACCACGACCGAATGGCAACACACCGTGGCCAAATGACAACTACACAGTGGCTGAACTGCAAGTACACCACGGCCGAATGGCAACTACACCGCTGCCAAATGTATATTGGTAGATCACTAGATCGCCGGTATGTATTGCGTATTATATAATTAATAAGCCCCTACTCAGATTTGAACAATTTGTAGGTCTATTTAAAAAAAAATCATTCTAGCTAGCGATATATGGCATGAAAATGCTGATTTTGGTGAAAGTTGTCGCTTTTCAGACAATTTTCTCAGAAATGCCACATCCGAATGTACATGCCTCATTGGTAATAAATTCAATAATCTTTAAAATCTATAAGCTATTTCTTGGTATTGTTTTCTTTTGATTAAGTTTGTTATTTCTATTGTTTTTGGCCCAGAAGCACGTGGTCAAACGGACGAAGATGCGGATGAAGATGGATAACTCTAAAATCAAGTGGTAATAATAACCACTTGATTTTAGAGTATCCATCTTCGTCTGCATCTTCGTCCGTTTCACCACATGCTTCTGGGCCACAAACAATAGATATAACAAACTTCAAAAATTGATATCCGATCACTCTGAGCTTTGAATGGTGGGTTCCTCGATTCGAATCAAATATTTTTTACCCCGAAGCCAAAGAAATAGTAATTTGGGAGCATCTGATCGGATTGAGCACTTTTAATTATGTCTCACTGAGGCTTGTTTACCTGAATGCTACACCCACTGAACTATATGTTGGGTATTTCGAAGACTTTTAACTGTTGCCTTTTAAACAAATGTATAATTAATAAATGGTGGTAATTTTTCCATACAACAGTCTAAATAATAGAAATGAAAGATAAAGCAACAGAAAATACCCTCTCATGAACTATTCTCTTCACAATATGCTTTATATTTAGGCCCTCTTCACATGTGCTATGCTGTCATTCGTCTAGCTACCAAGATAGTATCCGTTTAGGATATCCAGATTAAGTTAGTTAAGACTCTTAACACAGCAATATGATACGATACACGTCAACGCTTTGTCATAATCTTATTCTTTTGATTAACTTTCTTGCTCATTTCCACGTGAATAGACCTTTACTCAAATAATTTATTGACTTTCAGGGAATATCATTGTTGAAAATTAATCATCTGATTGCATATATACAAGCCTGATTTCAGTGTGCCTGTCATTTGCAGAATGAGGTCCCCAAAGGGTGAATTTAGTGACGCTATCCCGTACAGTGGGCTAGCATCACCAAATTCACTCTCTGGGGACCTCATTCTGATTGGCCTCATCTGCTATGGGAGACAGACTCAGATTGTAGTTCCCAAATGGTGATAGAATATTGTGATGTACACCCATTGGGAACCTTGATTATGCAATGTGTCGTCTGCCAATTTGGGGATATTGAGAAACTAAAGTAAAAAAGAAATAGAATCTATGTGAAGAAGTGTCTATAGAAATTTGATAATAAAGAAACTTTCCAGAGAAGATGAGGCCTAAGCAATAATAATAAAATAATAAAAGGTCCCCAGAGGGTTAATTTAGTGATGCTAGCCTGCTATGCGAGGTAATGTCACTAAATTCACCCTCTGGGAACCTCATTCTGCAAATGACAGGCACACTAAACTCAGGCTTGCATATTAAATAATAAATGTTTTGCTTAATTGCCATGTTGCTCCAAATCTTACCCAGAGCAGTGTAATAATAAATATGCGATTTTGAGCCACAAATCTACCAGGGTGCTCTTGGACTTCACATGGAAATATATATAAACATACATATTAAATAAATTGAGACACCATTATTACATAAAATCGTGTGATGTATTTCATCTGGTCTTGAGGGCCAATTTAAATTCAGAAATATCTTGTGTAGTTTTGAGAGAAATGGGTAGTTGGTTCCAGAGTGTTCCAGCTGCAGAAAATGCCCGATCGCAGTGCTCACGTTTTGATGTCTTTTATTTTCGCTATGCAATTAATGCATATGATCTTACCCAGGGTTTGTATGAAGTCTACCTTAACCCTTTCAGTGCCAAGTCCGATTTTTGTATCAACCCATATTTCCTTGATCATTTTTCAAATTTAATGATTATAATAATGTGATACATTGATGGAAAGAGCTCTAAAATACAAACATCGGACTTGGCACTGAAAGGGTTAATTAGTTGCCATGAAAAATCTTTACAATACAGGAAACAAAGTTGTAGGATGGCTTTGTAAACCAGGCTATTGAATTGCTGTTACCCTACTTTTGTTCTTGTTTTAGATACAAAGAGTGATGAGCCTTCCCGAGACTCAGGACTGGGGCGTGAACATATTCCAGTCAGTGAGATGGACCACAAAATTACCGACCAGTATTCCGACAGTTCATCTGAGGGGGCAGAGATTATGGGTGACTCATTCGATACAATCAAACGTCGTCCAGGCACAGATGAGTTTGATAGCCCCACATCCGATACATTAGGTTCTGTCTCACCTGGAGCCTGTGAAAAGAGCCAATCAAAAAAGACATCACCTTCATCTCGAGAGGTTAAGTCTGAAGCTGAACAAACAGATGAAATCGTGATGAGACCAAAGCAATCTCCGAACACAAGTTTGTTCATGGACCCCGATAGTGCAGGAACATTGGAGAGAGTTATTTCTAAAACGGCATCAGTTTTGGGAGAAATCCAGGATATCGTGGAGAAATCCAAGGAAACTCGATCAAGTACAAATACGCCAGTGCGACCAAAGCGCACCCCTCATAAAACAAAGTATTCTCATGATGATCTTAAAGTCACGCAAGTTCAGCGTAATCAGTCATTCACAACATTTGAGACAACTATTCGTGAAAATAGGATAGATGAAATTTCTGAGGAAGGGCAACAAAGTCTTTCTTCGGAAAAGTTTAATTTAAAACCTGTTCGGCCATGTCCTCCGAAACCTAAACGAAAGTTATTAAAAATATCACGGAGTAATTCTGATGCAGCTGTTGGAAATAAGAAGAAAAATGCACATGTTCTAGGAGATGCTCCAAAATTAAAACGTGATATTTCTAAGGAGGAGCTTAAAAATGACTGGGAACAGCTGACGGCTAGTCTCGATTCATCTGTGCTGAGTATCGCGCAATTGTCTCCATCTTCTGAAGATGACAATTTCGTTAGTGATTCAAAATCGGCAACTCTTGAAAGACTTCAGAAGAAAATCGACCATATTGTGCCATCATCTCACAAAGCACCATCTAACTCACCTCATTCTCCTGCTAAAGGTTGTGACCCCACTTTACCTCCAATTCCTCCCACTCACTGTGTCTCAATGTCACCACTAGGTGACAATAGTTTTCACATGGAACAGAAATCTCCTTATGCAGAAGTTGTGACTGCGTCAGAAACGTGTCTTTCAAAACAGTTGTGTGGCAAGTGTCAAATTATGTGTGATGAACCGGATTATGATTATCCAGAGGGTGATGAGGAAGAGCAAACTACCGACACCTCTGCCGTGCAGGTGTCAGATACATCTGCCATGCGAGTGTCAGATACTTGTGCCGCGCAGGTGTCGCCGTGTCACAATATATCAGTTCAACATTTGACAGCAAATCATAGGCCGATATCGGCTGATAGTAGCACAAACAGTAGTCATTCAGAAACTGGTTCATCTACAAGGTTTTCACAGCAAAATGATTCTGATTCTGAATACGAGAATGACGATGAAGAATCAAAGGTCAGTACATTTCCGGCCTGAGAATAAGGTGCCTGTCATTTGCAGAATGATGTCCCCAGAGTGTGAATTTAGTGACGCTATCCCTAATAGTGGGCTAGCATCACTAAATTCACCCTCTGGGGACCTCATTCTGCTTAGGCCTCATCTTCTCTGAAAAGTTTTTTTATTATCAAATTTCTATAGAAACTTAGATTCTATTTAATTTTTAGTTTAGTTTCTCTATATCTCCAAATTGGCAGACAACACATTGCATAATCGAGGTTCTCAATGGGTATACATCACAATATTCACCATTTGGGAACTTCAATCTGAGTCTGAACTTTTTCAAACTTATGTGCGCGATTTTATTTATATTTCATCAGCTAACTCTGTGTGCAATTCAGTTGCCCATGGCCAATTATCATTTCCCTAACAGTTGCCCGAAAAAATTGATCAATTCTGTGTGATTTATTTTGTCCCAAGATCACCCAATCATGTAATACTTGTCCAGTATATGTCCACCCATACTTGACTGATGTTTGAGTCACCATTCTTCACATTTTTATGTTTACCCATACCATAGTATGGTAAACATAGTGTCGTTGCCCGGATTGACCACTCGTCGTTCGTCTGTCTGTCCGTCTGTCTGTCTGTCTTTCCGTAGACACTTTACGAGTAATGCGATAACTCAAACATTTTCTATCCGATCGAAGCCAAATTTGGTATGTGAGTTTCACAGCCCAAAATACAGATCGA
Source organism: Siphonodentalium dalli (assembly GCA_032622095.1). Taxonomy (NCBI): domain Eukaryota; kingdom Metazoa; phylum Mollusca; class Scaphopoda; order Gadilida; family Siphonodentaliidae; genus Siphonodentalium; species Siphonodentalium dalli. The sequence continues at coordinate 147,390,521 of CP136061.1, read as the reverse complement.
GTCCGAATATGGGTTTGATCCGATTAATTTTAAAGGAGTTATGACCCTTTTTCGAGAGAAACAAAATTAAAAAAAAATTGTTTGTTTTTTTTTAGATTTAGCTCCTAAAAAAAATTAAATAATATTTTTTTTTTTACACTTTCATTTATTTTAGTTTTATACGATTAATTAGGTGTGATATCCTGTTTTGAAAATATGAAGATTTTATTGCAATAGTTTCATGTAATATAATGATATCAATAAATTACCATGTGATCATCCAACATCCAGAGTATATGAGAGGATTTTTATAGATGTTGTCATTCCAAGTGAAATCTGTTATGAAATGAGTGATGACATATGATACAGAGCTCTGGTGGGTCAAGCATGATAAACAACACTGGTGGCTGGCTGTTTGTTTATTCTAACTGTCAAATTGATTAATGGCAGCACAAGACTGGTGTTTTTCCTATTCTTGAAATTTCATTACAGGGTGAGATAAGGGCCCCTCTCACCTATATAAGTGTCTTCTAAATTCCATTAATTTGCTTCAAAAATAATTAACCCTTTCCAAGGTTTCCATAGACACATGCTATAATGTACATGGACTCTTCCTCATATCTCTTAATATCTATTGGGTATCTTTGCACACTATTCACTTCTATCAATTTTGGTATTGACTGATTAATTGATTTTTGAAAAATATATTAACCCTTCAGACACGTGCTTTCAATTTGAAATTAAAACAACAGCTGATAGCCAATATGATTTATCTATGCAATGGGAAACAGGCAGATAAATATACATGACTATTGTAAGTGATGACTTGTTTTGAAAATCAATATGGTAGATGTTAGTATTTCCAGGAACCTTATTTTCCCATTTGTTCACATTTTCATGGTTGATTGAATTTTAGGGGCCACAGAGCACTTAGAAGATTAACATTGAAGGTTGTGGCTTTTAGTGCCCAAGCTACTTGTAAAACATTGTAATGTGTGAAACCATTCAAATGAGGGCTAACTTACTTTCTGTTATATGAACAATTTAGTGGTCATAGGGGCCAGCATCCCCATCATATTATGTCTGTATAACATTATATAGATAATACTTTTGAATTGTATAAACTACATATATTTTTGAAAACCATACACCCCTGTTATGAAACACTTAATCTTATTTAATACACAGGTCAGATCTGATTTTATATATGTCCATGTTTGATAAACAAATAACTGGGGAGAATGGGGGAAGGGGGGGGGGGGGTAATTAAAGTACCATTTAAATACGAGATGGAATCCCCTACATATATGTCGTTCTAAGCAATTATAATTTCTCTTTAGAAGTGAATAATCAATTTTGAATATCTGGCATGTCAAAAGTGGCAAAGATAGGGATTTATCACTTTTGCTTCCAATGAGTTAACTTAAACTCCTAAACATGTCCTCCGAAATCACTAAACCATTGTATCTCACAGTGAGAGGTCCTTGTGTGAATAGGGACAGAGTTATGAGTTTTAAAACTACTCCTCCCCAACCCAAATACTTTAACCCTTTCTTAAGACAAATTATTTGAGCTTTTGATTTCAAGTTGGGTACTGATATATGGATTAATTCCTGTGATCATATCTTTGACAAATTATCAGTTATGGCTAGTCGCTATCGCCAAGGTATGGGTTAAACATCTGCCGATCGTGATCGGCCTCTCGTTAATACTCAATGTTTGAAAATAGTTATCAATTACAGTCTTGAATTGGAAATCTGAACTGGGAATGGTTCTGTTCGATCTCACTTCCAGTATAGAAGTAATGACAATGTGCCACAAATATTTCGTACCAATTTTGCCGACATTAAACATGAATAGAACAGTTGAATGCTTTGTGCTTCGGGACCATACGCAGGCCTGAGAAATGGGAATTTACTTTGTGTGGCCTTGTTATAGGTCCAGAATTGCCTGTTTTAGAGTAATTATATGCCCGTTTTAAAAAAATGGGACGTATTAATTAACGTTATTGGCCTGAACATCCATTCGTCAATCTGTTGTGGTATCTGTCTGGCCATCCATTCACTTTTTATATTCCCCTTTTGAAAAAACGGGACGTATTATATTATATTATTGGTCTGTCCATCTGTCTGTTCACTTTTTATGTGTACCCATACTATGTATGGTACACATAATGCTGACATCCGGATCAACCGTCCGTCCATCCGTCTGTCGTACCGTCCGTCCGTCCGCAGACACTTGCTATCCGATTCGATTACTCGAGTAATTTTTATCGGATCCAATTCAATTTTATGTGCATGTTTATGATGACACACCCCTCACCTGTATAGTTTTTGGTATCGATCGGTTGATCGGTTTAGAAATTATTAACACTTTGCATCCACACATGGCCATGTGCTATCCGATGCTATAATGTAGGTTTATGATCAACGCCCCTCACCTGTATAGTTTTTGGTATCGATTGGTTGATCGGTTTAGAAAATAATTAACCCTTCACACACATGTTATCCCATGCAATAAGTTGAACATATTTCTTCTGATCTGCCTCATATTTCTTACCTAGATTTTTCTTAGCACGTTCTTCATCTTTATGGTTTTGGTATTGTTTAATTAACCCTTTACTCTCTTGTTTTCACTTAGAATTCATGCAACCTGCTATGACTCAAATATTTTCATCTGATCGACACCAAATTTGGTATATGAATTTCTCACCCCTTAATACATATCGATTTCAAATATGGGTTTGATCCGATATATTTTAACATAGTTATGACCCTTTATAATTCAAGTAATTTACTACCTGTATGCCATATGCCCTGTGAGAGTTGAAGACAAAATGACTTTACACAGTAATCTGCTTTATGGGAATCATTGAATCTATAGCTATGACACCCGATACTACCTGCTAAACCACTGCTCCCAGAGCTGTGTATCATCTGTCAAATGTAAGTGATTGATGATTCTTTATTCCAGTTTGTGTGCAATATTAATTTAATCCCCCTGTTGAAACATGTTCATGGCATTAGTTAATGTACACTTCTTCTAAAAGAATAAATAGGATTAGTCCATTGTCCATTTGTAGGGATGTTCTACAGCATGGCTGTTTAGAGAATTGTTGTTTACAGAGACACTGTTGTCTTATCTTAGAAAAAAATTAATCCACACATTAGTTCCATCATATGATGTCATTGAAAATGATTAACCCTCTCCACACATTATATGGTCTTCTGATGTTTTTTATTTGTTCATTCTCCTATTCTATGCCCAGGGTGATCGTGATTCACTTTTCACTTGCATGTATTTCGGGACTAAAATTAACCTAATCCATAGACACATGATATCTGATAGGCAGATTTTAAATTATCTCTTTCGCCTTGGGCCAGGTTCAGTAAGAATTTCTATAAGCCACCAATTGAATATTCTTCATTTGAGGAAATATCTTATTTTGAAATTCCCTCTGTTGCATTTGGGCTGCAGGATAATAATAATGGTGCTGGTATCCTTGAAGCTGACTTATTGGTCAAATATTTTTCACCTAATCACTTTTATAATCTCATTCAGGTTGATCATGACACATTTTTCACATGTATATATAGATTTTGGTATTGATTGAATGGTTTTGAGAATATTAATCCAACATTTAATAATATTTCTGCTGTTTACAGACATTGTATCTTTCCAATGATCAGCTTAGAATAAAATTAACCATAGGTATACTGTATGCGATCCAATGTTATGACTCTAATATTTTCAATTTGACCATTCTCATACTAGTATCTCTCCTTTAGTTATCTGATAATTCTGCATTAAAATATTTTATATCCAACCATTATCAATCTGTACAATGGGGTGAAAAAAAAACAATTCTGCCCAACCCATTTTGACCATTACATTTAGTTCCTTGCCTTCTGGCTACATATTGTGATTTGACATTTAATTTTGTGATGAAATATGTTCTTTTCTTATAGGTCCTGCGGAAAAAAGATCGGAAACTTTATAACATTGCCCATGAGATTTTATCATCAGAAGCCATGTTTGTTGACATTCTCAAGCTCATCAATATTGTAAGTTGCCTGTTAAATATTTAATGTTCATATTCGTCTGTGACATCTTTAATATATCATTAGAAATATGTTCCTTTGTGTGTGTGTGTTTGTTGATTATAGTTCAAAGTCCTGTATATACATATATATTGTTAGTTATCAGGTCTTTGATATTTGTCTCCCATAAAAATTCAGATTGTAATCAGCATGTCTGCCCATCTGTATGCATGTAATAATAAATGTGCTTATATAGTGTGTATACCCAATGCCAGATGAGCCCTAAGCACTTCACATTATTACCCCAGCTGTTGAGTAATTCGGTGTCTTATGCCTGCTAGGGGTACCACGATTAATCATATAATCAATGAACCGTTGATAAATCTGATAATCGATTACCATTTCCATCCTCGATTAATCTGTATTATTTATTTCGACTTTGGAAAATGCCGGGTATTATTGAATACCGTGTTTGTTTTATACAGCTTAATCTACAACCGAAGGGTTAACAACTTTTGATCGCGTATTAATGAGATGTGCACATCTCATCCGATCATCACCAAACTTCATATGGATTTTCGGGGTGACCTCTAGATGGGAGCGTCTTATTTTTCCCGATTTTGTTTTAAAACATGGCCACTAGCAGCCATCATGGATTTCAAATTTGAAGAATTGTTTTGAAAATTTACAGCATGTTTAGAATCAATTAGATGGGAGCTATCGAATTTGATCAATTTTTAGCTCCCCTGAGACGAAGTCTCCGGTGGAGCTATAGTCATCACTCCTCGTCCGTCGTCTGTCGAGCCGTCCATCCGTCAACAATTCTTTAAACATCTTCTCCATTGATTCCATTGGACGGAACGGGTTTATATTTGGTGTGGATGTTCCCTAGGTGACTCCCATTCAGATTTGTTCAAATGAGGTCACTGGGTCAAATACCATAACTCTTTCCCTCCATAGTATTTCTTAAAACGACTTCTTGTCTAGAACCATTGGTCCGATTTAGCTTATATTTGGTATGAAGGGTTCTTGAATGACTGGAGTTCAGATTTGTTCAATTGAGGTCACCAGGTTGATTAGTTGAGAAACCAGGGCCATAACTCTATTCCTCCATAGTAATTCTTAGAATGACATCTTCTCAAGAAACATTGTGGCCGATTTAGCTTATATTTGGTACGGAGGGACCTTGGGTGACTGGGGTTCAGATTTTTTCAAATTGGGTCACTGGGTCAAATAGGGGCAGAGCCATAACTCTAAAAACAAAAAATTACATTTTTGCATTTTGATCTTTGATTTTGTTTAGACACATCACAGCTACCCCCCCCCCCCCCCAACCCCACCTCCTGGTAGCTGATAGTGGCTTTATGAATGGAATTTTATCCCATGTTTATCTCAGATACAAATTACCTGTTTGACAGATAAAGTTTATTTTTACTATTAATATTAACCATTTCATGACCAGAGTTGTGCTGGTGAGAGCAATGAAGACCCTGTGCGTGTGCATTCTCTTATATATGCTAGTCTCCCATGGGGAGCCTCCCATATATAAGAGAAGGCACTGGCTTTCAAGGTCATGGAAATTTTGTTAATCCAATATAGTCAGGCATTCAAATAAACCATGTATGTCATATTCTTGCAGGGATGTCCCCACAGTGTTGGGGGGGGGGGGGGGTGATTTACAGATTTGTTCAATGAAATGTAATTTTTAAGCTCACCTGAGACGAAGCTATAGTCATCACTTCTCATCTGTCACCTGTCCATCTGTCTGTCCGCCCATCCATCTGTCAACAATTCTTTTTACATCTTCTCTAGATCATAAGACTGAATGGGTTCATATTTGGTGTGGATGTTCTCTAGGTGACTCACATTCAGATTTGTTCAAATGAGGTCACTCTGTCAAATGGTTGTGAAGCCAGGGCCACAACTCTTGCCCTCCATAGTAATTGTTAAAAACGACTTCTTCTCATGTACCATCAGGTTGAATGGGTTCATATTTGGTATGAAGGGTCCTTGGATGACTGGAGTTCAGATTTGTTCAAATGGGGTCATTTGTTTTAAATGGGGTCACCTGGTCAACTAGGGGCCAAGCAAAGGACAGTTTTCTTCTTAATATGCTTCCTTCACACGGACCATCAGGTCTATTTTACTGATATTTAGTATGATTCAAATTTATTCAGATGGGGTCACCAGATTAAATAGGGTGGGACCAGGGACATAACTGTATGTCTCTATAGTAATACTTAAAATGTCTTCTCAAGAGAGGTTGGACTATTTAGCTTACATATAGTATGGAGGATCCTTTAGTGACTGAGATTCAGATTTGTTAACATGAGGTCAACCTGTCAAGAAATGACGGGGCCTTAACACTTTTGTGTCTAATAAAATCATTAAAATACAAAATTGGAAATTTCCAACAATTGAGAAAGTTTGAGATGTCGGTTGTGAAATTCCAACCTAAGACTTTGGAGTCTGGAGCTTGGTCGGGAGGGGATATGTTGAGCTGGAGGGGGGGGGGGGGGTGATCAGTAGTGTACAGTTGTTAATTTAAAAGTAGATATTCACCGATCTACATACATGAAGCCTCTCTAGCCACATATCCTGTTTATATCTACTTCTGTTAAAGTGATTATGAAGAGTTCTGACTGTTATGGTCTCCAGAGTCCCAGTCTTTGACTGTCTTGTTTATGAAAAACATGGCCGCTAGCAGCCATCTTGGATTTTACTCTTTGCTTGACTAAATCATTTGGCACACCCCAAAAACCACATCCCTCATCTGATCATCACCAAATTTTGTATGGATCTTCAGGATGACTTCTAGATGGGGGCCATCAATTTTTCTGAATTTCATGTCTAGAATCAATTAGATGGGAGCTATCGAATTTGATCAATTTTTTATGAAAAACATGGCCACCAGCAGCCATCTTGGATGTTACTCTTTGCATAAATAAATCTTTTGGCACACCCTACAGCCGACATCCCTCATCCATTCATCACCAAACTTCATATTGATCATTGGGGTGACCACTCGATGGGAGCTATCATTTTTTTTGGAATTTCATTGTAAAACATGGCTGCTAGCAGCCATTTTGGATTTTACTTTATATATATCTCTTCATGTTGAGATATTACTTAGACATTTAATCTTTCCTCATTCTTAATCGCTCTTTTGACTGTAAGACATTTTTCCCCATCCAAGTTGAGCTACAGTGTCATTATACCCCCATCCCAAAAGATGGAGGGTAGACTGGATTACATGCATCTGTCCGTCCATCTAGCCATCTGTCTAGCCGTCCATGGATCCATCCATCCACTCATATATCTCAACCATGTGTGATCGGATCTCAATAAAATTTGGTATGTATGTTTGTCATCAGGAGGGCACTCAAAAGAGGGTTTATTGACTGTTCAAGAGTTATCCCTCTTTCGTTATCTGGAAATGTTGGATTTCCGTCCGTTGTTTGTTAGATTTGTCAAGTAATTTGTTCGTTCATCACTTCTTTTTTGTTCAGATTGGTTTCTGACCTGCCCATATTTCATTTTTCTCCATGGGTGTATCCCAGCACCCATGGTGCAACCTCTTGTTGACACTTTTATTTCTGAATTATGTTGAATACATGGCTGCCAGCTGTCATCTTGAACTTTACATTTGATTCCATCGGCACACCCTGCAGCCCACAATTATCGGCAAAATGTTTTGAAAATTTACTGGCAATATTTTGGATCGCCTCTAAATGGGAGCTATTGAATTTGAATAATTTTCGATGAAAAACATAGCTACTGGCAGCCATCTTGGATTTACTCTTAGCATGACCAAATCCCTTGACTGATCAACACCAAACTTCATATGGATCTTTAGGTGGGAGCTAGATGGAAGCCATTGATTTTTACAGAAATTTGTTGAATATTAGCCAGCAGCGATCTTGGATTTCAAATTTGAATCCATCGGCTCACCCTGCAGCCCGCATTTATCGGGAAAATATTTTTAAACATTACAGGTCTGTTGTATCCCCTCTAGATGTGAGCTATCAATTTTTTTCTCAAAATTTTGTTGAAAACATGGCCGTTGGCAGCCCTTATGGATTTTACTCTTTCCATGACTAAATACTTTGGCACACCATACAGAACACTTTCTTCCTACGATTGTCACCAAACTTCAATTGGTTCTTCTTGGCAGGCCTCAGCCTAGGGGTTCAGAACAGGGAGTCTTGAAGTCTCCCTCCAGGAAATTTAGGGAGACTTCAGGAAATTTAGGGAGAAGTGGGGAGACTACCAAAAATTGACAAAAAATTAAAGCGATATTTTATAAATAATTTTATTCTTTTAATCGATAGCATATAACATGAAATATAATAGCACGTGGAATAACATAAGCAACAAAACTAACATATAATACATGTAGCACAGCTGACAACAAAATGTTAAGATAACAAGATCTATCATATTGTTGTTTATGCTTTATTAAATATTTATCAGTTTGTTATGATAAATATTTCCATTAAGAAAGACCATGCTAATACATGTACCCCATCCTAGGGTTTTTAGGATGTTGAAACAATCCATATTATTTTGTGTATAAGTAAGAAGTAACTAACTAACTATCAGTTTGCGAAGTGCTGAGCTGCTGAAGTAATAGAAAATACTGGTGACTGTCCTGTTGTATTTGACTAAGTCGGGAACTAGTTTAGCAGCCTGCGAAGCTTCTATTGTCTCGACACCCAATGAACTAACTAAGTCGATGATATGCGAGAATTCTTCTTTCGGCAATTCCCGAATGGCGATGTGGTAGGCAGATTTCAGGTAGGTCAGGATGTGCTCTTCGTCTTTGGAAATTTTTTGTTCTATGAGTTTAATCATGGTTGTTGTTTGGCGAGCTTACTTTTGGTGACAGCTGTAATGTGGGTATCGGCTGGAAAAAACAAAAGGGACTAGTGAACAGCTGCACAATAAAGATAAACCAATACAGCCCCCATATAATATTGCTGGGACGAAACAATAGAAACTAATGAATAACTAGGCCACGGATAATCCGATTATGTAATAAAACTTCCACTGAATGAGCAGTGATACAATGGTGACTAATTAATTTATCAACAGGGAGCCAGAGTAGTCGGGATTAGGACACTATAATAAGTAATCTATAGCTATCCCCAATTTGGAGCATGTTAACTTAGTTAATTTTAATGTCAACAGAGAATGCGTCTTAAAAAATACAACGATATAGCTGTTACTGAGAAGATAGAGTTGTCCTTCCTTAATTGGAAATAAGCTAAATCTACTGTACTTTGAACGTTTGAAGTAGAGTTGTCCTTCCTAGACTATATTCACGGCTTTCTAAGTACCCGGATATTAATACGTATTAAAACGTTTCAGCACTGAGAATTGCGCTTTTCTTTTAATGAATAACTTTTAGCAAATAAAATATATTTATACTTACAAGTGCCATGTCGAGTGTGGTTTGTTGTTTTCGCCAGGGTCTCATGACCTCGAGAATATGCTGTGTCGATCTTGGCTGCCCTACACATGGAACAATGCCACTTATTGTTGTCATCTAAGAGTAAGACATACCAATCGAACGCAGTTTGAGCAAGTTTTTTGCAGTACTTTTTAGAAGGTGTAACAGGTGTATCACTAGTATCACGTTTCCGTTTAGAAGACGGGGATTGTGTCGACAACCAAGATGTGAGAGACATCTTGAATGATCAAGGAATAATGAAATCTGCTATCAATTCAGTGGCTATATACTGCTCGACAGGCTTACAACAACATATGTTGGGTTGTCGTGAACATCGGACATCAAAGGGTTATTGTTTTAGTAAAATAAACACGCATCCCAATCACCCTTCATGGAACTGATAAGTGTTAATTAAAACAGTTATTTGTGACACTCACGATGGTCAGTAACAACACAGATGCGAGTATCTCATCGTGTTTTCAGCGTGTCAAAACATTCGTGATTAACATTCATTACCGCAAAGGGAACAAAGGCGACTGAATAACAACACAAAACAATAGGTCATATTTTATTTTTTATTTTAAACACTTGGGTCTTTCTTTGTCTTTCTTTGTCTCTGCATCGTCTGTTTCTTTTTGGGTTGGTCGCCACAATTCATCTATATACGGGCATGTCTGGGGAAAAAAACTAGAAAAGAAAAAAATCCCCTTAAAATTGAAGGCGACTTCGATTTCGCCTTGATAGGGCGAAGTCAGCGACAGTCGCCTTGTGAGCTGAGGCCTGCTTCTTGGTGATCATTAGATGGGAGCTATTTTTTTTCCAAAATTAAAACATGGCCATCTTGGATTTTGCTCTTTTCATGACTAAATCATGTCAATCTCATAATGCAGACAATATTTATATGAATAAAGTAATTAGTAGCGCCTAGGATGTTTAATTTTGCAGTTATCAAGAACTGAGAAATAGATAAACTTTGTTCTTATATTCATTACTGATAGTCCTCTGATAACAAAATTTTGCATGTTGAAATGATTGGTATGTAAACAAAACTGTTCCAGAGATTTGTCAACAAACATTGCTATTTTGTGTGGTATTTAGTTCAAATATTTTAGTCTGAACATGATTTTCAGAATATGTTTCAATGCTTTCAACTTTTCCAATGTTTACTATCAAGTTTTTATTAAGCTTATTTAATTTATCTTATTGGACTACTTAGACTTTTATCGGAAATTCCACTGTAACAGTAATGCAAAATCACATTTATCGGAGAACTATTAATAATAAAAATAAGACAAAATCAATAAATTTTTTCATGTACTTGTTGAATGATATTTTTTTTACAGTTTTATGCTCTATCACATGAACCCACTTCAATGGTATTGGATCTCTTAAATTAAAAAAAAGCAGTTAACCCTTATCTATAATAAATACTCATTAACGGGTAGTTCCTTTAGGAAGTGTTCAGATAATAAGTTCAACAAATGTACATAGGTAATTGTTGAACTTATCATGGAAAATTCCCACCATGAATATGAATTTATCTGCACTTGTATTAACTTTTTGTTTGTCTGTCGTCTGCTAATTTTACCCGATCACCCCTCCAAATTAATAAGATATCATATGAAAGGGAGAATAAATTTAGCAAAGAAATGTTTAAAAGTGTGATGAGTAATGTGGTGTTCAGATGAGTCTGTTGCGTACATTGCATTGTTCCATACATTGTGTTGACAGATATTAAATGACAGATAATCAGTTTGATATTGGAATAAATGCAATATTCCAAATCAATCTATCTGTAATAAATTAATTCTGCAATAATGTCAAATCTGTCAAATACCAACAACTAACACTAACTGAAATAAATACAATTTGATTTTCTTTCACTCTAATGATAGTCGCCATCTTTTATTGGTTGAAAACAAGAAATGTCATGACGCACACTATATAAGGTATATATATGTTAAGCCTTGCATAGCATTGAAAATAGAATCTCTTCATTGCGTCCATTAACGGATACAATGTAACAAATGCATCGCAGCTTCCTGAACACCTTAGTGTTATTTTCTGTAATCCAAATTCAATGCAACATACACAACGGACTTGTCTGAACGTTAGTTAAGCCATGGAATTGAGGCTAAAGTAAACGAAACTTGTTTGTTGTTTCAATAACTACTCAAGTCAAGCCAATCAAAATCAAACACCAACATTGACGCCTGTCACACATGTATTTCATTCTCTATATATCAATCTTTGATCTTTAATTTTAGGATTTCCGTCTTGCAATATCATCAGCGACTGAGAAAGCTGACCGTCCAGTTATTCCATCCGAGACCCTCAATAAAATCCTCAATGGAATCACGGAATTAATGTACTTCAATGAACAGCTGCTATCGGATCTGAAGGAGCGACTCACTAACTGGTTTGTATCAATTCTGTCATCAAGCCTTCAAATAGAGTGTCTGACAATTTGCAGAATGAGGTCCCCAGAGGGTGAATTTAGTGATGCTATCCAGCACAGTGGGCCAGCATCTCCAAATTCACCCTCTGTGGGACCTCATTCTGATTAGGCTTAATCTTCTGGGAGGTATCTATAGTCTCAAGTTTACATTGTTTTTAGTTACTTTTTCCCTTCTGTTCAGTTTCTATATTCCCTAATTTGCAGAAGAATAAATGCAGAATCGAGGTGACTAATGGGTGAATATCATCAACTTCTACTGGGGAAATTCAATCTCACATAGCAGTTGAGACACACTTAATAACCCTTTCAGTGCCAAGTCCGATTTTTGTATCAACCCATATTTCCTTGATAATTTTTAAGAGCTCTTTCCGTCAATGTATCACATTATTATAATCAATAAATTTGAAAAATGATCAAGGAAATATGGGTTGATACAAAAATCGGACTTGGCACTGAAAGGGTTAAGTCTCATCAAGTATGAGATTTTAAGTTTTCGTTTCAATTTTATCCTTGCTTTAATCCTTTCTATACTAATTACTCATTGACGAGTAGTTCCCTTAGGAAATGTTCAGATAATAAGTTCAACAAATGACCATAGATCATTTGTTGGACATATTATCTGAATATTCACACCAAAAAATATGAATCCTTCAGTACTTGTATTATCTGTTCCCGGTGTGTTGTCTGCTGATATTACCTGATCATCCCTCCAACTGAATTATAGACCATTCCAATATATATACTTTTATAACTGGGTGGGAGAATCCATTTAGTAAAGAAATGGTTAAAATGCACATGGCTCATTTCAATATTTATATATTAAATATATAAATAATATATGCATATTGATCTGGCAGATAGAATATATAGAGAATACCTACAGTTTTTGTTTGAATACCAAGATATCTCATGAGTGTCTGGAAAGAAATATTGAATTTTCAGCAACTTGTGAAAATTGATATTTCTTTCCAGACACAAATGAGATATTACAGGTATTCAAACAAAAACCGTAGGTATTTTGTTATTATATGCACCTTATTAAAGGTACACCTGCAATTTGTCCGTTTTGAGCACGTGGTTCTGTCAACTTGTGACCCACATCTCCGAAAATTAATAGATTTCAAAAATCGATATCTAATCACTCTGAGCTTTGATGGGTGGGTTCCTTGACTCGAATCAAGTATTTTTTACCCCCAAAGCCAAAGAAATAGTAATTTAGGAGCGTCTAATCGGATTGAGTACCTTTAATGCTCAAAGTTGCTAAACTAACTGTTAATTAATTAAATTATCAACTCTACTTATTTAAAGACGGCGTGTCAGTGTTTGCAAACAAGGAGGAGCCTGGTATGTACTGGGCGTATTGATTCATGCTCATGTAAACCACCGGCAATAACGAAAGCTACAATGATATAACAAAATCGTATTTCAATGTAGCTTCTGAGATACATATACGACGATCTACGTTTCGGTACTTTTCCACTATTTTATAGGCAAGCATAAAAATTATAAAAAAAAACTTATATAGAGTGAAGATTTCAACTGATGTATTGCTTATCAAATTTATTTTGTGATTTATGAATTACCTTAATTTCAAGATGCTTTCTTTCCATTGCCAAGACTAAGATAATTTGTTCCCTATTTAAGTCTCAAAACATCAATATATGGTGCTGAGTTTGTTCTCTGTCTTACAGATTTATTGGTATTTTGTTATCAGTAAAGCATCCTGAGAATTCTCCTGGATGCCTGTTCTTCTTCTGATTATTAACCATTTCATGATGGGAGCTGCACTGGTGCAACATTAAATATCCTGTGCCAGTGCATTCTCTTATATATGCGAGTCTCCCATAGGGAGCCTCGCATTTATAAGAGAATGCACTGGCTTACAGTGTCACGGTAAATATTGTTATACCAATGTATTCTCTTATATATGTGAGTTCCCTGTGGGAGACTCGCATATATGAGAGAATGCATTGACACATGGTTTTCACAAAATTTCAGTAAGCTCCAGTCATGGAAGGATTATACAAATCTCACCTATTTAATATCCGGGGCCAGTTCTGAGAATCATTTAAAGTATTGAATTAAAATTTTGTGGCAATAAATTTCTACTACATTGTATACACTAATTTCAGTCATTAGAAAATTCTATTCTGAAATTTGTAGGAATGTTCAGACAATATAATCAGACGAGATATATTCATATATGTAGTGATATCAGTTAAAACAAGTTCAACAAACAGCTAAGGGCACTCAATATATCTTTCACCTTTCTGTACTAAATACTCATTGATGAGAAGTTCCCTTAAGAAATGTTCAGATTATAAGTCCAACAAATGTTTGTTGAACTTATTATCTGAACATTTCCCACAAATGAATTTGAATCATTCTGCTCTTGTATTTTCTGTTTTTCTGACTGTCATCTGCTTTTATAATCTGAACTCCCCCCAAAATAAATAATAAGACTTTTCCAATATAAAATTTTATAACTAAATGAAAGAAACTTTTCATTACAGAAAGGGTTAGAGGTCTTTTTCAATATAAAATTTTATAACTGAATGAAAGAAACTTTTAAGTATAGAAAGGGTTAAAGGTCCATTTAATTTTCGAATCACTGATTATTTTTTTATAGTGCCTTGATATATGGTTTTAATAAGAATCTATGCCATCTACTATATGATTAAAATAAAATAATTCATCACCAGTTGAAACGTCTGTGTCTCAGAAGATGCCCATAGAGAAAGAGAAAACAGCTGAAATCACAGAAAGAGTTCCCCCATTATGGCTCCCAGAATGCAACAGAATTCAAACTAAAATTGTATTTTCAATGGAAGGGAATAACTCTGTATCTTAAGATAGAGCTATTCCCCTGCCATTGAAAATAATTAAACTTGACACAGTCGTATTTCAACAAAACAACATGTTCACAGTTTATTACACTGAATAAGTTGATAATACAATGTTTTGGAGCTTCCTCTTTCAAATGGTATATAATATGGCATATATTTTCTATAAAATTATCTGGGGTTCGAAAATTAAGTGGGCCCTTTAACTGAATGGATGGAAATCAAGTAACTACACATGGGACAATATCCATTTATTACAGGGCTATATATGTTTGTTTCAGGGAGGATGTTAGGAAAATATCTGATATCTTTGTCAAAAAAGGACCATTCTTGAAATTGTATACTGCGTATATCAAAACATTCAATGAGAGAACCGCTGCCTTGGAAGATGCCAGGAAGCGATATTCATTATTTGACACAGCATGCAAAGATTTTGAGGCAAGTGAAATTTTAGGCAGCAGTAATCAAACTTGCATAATTCGGGAAAACATGGTAAGAGGTGCTGTACTTAAAAATCTATGCTGAGTCGTTTTCCTTTGCATATACCCCATCAGTTTTAATAATGTTTTAGAGAAATATGGTCAGATAAATGTCTGTTCTTCGATAAGATTGTGCTATTAGTTGCTGATTTTTGCACTAAAATTAACTTGTTGCTGTTTGCTGGATATGCTAATTATTTTCCAATCTTTTTAGTCTGCAAAATTGCAAGGGAATGTCCAACTACTCATCTTGATGATAATAATTTAATGACCAAGTAACACAACTCATTTGCATACAAATTAGTAATAATAAGCATTGTTCAAGGTTTCTGCATGAGAATGAGTTAATGTAGAGCGACCTATTTGGCCCCGCCAATCTTGTTCCATGACTGAAGTCATTTATACTGATGTGAGTCTTACATGTGGTCGGTTCATATCCCTTCAAGATAAATATTAAAGCCATTTGTGGCACTGACTTGAATTGTAAAACAAATTGTCCTGTCCTATTTGAAGGAACCCTGAATACATATTTAACCCTTTCAGTGCCAAGTCCGATATAATAATGTGATACATTGATTGAAAGAGCTCTTAGAGCTCTTTCCACCAATGTATCACATTATTACAATCAATAAATTTGACAAATGATCAAGGAAATATGGGTTGATACAAAAATCGGACTTGGCACTGAAAGGGTTAATGTATATACTAATAATGTTGATATTCATATTT
The DNA here is from genome assembly GCA_032622095.1 of Siphonodentalium dalli. NCBI lineage: Eukaryota > Metazoa > Mollusca > Scaphopoda > Gadilida > Siphonodentaliidae > Siphonodentalium > Siphonodentalium dalli. The sequence goes on along the minus strand of CP136061.1, from coordinate 147,374,541 downwards.
GCAATGATTCAGGGCTCTGAACGGTGTGGGAAGCTAGCACTCATTCATCACATGCTGAAACCTATCCAGAGAATACCACAGTATAGGATGCTCCTGCAAGGTATGAACATACACACTTGTGGTTGAATTGTTCATCAGGTTCTTGCTATTTCTTTACTTAGCTATATATTTATGTTGCCAAATAATTTAACTACAATATGATTATTAGTCAATGGAGAATTTTTTAGCCAGCTTTGAAATATGTATTTGAGCTGGTTGATATTATTATCAGTCTCGTGAACCAAAAAATTTGGGGACTATATACAGATCAGGCATATCCTGAATTCCACTATTATAGTGGTATATGACCATAACATATTCATGTTTCCTTTATTTGCGTCAGGAATAGAAGATGGCACATACCAATGCACAGTCAAATTTCACTCTTAACAATATCGCAGCGAATGAACAGTCTATGGACAAAATACGTTGTGCAATCTTTTGTGCCAGCTTTGTTATTCAATAATATTACTAATATATGCCTTTCTAAATGACAATAACAGGATGACTCAATCGTTCTTTCATAACACATTTAAAGTAATTGAATGCTAATTGAGTTGATTATCATGTGCCATCATGATTAATCATTCTCCTGGACAAAATATATGTATGATATGTACCGAATTAGTGCGACACTGATTTTGAATAATTTGTGTTAAATATGATTTTGGATTATCCCTCTTTTATCAAATTCACAAAACGGTAACGGTCATATACCACTATAATAGTGGAATTCAGGATGTGCCTGGCCTGATATTGGTGTCCACTATATGTATGCATCTGCGCATCTATTAAAAATGGTTTCTTGGTGATATCCTTAGTCACTATTAACTCTTTTAGTGCCAGGACCCGATGACATCAAACATGCTTTGATGTCACTGAAAGTGCCAAGTCCGATCTCATCGGACATGATTTTAGGTGGTAATTTTTCTTCAAAACAAAAATGGATGTCATCATTATTAATCCACATATTTGTGTAGATAATACATCATTTTACTCAACTAGATTATCTGTGTGACCATTTAATAGCAACAAACAACTTTTATTAACTGCCAAAACCAGTACTTAGAATAATTACCTCCAGAGGATGTCCAAACACATGGTTTTTTAAAAGTAGTAACAATAAAACTACAGTCAATTTCAGTTAATTGCATATCGTTTAAATGCATATTTCGGTCATTTGCATAAAATATGCATGCACCAAACCATTTTCTCATAAAAAGACTATTTTTTAATCGTTTATTTGCATTAGGGTCAGAGTCTATTTCGTTTTTATGCATACGAAAATCGCCAAAAATGTTGATGAGAAGGGGTAAAAAGTAACCTCATGATGTCGAAATTATAGCAATTTGTAAAAATATTTACCTTGAAAAAGGTATTTTATGGGAAAACTTAATACAAAGTTGTTGAAGATGGCCATCGCGAGAGCGACGACGGCAATTTTCAATTTCATAACACACGTGGTTTTCTATCTCTTCTCAGTAACATGCTTCTGTTGACACACATTTCCTGTATGTTTCCATATTTATTTGTGAATTGCATGATTTATTAAAATTTGTATATTTATTTGGTTGTTTGTTGAGTTTGTAAACGTTTGTAAACACCTGAAGTTCCAGTTGCAATTCTGAGAATTCAATTTGAAAGGAAGATATCCAGGAATTCCCCAACAAGGAAGTCAACTAAACCGAAAGTGCTTTCTATTTCTTCTAACATGCTTCTGTTCACAAACATTTCCTGTATGCTTCCTTATTTCCTTTTAAAAACGTATGTAAACACATGCAGTTCCAGTTGCAATTCCGATAAGTGAAAGGAAGGAAGTTTCCAGGAATTCCATCAATGAAGTATCAAGACGCCGACTAAACACAATTTCACATGGCGTTTGTAATCACCGGCGCAATTGATTCCTGGAATTTATGTCAGATTCAGATAATCCTATTGAAAGATCAAATAATATTTCCAGGAATTCTATCAGATTAACAGAATCTGTTGAATTGTGTCAGCTTCAGAAAATGCAAGTTTGTAAACACCTGCGCAATTATTCCAGTTTCCCGGTCAGTTTGTGTTGAAACCGAAAGTGAAACTAAGATTTTCCGCGAATGACATGGGTAGCTATAATTACGCGAGGTCACGGAAAATAGTTCAGAAATAAATCATCAAATTATTGTCTTCGCAACACAAAGTGATTTATTTTGTCTAAATTTAAATAACCCGTATTTAACAGGTCTTCAATATTTATTCATGCTCCAACTTCTTAGAAATCGCCGGCTTCTGGGAAACAAAACAGCTTCTGTGGCGATAACAAAAGATTAATCAAGTCGCTGCAAATATGCATGCATTGAGGTGTGAATTTGACCTAATTCCATTAACTGCACAAAATGAAATCATAGCAATGTCAATGAGGTCACTAAAGAAATGCTCCAGACAATAGCACGTGCAATCAAAACAATAACCTTTGTTGAACTGTCATGTTGCTTGAAGTCATTTGTGAGTGTACCAATAAAAGAAGGTGTCATACACTGTTGGGCTTCAGTGTTTAATTAAAACTATATTGGGGCTCAATTCAGCAAACATTTACGTTTGACAGTGGCTACTCAATTGTTTTGGTGTGATGTGCACTGATTAATTATCAGATCAGATTTTATTTAATTTTTGAAGACACTTTGTTTCCCAAAAATTAATGTTTCATTTAATGAATAGAGTTATGCCTCTTCCCATAGTTCAATATAGATTCGTAAATTGCGCTCACAAAAATGCATGATATATTGGGAAATCAATTTGATTTTTGTTAGTTTTTCCAGTTGGCTACATGGATAGATGGTTCTTCATATACCTATTTATTTTGAAACAAACAAAATTACCGAAAATAAACGGCAACTACCGTTCATAGAATTATCCCCCTTCTCATAACGTGAAACAAACAAAATTAGTATTTTTATAATTTTATCGGGAAACGTTGGCGTTTTTCTTACCAGTTCTTGGTGGCTATTAACTGATATTTGGTGGGTAGTTAATGATTATTTGTTTAATATTACGTGTGTGTAATGCATTTCTAACTGATTGATTGGATATATTCTAAATATAAACATGTATATAGTGAGTTTATTATCAATGGGGGTTGCCGTTCCTGACAAGAACATCGTTTTATTCTTGAACATTTTACAATCGTAGATGATAATATAATATGGAATAACATTAAATTAATATAGATGAAGCTCTTTAGATATTATTTTTTTTAAACAAACTAAATTGATGATGAAATTGAATGAACGAAACATAAACAATTCACTGTATTTCTAGACTGATGCTGGTGACAGAAAAACGGCTTATGCTTCTTTTTATCGTGATTTCGGCTTTATGCATATTCGGTTAACTGCATAAGAAAAGCCATGCACCGACGCTATGCAATAAAGCGAAATTGACTATTTCTATTTGCTTAATTCTATGTTTGAAATTACTAATATTAACTTACCACATTTAATCATTGTCTATGAAGGTAAGAATAATATTTTATATGACTGATACTTGAAATATAGATAGCGCTTATCTGGTAATTTTTTTTGCATATGACTACCTGTTTCTAGGAAAATGATCATCACATGGTCATATTGACTTTAAATATTAATTATTTAATCAAATCAATTTACTGTTCTAAAGTTATTTAATTGTCTTCATTGATATACCTGGAAAGGTTATAGTGTTTGTTTGAAAAAATAAAAACGTTTTGTAAAAGTGTTGGTCAAGATCATGATCAAAAAACAAAACTAGAATTCAAAATGGTTTCCGCGGAAAAAAACTGAGATGATCGTTCTCTGAATTGGCAATGTTATGGATAATTAATTATGGTAATTTTGTGCTTCAATCATAAAATAAAATCATGTTGATAATACTCTCTTGTTGTCATTATTTGTTACTTTAAAATTTGGCTTGAAAAATGGTTTATTCCTCGGATCATAGTCACCTAATGTCGATCTAAATAATGAAAGATTGAATTTTTGGGCCATTTCCATGATGATCCTCCACCCCTGGGTGAAATTTTGAAAAGAGTGTTCTTATGGGTATTTTGTTTTAACCTTCAAAAAAAAATAATATGATTTCTCATCTCTATTTTTATGTTTACCCATACCATGTATGGTAAACATAGTGTCGTTGTCCGGATTGACCACTCGTCGTGCGTCTGTCCGTCCGTCCGTCTGTCCGTCCGTCTGTCTGTCTGTCCGTCCGTAGACACTTTACGTGTAATGCGATAACTCAAACATTTTTTACCTGATCAAAACCAAATTTTGTATATGGGGTTTTCAGCCCAAAATACAGATCGAGTTCGAATATGGGTTTGATCCGACTTTTTTTGACAGAGTTATGGCCCTTTTTCGACTTAGAATTAACGCATTCTGCCATAACTCAAACATTTTTTATCTGATCGGAACCAAATTTGGTATGTGAGTTTCTCGGCCCAAAATACAGATCGAGTTCGAATATGGGTTTGATCCGACTTTTTATTACGGAGTTATGGCCCTTTTTCGACTTAGAATTAATGAATTCTGCCGTAACTCAAACATTTTTTATCTGATCGGAACCAAATTTGGTATGTGAGTTTCTCGACCCAAAATACAGATCGAGTTCGAATATGGGTTTGATCGGAGTTTTTTTTACGGAGTTATGGCCCTTTTTCGACTTAGAATTCATGAATTCTGCCATAACTCAAACATTTTTTATCTGATTGGAACCAAATTTGGTGTATGAGTTTCTCAGACCAACATACAGATTGATTTCGAATATGGGTTTGATCGGATTTTTTTTAATGGTGTTATGGTCCTTTGACATATGATTCACACATACATGTACTTCGATAAATCAACCATTTTTCATCTGATAGGAACCAAATTTGGTATGTGAGTTTCTCAACTCAAAATACAGAACGAGTTTGAATATGGGTTAGATCCAATTTGTTATACCAGAGATATGGCCCTTTTTAAACTAAGAATTATCCAGATTATAACCCAAGTAACTTACAATTAATGAATACCTGCTTCTCTGTGAGCAAGATAAAAGACAATATAGTTTATTGCTTTGAGAGTTATTTATAGCCCTCATATGTTAGGTCTGTATAAGAGACACAGTGAATTATTGGATAAATTGATTTAGCTATCTTTTTAACCACAACTTAGCCAGGTGAATTTATTTAACTAGACCAATGGAGCTCTCTAAGTCCTTGGATGATGGGACTACATTGGATCAAACAGGGCAGAGATAGGTGATTTAACCCCTTTTACCCATTCCATGTCTTTTAACCTTTTCCATTAAATAAATAATTATATTATTTTGATATCTCACATGGCAATTTGCAACAACATGAATAGAACTGCTCACACTATGATAGTGGTGACAGGCTCTAGAGTTTAGATGTTATATTAACCCTTCTATATTGACTCATACATTCCAATAATTTGTGTTATTACTGGTTATTATGTACATTTGTCATATACTACTTTAGATCATAACAGTATACTCTATAATTCAACATTAAAAGATTATGATTCTGATCTTAACAATTTACTATCGCCAAGGGATGGGTTAAACATCTGCCGATCGTGATCGGCCTCTCGTTAGAACAATAAAAATGGCGACATTGGTAAACACGTGTGTTCTAACGCGTGCCGAAAATAAAACACCGTTTACACGTGTACCATGGACGATCACGTCGGTTGGGCCAACTGCGACAGTTGGTGACATGATACCCACGATATACCAATGGAATTTAACCCTTTCGTCAAATCGACAGAAAGAAATGTAGCCATAACAATGAATATTGGGAAATCTAAAACAGCTGACTTTGATAATATTTCACGTGAACGTTCTGAACGTTCAAACCGTTGCCGAACTGTTTGGTCGCTTTCTAGGTTCGAGTTTCATTCAAAGTCAAGTGATCCGCGTGCATGTTCCTCCAGTATTAATGACTAATTATTTTTATTTTTAAGTATTGAACAGGGGATGTTCAGTACATGATTTCTGATGACAGATGTTCTATAATAAAACATGTATTAAATAATAATTTGTCTTGTTCTATGCTTCACATCCCTGCCACAGAGATGTATAAAACTGTTAAATACCATGCCCTTCCTGTATTTTAACAAACATTTTTAGGAAATAATTTAAACAAAAAAAACCTGCCTCCCGCATGGTTAAAATGTATAATAAAAAAATAAATATAAAAACCTGCCTCCCTCATGGCTTAAAGTTGTAATAAATACTAAAAATAAATACCGCCCTCCCTCATCACTTTGAAAAAAATGTGCTTGAGAACCAAACATATTTTTTAATTTAGGAAACATAATCTCCATATAATTTTTTTTTATTTATTGTTAATTCCATAAATGGATAGATTGGATTTTACATTTTCCAGCTCATATTTCTAAGTGGAAATTTAAAGCATTTTCATGGACATCGTGATGGGTGATATCAAGAGCAACTGGATATTTTTTATATATTCCCTAATAAAATATGATATTTCTAACTGAATAACTGTACATAAATTTATCTAATTTTAACTTTATTATACATACAGGTATAGTCATACAGGTATAGTGCAATAAAATATATACCGTTAGAAAGGAAAAAAAATTCTGTGTCTGTGATCTATACTATCGCTGGTGCGGGGTCATCCAGTTCCCTTCGGGTTGGCAGGTTGCTGGAAGTTTGATGAACCTGCTGATGTTTGATGGAGTTCTAGCTTATTTTCTCTCAAAATATATATGTTCATATTGTATGTTCAATATTGATAAACAATAGTTATCTTCTTTTATGATAATTAGCAATGTATACTGACCTGTAGTTCCAATGATTCATGATATTTCAAAGTTCAAATACATATTAATTGTAAACTGTTAGACTGTTGTTTTAAGTATTTGGTCCATTCTAGTTTAGTATAAAGCTCAAAATCCCCAAAAAAATGAAAAATAGAATTATGCTCTTCTTCAATAGGAATTATTCCCATTTACACCAGATAATTATTTTTCCAGAAGAAACGGCATCTAAATATTGAATATTGGGTATGTTAGGTAGTGTAGACAGTTTTTTATTAGTTATCCGATATGAATGTTCTTTTTAGATGTGGCAAACCTTGAGAAGTAAACATCTTTTTATATGACCTAATTCATACATTTATTTAGAACAATAATTATCTTATCTAATTAATATCTCTTTATTTACAGATTATTACAACCATCTACCCGAAGATTCAGTAGATGTGGCTGACACAAAAAGTATGTATACAACATTTGTCTGATCATATTTAAGTGATATGAAACGCTCCGCTGGGGTGGTTCAAATATGCATATCTAACAAACTTGCTCGACGCAGGTATATTCATAAATTGCGTATCGAAATTGGCAGAACAAAATGTTTTTCTTTCATATAAATCATATGTAATTACTCTGGAAGGTGGAAACATTTCCGTCTTTTTACAGTGATTGATAGGGAAGGACTGTTTATTTATATGTTTGATTGTTCAGATGTTGGGTTTCATAAATTGGTACAGCTGATGTTGTTGAATGTTTCAGCAATAATAATTTAATAAAGCATTCTTCAAATGGACAAAGTGGATGGATATGGAGGATTTCCAACGAGTTAAGTTGGGATATAAGATCTTATGAAACGAGTTTGATAAATTTTATTCACAAAGATTGGTAGACAAGTCGGGAATCAAATTTATCAAACGAGTTTCATAAAACGTGTTGAAGATATCACATGAAAAAAACTGGAGCTTTATGCCTTTTTAGCAAATCAAAATCAACAGAAGCTTAAAAATGCACACACACATTGTTGGATGAGATGCCTCACAACCGTATACAACAGTATTGCGCGCTCGCTGCCGACAGAAAATATAGTCCCCAAATTTGCTTCTTTTGTTTTTGTGTCTATTTTCGTTAGTGTAATGAAGTTGGACAAGAATTTAACTTTAATGAACAAAGCAATCATTTTGAATTGTGTTGTTGTAATGTGCGGCTTTATGAAATAGTATTAATCCGCCTGATTGAATGTAAAGTCATTTTGTTGGTGCAATGCCAAGTTGGCGTAAAGCATGCACCTATTTGTCACTTGTGAGATATAAGGAAATATGTAATGGCATTTTTAATGATATAATAGGGGTTTCATGTGATATAGTAAAATATCAGTTTGAAGTAGTGAAGTAAGCACATTTATATATATTATATACTAGCTGGAACAGGCTCCTTTATTCAGCATCAGATTGACCTGCAGCCCCTGCACAAAGTGGCCTGTGACCTCTTTATGCATTAGGGGCCTTCTGCCTTTTATTTTTAGATTAAGCTCAAATTAACAAACATTTTTAGCTGAACTTGTAAACTTTGAGCTATTGCCATAGCTTGGTATTCGTCGTTCGTGTGTGCGTGGAGACGTCCGTCAACAATTATATTAGCATGGGCTACAGGCCGTACCTTTGGTTGGATCATTATGAAATTTGTCACGGCTGTTGACATTGACATGCAGATGGGAACGAGACATTTTGGGGTCATTCGGCCATAAAACATGGCTGCCAGCAGCCATCTTGGATTTTACACTTTGCATGACTAAATCCTTTGGCACAGGCTAGAGGTTCTATCTTTGGATGGGTCATCATGAAATTTCTCATGGATGTTAATATTGGCATGTAGATGGGAACGAGTCATTTTGGGGTCATTTGGCCATAAAACATGGCCACCAGCAGCCATCTTGGATATTACTCTTTGCATGACTAAATAATCCTTTGGCACTGGCTGGAGCTTGTACCCTTTGTCGGATCGTTATGAAATAGGTCATGGATGATAACATTGAATTGTAAATGGGAATGAGTCATTTTGGGGTCATTCAGCCAAAAAACATGGTTGGCGATGGCCATCTTGGATTTCAAAATGCAATCCATTAGCACGGGCTACAGGCCATACTGTTTGTCTGATCATCATGAAATTTGTCTTGGATGTTAATATTGATGATGATATTAACGATGAATTTATGAAATTTGTCATGGATGTTAACATTGTCATGTAGATGGGAACGAGTCATTTTTGGGTCATTCGGCAAAAAACATGGCTGCGAGCTGCCATCTTGGATTTCAATTCATCATTCCATTTATTGCTCATCACAAAAATTAAACTTCTTCACAAATTTGAGCTGCAGTGTCATGGAAACTTTCATTTTTTATTTTTATTTTTTTATTTTTTTAAATTAAAATTGGAAAAACTAACACTGTTATAACCTCCGCCAGTGTACCCAGAGTCACCACACCAAATTTGGTTGAAATCAGTTTTAGGGGATGGGAGAAAAATCCAGACAGTCGGACAGACAGATCCTACTCTTTTAAATATATGGGTGAGAGAATAACTTCCGAAGTTCAGATTGTTTTTATTATACCCCCACTTTCGAAGAAAATGGGGGGTATACTGGATTGACTGCGTCTGTCCGTCACGCTTTCTCTCTCTGTCTGTCCGTCCGTCCATCCGTCCGACCTCATAACTCAAACAACTATGAACCAATTTCAATAATTTTTTGTATGCAATCTCCTTAGGACTGCCTCTCCGCATGATGCTAATTGAGGTTCGGTCCGACTTTTATTTTTAAAGTTACACCTCATTTTCGACTTATTTTTTTACTTATAAATTTCTCACTTTTTTTCGGTTTCCGGATGATATCTCAAGTTTGGATACTTTAATTGCAAATACCGTTTTTTTTTACCGTAGATCAGTCATATCATGATACAGGTTGAGTTCGAATTTGAGTTTGATCCGATGATTTTTTCTAGAGTTATGGACTTTTTTCGACCCACATATAAAAATTCACACAATCAGATGCATAAAAACTTCTTTTCTTCTCCCACCACCACCACTCCTGCATCTGCATATTTTCATTCTCCATGTTCGTAATTCAAGTTATTAAATTGGCCTGACCTAAAATATTTATCTGAAATAAATTTTCAACAGACACTGATATAGGCTTTGGTCTGAATCTCACTGACGCAAATGTTCCCAAAAAATAGATAATTTGAGTGAGAAATTCAGTAACAGCATCTATAAATAATAATTATTGACAGTGTTTTTTAGATATTGTACAGGACCTCAACTGGATGCCAGACAATATCACATTTTCCCTTAACCCTTTATATTCTAAACACTCATTGATGAGAGTAGTTATCCTGTAGGAAATGTTCAGATAATAAGTTAAACAACATTTAAGAACTTATTATCTGAACATTTCCTTTAAAAAATAGAGCTCCTTCTGCACTTTTATTATCTATTGTCTGCTTACCTATACATCCCTCCAAATCAATAATATACCCTTCCGATGTTTACTTTTTTAACATGGTGGGAGAATCCATTTAGTATAGAAAGGGTTGAACAAGATCAGTCTGTGACACCAATATAAATACAAGTGCATGATGCTGTACAAAATGTTTACCAAACTATACTGTATTAACCCTTTATATTCTAAATAGATTCTCTGACCTTGTTAAAAAAGTGTGTATCCGAATGGTATTTATTCTTTTGGTTTTGGAGGGATATACATGTAATATAAGCTGACAACAGATAATAAATGTAAATAAGGCGCTCTATTTATTGAGGGAAATGTTCAGATGATAAGGTTGTTTGTTGAATTTATTTTCTGAAAATTTTCTACTGGATAATTACTCATCAATGAGTGTTCAGTATAGATAGGGTTAATAACCCATATTAATTTTCATATTTTTCAGCTGCCATACAAATTGTTAGCCAAGTTGCCGACCAAGCTAATCAAAATATGAAGACGGAGGTAAGAAATTTATATTAGCTTTTTATATTATTATTAGCAAATAGTATATGATCAAATAAGTGGCATCCAGGTTTTTTAACTGCCAGCGTTAACCTTTTCATGATGGGAGATCTGCTGGTGCAGCATTAATGATCATGTGCCAGTGCCTCTTATATATGCGAGGCTCCCTATGGGAGATTCTCATGTATAAGAGAATGCATTGGCACAGAGTTTTCGCAAAATTTCAGGCATCTCCATTCATGAAAGGGTTAAGAAACTAAGATTTCTGGAAGATGGAAAATTTTAATTTCTGTTGCTTGAGCGCCATTTTAATATGTCCACTACATTAGGCGCAGGTATCAGTATTGCCATTGGCTGACAAAAGGAATTTTACAGAATATACTTGGTAGCACCAGAGGCCTAATACAGGTTCCTTTTCCAAATTCCAAAAGCAGTTAAAGCTTATTAAAAAATCTGAAATAGACACAATTGAACCCCTAAATTAGTATATTTCCCAATAACAGGCTTACAGGGGCCAGCTACGATTTTCTCTCCATGTATATAAATATTTGTTTTTCACATTGAGTGCTTATACTTAATTTTCCTTTTTGATAACAGGACAATCTCCAGTCACTGATAGAAGTACAACATAGCCTGATAGGGAGGTTTGAGGTTGTCAGACCAGGAAGGGTGAGTGTCTATCCGTCAACTCATTTTACTTTGGTTTAGGCTTTGTAAAGCCAATTTCCTGTTTCTCATGCCTGGGCGCATTGTTCCAAAATCCAGCAACAGTGCGTGCAACCTTTTTATTCGCGTTTAATATGTTTTTTTTTAAATGTTGACAATAGACCAAACAGGTAACACCTATAGATACATAATTTCAAATTTATGTCACAAATAACATTGTAATAATGATATCTAAAGTCATTGTTCCTGTTTTCGTTGGCGGCATGGGTATCAGATAAAATTAGAATAGAAGGGTTGAGAAGATGGAGTAAAGTGAGGATGAATGAAGTGAGTTGGGTTCGAATATTTAAGCACCATTTTACAGTTTGTTTTGTCTGCAATAAAGTTTGCTGTGAAATTGCTATTTCATACATGTCTATCACTATTTAAAGTATACTACAGTAATGCCCTATAGTATGTTTGGGGGTGGTATATAGTATGTTTGGGGGGGGTGTAAGTTATATGAAATTTGAGACTGCTAGGTAGTTTCCATTATCATGATAATTTTGCCATAATTCACAATGTATGTGTAGTTCTCATTCTTTTCATTTGCTAAAACTATGAGTTTATATTACACGTAGGTGAGAGAATACCATGTTCAGTATATTCAATAATGCAAATGTGTTTCTTTAATGGAGACATTCAATCATTTAGTTACTCAATATAGTCATAGAGTTATCTCCCGGGTTGTCCGGACCATAACTTTGACAATATTAATCAGAACTTCATGGGCTTTTGAAATGTATTTGAGAATGTGCGAGTTAAGTTCAAATTTGGTCATGGTCCAGTGATTTGTTACCATGCTGTGTCCCCTTTTCGGGTTAGAATTGACAGTTATAGACTTGTCTGGATTGTAGACTTGTCTGGATTATAACTTGAGGAATATTCAACTTGAGGAATATTCAATTTCATGATAAAGTAGTTAGTACCTTGGTATATGATTCACATTTGAGAAGTCACAGATCAAGTTAAAAATGTTCACAGCCCGGTTATTTTTAATGGAGTTATGCCTCTTTTTGGCTTAGAATGGACAATTGTTAAGTTAATTGAATTTTGCCAGATTTTTGCCAGAAGTTGACTTTTTAGCTCAACTTGATGAACTCAAGTTTACTTTGTAAAGTTTGAGCTATTGCTGTGGGTTGGTATCTGTTGTCCCTGTGTGTGTGTGTGTTCTTGTGTGCTTCCATCAACACTTTTCTTTAGCACGGGCTACAGGTCAAACCTTTGGTCGGATCATTATGAAATTTGTCATAGCTGTTGACATTGGCATGTAGATGGGAACGAGTAATTTTGGGGTCATTCGGAAAAAATACATGGCCACCAGTGGCCATCTTGGATTTCAAAATTCAATCCATTAGTATGGGCTACAGGACGTACTGTTTGTCTGATCATCGGGAAATTTGTCATGTATGTTAATAGTGACATGTAGATGGGAGCGAGTCATTTTGAGGTCATTCGGCCACAAAACATGGCTGCTGGCAGTCATCTTAGATTTTACTCTTTGCATGACCAAATCCTTGGGCACAACCTACAAACCACATCCCTCATCTGATCATCACCAAACTTTATATGGATCATCGGGTGACCTCTAGATGGAAGCCATCAAGTTTTCTGAAATTCGTTGAAAAACATGGCCACTAGTGGCCATCTTGGATTTTACTCTTTGTATGACTAAATTCTTCGGCACACCCTATATGATCACTCCCTCATCCGATCATCACCAAAACTTCATATGGAACTTCGGGCTGACCTCAAGATGGGAGCCATCAATTTTTCCCAAAATTTGTAAAAAAAAATCATGGCTGCAGCAGCCATCTTGGATTTCAAATTTGAATATATCAGCACACTCTGCAGTCTGCATTTATTGGAGAATTGTTTTGAACATTTACAGGCATGTTTAGGATCACCTAGGATACAATTTTTGTATGAAAAACATAGCCACCTTGGATTTTATTCTTTGCATGATTAACTCCTTTGGCACACCCTTCAGACCACATCCCTGATACGATTATCACCAAACCTCGTATGGATTTTTTTGGTTGACCACCAGATGGGAGCCATAATTTTTTTCAAAATTTCGTTGGTAATACATGTTCTTGGATTTTACTCTTCGTATGAATAAATCCTTTGTACACCCTACAGATGACATCCCTTGTCCGATCATCACTAAACTTCACATGGATCTTCGGGATGACCATGACCACAAGATGGGAATAATCTAATTTTTCTGAATTTCGTTAAAAAACATGGCCACCGGCAGCCATTTTGGCATTTACTTTTTGCATGACTAAATCCTTTAGTATATCTCTTCATGTTGATATCTAGTATTACTTAAACATTTCAACATTCCACATTCCTGATCGCTTCATTGACTGTAACACATGAAATTATCCCTGTCCAAGTTGAGCTACAGTGTCATTGACACTTGCATTTGTTAACAAAGCCAACAAACAAGCCACCTTTTTAAATGATACTTAATATTTCAAATTCTTAATTCACAGGTGTTAATAAAGAAAGGTGATCTTATGAAGCAGTCAAGAAAAGGCCGTCAAGCCAGGCATTTATTTTTGGTGAGTTTCATAACTTTCTTATTAGGTATGATGATGTCTTTTTTCTACTCATAACAACTGTCAGCATCTGTTATTGTTTCCACGAAAATGGCTGACAATGGTTACAAACATTTGCTGTTATGAACTTATGATTGTTAACTTTAAGTGTTATAATTTCACCTCAATTAATTTTTTTTCGTTAAATTATGTCTGACAGTAAAAAAAATTTGGGGGATTATAGAAATCAGCAGTGTCCATCCATCCATCCATCCATGCATCGGTGTGTCCATCTGTCTGCCCCAGCTGGTTTCCGGTTGATAACTTCAGTTTTAGTTATCTGATTGTTTTCAAATTCTGTATGTGGATTACCCACATGAAAATAGAGGTGAAGTTCAAATTTGGGTTCTGTTCAGCCATTTTTGCCAGAGTTATGATGGTCCTTCTGGACAAAAATTTGCCGATTATTTTGATTGCCAGGTGATAACTTTAGTTATTTGGTATATGAATTTCTCATATGAAAATACAGATCAAATTCAAATTTTTGTTCGGTTTGCCAATTTTCTGCAGTTATGGTCCTCGTCGACTTATAAATTTTCAACTTAGATTTTTGTCGATTTTGTACCAATTTGAGGTTATATTTTGATTTTTTAAAGATTTTTTTTTAGATATGGTTAATTGTATGCAGCTCAGTTATGAGACAATTCAAAAGTATTTAATCCATATAATATACATCTACAAAGCCCCAACTCCAAATGAAGCAACCACTGTGGCTGAACGGCCTTTTATTGTTGTTAAAAAAACATGGGTCATTTTTTTCTTGTGTTGGTCAATATTTACTTATTTTTAACCCTTACATGACAGGATCTTCCTGAAATTTGGCGATAATCCTGTGCCTCGCATATATAAGAGAATACATTGTCCTAACAATATTACCTTGTAAGCCAGTACATTCTCTTATATATGCAAGGCTCCCTATGGGAGACTCGCATGTATAAGGGAATGCACTGGCACAGGATCTTTAATGCTGTACCAGCGCAGCTCCTGTCATGAAAGGGTTAAGTTTTTTATAGACAGCCCTCTACATTCTTGAGTTTTATGGAACAAAAATTAATTCATTCTACAATATAATAATTAGACCTACTTATCAAATCTTTAATTTTCCTTTTACTCATATTTAATATCAGTATTAAATGTACTTTCCTTTCTTTCAGTTCAATGATACCTTACTGTATACAACGCCAGGAGCAGCTGGTTATGGGTTAAAACATATTCTACCATTAGCTGGAATGAAGGTTTGTATTGATAGCATATTGCCATACAGCTTATACAATACAATATACATTAGTTGTGATACAGCTAAATCTTGTATTATGCACTTACATTTTGTGCTGATAACCTTTTTAGCTCACCTGAGACGAAGTCTCCGGTGGAGCTATAGTCATCACTCCTCGTCCGTCATCCGGCCCGACATCTGACGTTTATGTGGCCAATTTTAAGAAAAATGGATAGTTGGGTGGCTGATTTCCGTTACGTGGCTAGCCACCTAATGGAGTTGAGATCAACCCTTTGAAATGATCTATTTGGCCATATCAGCATATTTAATTATTTTTTGGTCACTTAATAGTTGGAAACAAAAAGTCCATAGATTTGGACCTCCATGATCTGTCTATAGGAGCCATTAGGAGGTGTTCGGACAGTTATGTGGCTAGCTACCCAATCACGGCCATGTCAGTTTCTCCTATTCAACTGTCCTAGTTGCTGTTTACAGGTTTTTGGGTTTCAATTAGCTACTTCTGCTAATGTTGGTACGTCAGTCCGTCCATCGTCTGTCCGTCCATCCATCCGTCCGTCAACAATTCTTTGAACATCTTCTCCTCTGGAACCAATGGACCGAATGAGTTCATATTTGGTGTGGATGTTCCCTAGGTGACTCACATTCAGATTTGTTCAAATGAGGTCACTGGGTCAAATATTTACGAAGCCAGGGCCATAACTCTTTCCATCCATAGTAATTCTTTTAAACATCTTCTTCTCAAATACCATCAGGCCAAATGGGTTCATATTTGGTATAAAGGATCCTTGGGTGACTGGGGTTCAGATTTGTTCAAATGAGGTCACTGGGTCAAATGTTGGCGGAGCCAGGGACACAACTCTTTAAAAAAAAAAATTGTTTAGATTGAACTAAAAAAAAATTATTTTACATTGAACTCCTTGTTCAATTTAACCCTTTATTACATGATTCTACCCTTATTCCATTCAATAAACCCATTCTATAAATTGTGATATTAAACGTTCGTTTAATAACAGGAAATAGTGCCAGGTGACCTTTGACTTCCGGTTTGTGGTCTGTTAACATTCCATAAGCTACGTCTCAAAATACGATAGCTTCCAATATTTTTCCAACAAACTATTATGAATGAAGAGTTTGAAAAATTATATCATTAAAAATATGCCAATATATGCGCCAAAGAGTCTTTATTTATCTAGGACTATTTCTTTACGCGGCAAACAACGAATAGTTACGTAAAACGTCATCCCATGTCTTATAGAAGCCGATGTTAGTTTCGCGTCCCATTTGTTGATTTAAGTATGTTTTGTCGATGTTTTGGATCATGTAATAAATAGAATCTATTTTCCCAACAGCACATGTAGTTAAACCACGTCATATAGCCAACGTCACCAGGTATGAAGGTAATTACGTTAGCCAACAGGAATTTGACGTTATAATATCATTAGGTGTTTCCCCACACTGGCCACAGGTATATGTGCCATGTGTATCATCCGATATGCAACAACAAACATGCTTTCACTTAAGTGTCATCTGTGAATACAATAATGGAAACATAAACCAGTAGACGAACTAAATATGTGCATATAAACAACCGTTTATCCTCATTTTATCACACATGTTAGTCAAAAATGACATTTTATGCAAATTTACGGTATGCCTATGCGAGTATGTCCTTTAAGTTTGTTTACCCACGGACCTGTGTCCTGATTGAAAACAAAATAATTCATGATTTTTGAAAACAGAAAAGCGTATTATATATAAAATAATTAAACCAAATGTCTTTATATTTGATGTGCATTAATCATATAAACCATGATTTTACAAAAGTCGTAAAAAGACTTCCGATAAAAGAGCAAATTAGTAGCAATTACGTCACGTTGCTTTGTGAAAGTTTGTAAATTTTCGTGCAAAAACCACATGTTCAAAGGTCACTTTTTGTTGATTCTAAGAATGATTTCATTGACAACCATTGACATCAATGATTAGAAGTTTGAACTGATTTCATTGGCTCAAGTTTAGGTGTGGAGTTTCCCCCATTGATGCTAATTAGATGACAGAAAACGAGCGCGAATTGTTCAAAATGGCAGTGGGCTAACTTAGTATGACGTCGCCAGCAGGTGCTCGAATGTGTCGCTTGGGATATTCTTTGTCTTATCGACATTGCGTTGATATAAGTACCCTATTACTTTATACTCGGTAATTATATATGCATACACACAAAGAAGCTTCCCAAGATGAATTTGAGATATCTGCATGTCAACTGTAAACTCGGCTTTATTTAGAAGCACCCGCATTGGGCTGACTTGATGTCAAACCAGGAGATATTTACTCTTTTTTTTATTGATATCTTTCTCGATCGATCAGGGTCGATGGTCTTTTGCGCCGTATATTTGAAATCTTGAACAGATGGATATATTAAAGTAATATCTCATCAATTTATTATACTAAATTTGTAGATAATAGATATAAAAAAGTTTTAATTAATTATGTGTTCAGAATCCCGCCGATAGCACAACAACGGCCGCGTCCGTAGTTACATTACAACCGGAAATAATATTACGATGCTCAGACATAACCTGATTTCGCAGAGTAAATTTGTGCAATAAAAGCAGAAAGATCCACTTTGAGTCATCAATTTGGAATTGCAATGTTCGAGTTCTCAAATTAAACAACAATTGTGACGCTTAACCTCTTCGCTGCTAAATGACGTTATGACGTCGTGTGCTGGGCCTTTGACGTTATTGTCATTTTCTAGCGGGAAAATATAACGGGAATATTACAAGAACCATGAGACTGACTCAGTTGAAAGGCTGTTATCGTCCACAATCGTGGAACATCATACACTGTTTGAAACTTCGAGATACAATTATTCCGATGCACTAATCGCTGAGTTCCAGTTGTGTATAATGGCCTACTTCTAGTGTGCTGAAATAGGTCCGTAGTAGCTACGGACCATATAGCACACGGCGTGCACTTTTACGTCGGTAATAGTTATGGACGTCATAGCAGCGAAGAGGTTAATGAATATGTTTCACAACATTTGGTTTGTGGAGAAGTTCACCTACATTAAATATTGAGACATTATTAAATTTTGTCTTCGTCGAAAATTCGCTACCAGTGAACCACGTGTTTCTGTTTCGTTTGTTTTCATTTTGTCAGCCAATATGAGACTGAGTAAATACTCTATGTCAACATTTTGTAATATTTAGGAAGGCAAGGTGGAAATACGTGCCTTCATTATGATGTTAGTCCATTAAAAAAAATATTATTATAAAAAAAAAAATTCATGGGTGAAGTGACAATCATAATGGAACTCAACAGGAAAAACATCCCAATGGCCAGTTCCGCAACTGTCACGCTGAGATTTTGCTTAGCTGTGGTCGATTTAATTACGACTGGGAAAAATGTTCATATTGCACTATTTGGAAATATAAAATCACCACCAAAGAAATAATACATAATCCAATATAAATATCAATTTCAAGTTGTCATATTTTACATAGATTACCCTCGCGGCCATGCATAACGCAATCAACAAGGAAGCATCTCTGACAACAACTTTCGTTTTCGTCGAAACCACGTGTTTCTATTTCGTTTGTTTCAATTTTGTTGGCCAAAACAGTATTCTAAGTAAACATTTTGCAAATCTAAAGCCTAGCAAAGGAAGAAAGGATTTAATATGTAAATCGTCATTATAACTCTTTATTCAAGTCTCAAATCCGAGTGTTGAAAATGCAAAAATTAAAGATGTCAAAAGATGATACGGATGATACAACAAAAGACGTCAAAAGCTGATATGGACGCTACAACAAAAGACGATATGTTGGAATAAGGGTTAACAAAACAAAAGACCCCCAAAAAAATAGATTTTTTTTTTTTTTCAAATTAATTTTTTTATTTTAATTGAGATTAATTTCTTGCTCAATTTAAAAAAATAACACCATTATAACATCCACCAGGGTGACTCAACCAAATTTGGTTTAAATCAGTCTAAAATCAAGAACATGCTTAAACCATATAGAAGTCACATTGATTATAAAGTAATAAATGAAATGGCAGTGTTAACAAAATCTGTTTGGAATGACAGCTTTGATTAATAGCCTAAATTTCTCTGCCTGTTAGAGAGTTTGTATATAAAAGACCATGCTTATGATAACAAACTCCACTCCCAAGGCCAAGTGTGAATGATGAATCTGACAGTTAGGCCAGTAAAACTAAATACCTGTTTTCTCAGGCGATTACATATGGGAAACTGGATGAGAAAGATATTTCTTAGCTTACCTGAGATGAAGAATTGAGACATATGTGGATGGTCCCTAGGTTCAGTTCTGTTCAAATGGGGGTCACATGGTCAAAAAAGTGGCATAGCTATGGACCTAACTCTTTCCATCCATAGTAATTCTTAAAACATCTCAAGAATCATCGGGGCTATTTATCTTATAATTGGTATGGAAGGTTTTTGGGTGAAAGGGATACAGATGTGTTAAAATGAGGTCACCTGGTCAAATAAGGGCGGACCCAGGGAAGTAACTTGTCCATCCATTGTAATTCTTAAAATGTGTTCCTATCAAGAACCATCAGGCCTATTCAGCTTTTATTTGGTATGGGTGACTAGGATTCAGATTTGATTTAGAATTGGTCAGAGCCAATGACATAATTCTTTCCCTCATCAGTTATTTTTAAAACTTCTTCTCAAGAACCATTTGGCATATTTGGTATACATTTTGGTATAGAGAGTCCTTGGGTGACTGGGTTCAGATTTGTTGAAATGGGTTCACCCGGTCAAATAGGGGTGCAACCATGGACATAACTCTTCCCCCAAAGTAATTCTTAAAATGGCGCCCCTCAAGAGCCATCAGTCCTATTTAGCCTATATTTAGTAACCAGTATGGAGGGTCCTTGTGTTACTTGGGACTGGGTTACAGATTTGTTAAAATGGGTTCGACCAATCAAGAAACGGTACGTATAAAAGCCGAACACAACCGAACACAACCGAACATAACCGAACACAAGTCCAAATAATGGGAAATATCACGAATAAAGTTCATAGGCATGTGTACTCATGTTCACACTATTACTATACGAAGTTTGGTGGAGTTCGGGCAAATAATAAGTGTTTTATTCGATATTTTGTAAAACGCGTTTTGTGTTCGGCATAGAAAAGCCGAACACAAGTTATAATTTTGTCGTGGATTAGTCTAACGGCTGTCTAGCTAGGTGATAATTAATATCTGACATGGTCACTAATCCGAAAGGCTTTAATTGTTGTTGATGGCGGTCTCTCACCTATTGTAGTTCAGTGTTTTGACAAATAGTTTCAGTGTTTGATGGCGCCTACTATTATAGAAACAACATGCTTTTGATAGGCCCCGTCGTGAAAGACAACGATTGTAAAAACGTCGAGTGACAAACAAGTTTTCCCGCTAGTACACATACCTTATGCACTCGTCACATGAAGCAAAACTTGGTGTCAACAATATTTATACACAATACAAAAGAAGATGAATATTTTACAAAAATGCTAATGGGTGATTATGGGTGATTGGAAAGGGATGAGACAACAAGCCTGTTGTGGCTTTTTTGTAATTCAGTCCTCTCCCAAAACGTGACGAGAATAATAATAATTACAAAAATAAATATTTATGTAACTTCATGGAAAGATTACAACTCAAAGTTTTTGACGATACCGCAAAACGGGACTATTGCCAAGAAGCCATGTCAGACTAAAAGAGTAAAGACATGCAAAACTAGATCAATCAACCCTCGCAAACATCAAAAAGTATCTTGAGCGCAAAATAAATAATCTTTATTCCTTTCATATCACATTCATGTCATATCAGAGACATATTTGAAAATAAAATAAGATCTTAAATTTCTGCATATCACACTTTTAAAAAGATACAATACGAAACGCTCTTTATTCGGGGCGTGCTGATATTTGTCCAGTATGATCCATCTAAACAACCATATTGTACGAATGTACTTGTAATAATAACGGGTGGGGGTAACATTTTAGTGAGAATGCAGACGAAAATGGACAACAATACGTTTTTCTCGCGAATAAAGCCTGCCAAATCCCATCTGGCAGATATTACTTATCACCTATCAGCGGATAAACTAATCCACGAGACAGAAGTTTGTGTTCTGCTTTTCTATGCCGAACACAAACGCGTTATACAAAACATCTAACAAAACACTCATTATTGAAGCAAACTCCACCAAACTTCGTATAGTAATAGGTTGAACGTGAATACATATGTCTGAAGTTTACAAGGTGTTTTTAGTAGACTCTATATAGAGTTATATATTTCAAATGGCAGCTAATGTCACATCATTCTATGTGTTAATTAATTACCGGTGACTGCATGAGTGTCGAACATAAGCTAGCTTGTGTTCGGCTTTTCTATGCCGAACACGAAACGCGTCTTACAAAATATCGTTTAAAACACTTATTATTGGCCCAAACTCCACCAAACTTCGTATATTTATAGTGTGAACATGAATACACATGCCTATGATCTTTATTCGTGAAATTTCCTATTATTTGGACTTGTGTTCGGTTATGTTCGGTTGTGTTCGGCTTTTATGAGCTCCCTCAAGAAATGGCATTTGGTGTAAATGGCCTATGGAGAGTTGGGATCAAAATTTGTTTGAATGGGGTCCACCATTAAAAAAGGGGAGCATGTCAGGTTGTAACTTTGCCACAGTTAGGAAAGCTTGAAGTATCAGTTGTAATATTCCAACATGTGCAAAGGAATTTTACGAACTTGGGAGTGTGTTTGCTTCAGTTGAGAGGGAGCAGACTATGGACTATGTGGGGTGGGGGGATCTGAACCATATTTCAAGGTGGACACCCCACTGCTCAACGGGGACCCTCTAGGCTATGTCCCTCTTTAGGACTACAGTGCATTCCGCTTTATTGCATAGCGTCGGTGCATGGCCTTTCCCATGCATATAACCGAATATGCATAAAGCCGAAATCACCCCATCACCCCATTTGAGGTTCTTAAGATTGTTTAGTTTGTACAGTACGTAGTACCACGAAATGGCGAAATAGCGAAATCATTAGATTGCTGTATCATATTTTCATCTCATACCTTGTTGTAAATTACTATTATGTCAATAAACTGATTCATTAACATCTTTATTTGTTGTTGCATGTATAAAATGATTACATACCATCATTATCACACACACAAAAACATTTTTAATAAAGCCATTTCCTGAATGTGTTATTAAAAATTTCCCATCCCATAATTTCTTTATCTATTTATAGATAAATATGTATGGGAGGCCAGACCAAGCACATTCCTTGTTATTTCTATTACAGAATGGATTTGTATTGAATACGCAACTGTGTTTAATACTTTATTTTAATTTATTAACGAACATGATAAAAACAGCTAAAACAACAATTACAACAACAACATTAATGAATCACATTCACGGAATCCAATTTACAAATTCTGTAATCGCACACTGTCGCCGCCTCTTGCTGACAATTTTCTGGAACCGTTTCTGTAAATAATACAATCCATGGTGTCATCGTCATCATCATTTTCTTCAAAAAACTGTCTTATATTGCTCATTCCCTCGGTGACCTGCATTGGCATTATCGGCACGGTGTATTCAGCGTCATCATCGTCATCAGATTCGGGAGCTGCGGGTCGGATTTCACTCGCAATCTCCTCATCGGTTGGGCTGCCGAAACACTCTACTTCTCGTAATGAGGAATATATTTTTAAATATCTTTTACTAATTTGGTAGTGATTCAATTATGGAGAAGATCAAATAAATTGAAATAATAAATAACTTTAATAAAATTTGAGAAAAAAAAGTTGTCAAATATTAAACTTACCAGTCTGTGTGAACTTTTGATCTAAAAGCTTAATCACTTCGAACTTGTCAGCTAAGGAAAGGTCGTTGCGTTTTTGTTTTGAAGACATGGTAAATGATATGCTGTACACTGATGACCAATGGCCTTTATACTGAGAAATGTTTTGATAAAACCCGAGAATAAATCATAGTGAACCATTGTTACACTAATGAGTTGAAATCATTGAATAAACACGGCACCATGCAGGTGTGTCGGGATGAGAAACAAAGACATTGTAGTTTTAGTTTTTGTGTCTAACAGTGATGTCAACCAGCTGTTCAGTTAATGATAAGCCATCACTATGTAAACATGTTTCTATTCATTAAATTATTGTCGGCTCAGAAACAAAGAGACCACCATGTTGGCCTTCTTTTTTGTGGCGGCGACCTTGACACTTTGTTGATAGAATTTGCGGAATTTTCCTTTGACATTTTCGTTTTTATTTTTATGAATCAAGACAAAAAAACAAAATATACAAGCTTTAATAATTCATATAATTCACACATAATTAAGGAAACATACAGGAAATGTTTGTGAACAGAAGAATGTTAGAAGAAATAGAAAAGCACTTTCAGTTTAGGTGGCTTCCTTGTTGGGGAATTCCCGGAAATCTATCTTCCTTTCACTATCTCGGAATTGCAACTGGAACTTCAGGTGTTTACAAACTCAACAAACAACCAAATAAGTATACACATTTTAATAAATCATGCAATTCACAAATAAATATGGAAACATAAAGGAAATATGTGTCAACAGAAGCATGTTAATGAGAACAGATAGAAAACCACGTGTGTTATGAAATTGAAAATTGCCGTCTTCGTTCTCGTGATGGTCATCTTCAACAACTTTGTATTAAGTTTTCCCATAAAATACCTTTTTCAAGGTAAATATTTTTACAAATTGCTATAATTTCGGCACCATGAGGTGACTTTTTACCCCTTCTCATCAACATTTTTGGCGATTTTCGTATGCATAAAAACAGAATAGAGTCAGACCCTTATGCAAATAAACGATTAAAAAATAGTCTTTTTATGAGAAAATGGTTTGGTGCATGCATATTTTATGCAAATAAACTGAAATTGACTACTTGTTTTTATGTGAATATGACAAGTACTAACTCTTATGGTCTTCCGAGTCCCAGTCTTCCTAGTCTTTACAGTCTGGTGAGCGTCTCCACAGTCATTGACTGTCTTGTTTGTTATACGCTCAACAATAGTTTATAGAAGAAATCGCTAACAGATAGTAATCGTTATCCACTGCAAGCAGTGAAGATATAGAACATTATACTTTCATTGTAGCTTTGACGTTACAGATGTCTATGACGTAAATGCATGAAATTCTTGAATAACTATCATCGAATTGTAAAATGTTAACAATATATAGTAGCATTAGTATAATTCTATAATGAAGTATTAGATTTTAATGTGATCAGGTTATAACGGGTATTTACTGAATGGCCATGAATATAATTTCATTGTGGTGCATTTTGAAATACAAGAGTGATAAATGACAGCAATCAACTCTTTCTGGTCTCGAATCAAGGTTAAATGAAGGCGGGTTGTCTTTACAATGATCAATTTATATGCACAGTATTCGTATAATAAAATGAAAATCTAGTGTTTTTGAGTGGGAACCGAAAATTATATCATTCATGACCATGACAAATGTTTAGTTTTCGCTTGTGGCAAGCCACTCGCGAAAAATAGACATTTGTCTCAGTCACTCATGAGATAATTTTTGGTATCCACTCAAATACCACTAAACACTAGATATCCTCTATTCTAATTTTCATGGTTCTTTAACCCTGTGATTAACTATTGGATTCTACTGTTCATTTCTAAGTAATCCATTCTTCATTGTTTTTGAGCAGATGACATGTGGAAAACATCCAATTTTTTTCATTCGTTGGGATAATCAGCTAATATGTTCAACAAACAACATCAAGAAGAGAATTGGAACAGCCTGGAAGTTCATATACTTGCATATCACTCATATCATGACGCACATCAGATTATTTTAGAGAGGTGATAATTCATTATCATCTGGTGTCATATACCCTATGACTGGGTGATAATCACTGTGAAACAAATTTAAACTTATTTACTATACATTGTGCTATATGAATGGAATATTATCATTATTTTACGCATTCTATCTTTCAGGTGACCAAAAACCCAGCCGATGATTTCCAGAATGAGTTTAACATAATCAGTGTACAGCGATCATTTACAGTCATTGCATGGTCAGTTTAATATTATAGCAGGCATCACAATCTCTACTCTGACAAATGCATTTCACAGTATGTGAAGGTCCCAGCATGAGAGTGTATCATTTGGACAACTTTAGTGAGCTGATTTCACACAGCGTCATTTCAATTATAGTAATTAATTAAATTTTTAATGTGAATCAGCTCACAAAAGTTGCCTAAATCACGTAATCTCGAATTTGAATCTTCGCCTACTGTGAATACACTATTAAGGAACAGGTATTAACTAAGAAGTATATTATGCCACACAAAGTAAGATTCCCATTTCTTAGACCCGTATGCATTGGTCCAAAAACACTTTTGCTTTTGATCTGTCGGGGACAAATTTTAATTGGTACAAAGTAAGTGTGGTATGTTTTTTTATACAAACTATCTTCAAACAAGTGTTAACCCTTTCATGGCGGGAGCAGCGCTGGTGCAGCATTAAATATCCTGTGCCAGTGCATTCTCGTATATATGTGAGTCTCCCATAGGGAGCCTCGCATATATAAGAAAATGCACTGGCTTACAAGATCAAGGTAAATAAATATTGTTTGGCCGGTGTATTCTCTTGTATATATGCTAGGCACTCTACAGAGACTCGCATATATTAAAGAATGCATTGGCGAAGGGTTTTCGCAAAATTTCACGAAGCTAAACATGATGTATTGAGTCTGCAAACTCAGTAAAAATGTATCAATGATAGTTTACTGGGCAATTTTTTACGAAATAAATTACATTGAATCTATCAACTAAATTTGATGAACATCTGTTATAATGGCCAGGGGCAACTAAAATTAAACCTAGAGCTAGTCGATACAGAGGTGGACTGCTTAGCTGGCATGTGCCCCTTAAATAAAAAATTAAATAAAAACCCACATGCAATACTTTTCAGAATTTTTTGCCCCTGAAAAATAGGAAATTGACTTTGCATGGCGTTGGTTGCATTATTTTTTTCCAATTTTATAAGTTCTCCACCAGAACTTCAAAACGTTCCCATGTCTTGAACTTGGTGAATATGATTTCTACAGGCAGAGCCAGATTAGACGTTCATGGTCTGATCTGCATTTGAGGTGGTACTACTAGTAGCTAAATATCAACCCTATATTCAGTATAATTATGTTCCTATTTTCTCTTGTCATTGACATAAGGCCAAAAAAAAAAAGGGTTTTGATTCTCGGGCAATTTTTTTGGAGAATCGATGAGGGAGTGAGGGTTTTATTTTTATTTTTTATTATTGTTATGGGGATAATGCCCATAGTTAGCATGGGTTATTATACCTTCCCAGGTTAAGAAAATCTAAGGAGAACATTGTTTTGATATAAACTAATGTATTCCACTATAAAGAATGACCAATTATCACATTATACTACCCGTACATCATATATATATATTGTTGGTATATTTGATATATGTAAGTACCTTTTTATAGTATATATCTATTTATATCAGACCTGTTTACTTTCATAATTGGAAATAGGGAGATTTGGTGAAAAATAGGGAGATTTTTTTCAATGTCAGTAACATGGAAAACACTTCATATTTTCTATTTAAATGTCATAGACTGTTTGTTGCATTTAATTTTAGTTTGCATCTGCCACACCTCAGTTACCTGTTTCTTGATTTTCTGCATTCAAAGGCACACCCTTTCGGTAGTATTCACAGTTTAGTACATCTATGATCTATGCACAATTAACGGTCTTGACACCGACTACCGAGTGTTTCTAATTTCTAAAATCACTGAATCATTGGGAATAAAATTACGATTTTTCGGTTATGGATCTCTATCTGTCTGTAGATATTACAGTGCAGGAACCAATTCTGGTTGTAGATGCACTGGTCCAAGTGCTACCACGGCCGAGTAACTTTATAACCCTGTGGTGACCCCAGTAGCGTTCTTTTACGTACACACACCGAGGCGTGTACACGGGTCAGCCATTAATGTCCGCACCCGATCGGACGGCGTACTGCACCCACGACAACATACCTGGACAAGTGTTGTAATGGGGGGAAGTCGGCATTTTGCATTCGGATCTTTATTCAGTGATCTCGAATGAGACTTTTCAGCCTGACAAACTTGGTATCTGACCGAGTTCTGATTTTTGTAAGAATACCCTGACCAGGTTGTGATCCCCAGTCCGATAGCATGAGAGACCAATACGCTACCTCTCGGCTACCGACTTCCCAGTCATGCTTTATTTCCAACAAGCCAAAATACAACGATTAAAAATATATTTGCACACTATAAAATGGTGCTCTCGGATAATTTTGTTGCCAAATATATTCAGTAACATCGGTGAATTTAAACTTAATTAAAGAGAATAAGCATGGACAGATTTGTTTGAGGTCCGTTCGATTCTCGTTCTCTATTACTGCGTATATAAAACACGGAATACAACAAAGACGGAAACGGAACTAAAACAATCAAAGTTTAAATCGGGATTATACATTTTATATCTATCTATATACTTTAATATTTATCCATCTATACTATAGTAACTATACATGCTAGCCATAAAAACTTCAGATACTATTAAATTAAACCAGCATACACATCGCCAATACGCACCATATTTCTTTCCGGTTTGCGTTCCCGAAATTGGAAATCACATAATTGTTTACAGCACGGAAACACATTTGACCTAATAAACTTGGGGTTTGGGCAGCTTGTGGTGACAATATACCTGGTAGTTATCATTGCCTAGTGTCTGTTGTTGAATACCAACACATACACCATTGTATGTCTATCATATTCGATGTTTGAAACATAACTAATTTCTCTTTTCTAGTTTCCCATTTTCGTGTTATCATTTGACAGCATCATTCAATTTGAAAATCGTAATAAAATGCTTCAACGCGGGCCTTTTTTCCAGACGCGGCTATGCCCGAGAATCAAAACCCTATTTTTGTTTGGCCTAAGTCATTAATTTTTCAGAAATACTGCAGAGTTTCATCTGGAATGAGCACCTTTGTTATGGTTGAAAGATTTCAGTATTAATTTTACACAATATTTTGATTACTGAGTTCATTGTCATTTTGATGTTACCTTAAATGGATATTCTCTTTAATGCACATGAATCTTAATCTGGCT
Source organism: Siphonodentalium dalli (assembly GCA_032622095.1). Taxonomy (NCBI): domain Eukaryota; kingdom Metazoa; phylum Mollusca; class Scaphopoda; order Gadilida; family Siphonodentaliidae; genus Siphonodentalium; species Siphonodentalium dalli. The sequence goes on along the minus strand of CP136061.1, from coordinate 147,345,948 downwards.
CACAAATTCTTATAAGTAAGATAATAGATGTTATTCTTTCTTTACCATACTGCTCATTCCTAGTATGTGTTGCATAACAAATGGAAAGGATTTTAGGTATAAACTCTTGCTTCTGATAGTCCATTAAACTTATTGTAAAGTATCAGGCAGGATCACTGTGGTTTTAGTTTTACCATATTAAAATTTTCTTCCTCCTTATAGTTCTCTGAGAGAGCGGGATGACTGGGTCGATGCAATATCCAATGCAATAGAGGAATTCCTCAAGAGGAAGAGCACCTTTAAACAGTATCTCGCTGGCCTCGAGGTAAGTTAACTCTTTCAACACCAATCTCTCGTAGGGCCCTGCGAATCAATTAAATATTGTTTGTCTGATTCGATTCAATTCGAAATTGGCTATCCTAATTCGGATTTCATCAAATAATTTTCACCAGGTGCAATCCCATGGTTTTTTCAGATCGCAATGTTTTTCTTTTAATTTTTGGTGCGAAGAGACTTCACTGTACTAACGATCAACCATACAGATATATGTGTCGCAAATTATCTATAAATATACTTCACAATCTCTGTAACAATGACTACCAGGATACGAGATTCTAGGAATTGCTGGTCACAAGGGAATTACATACAAAATCATTCATTGAACCTCGCCAGCCTCCATGCCATATACTACTATTGTTCAATGAGTTCAAAATGATACAAATGGTAGATTTCAGTTGTGTACTGTATGGATACAGTAAAACCTGTAGTGAGAGACCACCGTCAACGGCGACCATCTGCTATTTCCGACTTTATTTCATGTTCACCGACTGGTTTATTCTATATATCACCTTCAATATGCGGCCACCTGTCAAACGCGACCGCGACCACCTAATATTTGGTTCAAAACACGAATTTCACCTGCATGGAGAGACCACCCCAATTTATTAACGAAGAAAGAAACAGAAACGTTGGTTAAACTATGCAGTATTGCACGTGAAAAGACACTTGATACAACCGGATATGAGTGATCATCAATTTATCTAACCGCTCTGGTAGAGCAACCACACTATACAAATGTGTGTATACAGTTAAACATTAAATGCTAAATAGACACAAAATCCTCTCTGATGGACCCAAATCTCGCATCCACAAATATAAAAATATGAAAGTCGTTCAGTTAAGAGTTTGAAGTTTGAACAAGCCCGTGTCACATAATATTAGTAAGGGAAACCGAAAGTAAAAAATACGGAATATCCGATATGACAAATGGACTCGTCTTCACGTTTACCTCAGACATAAATGGACACGTTCTGTGCGCATGCAGTGCGACTCGTTGTTATTCAATGTATGCGTGGTATTATCTGATATTTAATTGGCTTCAGACTGGAGCCCATTAACAAATTGGTCCTTTGTTAAAGTAGACATGGCCAGTTGCATATTTGTTTTGACAAATGATTCAATCAGCTTGTTGGAGAACAATTAATTAATATAATGAGGGATTATGAGGGATGCCCAAACTGTGAAAAATTGTTTTAGTGGATGCGTGTCCCGCGGCTTACTTAATGTAAATATACTCGTGTTGTCGTATAAAAGAATTTGATAGTTTATGGCTGGCAGTTTGTAAGTTCTTAAATTTCAATCATGGATCGTTTTTCTAAATATGCAACGCCACAGAAAAAAACTTAAATTCTCACTCTTGAGGAAAGAATCAACGTGATCGACAAGTCTGAAAAAGGTCTAAGTGCACGAAAAATATCGTCTGTTGGCAAGATGCAAATTCAAAAAATTATTCAGAATAAAGATTCCATCCGAAAAGAGTGGGAGAATGGACACAATTGTTTAAAATGAGATTATATCTTTGTGCTTTTTGAATAGCTGATCCATGTTCTAATCAACAATCTTACGGTACATAATTTAACTTTTTAGGTATAACACTCTATTGGAAGACCACCTGTCTAGAAAGACCAATTTTTACTGAAACAATGGGTGATCTCTCAAGACAGGTTTTACTGTACTAATAAGTTTTCCCAAAGTCAAAATTTGGAATCATTTTTAACAGAGATTCTCCGCATCCATCACCCATCGCAGTAACATCCATCAACAGTGAGCTGCATGCGTATTCTAGTAATACTATCTTTCTAGTTGATTTATGGTATCATCACATTAGTGGTAGATAGTTTATTGCACTGAAGACGCATTGATATGGTTAGATAATACAAGATCCATCTTCATTCTTGATACACTTGAGACAATGTTTCGATTCAAGATTTTTAATCTTTTGTCCAAATCAATTCAAAATGAAAACCCCTGATTCACAGGGCCCTCTTCTTGGAGAATGAAAGGATACATTGCCATCACCACTTGGGCCTAACTGCCTTTCTAGCTCATCTGAGATGAAGTCTCCAGTGGAGCTATAGTCATCACTCCTCCGTCCGTCTATTCGTCAATCTGTCCATCAACAATCGTTGTCTTCTCCAGATCCGAATGGTTTCATATTTGGTGTGGATATTCCGTGGGTGACTCACATTCAGATTTGTTAAAATGTGGTCACAGGTCAAATAGTTGCGAAGCCAGGGCCTTAACTCTTTCCCTCCATAATAATTCTTAAAATGACTTCTTCTCAAGAACCATGGGGTCTATTTGGCTTATATTTGGTATGTAGGTGACTGGGGTTCAGATTTGTTCAAAAGGGTCACTGGGTCAAATATGGGCGGAGCCAGGGACATAACTCTTAAAAAAATATATATATATAAAAATAAAAAATCATAATTTTTTTTAGATTGAACACCTTGCTCAATTTAAAAACTAAATTAAAATAGGCCACGCAAAGTAAATTTTCCATTTCTCAGCCCCTGCGTGCATGGTCCCGAAATGCATCGTGTAAAAAAAGTTTATTACAACATATTTTGAGGTGTTAAAGACTGTTGTGCAGTGTATACAAATTCTTTGGTCATGTAGTTTAATTAATATAGTTCGTTGTAATTGAACATCATACTTAAATTGTTTTGAACTTTTGTCTATACATGTAACATTAATATCTAACTTTAAAACAAAACTTAATCTGTTTGAGGGAAAGGGAGTGTGAACAGACCAATAAAACAACATGATGTGTATGATATGACTTGAATTTTCCCATGTGACTTACTTAATCTTACATTTGGATTATTCAGTATAATATTATACAAGCTTTTTTGAATTGGACTATAATCTGTATTATTAGTGGATTTTAACATCCCTGCCTTTCACCATAACTTATGAGAACATCCCATAAACCCTATCATCACCCCAAATCATCATAGCTATGATAGCTAGGACCCCCCCCCCCCCCCCCCCCCCCCCCCCCCCATGTGCCACCGACCACATGCCGGTTTCATGCAGTATCTATGCAAGACCAAAGCTGCTCTGGATTAGTAGATATTTATTTCAGTTTATTCGTCTCTATTAAACTACTAAATGTAGTTGGGGATTGATTACATGTAAATTTGCAAGTAAAAGCAGCAAGTCCAAGGCAGCTTTGATCCAAGTTGCACGGAAACACTCTGACACATTCTATTGAGTCACGTCAACCATTACATTTTGTAGGAATATCTTGATTGCAAAAGTACCGATGAATGCGCGAAACAATTCTGCCTTATATACCAAGCAGATATCATTATAACTATCAATTATTTCATCGACAATACCATGTGCGTTTTGTTTCTATTCTCACCGGCAGCCTTCACCTTGTTACAAATTGGTGCTTGAAAAATTTGGTCATTGTCGTGACCAACTTTATCATTGTTTATGTGTTGAATACACTCTTAACAGTTAAATAATAGAAATGTTGTTTTGTATAGAAATAACTTTATATATGGGCAGTCCTGATTGCGCAAATATTGGCAGGCTGGCTTATAGTGCACGTGTTTCAAAATTGGCAGAGTGAGTCATTTTAGTTGGCTTGTTTCCAGGAATACCATTTAAAAATAGATCAGGGAAATGCAATGGGGCATACTTAAAATGTATACCAAGTCTTATCGACTTCTGGTTGTCGTACTTTCGAGTTTATTCTCGATTTATTTTATTTTATTGTTGGAGTTTTACACCTTGCAATCACAATTCTTACCTGTGCACCATGTTGGGCGACTTTAATAAATATCAATGCGGGATACATGTTTTTATTTATTTATTATAAAATTCGGAATAAAAAGCCATTAATCGCACATATTTTTGGGATGCAGCGGTCACTGAGAAACAAAGACTTTTTTTATTTGGCCTGAGTTTACTAGCCCAAAATACAGGTCAAGTTCAAATTTGGTTTCCAATTATAACCAGAGTTATGGCCCTTTGATTGATTTAACCATGGGCGTATTTTGCTGTTGTTTCTGTATATAATGTCACTGAACCAGTTTAAATTTTGTCAATGTTCTAGTGAGTTCATTATTGTTGTTACCAAGAAATAGAAGACAATTTGGTAATTGAATCGGGCCAAATGTAATAACAAAATATCTCACTAGAAAATTTGTTCCACATACTAGGCACAGTATAACTAAATACACACAATCAGAAATGGACGCGACCTTCATTTATTGCTTTTACATTACATATCTGTGATGATATATTATAATTTTTTTGTATTAATTTTCTAGGGTGGGCAGGATAAGGATTTTAAACTTGGTGAGAGTGCCCCTGTATGGGTCCCCGATTCCAAGGTGACCATGTGCAGCATATGTACAAGTGAATTCACAGTCATCTGGAGGAAACATCACTGCCGGGCATGTGGAAGAGTAAGTAATCCTTGTTTCAGTGGAAAAATTTAAAACAATTAAAGCCACATATACTGTTCACATCTTCAAATTTTCATGATATGAGTTTCCCTCCAATAGAGCATCCAAAATCAGCATCAAACATGAAGTTCATAATTATCATAAGAATAATGAAATTTAAATACTATCGAAATTCCCTCTGCCGATTTGAAGTGAAGGCATTTGTTTTTACCAAATTTAAATGATTGATCCCCCCCCTTATGTTCTTATCATTGAATGTATTCATGTAGTCTCGTATATATAAGAGAATGCACTGGCTTATAAGGTCAAGGTAAATATTGTTAGGCCAATGTATTCTCTTATATATGCAAGGCTCCCAATGTGTACATTGGCACATGGTTTTTGCAAAATTTCAGGAAGCTCCAGTCATGGAAGGGTTATAAACTGATCTAAAGAATATTTCTCTAAACTGTTGGGAGAGAAATTGATGAAATAAATATACCAATTTACATGTACAGAAGTTTGGTTGGGAATATACAGTAATGCCCTAAATAATCGACTCCTTAACCACAGCAGAATTATGGGTAACTTTTCAGGATTTAGTCGGAAATATGGCTTGTTGCCATTCATCGGACAGCTCTCAGTGAGAGGGCATTACTGTACTTGTTATAGCTCTTATTTTGGATATGTCAAGCATCTTGGAACCTCTGTAATATGGCTGATATGTGCGATATAAAAGTTGTATGATCGGATATGTTGTAATACTATTGCAGATTGTATGCAGTAACTGCTCTAACAACCAGGCACCTCTCAAGTTTATGCACTACAGATCTGATCGAGTTTGTGATGAGTGCTACGACAAGTTACGGGAAGGTAATTAATTGGCATTGATTTATGAATCCCTATGGATAGTCTGTGCTTACAACTGAAAAAGGGCAACACATATAGTTGGGATACTGACCTCTTTGCTGCAGAGTACGCACCTACTTCTGATTGCAGGGATATTTAACAATGGCAATTACCGTTCAAAATTAATGTTCACACTGTTGATTTGAATGAATTAGATTTTTTATTTATTTGGTTTTTGGTACTTCTAGCAGTGGAATATCCACCAATGGTAGATGTTATTTAAATGCAGCACTTGCTATCCTTTGGTTATTAAATCAAAGGTCTGAACATGGAAATGGTTCACATATGCATGAATCAATTGTTGTAGTCAACAACCTGCATATCTTATATGTTTGTGATTTTGATAAAACTGTTTTCCAAAGTGATCAGATTGACCAATTCTACTTGGAAATTAGTTGTTGTGACTGGTATTTTATGTAGTATGATAAATGTTTAATTTTTCACCTAGATCTATTCGTTATTTATGTAAACCATTTATTACAGAATACCAGAAGGAAGGGGTTAAATTGGATACTTCAGCTTTGTGCCCTGAGGAAGCTGAAGGTGGAATCATGAGCATGTTTAGGAAGATTAAGAAATCATCCAACAGCAAACCTGTTAAACGACCAGCAGTACTCAAGGAGGTAACCTCAAATTATGTGTAGGGCAGTAATCACTGATGGCATGGATGTTTGCTTTCATGACTGCTTTCAAATCAGGGAAAATGACTTTATTCACATTTTCCATTCTAGAGTTATACATCTTTATTTATTTGGAAATGTGGGGTTCTTTTTGTATGTACATGCAGATATCTCAGCCATGGGTTATCAGTTCTGATAACAATGACCTTGTTCACGGTTTCCGTTCTAGATTAATCCTTCTTTATTAATCTGGGGAAATCATAATGTTTTTGTCTGTCTGCACAGATATCTCAGCCATTGGTTAGCGGATCTGAATTTGATGTGGACATATGCTGACATGACTGCTTTCAAAAGTGTGCTCAATGACCGTGTTGGCATTTTTTTCCTGTGTCAATACCCTTCGTTTGTCAATTTTCTCTCATATTTTTCCATCCGACTTGATAACTCAAACAAATATGAACTGATTTTACAATTTGTTGTATGCATGTACAAGTTGCTTGCCACACTGTCTTAAATTAGGGCGAAAATCCCGATTTTATTTCCCTCAGTTATGGCCCTTGGTAAATTTTTCACAAATTTTGACCGTCTGGCTCTTCTGCTGATGTTTTTAACTCAATATCCTTTTGACATATCTCTCCTTTATATGTGCACCCATACCATGTATGGTACAGATAATGCCAACATCCAGATCAACCATCCATCATTCATCCATCTGTCCATCGGGGTGTCCATCTGTCCATAGACAGATATGCTATCCAACACGATAACTTGAGTATTTTCTGTACGATCGTGTTCATATTTTATGTGCAGGTTTATGATGACGCACTTCTAACCTGTATAGTTTTTGGTATTGATCGGTTTAGAAATTAATTAACACTTTCCATCCACCAATAGACATGTGCTATCCAACGCGGTAACTCAAGTATTTTTGATCCGATCATATTCATATTTTATATCCAGCTTTATGATGACACACGTTTCAACTGTATAATTTTTGATATCGATTAGGTTTATCAATGATCCAATTATTACCAGCTAGCCAATTTGAATTCTCTGTTCAATATTCTATAAGCAAACAAATATTCCTGTCTGAAGTATGACTATAGTTTCAACTGGCTGAACATATTGAGTTAACCTTTGTGCGCTTTGAACCAGGTTCATAAACAATAATAAACACTTAGTATCACCTGTTGGACATCCTTATACCATTAGGGGTCATCTCAAAACTACTATCGGGATCCCGATAGATATCCCGATAGGATTCCGATAACTCAAAACTATCTTCTAAATTTCCCGATAGATTCCGATAGAGCGGTCACCATTTTCCGAAAATATTCCGATACCGCATCTAAATATTCCGATAACGCGCTGATTTCCCGAAAATTTCCCGAAAACTTTCCAAAAGTAACGTAGCGTATTACCAACTTTCCGATAATTTACCCATTTATTTCAAGAACAATTAGGCCTATGTCTGTTTTGATAATCGACGAATCGAGCATGTTGTTTCCGGTCCTATTTGTTGTCATTACTTTTGGATTCGTCCACAGCCTCCTTCGTAAGCATATTTTTATCGGGGTGGAAGCTTGTTTAAAAGAATTAAAACTCTACACGTTTCAAGTTTTGATTCCAAGTTATTAAATTGTCCATTGAATTCTTTTTGCATATTATTCATACAGCACATATCTCCTAGAAACGCTCTGAAGGAAACATAAAAAGAAATGGTTTCATACAGGTAGTATCCCTTCAACACTAGCAATAGACTGTTCCAAAGTGAACGTTATAAAAAATTGAAATATATATTTGATAAAACTCTTTTGGCCCTAGAAATGTTCTCAAATAAAACTCATTTGATTTGATTTTTTCCCTCATTCATCACAAGATCATATGAATAATATTTTATTTTAATACACTGAGTGAGCAATTTTGAGAATTAAATAAAGTTTTGATCGAAAAGTTCGACAACATTTTCGATTTTCTCTTCAGTTACACGTCCCAACATCACGCCAATTCAGCCCAATATTGTTGGCACGGGGATTGCCTGGATTAGTACCCAAATAAATTGTGTTGTTAAAGCGCATTGGCAAATACATAATCTTGAGTATATTCTCCACACTATAATCGAAAAATACAAAGGAATGGACACATGATTCAATCAAAATTGTTTATTTAAAAAACACTCCCGCTAAGAAACCCCCACTGATGACGTGCGCAAAAAATATGTACCTACAGTAAACACAACGTGTTGTTGGAAATTGGGGCGCACAATGGGGACTCATTTTATCATGGCTATATCTATTACCCATTCGGTAATTCATAAATGACATTCATTGCAAATTCAAACAGAATATATCTTAGATTTAGTATTAGTATCAATTGACCATTTATCGAATGTTGTCATTGAACTTATTGATCAGCTGATGACGATGAAAAAATCTAGGAACCTTGTCGACGTCATAGCAGCAATGATAAAATACTGTAGCACAAATTTAATGTGCATCGGCCGTTTTGTTCTCTCGTTTGATTAATAACATTATTATTCTGCGCGCATTGACAATTACATAATCTTGAGTATATTCTTCACAATGTAATCTAAAAATACAAAGGAATGGACACACGATTCAATCCAAATGGTTTATTTAAAAAACACTCCCGCCAAAAAAGATCAAGAAACGCCCACTGATAACGAGCGCAGAAATTTTTACCTGCGAACACGTGGTGTTGGAATGTGGGGCGCACAATGGGGACTGTCATCTATCATGCCTACAACTATAATAGCCATTCGGTAATAAATAAATGACATTCATTGCAAATTCAAACATAATATATCTTAGATTTAGTGTTAGTATCAATTGACCATTTATCGAGTGTTTCCATTGAACTTATTGATCAGCTGATGACGATGAAAACACATCGGAACCTTGCCGACGTCAGCGCAACAATAATAAAATACTGAAAAGCACAAATGTGCATCGATCGGCCCGTTTTGTTCTCTTGTTTGATTAATACAATTATTATTCTCCGCGCATTAACACTGCCAAATACTCAAGTAAATTGGCCATATCATGATGTGAAAAATCAAAGAAATGACATTGTATAACATTAGTTACTTTTATTTGAACACAAGAGTTCACGAGACAAACGCGGCTATTTTTAAATTGAAAGTGCGCAAATCAATTCCGATTAGTGCTGCAATATTACCACGAATTACTTATCGGAACTGTCTTGTCATTTTATATTGAATATGATTGCTCAAAATTTCACTAAGAGAAAGCACTTTCTCGATCGTAAGATACAATGTAGGCACGAAAGAATTGTTTAATTTATTAATTGCACAAGATATGTGCGGTGCGAATGTATTGACTGCAATGTCAAGGTCAAATACCGGTGCGTTGTAAATTGAAGTAAACAAAAAAACACGTGCGTTGTAATCGATGGCACAATGTTGACTAGTTTGGACTAATAATGCAGTCAATTGTAACTGAATTTACACGTAACTATCCAAGAGTTGATAGGCCACTTGATGATTTATTTTATGTTTCATTTCACCACGTAGCCATGGCTTAAAACATTAATAAATCGCCCAATTTCGTGATATGGTTTTCCGACAGAGAAATTGAAACTGAAAGTCACATTGATCTGTTGATAAAACAAAACTTACCTTTCGTTTGTTTATTACATTTATTGTTATAAAATATAAATATAAAACCTACTAAATATTCACCATACTATCATGCTTGGGGAGGGGGATTCACAACTCTGAATTTTTGTTTACTCCCAGTCCCCATCCATACAGATGAACATAATTTCATAAATCAGGAGCCACATAACATTTAGTAATAATACATGTTTTTCCCCCAAAAACTTTGATGCCACCTGAAAGTTCTGTTGGCTGGAGGTAATATTACTGTTGGGTAAAGGGTTAATATCGAAAGTAAACTAAATAAAAGTTAGCAAGACATCTTTTTGAAAGAAAAAAATGACGAGGAGCAGGCCTACTACAAATAAATCGCATCGTGTTACCTTGACCTTGATGATGCAATCGTGAAATTCGACACTGTCAACATAATTAGGCTATGTTCAACTTATCGAAATAATCAATGCAGCATTATAATTAGTAGTAATTACAGAAAACGAAATTAATGTAGAATATGAAAAGCAGCCCATGCACACATTTAATTGCCAGTTAAATGTTATGATTAATTCGCGTATTTATAACCTTTGCACTGCAGATTTGCATGGAATTTTCCATTCATATTTTCACACGCTCTTTATTTACCATATTACGATTCATGAAAAAGTATGGAATATTACTGCTAAATGTTGCTAAAACATATGTCATGTTTCGAATTTCTATAGCCTACTCTTGACTAAAGGGTAGAGAACCGAGTAGATATTCATGGCGTGCATGTTCGATCTACCCCCCCCCCCCCCCCCCCCCCCCCCCGAAACTGCATGACCATGCAGAATGTAGGCATAACAGCAAAATTTCCTGCTTAGGCTAAAGTTAAACCCACTGTGGATATATTTTTTTCTTTCTACGGCTGTCTACTGGCGAGATTTGTTGTTTCCATGCATATGCCGGTAAACAAAAATGCAATTGCCATGATTGCGTTATAAAGCACATCAAATGCTGCATGGACATCGCACATATTCCAATATAAATTTCGTCTAGGCTATGTATATTCGGAATATAGGCCTATATTGAAATTGTTTTATAAATCCGTTCACTGTGTGAAATCTTCGAGACGTATTACTCTGCAATGCCACGTGTGTTGTTCCCAGAAACGTAAATATTGATGACCCCAATTCCGGGAATCGGGCTAAAAATAGAACATACGACATCTCGTGTTAAGACTGCACTCGATTGTGCATGCATTAATTGTGTCGTCGGCGATTCGCGATTAAATACAAATCTTTTACATTTGCCATATTAAAATATATGTATTTCTTTATTTCCTCCATATTTAAAAGTCGGATGTATTTAAACATATTACAAACACAATTAAGCTTTGAAGATAGTATAGCCGCAACGCCGAAATAAATCTTAGAATTTAATCAATTGATGGATCTGTTCTATTTTTAGAATGTGAAAGTAGCCGCTTGCATTAAGGCCTACTATACATATTTGGGTGTGACCCCAATTCCTGGAATAGCGCTAAATATAGAATTTACGTCATCTCATATGAATACTGCCCAGAGATCTGCCAATTTATTTCCAAATCACACGATTAATTGTGAATTATGTGGTCGCAAATAAATACAAATCTCTTGCATTGACTATTCACCGCTTGGACTTTATAAATCTCCAAAACTATAGTAGGGGAGCAGCGCCGATTAGGCGTGGTATCTCTATATGTGTGGAACGACTGTATACATATTTGGGCATGGTCCCGATTTTGCAGATTTCCCGGTGTGTGTGGGGTATTTATATTGTAGCCACCCCTGATCATCCCTGTACATCCCTGTACATCCCTAGCATTGTGCTTCTATCTGATTCTATCAAATAACCACCCCTTTTCAAGTGATCCTCCTGAATTGCTATGACACTGAAAGGGCAAACTGATGCTTTTGAGAAAAAGTACCATTATTTTTACTTAAGTTGTCATGTTGAACATCCACACTCTGGATAGATTCTTGTTATGAAGTATTTTATGTTGACCAGTTGATTAGTTTGGGAAATCGTCGCATCAGAACTAAACTGTTCTATCTCCATTTTGGCAGGAAAATGATATATTGGTATCTTTCAATTTGGTGCGGGATTTCCTGTCTGAAAATCGCCAGATATCGTGTCTGAATGAGAGGCTGTGTAAATCTGTCCCATCTCAAAAACTCACCTTTTTGACAGTGCTATATTGTTCTATCTCCACTGTGGACCAATGAATCTATTTATTTTGTACCACGTGATTAAATAATTTTCAGTGCTAAAATGTTCTATCTCTGACCTTCAATAGAAAGCAATGGGACCCGAACTTTGCAGATTGCCAGCTAAGTGACTAGTTGGAAATACATGTAATGCTTTCACATTCCTAGGTATGAACATCTTATTTCTAGGATAATTATTTGGTTAAAATAACACAGAAAATGGCATGATTCGGGATTTCTGCACATTTGTATGATTAAAAAATACAAAAACCACTATATAGCACCAAAAAAAACACGGAAAATTTTGCGCAAATTGTTCTATCTCCAAAGTGTTTTTTCATGATTACACCCAAGATACCATATGTTTTGTCTCGAAACTCATCATATAATAGTATTTATACACCAGCTATCATAGCCGCTGTGTACTATCTTCCAAAAACAGAATGAGAACCAGACCTGTTACCCCCATTTTTTCCTGTCAGTGAGATTGACTCTGCCAGTCAGTGAGATTTCAGGTTCTGTCAGTGAGATTTAATTTGCTCGTCGAAACATACATATTTGGTACCCTAAAACTATATGAAAGAGTTATCTGCCCTTTAAATGTGACAGTCATTGGAATGGTATTCCATATTTCTTTAGTGTACCAAAATTGTATGATTGTGGACACAACTTAAATACCCCAACATTGCCAATAAAGATGAACTTCAGGTATTATTTTAAAATTGTATTATGATATATGTATATAAAACTCAACATGTCACAAATTAAACAATCAACAAGAGCACAGACAATCAACACACATGTAAAACACTTTTGTTATGTAATAGCATGTAACTAACAATATGATGCAGCTTTATTTCAATTTGAACACATCACTGAGTCAATACAAATGTGTCTATTTATGTTCGTCTTTGTATTCACTTAGTGATGTTTTTGAAAGCTTCATCATATTGTTAGTTACATCCAATTCATAACAGTCGCCATTGGTGTTTAGTTTGCAGGCTATGAGAGCACATACAGTGTCGTTTTTCAGGTCATTTCTGGACGATTGTTGTATCTTTCGAACAATAGAGAAAGTTCGTTCAGAGTCCGCATTGCTGTTTGGCATAGTTAGAAGGCACTTGATTACGACACCGATATGTTGAAATCTCTGTTTTCCTTTGGCAGTTTTCAAGCCAATCACTTTGAACCACCAGTTGTCCACACGGTCACGTTCTATGTTGTACGTTGGTAGTTCAATTTCCGTTGAGAAGTCATTGAACTCGTCCTGCAGAACATCGAAATCTACTTTCAGTTTGAAACGAGTAGCCACATTTATTAACACTTCCGGGTTTAACGTGTCTCTGATCTCACTATTTGGGTTTAGGATAGCCATATCCGCGATAAAACTGTCGTTGAAAGGAAACTTAGCAATCATTTTTGCCACAATTGCTTCATAGAACTTTCTAACAGTGGCAAAAATATGACACATATCTTCGTCGGTTACATTGTTTTCACTCATGAGCTGCCTCGTTTTCATTCCAATTGCGATGATGTCATTTTCATGCTGATTGCGTCGATCTGTATATGGTACTTCCGTCAAGTCTGGAAACTGTTTTATCACCGCTGATTTAACGAACTTCCCGAGAAACTTCCTCAACAATCGGCACATTTCTTTTGTCATCACTCCTAACATAGATTCGTCCGATTGGAATAAGGTATTGAATTCGTTGAGAGGGTCCAAAATGAATGACAAAAACGAGAAATACACCTTCATGTCGATGTTTTTTAAACTGCATGCCGTACGTTGAATGCGATCGGTATCCAATTCTAATCCCGAAAAGTAAAGTTCCAATGCTGGCCATTGCTGATTTAACCGTCGAATGCATCGCTCTAAGCTTAACCATCTAGTCGTAACATGCTTCAGAATCTTAAGTGGTTCCGTGTCCGTGAAATCAAGGAACTCCTTGTATGCTTCCCTACGTTTTGAGGACTTGTTAAAATGGCCATATACGTCCGTAATCAACTCATCTATACCTAAAGGCAGCTCTTTCATGGCTTTCTTTATGCACAAATTTGCCAAATGGCAAATGCACCCAAAGCTGACCACTGATGGCTGAACCTTCTTAATCCGAGTCCACACTGAATTGTTTTTCCCAAACATAACGCTACAATTGTCACTTGTGAAACTTACAACATTTTCCCATGGGATATCCAGTTGTTGGAAAACACTGTCTATTGAATTAAAAATGGCTTCAGCTGTGCCCACATTGCAGATAGGCATGTCAATAAAACGAGTGATAGCCCTTTTCTGCGAATCATCAGCAAGCCTAGCAAGAATGACTAATTGTTTTTTGCATCCACTGTCATTTGATTCATCAATCATGAGAGAGAATGGCTGAGTTCTGCACATTTCGATCACAAGATTCGTCAAACATGTCGAAATTGCACCTTTTGTGATCATCGTTGTTTTCATTCTTCCACACTTGTATTTTTTGGCGATATCGCTGTCCGGAAACATAATTGGAGCTAACTTAGTAAAATGGTCCGCCACTGAGAATGCCAAGTTGTGTTCAGCAATAAAATTACTGAAGAGAATTTCCGCCTTTCTCGTCTGGTCTACTGCATCGTGCGCTGCCTTCTTAAAAAATGTAGTCATTTGTGTAGAAGATTGTACATTTTTATTTAACTGTCGGTGTTGTGTTGAATTTTCATGTCGTGTCGCATCATTTTTGCCACCGTGACTGATACAAAAGTGAAGATTGCAGACCTTACAATATGCCATTGATTCTCCGCGATCACTTCGCTGTATCCACGTCATTTCACGGGACCAGAAGTCCTTAAACTTTGAATCGTATCGTTTGCGTTTTGCCGGTCTTTCCACAGAATCAGACATTTCAAAAATATAATGTATGATCGCCAATTTACAGAGACATATAGCGTATAAATGACCATATTCAACGGGCTTCCTATATATAGGGGTCATGCATAAAGCTCGTTTGTAATCCAATATAAAAACAATCTGGAATGGCTAACATTAGTTACATAATGTGAGGTTGCTCATCTCATTCCTCCTTTGTTTCTTAAAACATTTGGGTGACAAACCATTTATTGCCAGACTAATTACCCGCGGGACATTGGCAGCTACTCCAAGCTATCGCAGTATTATTGCATAATAGCAGTGTCTGTACCGGACGCTAATCAAACGCGCCCGGTTAGTCTCGCATAATCTCGCTTACGGCGTGAAGTATAATGAAAACGAAAGTAACTTTTAATTTTTTGTTTTGTTTGAGAAGATTATTCCAAACCGTGAGATTATGAGGTGTCGCCGTGACACCGTGAGAAGCATGCTGAAAGCGGGAGTCTCACGGCGAATCCGTGAGAAGTAACAGGTCTGATGAGAACATGTGAACCAGGGGGGGGGGGCAAAACTTTAAATGAAAATATGAAGATAGAAAACTTTAGTTCTGAAGCGACAAAATATTATATAAACCCCTTGTACCAAATCATAGACATAAGCTATCTGAACTGATAACTCAAATATTTGACATTCAGTTGTGTTGATATTTCATATCGCTGTTTATGATGAAACACCCCTGACCTGTATAGTTAGCAGTTAGGGTCATTTGGCTGATCTCCTTAAAAATATTATCCCGATCCACCCATTGCTTATACACATGCTATCCAATTTGATAACTCAAATAGTTTTCACCCAAGCACTCTCATAATTCACATCCAGTCTAATCATGACAGATTCTTGACCTGTATAGATTTTGTATTGATCGATTGGTTTTGAAAATAGTAACCCTACCTCTAACCATGACAGGAACATGTGCTATTCAAAGCAATACTTTATTGGATCAGTCTTGAGCATATTTATACATATCCAAGTTAATGAAGGAGACCCCTTTCTAATCATCTCCACATTATTTGTACAGGTATAAATTCGCTATGAACTCTGCGGAAAGACGCATTAATTACGTAATGCGGCAGCACGGGGTCCATACAGTAGTAGCGTTTGAACATTGTTTTCTTTTTTCTGCAGGGCGGTGTTAAAGGTGCTCTAATGTATGGTTACCTCTATCAATTTGTAAAATCAAAAAAATGGAAGCGATTGTGGTTTGTCATAAAGGATAAGGTGCTCTTCACATACAAAGCTAGTGAGGTAAGTAACCTTTAACCAATAACAAAAACGAAGTTTCACTGAAGTAGCAAAACTAATTTAATTATTAATAAAAGAACATGATAATTATGACTGATAAACTAACGGTTAGTGGAATGGTTAAAATGTGTTCTCAGGTTCGCTATGGAATAACTGCCATGTTCAGTAATTTCAAAGATGAGTCCAGGGCTCTCAACTTTTTATACGGCAGTTTTAAAAAACATGACATATCACCGTCAAAGATATTTTGGACACTAAACTATTGGTTTATATTTGTTGCTCCCCAAAATCCTAGAAGATCGGTATGAACTACCTATGGTATCGTCAATTGGGAAATGATAAATGGTAACCAAGTTCATTCCCATTTCCGACTGACCACATGACAGTCCTCCCTCTATATCTTCAATCAGCGTGGTCTTTTAATTTATTCTATGTGCAAGATAAGTCGTTATTTTCATGTTTCTTAAATTTTATGAAAGATATCTTGTTGATATTGATAATGACAACACGACGTATCCGAATTTTGTGCAATGACACGTGTTTTATTTTTCGGAATTCCAAATTTCCATATTGGAAATTGATCAACAATGCTTTCTTTAAAAATTACTGTTCATTATTGTTTGCTATGGTGTTTTTAGAATACCTCGTTTCAATGGCCATGCACCATGGATGTATAATTGACAAAACCAATATATTTTTTTTATTTTTTTTTGTTTATGAGAATCAAAAAGAACAAATTATGTAGTTTTTCCGCATCGTTATTGATGATTTCTTAAATCATCACTCTCATAACAGTGATTCGGATTCTCTGCATATTTTTAAGCCTGTACTGGGTGCACTGCGGTGTTGACTTGTTAAATATGCTCCAGTTTGGAGTTATAACTTTGGCAGTGAAAAATCTGATCACAATAGCCAATGTGATGCTTGATATGGATTCAACTTTGGAAGGATGGCCAAGAGATGGCTCCTAGCTCTCCAAAAGAAGATTAAATTATTTTACGATGACAACATCATAAATGTTACTATTTTCCCTTTGAGTAGCACCATCTTCTGCCACTTCCGTACGGCCTGTGGGTCTGGAAGTTTACGGAGTCGCGGCCTCCACATTCTTTCAGCCCAGTTGTAAAGGCATGTGTAACTGCCACCACCTCCATTCCAGGGAAATTTACCACACAGGCTTCAACCTGCCCTCAGTTTGTGTCTTTTCCGGCTTCCGTCCCTCCAGGTTTTTGGGCAAGCTTTTATCCCTGTTATACTCCTGCGCACTTCTTTCCATCTCCAGTGAAGCCTTGGCCTTTCGGTTCATGGCTTTTGGCTCCTTGGCTAGAACCTACACAGGCTTATAACGCACATACAGAGGCACCAGAAGTTGTTCCTTTTTTAACCAGGCGATCTAATCGGGAAATTTGCCTTTCTTCTCCATCTCTTAGGCGGATGATGCCTCCAGGAGACGAGAGCGTGCTGTCACTACATCCCCTGGATTCGATACGCGTCCGAGTTCGCCTTTCCCATCCGAGAGTGCCTCCAAGGTGGGAACAGTTTCGGATGGGTCAGTCCTTCGATTTTGCGGCGAACACTTATGCACCATAGCGCATGCTGCCAACTAGCATCATGACTGACATCTCGCCTAGGAAAACATGCTCACGCTGCCACATCTTTGTGGTTCCCTTAAGGATCAGGGGACCTCACTTGACATGACCAGAACTACAAGTTTTCCATGTGAATAGGCAACTTGTGATTATCTGCTGCAGAATATGTATTGTAGTTTTTTTTCCGAAGCAATACTTTTATTTGCTGAATGGGTAATACTATTAGTGAAGGTAAATCTCGTGGGTTTTTGTTATACAATTGCCATCTACAATGTTTTTTCTGCATCTTTACAGATGGGTCATCTTATGTGCAACTAATTGTAAGTTTTAGATGACACTTTTTTATGGTTTGATACCTGTTGTGGTCCCCTAACCATTACACTTGGTCTCATACCATGTATATTAACTGCTAGAATGAGTTCTCTTGAGACAAATGTCGGCATTATTGATCCTGAGTCTGTTGCAATATGCAGTGTGGTGAATGCATTACAGTCAGTTTTACTTTTTGTGCCAGCAAGTGTTAGAGCGGCTTAATGGTATGGTTGATTAATTAAACTAATTGGTTTTGTTTGCGATAACGTTGTATTATCTTACATTACCAATGTCACTCTCAATGTCATAGCTCTGTGATCAATATTATTTTATTCAACTTCCACAACAGTGCTCGACAACTTCCAACATGCCGTGCAATCAATAGCGCTCGTGCTTTTTCTGCAATCGAAGCACTGGTGGGGACCCCTTATGAAGAAGACAAAAGAACACCTCCTCTACAGAGAGGACAGTATTCGAATTTGTGTGGCTGGCTCCCATTCGGGACCTGCCTCGGGTGGGTCTGGGTCCTTTCGATCGCTGCACATGCCATTTTCTTACCATGGCTATCCCATTGTTACCTGTAGGCGACACGGTATTCTCAACACATTATAATGACTGTTTTTATATAGCGCTGAACAAATTGCTTGATCTACGGCGTTTTTCAAGAATTACACTATTACCCAAGTCATCTGTACAAGCCAACTAATGAACTAGCTGCAGTCATTGCATGCAAATCTCTGCTCTAGTTTGATCATATCATACTCTTGATACTTACCAGTATGACAACTCAGGCAGGATGAGACCTTCACTCGCTTGGTTGACAGCAACAACAATTCCAACATTCCCTCACATTTCCATATTTCCTCCAGACAGACCAGGCGTCTGGTCAAGCATTGACTTTACAGTACCAGATACCGTTGTATTGGATTCGACAAACTATCCATTCTCGGATCTTGTGACCTGATTCATGTACTTGTATGTCCAACCAGCCCTCGAAATTAGGACAATAGTCCTACAGCAAATTCCAGGCAGTGACATTATGGATCCTCAAGATGGCTGAGGCTTGTGACATTATCGCTAATGATGTCTCCTTGAATCAATTCAATTCAGCTTACTTGAAGGAGCACTGGCTTTTCCCACAGCCTTGTTTACTCAGAAGTTGGCATCAGGATCCTAGCCCAGTGCCACAAACAGGGACTGCCAATGCCTAAGATACGATCACCTCTGTATCTCACCTCAATTCTTGTTCCGATAGGGTTCCGCGGAATTGTCTAGACACGTCATTTGATTTTTCAGGTCTTCGCTTCTGTACAGTTTTGAGAGCATGCAAAATATACCATTTCTACAGTTTATGGGAGTAAACTCAGCATCGTGTTTCTGACTCGTCCGTTTTTTAGCCCTTGATTTTGTTATTCCAAAATCTCCATCAGCGATGACTTGGGTTAGCCTCCTCCCGTATTTCAACCTGTTTGCCACATGCTTTACTTTCTGGTTACTTCGTTTTGTGTCCGTTGTCCGGATCATCTTTAACGACTGAGGTGAACCCTACTACATATTGGAAAGTTGGGTCTACCTTTACATAGGTCTCCCAACCAGACTTTTGAGTTACAGGATGAAAATCTTTTCCGCTTCAGCAGATGGTTTTCGCAGGACTACAGTAATGCTCTAAGTAATCGACTTCTTAACCACAGCAGAATTATGGGTAACTTTTCAGGATTTAGTCGGAAATATGGCTTGTTGCCATTCATCGGAGAGCTCTCCTCGAGAGCTTTCCGATGATTGGCAACAAGCCATATTTCGATTACTTAGAGCGTTACTGTAGTCTACTTATTTGACTCTTGGCCTTCTCCTTTTCAAGAATTCTAATTATAACCCGATAGTTCAGTGTCCAAGATATCTGTAACAGAGATATAATTTGTTTTACCCAAATTATGTATCTCCTAATAAGTATCTTGGGACATTGAACTCATAGGGCCCTCCCAGTTGGAACCAACATCCCGCCCTGAACACTCAATCAAATGCATCAAACACACAGAAGGGGGAAATTTAAAGACCACGGTCTTACCTTTGATTGAAGATATAGAGAGTGTATTTGAGCAAAAAAGCTGTAGCCGTAGCCGGCTAGGCATGCGCAGTAGAAAGCTACAGAAAGCTGTAGCTGGCCACAGCTGGTAGTCACTAACTATTGTACCGCTACTCCAAACTTTGAATGTGGCTGATGGATAAAATTATACCGGCATAATGTTGGCATTATGTTGCTATATCAAATCACCAATGGTCTCGTTCGCTGCAAAAAGCACATTTGAAGCAATTAACACTCGTACTAAGTTCATGCATCCATAAATCTGATATTTAAAAGAGTATGATATGTGATTATATCTCGTTCTCTAAATCGGCATATGCAAACAAGATATAATTATATATATTTTTACGAAATAAGTTTAATTATTCACCAAACAATAAATATATCATAGATGTAAAATATATAGTTTGATGCCAACAAAATGGGAATGACAATTATGTGTCCCCAGGGAGCAGTATTAAAAAAAATATCTCCCCGATAAGAAATTCTCCTATCAGAGTCAGAGTACAATGTTTAGTGATAGTCGCCATTTATTTCCCTGCCCGCTGTAGCTTTCTACTGCACATGTCTTATAAGCCACAGCCGGCCACGGCTACAGCTGTAGCCGGCTACAGCCAGCTACAGCTTTTTGCTCAAATACACTCAGAGGAAGGACTCTCATGTGGTGAGTCGGGAATGAACTCGGTTACTGTTTAGTATTTCCTGTTTGACAGTGCTCTTACCATAGGTATTTCGTACTTATTTCAAAGAAATTCTTCTAGGATTTTGCGGTCCAAGATACATATTAGGAAATAAATATTTTGTGTAAAAAAATATTATATTATGTTATTGGTCATCTGTCTGTCCATTCATCCGTCCTCTCGCTTTTGGTTTTCCAATGATAAATGTAGATAGTCTCAACTGAATGAATTGGAATGTGGGTTTACTAGCAAAAAGTACAGGTCTTTTGTTTTAGAATTTGTTTCCAACCGCCAAGTTATGGCTCTTTGTTGAAATTACCATGGGCGTATTTTGCCATGCCCTAGATATGCTTAGTCGAAAACTTGTGGCCAAAAATATACATGTAAAAAATACTGATATTTATTGTAATAATGTTGGCAGGTATAGTGAAACACTAATATATATCAGGAAGATAATGATCACATATCCTAAACAGGCCTGAGAATAAGTTGCCTGTCATTTGCAGAATGAGGTCCCCAGAGGGTTAATTTAGTGATGCTATCCTGCATAGCGGGCTAGCATCACTAAATGCACCCTATGTGGACCTCATTCTGCTTAGGCCTCATCTTCACTGGAAAGTTTCTTTATTATCAAATTTCTATAGAAACTTCTTCACATAGATTCTATTTCTTTTTTTAGTTTAGTTTCTCTATATCCCCAAAGACTCCACATTGCATAATCGAGGTTCCTAATGGGTATACATCACAATATTTACCATTTGGGAACTTCAATCTGAGTATATGTCTACCATAGCAGATGAAGTCATGCAGAATGAGGTCCCAAGAGGGTGAATTTGGTGATGCTAGCCCACTGTGTAGGATAGCCTCACTAAATTCACCCTCTGTGGACCTCATTCTGCAAATGACAGGCACACTAAACTCCGGCTTGATATCAAATACTCCGGGGACCTTTGTCAGAATTTGGCTAGATTGGCATTGTTAAATAGTCGGTTCATTTTTCCATATTCCACATTTCAGGACCGTGCAGCTGATAGAACATTGCCTCTTCTTGGTTACACAGTAGTGAGGATGACTGAGGTATGTCCCATCAAAATTGTATTTTCAGAATTCAATTATGTCACTTTTAACCCTTTCAGTGCCAAGTCCGATTTTTGTATCAACCCATATTTCCTTTATCATTTTACAAATTTATTGATTATAATAATATAATTACAACTACTTTCGCTTTGACTAAAATGCGTGCATTTGATTGGTCAAGGCCCTTAGATACGCTTGGTAGCGACAATATCTATCAGTGGAGGGAAGTGTCGTTTCCCGCATCACTGGGGGTAGTGATACCTTAAAAAGTTCGCAAACCAAGTCGAATATCCATGGGGCGAATTTATCCGGAATTTTATTTTGTCCACCAATCAAATCACAAGAAATCACTTCCGTTTCTGGTGGTAACGCAAGACGCCAAATATCAGCGAAATATTATCGCCGATTAAACAGCAAAATAGTACATTAATTTATTTGGGGATAAAAGAATGTATTACATAACTATTCCACCACTAGTATTAGCATTTATCCAGCTTCGTGCCAATAATAATATGACATGGCAGTGGTCACGAGAGCATAGAATGCACCTTTGTAGCAACTGTTTACTTTTCGAGTCGCCGGAGACCACAAATTCGGTGGCGAAGTTTGGGAACACCGCTTCGGAATCGCTATCGAATCGGACTGCCTTTATGACAATACATGTTCTAGAATCGTTTTAAATAAGTGAAATTTACACCATCAAGTACAGTTTAATAGTTTACGGGTGTAGTCTCTTGCTTTTGTGTAGTTGGAATGTCGGAAACAGCGACCGAATTGTGTGTGTTCATCTCTAACTTCCGGTCGGTCGCCCAATTTATTCTCGACCCAATTTCCCATTTCGGTTAAAAGAGCAGCTGAGTCCAGACACAAATATCACTTGGGTATTTTTACTATTTTAGTGTTTTTAATATAGTTTCTTTAAAAAGAACTTGTGTAATCACCAACTAATATGCGGATTGTCGTAATTATAAGCAATCAACGTCGTTTTCGATGCATCTGTCGGCGTATAGAAGTGTCGGATGCCGAACTACATACTTAGAGCTTTTTCCATCAATGTAACACATTATTATAATCAATAAATTTAAAAAATGATCAAGGAAATATGGGTTGATAAACAAATCGGACTTGGCACTGAAAGGGTTAATAATGGTTGGGTGTAGATGGTACTGAATATACTGAGATTGCATCTGAAAGAATGTACTTGATATAACTAATTTCTTTGAATTACAAGTAACTGTTCAAAATCACTTTCAATTACTCTTGAAAAGGTCATTAACCTCTTCGCTGCTATGACGTCCGTAACTATTACGGACGTAAAAGTGCACGCTGTGTGCTATATGGTCCATATGTACTACGGACCTACTTCAGCACACTAGAAGTAGGCCATTATACATAACTGTATCTCTACGTTTCAAAAAGTGTATGATGTCCCACGATTGTGAACGATAATAGCTTTCAGCTGAGTCAGTTGTATGGTTCTTGTGACATTCCCGCTATATTTTCCCATTGGAAAATGCCAATAACGTCAACAGCCCAGCACACGACGTCATAACGTCATTTATCAGCGAAGAGGTTAATTACTTATAGTTATAATTAAAAAATGCTATTATCCCATCGTTGGGTGTTCTGAAATATGAACCATCATTGTGAAACTCACAAGCATTGTAAACCGACTTCAATGTTATCTCTCTTTATGATATTGCAACCTATTATGTTCAAACTCATAGTATTATTATTCTTCTTTTGTTTTCTTCAGAATTTTGATGGTTATACACCAGATGTTGTGTTCACATTGGCTCACCCAAACACGTCACCACAGATATACAGAGCAGACAATGCTAACATCACTGATAAGTATGTTCTTTTTGGGGTTCAGTTACAGTGGTGCCCTAAATAATAGACTCCTTAACCACAGCAGAATTATGTGTAATTTTTCAGGATTTAGTCGGAAAGCACTCAGTGAATATTAATCCAAATTTACAGCACACAACATCATTCCGATATATTAACTCAATGCAATGACTCTCGATGGCAAATTCATTTGCGTTAGTTTATGGCCGATTCTTGCATCCCGAATCGAGATGTAAATATTTTCAATTAAGCGTAGTTCAGACGGTGATATCTATGGAGTGGTATGGTCGATTTCTTTGAGATTTTCGGCGATGTTAGAATGCTACATTCCCACAGTTGGCATAGCGCATGAGTACTAACTTATCAGTTTCACGCACCCGAACAAGTCCATAATATGACTTTAAAACTTTTTTTTAACATGAGCATATTTGGGCATTCCTCCTGCAAAAAATCTCACGGATGGCAATTTTCAAAACTTAACAGGTCTGGTTAGAACTGAGGGGGCCGTATTATTAAAGAATTAATTTTAAAAGTTTTACCTGCCTACCAACCCTTATTTTTGCAGCCCATTAGCAGAAACAAAGGTCATTTTTGTTTGGGCCTGATGTCTCTGGATTGTAGGACTTTGGTCAATGAATTTTGAGTGGTCTATGCCTCTATTAAAGTAAAGTATTAGAGTAAAGTTTCATCAGAAAGAAATACCTGTACAGTGCTGAGTATTTGATAGTGTGACGTCCCTACTGACTTAATTGAAATGTTTTTGTTGATTCTGTATGGTGATCTGTGTGTTACATGGTCTACATCTACAAATTTGAAATCTGAATTAATGCTCCCACATTAGTATCTCTTTGGCTTCGTGGGCTAAAAAATATTTGATTCAAGTCGAGGAACCCACCCATCAAAGCTCAAGAGTGATCAGATATTGATTTTAAAATTTGTTATTTCTCGAAATGTATACTTATTTGTGGTCCAGAAAAAGTTGTCAAACCGACAGTCTCAGACAAAATTGCAGATGATGATGGATAACTCTAAAATCAAGTGGTAATATGGCAAAATTTCTTGATACTCAAGTGATAATACGGCCATATTTCATTGAACAACATGTTTATAAATAACACGTTTTGGGAAATTTTATACCATAGTTGACAGCGGTTAGCACTATTTTGTTGTAATTAATTGGATCTGATAACTAAAGCATATTTTGAAGAATTGTTGTTCTTGTTGTAACTTGATGATATGGTGACCATCTGATCAGATTGAGTACCGATACTCAACATAAATTGAAATAGAGAGTAATCAATTGGTTTTGAGAATAACGTTAAATAAATCACGAGAGGCGATAGACTTTGGTACAAAAAGAGTGCGCTTCTTACCTAAACATCTCTCACTTCGAGTGAATTATTTAACATAATTCTCAAAAATAATTTATTACTCTATTTATTCCACTTCTGTGTCAATTTGGTTCGCCAAATATGATTAAAACACCCAGAATTAATGAATGAAAGTCTTGATGTGGAGAAAGATCAACCATCAAAAATTCAGTCTAGATCAATAAGCGGTGTAACATCAATGGCATCACGAGAAATGACATAAATCACTAGTGGCATTATCATTAAGTATTAACAGCGTTTCAATGGAAATCGAACATAGGAGTGTAATAAAATGTTTTAATTAAATTTTTCCAGGTGGCTAATAGCGATGCAGCAAGCATCTGTTCCATGAATCACAAAGACAGAATGATGCTCATACCCATAGAGATTATCACTGGAGTCGCATCTAGACTGGAATCATCTAGAGATTATCTCTGCAGTCCTGTCTAAACTGGAATCAACAGATATCATCGCCATAATTACGTCTCAAATGGAATCATCCATAGAGATTATCATCATCATCTAAACTGATATTATCTACATCATTTTACTGGTATTTTGAAGCCAATTTTCCAACAGGGCAGCTCAGTAATTCGCTGATTTCACTATAAATTTCTGCACAAGTAATATGATTAGCAAGGGAGCCACAGATTTTTCTACCATTATTAGGAGCGGGTCCGGGCTCATTGAATTGGAAAAATATGCGCCATAAACTGCCATAAAGGCTTATATTTGGGAAGTTATAAAGAAAATGAGAACAAGCAATCTCATTGTGAAAATCAGTACTGCTGAAACGGATAGCCGATTACATTGATGTATGGTTAACTGGTTAACCACAATGATATAAAAAAAAGCAGTACCAGCAGAAAAATGTGATGTATTAAAGTCCTTATTCAATGTTGTTGGTAATAAATATCTATTTTGTCACATTAATACCAATAGGAGATCACAGTCGCAATCAAGTATACACAAAAGCCAGAATCTCGTGCAAAATCAAAAGTCTTCCATGAATTGAAAGGTACAAAGTCGCACTTTGGTGGTCCAACAAAAAGATGCATGACATCCTCTTTGATCTTCCTACGTTACAGTTGGGGAATTGGTCAAGTGCCCGAGGAGAAATGTGAAAATCTGATGATTGATAATAAAAAGTTGCCACCATGTGAATGTACGAGAGTTTATACTAGATACGCCAATGTTCTATATTATTTGTATATAATGTCTCATTGCACCAGTTTAACGTCTGGTATAAACATTCAACGTAAGTATTTGGAGCTTCAATGCATGTCAACAATTGCCACGTGGTCAGTTTTCCTGCAAAAACTATTCCATGTAAACTCAGGAATTTTAAAGTAACTATGTCACCTTTTGCGCCTGTATGACGTCAGGTATAACCCCGTTTGAAACCTCAATCCATGCCAACAATGCCACATTGTCAGCTTTCCAACCAAAACTGTTCCTGATATTAAAGTCGGGGAAATTTCTTAGTTGCGTTGTTGTTTGCTTGACCAGGTCAGGCACATCCTGAATTCAACTATTATAGTTATATTTAGCTATAGTAGTTGAATTTGACAGTGTCAAATACACCATTTCCCTGTTTTTGTGGAAACTATGTGATCGCGCATCCCAGTGCACACTTAAATTGCACTCACTGCAACATTACAGCAAATGAACAGTGTCCCTATAGAATTGGTTTTGCAAACTTTTGCGCCGGCTTATTTTAGTTAATAATGAAAAGGATGCCATTCTAAATGACAATAATATGATCGCTCAATCGCTCATTCATAACAATTGTTAGATCAATGGACTATTAGTGGAATTCCTTATCATGTGCCATCATGATTATTCATTTGCATGGATCGAGACATTTGTCACAAAACAGACATGATGTCGATTTAGTATGACACTGTATTTGAATTTTTGTTTGTGCAATATGATGTTGGGTTATGCCTCTTGTATCCAATTCACAAAACGAACATATCCATAATTAAACTATTATAATTGAATTCAGGATGTGCATGACCTGTTGACTATTTCCTCCCAAGATATTTCATGCACTATTAAAAATAAAATTGATAGCTTTACTGCGATTCTTGACATCCAATACTATGTCAACAAAAAGCTTTATGACTGTTTTCAACAACATGGTCCATTTATTATCGTAGCGTAAAAGATACGCCCATTTTCAATTTTGTCTTTGAACAAACTTCAATGTTACTACTTTTTATCAGGTATCAAGTATGACAATTCTTTATATAAATGCTGTGTATTTCTTCAGTTCGCTGGGTCAACACATGGCTTATTACTGTTCACGTTTGGTGATTTCCATTTGTTTAGTACGAGTTTTGTCTTGCATAAACATCGAAGGAGTTAGCTATTGAGTTAATAGTCAATCCAAACTATGAGTGTAAAATGGGTGGTTGAAATAGCGGAAATCCTGTGATTTATCCGGTTTTACCTTGCGGTTATCCAGTTACAAAAAAAATGTCAACCGTTTCAGCACTAAAAATCAGAGTAATCAAAAAGTTTAATACATTTCTTAGCTTATTATTCCTATTTTATGTTATGGAGCATGGGAACTTACCTGTTTTCTCACTGACGAATATTTACTTTGTAATTGGAATTTGAGGGCCAGAAATTTGGATTACGCCCGACTACATGAGGCCCATATTCTCGAATGCAAAATGTTCTTTGTTGTAGATGATCTGACAAGACTCAGTCCGAAATCAATATTATACACTGAGGTGTACAGTAATGTCCTAAATAATCGATTCCTTAACCGTGAAATTCATATAATATAATATGTTATATTATTGTTACTTAATTGTGTTCTTTATGCCATTTGTGGCTCTTTATCAGTCTTCTTTACTGCAGAATAGGTGTTGAATAATCATTTGAAAACAAAAGTTGTTGTGAAGAACAATTTCTGAAGATAATGTAAATATGGAGTGTAAATGAGAATGCATGCATAACATTGGCTTGTAAAAACAGATCTAACTTATTATATTAAATTATTCAATTTTTTACAATTTTTATTGCAAAATTTTCATTTTAGCCAGTTTTAAATACAATTAATTTTGAAATCCCAAAGAGATCCAAGATCTCAGTTTTATGTTTTAGTTTATAAAGATAACTGCATTCAGAATGCTTTAACATATCAATCCAGCTTGTTTGTACAATATGTCACTGAGTGGGATTTGTCAACTAAATGTGCTTTAACCCTTTCTATACTAAAGCATCATTGATGAGTAGTTATCCCATAGGAAATGTTCAGATAATATGTTTGTCATTTGTTGAACTTATTATCTAAACATTTCCCTCAATAAATAGGGCTCCTTCTGCACTTTTATTTATCTGTCGTCTGCTTTTTTTTTAAACTTAACATCCCTCCAAATCAATAATAGACCATTCTGAATGTACACTTTTTAACTGACTGGGAGAATCCATTTAGTATAGAAAGGATTAAATAAATTGTAGATTGAAATGAAAGCAGATCCAAAATACCCATTGTTGAAAATATCAACAGGCCTAAATGCATAACGGTATAACCCGGTTATTGCCAATACTGTACCTGGTGTATATTATATAATTTTTACATCAAAACGATTATGATGGATGTTCATATTTATAATGGATGAATAGTTCATGTTCCAGTGCGGAAGATGCTCATTAAATTAACTGTTAACATGGCCTTCTTATATAGCTAGATTGATACTTTGATATACCAGGTATTCATGATATTTTGATATATTCATGATGCATCTTAATAATGGATGAACAGCAATGATTGTAGATACAGAAAGGTACCAGATGAGATATATGCTCAGAGCTTGCGGCGGATCTCGGAATAATATCGTTATTTGCAATGACATAAAATTATGAAAATAAAAGAAGGAATATTCAATATAATAAATTTCACTCAACTTGATCATTTTTAAAATTTATTGATTATAATAATGTGATACATTGATGGAAAGAGCTCTATCACATTATTATAATCAATAAATTTGAAAAATGATCAAGGAAATATGGGTTTGATACAAAAATCGGACTTGGCACTGAAAGGGTTAAAGTAACTTTGAAGAAATAAGGCTTATAATTTGTATGAATCATCAGGTCAGTAATTGGCAAAACTTATCTCCGAAGAGTGTCTTATTCATTACATCTTTTCTGTTTGATCAAAATATTCCAAATTTTCAAGTTAACCCTTTCTATACTGAATGCATTCATTCTCACATTCAGTTATAGAAGTATTCTTTGGAATGGTCTATTTATTCCATATCTGAACATTTCCTAAGGGAACTACAGTAATGCCCTAAATAATGGACTCCTTAACCACAGCAGAATTATGGTCGGAAATATGGCTTGTTGCCATTCATCGGAAATCTCTCAGTGAACATTTCCAAAGGGAACTACTCATCAATAAGTATTTAGTAAAAAAGGGTTAAGTTCCGCTTTCAGTTTTATGACTGAGATACAGTAATGCTCTAATTAATCGACCTCTTAACCACAGCAGAATTATGGGTAACTTTTCAGGATTTATCGGAAATATGGCTTGTTGCCATTCATCGGAAAGCTCTCGGCTTTCCGATGAATGGCAACAAGCCATATTTCCGACTAAATCCTGAAAAGTTACCCATAATTCTGCTGTGGTTAAGAGGTCGATTAATTAGAGCATTACTATATGTTAAAGATGGTCTATCTCTTCCTAAATACGTTTTATATAGTTTCTGGGGTATAAAATAAAATCGTCGAATACATCTATCTCCATCAAAGATAGCTTGCCCGCTGAACTATATGGTATATCCCATTCTAAGTAGAAAGGGTTAATAAACCCTTGAGTTGAAAACGGTATGAAAATTCTATGGTACATTTTATCATGGTTCATGTTATCTGCGATAGATCGCAAATAGGCCCATCTTAATACTCCATGGACCACATGATCTCCGCTTTTGACAAACCAGAATGCCAAGTAAGATTTGTCCTTTTTCCCCTTTCTACTTTGTGGAGATAAATTGACTTTGATTTTGTTTTATACAACAACAACATTATTTCCTTCATATTATAATCATTATCTATGGCCTTTGGGCAACAGAACCATGGATGATCTATATAAGAGGCAGTCTTTGGAAATATTGCTTGCCTATCAAATTCAAAACATGTTAAAGTCTCACTTAATTTTTGAATTTTATGTAAAATATATGCCATTATATCAGATTATATACTATTTGAAAGAGGAAGCTCCAAAACATTGTATTATCAACTTATTCAGTGTAATAAACTGTGATCAAGTTTCATTATTTTCAATGGAAAGAGAATAACTCTATATCTTAAAATATGGAGTTATCCCCCTTCCATTGAAAATACATTATTAGTTTGAATTCTGTTGCATTCTGGGAGCCATAATGGGGGAAATCTTTCTATTATTTCAGCTGTTTTATATTTCTCTATGGGCATTTTCTGAGACACAGACATTTCAAATGGTGATAAATTATAGTATTTCAAATGGTGATGAATTATAGTATTTTAATCATATTTTATGGCATATTGTTATTGAAACCGTATATCAAGGCACTATACAAAAAAAAAATAAGTGACTCAATAATTAAATGGTCATTTAAAGTTTCCTGTTATTAAAGTTGATATCTGGCCATCAAAACTTAATTGGTCCAATCTAATTATTTTTGGTATAGAAAATGTACAGATCATGGTTTTATGGTGTCTTTTAGGGCATCTTTATTGTTTCTATTTAACTGCCTTCCTCTTCCTTATTCTTATGCTTGAGTTTTATTTTTATTTTTGGTATGGGGAGGGTTAAAACTCAGTGAGATCTGGCCTTTTTCTCACTTCGACTTAGGTATTTGTCAGTGCAAATTTATGTAGTAATTTTAGAATGTATTATTGTACTGTTATAATATATAATTATCATCATTATAATCTTGACTAAATTGTACATTTTATCATACTTTTGTTTGTGTTTTCCCTCTTAACCCTTTGGCGAGTAGAACGACATATATGTCGCCGTACGGTTCACGAGTGGAGCGGCGTACATGTCGTTTCAGGAAGTGTCATTTTCATGTAGACATAATTTCAATTAATCATCTGATTTATAAATGAATTGGATAGGAGTTATTTTGATTAATAAAATGTCCCAATGTATAAGTGCAATAGTTTGTGAAAGCACACGTAAACAGAAAATACACATAAATTAAAGATGCATAATCCAAATTAAAGCTGCCAAATCAGCCTACAGTAATGCTCTAATTAATCTACCTCTTAACCACAGCAGAATTATGGGTAACTTTTCAGGACGAGAGCTTTCCGATGAATGGCAACAAGCCATATTTCCGACTAAATCCTGAAAAGTTACCCATAATTCTGCTGTGGTTAAGTAGTTGATCACTTAGAGCATTACTGTATATAGAAACTAGATTTTCCTAATATTCCATGGACTCGCAACAGTGATGAACATCTTTGATGGGCGAGCACTTGCCAAATGTGTGCAAATATCAATGGTGTTGTCATATAACTTTTAGTCATTTAAATAAAATTTCTGCAAATCGATGATTTGGGTAATCAATATTTTGTTTGGGTAATGATGCATCATTTGTATAATGGCACTGGCCAGTCTTGTTTGCAAAATGACATCAATTCTATTTAAAATGATTTGTTTGGGTAATGACTATTTTCACTTCATCGTGCCATTATATTTTGAATATTTTCCGACCATGGAAATCAACTAATTTATGAACATATATTTACCTTCTGTGCATACAAAAACAGTGTTATCACCCACCTGGAAAATATAAATTACAAATTATCTGTATTCACATAAAAGCTGCGTCATTACACAAAAGGTAAAGAGAGTTTGGGTAATGATGTGTTTGAATAATGACGATTTTCACTTCGCTATACGCTAATAACTAATATATTTTCCACCAACATAAAACAACCGAGAGCTTTCCAATGAATGGCTCCAAGCCATATTTCCGACTAAATCCTGAAAAGTTAACCATAATTCTGCTGTGGTTAAGGAGTCGATTAATTAGAGCATTACTGTAGTTCATGCACAAGCTGACCTTGCGTGCATTTGAAAACACTTAGCCCTTCGCCTTGGGCTTATATAAAATTGAAATTGTATGCATTTGGGTAATGACACCGAATAAACTTACGATTTCTATTTTCAAAGTTGAAATTATAGAAAAATTCACAATGATATAACACTGTGGTTATTTACTTCGCACCACACTGCCACTCAACAGAAATTCAACTGATTGTCTTGTGAACTTGCGAGGCTTTTTGGAAGGTTGCTCAAAGTTGCACAAGCTTTTTCCGATCATCATATTTATTTTCTTCACAAAATTCAAATATCATGGTATTCTGTGCAAAATTCCACATCTGGTTGTGGATCTATTTTGAGAAAAACATGTTAGTCAGCAAATATAGGAAAACAGAAATTTTATGGCTCGTGGAAGGGACATGCTGTTTCATAGTATATACAAGCCTTGAAATAGTGTCTGTCATTTGCAGAATGAGGTCCCCAGAGGGTGAATTTAGTGATGCTACCCCGCATAGCGGGCTAGCATCACCAAATTCACCCTCTGGGGACCTCATTCTGCTTACACCTCAGCAGAATGAGGTTCCCAGAGGGTGAATTTGGTGATGCTAGCCCACTATGCAGGGTAGCATCACTAAATTCACCCTCTGGGGACCTCATTCTGCAAATGACAGACACCCTATTTCAAGGCTTGGTCACTGAAATGATAAGTGTTATTACTTTGATACTAAACCAGACCTGTTTCTAATTAATGCTCATAACATCAGCTACAAGGAAATAACATCTCCTGGGTCCTGTACAATAGATTCCTAATACCCGTATTTTAATACTACAATTAATAGTGGATGCGATTTCCCGTAAATTACCAGAGCAGACAAATTCGAGTACTATAGATCTCTGTTTGCGATGCGTGAAGCCGAACACTTGTTACCAGGTAAAGGGAAATGTTCTAATGCTGGTTGCAAATGGATATAGCAATGCCTATTTGTGTTAGGTGGTGATTTATTTAGTTGATACATCTCTATGGCTAGTTTCCGATACTGGGTTATTTTGTCCACGATTGCATAGTGAAAATTCATTCCATCGGTATCATGTGGTTTACTGGTTACCATGTTGAGATGTTTTATCCCACCTCGATTAGAGCAGGATATAGGGAATCCAATGTACGCATGATGTGACACCCCACCCCAATATATTTAATGCTGTAGATACAAACTAAAAAGGGAGACAGACGGATAGAGCACCCAAAAATAAAACTCACTGACAGAAAAAAAAACCGAACAGTGTTTATATGGTGTCAAATCAGACCGAGAAACTTTAACTGGATGTTGAAAACACGATTTAGATACATGTACAACGTAATTGAAAAAAAAACTGATTTTCCGGAGATAAATATATTTCCAAGTGGGAAAGGGTGCAAATACATAATTCAAGTATATATACCTTTCGCGAAGGGTTGGTGTTACTTTTTGTTTATGGGGAAGGGGGTATGTCCAACTTAGATTTTACAACCAAAATTAGAATGAATGTAGGACAACATCATACTTGTGGTATAAATTATAATTTACAGTTATTATTAACTGGAAATTTAAACTACTGGAATGATTACAACTTATTCTCCAGTCTTAAACTCAGTACTATTTTTCTGACATGGAATCGTGGCAACGTTGATGTATACAGTCTTCGTGGGGAGGGTTTGCCAAAGTGCACCTCCACCTCTTGAACCATATAATATTTTCGATTCTGGGAAACTATATATTTGCACCCTCCATTGGGTTGAAATTCTTCAATGGTTATTCAAGATTTCCAACTGTTAGAAATCTCCAACCCAACAACTCCTACTGATCAAGACTTCAATTAGCCATTTAACTCCATAATTCAATCTTATCATGCTGGCCTTATTAGATTGACCAATGAGAATGGAGATCTACTGACAGGAGAAGAGGGCATATTATGTTCACCTTGATTGACACTGATACCATATGGAAAGCCCCAGGGGGTATATGGATTCATATGGGGTTGATAGAAACATACAGTATATATGTGGGATCATCATGAACTTTAGAACTTTGGGAAGAAGATTAGGGTGATGCACCCTGATCGACACGTCCCTGCATGATATTTTAATTGTTGAGTATTTTGGTGAGAATCGCACGTCACAACGTGTTTGTGGAAACCCTTTAATTATCAACGGCAACTTCTATCTGTTTATGAACCCCATCCCAAAATAATAATAGTTTTTTTCGAGTTTCGCAGTAGATCGAAAAACATTTGTCATGTCTGGTCGATAAACTAAAATTTTAGAGTCAACCTGGAAAAAATTTGGACTAAGTTGGTTTTTAGTCCATTTTGATAAGTCGGTTTGAAACAATTATAGTGAGAAAATAATGTCGTATGTATAGACATGTATACATTTTTGTGAAGCTAAGGAATAACGCCACAAGTGGAATATTTTACGTTTTTAGCTCAACTTTACAATGTAAAGTTTGATATATTGCCATGGGTTGGTGTCCATCGTGTGTTCGTCAATAATTTCCTTTGGCACACCCTTCAGACCACATCCCTAATCTGATCATCACCAAACTTTATGTAGCTTCAAGGTGACCTATAGATGGGAGCTATCAAATTTATCTGAATTTCGATGAAAAACGTGGCCGCCAGCAGCCATCTTGGATTTCAAATTTGAATCCATCGGCACACCCTACAGGCCATATTTATGACTGGATCATTTTTATATGTACCGTACACATATGTCGACGTCCGGATTGACCATTCGTCTGTCCGTAGTCTGTCCATCTGTCAGTCCGTAGACACTTTATGCATAATGCGATAACTCAAACATTTTCTATCAAATCGGAACAAAATTTTGTTAAATACAGATTGAGTTCAAATGTGGGTTTTATCCGATTTATTTTAAAGGTTTTATGACCCTTTTTTTTTAAGAAAAAAAAATATGAATTTTTATTTAGATTGAACTTCTTGCTCAATTTAACAAAAAGATATGTTTAAAAAAAAGACAAATCTATCTTTAAAGTCTTTTTTTAAAAAGGGGGGTCCCACCTTCTACCCACCCATGCTCCCATACCCTCACCTCCTCCATCCTCCTAGCCCCACCACAAATCCTTGTCAAAGTAATTTCTTGTTGCTTTGAGATCAATACCCAAAATAAATTACCTGACCAGACCATATGTCAGATTTTATCTTATCTGACAATTGAATAAACAAAGGTTCCACAGAGCATGGATACTTATTGTTTGTCTAAGGGTGCTCTGTTAGCGCCTCATCCACTTAGCCAGGTGAATTAATTTAACTAGAAAATGGAGTTCTACTGTAGCCTCGGTGTCGGTTTGGATTCTCAGACTTGTATTGGATCAAGAGAGCCAAGATAGGAGATTTAACCCTTTTTATGCATTCCATGGCTTTTAATCTTTTCCATTGTTAACCTCTTCGCTGTGAAATGACGTTATAACATCGTGTGCTGGGCTGTTGACGTTATTGCCATTTCCTAGTGGGGAAAATATAACGGGAATGTCATAAGAACCATAAAACTGATTGTTGAAAGGCTATTATCGTTCACAATCGTGGAACATCATACACTGTTTGAAACTTCGAGATACAGTTATTCCGATGCATCTCTGAGTTCCAGTTATATATAAGGGCCTACTGCTAGTGTGCTGAAGTTTGGGTAATATAGTTACTTAACCTCTTCCCTGCTATGACGTCCGTAACTATTACAGACGTAAAAGTGCATGTCATGTGCTATATGGTCCGTAGGTACTGCAGACCATATAGCACATGACATGCACTTTTACGCCTGTAATAGTTACGGACGTCATAGCAGGGAAGAGGTTAAGTAACTATATTATTTTGATATGTCACATGGCCATTTGCATACAACATAAATAGAACTGCTTACACTAGGATAGGCTTTATAAATGTTGTATTAACCCTTCTCTTTTGATCCATAAATTCCAATTAACACTTCTATTTTGACCCATACATTCAAATAAGTTGTGCTATTATGTACATTTGTGTGTACATGTACTACTTTAGTACATTAGATTATAATTCCACATAAAAACTCTAGATTATGATCATAGAAATTTACTATCGCCAAGGGATGGGTTAAACATCTGCCAATCGTGATCGACCTCGCATTTAATTTTGCAGGCACTATTGAGATCACCTGTAGATGGGAACTATCTAATTTTAATGATTTTCGATGAAAAACATGGCCGCCGGCAGCCATCTTGGATTTTACTCTTTGCATGACTAAATCATTTGGCTGGCCCCACAGACCACATTCCTCATCCGATCATCACCAAACTTTATATGGATCTTCTGGAAGGGAGCCTCCTATTTTGACAAAAATTTGTTGAAAAACATGGCCGCCAGTGGCCATCTTGGAATTTACTCTTTGTATGACTTAAATCCTTCGGCACACCCTACCACAGTGTGTAAGCCTGTACTCGAGGATTTGCCTTTCTTCGGAGAAATACTACTACTTTCTTTGGATATTCACAAATATTTTCATCTATTTAGACTGTGGTACTTTTGTGCAAAAAACTTTTTCACACACTAAAATAGAATATTTGCTTGCAAATGTTCTTTTACCAATATCTAGATTGATGACTAAAGGGTTATATCCAACAAAACTGGGCATTTGGAATAATGTTTCAAAGATATTCCTCATTTAGTCGGCAAATTTATCCCACCAGAGTATAAAATGTGATATTTGAAAGCCCCTTAAATTCATGTGAGTACATTCCAGTGTGGGAACATTAGTTTTGTGTAGAGAAGTAGGTTGGAACACGTAGGAATAAATTGTTGTTTAGATAATCAATGTTTTAGGATGAACTCGACTACTACATTAGTCGATCGCACAGAAAAATCTGTAACCTTTTCGGCGATTAACTGTAACCATTCGTCGACATTGGTTACGTTGACTTATTCATTTGTCGACATTTAACCCCTTTATTAAAATATTTTGTATACATGTGATCAGTATGTTTAGTCAAGCGTGATGCAAATCAGAAAAAAATAGTAGCATTTCTCTGAAGAAAGGCAAATCCTCGAGTAAAGGCTTAGGCAATATCTCTGATCCAATCATCACCAAACTTCAAATGGATCTTCAGTGTGACCTCCAGATGGGAGCCTCCTATTTCGACCTAAATTAAAAAAAAAAAACAGCAGCCATCTTGGATTTCAAATTTGAATTCACTGGTTCAGCCCGCATTTATTGGAGAATTGATTTGAACATTTGCAGGCATGTTTAGAATCACCTCTAGATGGGAGCTATCAAATTTAAACAAGTTTCAATGAAAAACATGGCCTCCGGAAGCCATATTCTATTTTACTCTTTGCATGACTAAATTGTTTGGCACACCCTACAGACCACATCCCTCATCTGATGATCACCAAATTTCATAAGGAATTTCGGGGTGACCTCTAGAAATTCGTTGCAAAACATGGCTGCCAGCAGCCGTCTTGGAATTTACTCATGTGTGACTAAATCCTTTGGCGCCCCCCTACAGACCACATCCTTCAACCGATAATCACCAATCTTCGGGGTGATCAAAGGTACGACCTGTAGCCCATGCCAAAGGATTTAGTCATGCAAGGAGTAAAATCCAAGATGGCTGCCAGCAGTCATGTTTTTTGGCCAAATGACTCGTTCCCATCTATATTCTGTCAATATTAACATCCACAACAAATTTCATGATGATCAGCCAAACAGTACGGCCTGTAGCCCATGCTAATGGATTGAATTTTGAAATCCAAAATTGCCATTGGTGGCCATGATTTTTTGCCAAATGACCCCAAAAATACTCTACGTGTCAATG
Organism: Siphonodentalium dalli; assembly: GCA_032622095.1. Lineage (NCBI taxonomy): Eukaryota > Metazoa > Mollusca > Scaphopoda > Gadilida > Siphonodentaliidae > Siphonodentalium > Siphonodentalium dalli. The sequence continues at coordinate 147,307,836 of CP136061.1, read as the reverse complement.
TCAACAGCCATGACAAATTTCATAATGATCCGACCAAAGGTAAGACCTGTAGCCCGTGCCAAATGATTTAGTCATGCAAAGAGTAAAATCCAAAATTGCTGCAGGCATCAATGTTTTATGGTCGAATGACCCCAAAATAACTCATTCCCATCTACATGTCAATGTTAACATCCATGACAAATTTCATGATGATCCGACCAAAGGTATGACCTGTAGCCCATGCCAAAGGATTTAGTCATGCAAAGAGTCAAATTCAAGATGGCTGCCAGTGGCCATGTTTTTTGGCCTAATAACCCCAAAATGACTTGTTCCCATCAACATGTCAATATTAACATACACAAAAAATTTCATGATGATCAGACGAATACTCCGGCCTGTAGCCCGTGCTAATGGATTGAATTTTGAACTCCAAGATGGCTGCTGGTGGCAGGGATGTGGCTAGAGGGGGGGGGGGGGGGGGGTGTGACACCCCCCAACTTTGGTCAAAATTTTCAACAGTTGGAAATTTCATTTCACACCAACAATGGGTTGAAAATGTTCTTGTCGTTTGATTTTAAAACAATTTATTGGGGGGAATTAATTGTTTTTGGACCAATATTTGCATATTTTCCTATTTTTTGTCAAAATTTTGGACTGAAATGGTCATCAGTTGGAAATTTTCCAACCTTAGGGGGGTGACAGGTTGGAAATTTCCAACACTTGGAAAGCTTGTGTCCTGGTCCTCCCCCGTGGCTAGTCAAAACTGCTACTAAATTTAAGAAAACAATATTGTCATACATTTGGTCAAGATTGTCATTAGAATTGTCATCATTTGGAAATTTTCCAACCTAAGTGGGGGGGTGTCAGGTTTGAAATTTCCAACTCTGTGTGGTAAGAAGACTTGAGGCTAGTCTAGATGCTAGGATTTTGCGATTTTCTTGTTCAGATTTCAAAATTTTCGAACACCGGGCCGAACCATGGTCGGCCCCGTGTGTCACTGCCAGTGGCCATCTTTTTTGGCCTAATAACCCCAAAATGACTTGTTCCCATCAACATGTCAATATTAACATACACAAAAAATTTCATGATGATCAGACGAATACTCCGGCCTGTAGCCCGTGCTAATGGATTGAATTTTGAACTCCAAGATGGCTGCTGGTGGCAGGGATGTGGCTAGAGGGGGGGGGGGGGGGGGGTGACACCCCCCAACTTTGGTCAAAATTTTCAACAGTTGGAAATTTCATTTCACACCAACAATGGGTTGAAAATGTTCTTGTCGTTTGATTTTAAAACAATTTATTGGGGGGAATTAATTGTTTTTGGACCAATATTTGCATATTTTCCTATTTTTTGTCAAAATTTTGGACTGAAATGGTCATCAGTTGGAAATTTTCCAACCTTAGGGGGGTGACAGGTTGGAAATTTCCAACACTTGGAAAGCTTGTGTCCTGGTCCTCCCCCGTGGCTAGTCAAAACTGCTACTAAATTTAAGAAAACAATATTGTCATACATTTGGTCAAGATTGTCATTAGAATTGTCATCATTTGGAAATTTTCCAACCTAAGTGGGGGGGTGTCAGGTTTGAAATTTCCAACTCTGTGTGGTAAGAAGACTTGAGGCTAGTCTAGATGCTAGGATTTTGCGATTTTCTTGTTCAGATTTCAAAAATTTCGTACACCGGGCCGAACCATGGTCGGCCCCGTGTGTCACTATTCCCCCCCAATGTCCTGGTGTCTTACCCGTAGCCGTGTGCATTTGTCTGGAGTAGGCTACTAGATGTTAGGATTTATGCAATTCTCAGGTTAAAGTATCTGAATTTTCTTATACCGGGCATATAGAACAACATAGTTTATGAATACATAGGATATTAGGCTTGAGGACTGATGTGCAAGGGGGGTGCAAATGGAATTATGCAAAACTTGTGTTTGGTCTGTGATTCTGATTCAAGGGGGGGGGGGGGGGGGGGTGCAAATGGAATTATGCAAAAAGTTGTGTTGGTGTGATTCCGACTCAAGGGGGGGGGGGGGGGGGGGGGTGCAGTTGGAATTTCCCAAGGTGGACACCCCCCCCCCCCAACGGAGACCCTCTAGCCACATCCCTGGCTGGTGGCCATGTTTTTTTTTGTCGAATGACCCTAAAATTACTCATTCCTATAGATCTACATGTCAATGTCATCAACAGCCATGACAAATTTCATAATGATCTGATCAAAGTTACGACTTGTAGTCTGTGCCAAACGATTTAGTCATGCAAAGAGTAAAATCCAAGATGGCTGCCGGTGGCCATGTTTTATTGCCGAATGACCTCAAAATGACTCGTTCCCATGTCAATGTTAACATCCATAACAAATTTCATGATGATCCAATGAAAGGTACGACCTGAAGCCCATGCCAAAGGATTTAGTCATGCAAAGAATAAAATCTAAGATGGCTGCCAGCAGCAATGTTTTTTGGCCGAATGATCCCAAAATGAATCTTTCCCAGAGGACATGTCAATATTAACATCCATGATAAGTTTCATGATGATCAGACAAACAGTACGGCCTGTAGACCGTGCTAATGGATTGCATTTTAAAATCCAAAAATGGCCACTGCATGTTTTTTGGCCGAATGACCCCAAAATGACTCATTCCCATCAACATATCAATGTCAACAGCCATGACAAATTTATTAATGATCTGACCAAAGGTACAACCTGTAGCCGGTGCTAATGGAAATTGTTGACGGACATCTCCACACACACATGCATGCACACAAGGAAGACGGATATCAAGCCATGGCAATAGCTCAAACTTTACAAGTAAAGTTGAGCTAAAAATGCAACCCCGTTATGGAGCATTCTTTTATCTTTTTGTAAACGAGAATGTGCATATTCTCATATTTTAGATCATCCATAGTCCAAGTCTTCTCGTACTAAAACCAGCTAAGATATTGGGATGGAGATGCTAGTATTTAGTCCGAGATCGTCCGGTATGCTCTCTTGTGACACGACTTAAGCGTTAGTGACCCCGCTCAAATAAAACCACAATTATATGAAATAAAATATCACAATTGCGACAATAAACGGATATTTTCCGCAGAAGACATGCTATTTGATCTGAAACCCACATCAGTTGTGAATTGAAAGCGGTAATTTAATACGAAAAGAGACATTTACCGCAATGTTTACAATTTTTTAAAAGTATGCGAACTCAGTTGACCTCTCGAACTGTGTTAGGCATTTTCCGTTGAAAATATTCCGTAGATTTTGGACTAACAACGCAAATTACGATGAATTCTCCATTGTAATCGTAATTATGTGTGTCAATAAATAAAAAATAAATAGATTAATTAAACATTGGAGATATAAATGTAATACATTAAATAAATTACGGGAATTACAACCCTCTCAAAGTTTAAAACAGTGTAAACGCAACGAGCATTAGAATAAATAATATGCCTTTATATTGTGCCACATTTGGTGGACTTCCGCGAAATTAAGATATATACTAAGCGAACAGGGCAATATACTGCTCTTGTTAAGCACACAAAAAATCAAACAAAATTTGTATAAATTTTGAACCTTAAGTTTGAAAAGTCCCCACTAAAACGGAAGAACTATATTTCGAAACTGTGTGAATCGGTTCTCCGATTATTTTATCAACACAAAAGTCAAAATGCACATCACACACATGGCAAGTCAGACATAAAAGAGTTCTAATTTGCTCCAATTTTGACAAGTTGCTAGCGAAAATTGTCAACAAAACTACCGTCCTGATCCTCCATTATGTCGTTTAAGTTTTTAGTGCGGGAATTGTTCTCAAAGCACATAGGAAACTGGACTTTGGGGCGATCGGTTTTCGCCATTTTGTTCGGAAAACCCCGCGCTATATATAGAAACGGAAACTAGAATACCCAGCGGATTATGCCGAAGTTATTCGGACCACTTCGGCTTTCAGTTAAAACGTAAACAAACAGAGAAACAAAGCGATGTTTGTGGCAATCAACCGGAATATTCTATGTGTAATTTAACATTAAAGTTAGATTATTATACACCATTGTGACCATAAGATGTCACCCTTTCCGATGTATATAGCATCACGTATTGATTTGCTAGGTTAATCGAGTAAAATACACCACAAATTCCCGCCACAGTTCCTGGGATAAGAAGCCTATGCAGGCGGGCTTGGACTAAATCAGCATCTCGCCATACCAATATCTTAGCTGATTTAGTACGAGAAGACTTGGACTAGATCATCCAGTGCTCTTTTCCCATTCACTACTGGACGAGGATGGCGGAACATGTGGTTTCCATTTCCTTAATACTTCTCTCAAATGTTCTTCTCTATTCTCCACATTCTTCCTCTCTCTATTTCTGCTCTAGATTTTGGCATCTTCTATAATGGGAACAACAAGCACTATAGAATATTTTATACGTCTGTTGGTCACTGGGCCAGAACAGTCCTACTACCAGACACTGGCCATAGAAACATTTTTTTTGCTTTCCCGTGCAACTTCCTGTGAAATGTTCTTATCTCATTGGGTATGATTAAGCATGCTATAGCGAATTTAAAACAAACTGGATAAGTCCTTAGGGGCATGTTATAACTCAAAACTATCACCAAGTATTCATAGTAATAATTTTGATGCCCATGAAAAACGTAAGATTCCCTGGCACTACACCTACAAAATAAGCCTGGCACTGAAAGAGTTACAGCAGGCAAGTATATAGTTTTGTAATATAGGTGCAGTGCAAAGGGGGGGGGGGGGGGGGGCAGGCAGTGGATCAGGTTACAGGCCCCCTGTGTTCTCTACTGTTGTTATCATGACGACTTTAATTAAAAATTGAGAACTAATGGAGATTGCAAAAATAATTTATTAACAAATGTAAGATCAACAATGATGAGTCATTTAACATTCAAAATATCCCAGTTAAATATCAAATATTCATGAAATTAATATGAGAAGACAATTCACTCATAATTCATATCCATGGGCTTCTAAAATGTATCTTCCAAATATCAAATTTGCAAGAGACACACACAACTATTGTATTGTTTAATTTGTTGTTCTATCAAAAGTGAGAATGCTGCATAATTTAGCAACTTAAATAATAAAAAAAAACACCTACAGATGAATTGGTATCCTTATTACCGAAACGTAAATCATAATATGTATTTCTTATAGAAGCAACATGATATACAATTTTTTTATTTCACTGAAGCTTTTTGTTATTTCAATGCAGCTTGCCAAGTGATGTTGCCACTTGATAGCGGTTTGCTACCTATCAGCTGATCGGTGTCAGAACTTTGGGCAACCAGGTGTTGCTTTCCGTGTATTGTTTAACTTGTTGTGCTAACAAAAGTGAGAATACTGCATAATTTAGCAACTTTAGGCATTAATAAGGTGCCAATCACAATTATGCTACCAGGAACCATATTTAAACTAGAAAAATAAAATTTTAAACATTATTTCAGATAAAAGAAATTTATACTTGAAAAATTGACAACTTATTTGAGGCACTTATGTAATGAACCCGTTGATTCTACATAAGCAAAAAAAGTGCTTTCATGTCAAAATGCCACATACAACATTTTAGAAGCACACCGATGATATTCTGCCACTCATCGTAAACCTTTCATGATCATTCTCTCTAAATTTGATCCATTGTATGATAGGAAATCAAAGGCACATTCTGGTTGTCAACGATAGCCACTCATAATGGATTAATGATCGATTTGTGATTCAATTTATTTTCAATGGACTCTCATTCCAGTAATTGAAATTGCCATACATCAGCTGATCAATGCACATCAAACATGATATGCTGGAACATCCTGAAAATGATATTCATTTCCCCGACGATTAACATGTATTAAACCCTCTCAACATATTGATGTTTCTTGTGTCAATGGTAATTTTTATATCATTTTGTGGTACAAGCATATTAAAGGGACTATTTAATTAAAGCACAAACCAAACTGGTGCTCCTCAAATGATAAGGTCCCAACTACGTCTAAAAGTCTCTCCAGCAAAATGGCAACAATATATATATTTTTTTTACTTAGTTCCTCATATTAAAATCGTTGGATCGAAAAGGAAAATGACAGTTATACAAAAGACAGTAAAACTGCTGGAGGATCATCATTGATATTTGGCAAATCACAAGCTTATGAAATTCACCACTTTTTAGTACCTGAACATTCCCTCCAAATGACTAAACAGTCCTGAATAAGTCTCCAATAGGTTCTGTATTTGTAATATCAAAAGACCCCCCCCCCCCCCCCCCCCCCCCCCGCAATGAATAGACCATTGCAATGTATACTTTCATAAAAGGATGGGTTAGTTAGTTAATTAGATGATGAGAGTTTAACGTCACTTGCAATAGCTATGGTCATATTGTGACATAAGAGGAGACCTAAAGTCAGGCTAACACATTCATTTCTTACTACTCCTACTTTTAGACGATTTATACATCAGGCAGTGACTACCATGGTCCTATTTTCTTTACATGCTAGATTACTGAATGGGAGAATCCATTTAATAATGAAAGTTTAAAGTGTTGAAGATAAGTCTCTCTTCCTGTCTAACTTTACAATGAAAATACAATTCAAGGCTGTCTATTTCCTAAAGTAATTCCCTGAATAATCGACTCCTTAACCACAGAAGAATTATGGGTAATTTTTCAGGATTTAGTCGGAAATATGGCTTGTTGCCATTCATCGGAAAGCCATATTTCCGACTAAATCCTGAAAAATTACCCATAATTCGGTGGTGGTTAAGGAGTTGCATATTTTGTTAACTACGATAAACTACCTATTTTCTGTTCATTCAGTTTGCTCAGTTTCAAGCAGACTCAGGTTCAGAAGAAATGACCTAGCACTCGATCTGGTGAAAATTGCTTTGTAATTTTGCTATTTATAGATTGAGTTTACAAGCTATAAACATGCTATGGCAAATTTTCTCAATTTCTCCAAAAAAAAAATCGCCATTAGTGGTGTCAATATACAGAATAAACAACAAAATACACCCGTGGTAAGTAATTTCAACAAAGGGCCATAACTCTGGTGAAAATTGGCAGGCGGAACCCAATTTCGATCTTGACCTGTATTTTGGGCTTGTAAACTCACATACCAAATTTAATGCTGTTCTTACTAAAGTTATCATCCAGAAACAAAAATTTAGTGCAAATTCAAACAAAAAGGTCCATAACTCTGGTGAAATATGGTGGGTGGAACCCAAATTGGAACTTGACCTGTATTTTGTGCAAGTAAACTCATACCATATTTCATTCCGTTCAGTTGAGACAATCTAAAGTTATCATCCAGAAACCAATAGTGAACGGATCAATAACATAATACGTCCCATTTAAAAAAAAAAATGTGCGTACATAAATGATTTATTCATATGCAGGAAGAGAGAATAACAGAATAACAGTATATTTATATATTAAAGGCGACATGAAATGGTTTTTTTAGAGTGGTTTGTGCCATCACATCCATGTGCATGTGCCATGAGTGGCCCTGATTCCAATCAGTGGAAATGCGAAGTCTCGAGATGGCCGGGAATCCGAGAATACGATGTTACGCCAACACCTCAAAGGTTTATACAAAGACAACAAGTCACGACTTATCTCCCCATGAATGGTGAAGTCACATATTTTGGAAACAGTAATCGCATCCCAGAAATTAGCACATTGTGTTACACACCATTAGTTTCTGCTCAGATGTCATGGGGTAGCATATATAAGTTATTTGTAGAGGCGTGAAAATAATTAATTTTTCAGTGAGATGAGAATCCATTCAAAATATAACGATATTTGCAAGGAATGCAATTTTCACTTTAATACAGGCATATTCGCAATCATGGCACAATATAGCCGCGGAATTAAATAAAATGATAAAACAGAACTATTGCTTCTTTTTTTTGGCATCAGGGATTTAACCACTCCCCAAAAGATGAAAACCGTTGCATATCACCTTAAAGGTGGTCTATCTCTTTCAATAACAAGTTATATATAGTTTCCTGGGAATTAAATAATAAATATGAATCGAAGACCCATCAGGAAATGCTTCTATTAATTAATATTTATTTTATTTCAAATTTTCTGGTATGTAAATACATGCAATCAATATGGGACAATTTATGGCTAGCAGAAACGTCTCAAGTGGGATTAATATTATCCATCATGACCTGGGGTGTGGGATGGAAAAATCTCACCCGAGGGGCCAGATATTTGGGCCGGACACGAGGCTTGCCGAGTGTCCGGACCAAATATCTGGCCCCGAGGGTGAGATTTTTCCATCCCACACCGCAGGTCATGATAGATCATTTTTCCTCCTAACCCAAGAGCCTCATTCCGATTTTTTTTTTTATACCAATCTTTGGGACATTCAAGTAGCTTCGTAACGGTATATCTGGGGAGAAATCTGATGCGATATTCGTGATTAACTGGGATGATTTCGGTATATACCAAAGGTATATATTGTAAAAACAAAGCGCGTTACCCGTGCGCGTAGGGTATTATACGTTAGAGTGAAATCGACACGGTCTTGAGAAAACGACATGGATACGTCACATCGTTGCACCTGCATAAATTCCGAGAAACGCGCATATTGATATGAAGTATATACAACTGGACTAATCGTGTTTGTCATCGGAAATGACCATATCGATACCATTAGAAAAGGAAACATGTGAATATATGACAGACAAATGTTAGTTAGACGCGTTCGATGATTTATTGCAACGATGACAACTGTTCGCATGTGGAATTATTTTGTTCGTCATTTGTGAAGCGGCTATTGATTACCTGTTACGAAATGTGCCAGTGGTGGCAGTGGTGCCAGTTTCGCTTGGGGTCTTCCGTTTTATGGAATATGTTCGCAAATTTGTCGTTTATATTTCATGTTATATATGCAACTCTGTGTCTGCAAGTGAGGTTATGTTGAAGGTTTTTCGTGATTAACAGTTGAGGCTTATCTCCATTTGTATAAGCGTCCACGAATTCGTCCGTATTTATTTACTTGAAACGTGAAGCGTAACTGGTTGGTCGCCATTGTTTTGATCTGTTTTAGTTCACACAAAACATTATGATGGATTGTTAAATTAGTTCTGGCTCATAATTAAATAGGTAAAGCAGTCACGTGGGTGGTGTGAGATAGATGGTCACGTGTTATGTGAGACAGGGAAATCTCACCCAGCTATCTCACACTGGCTGCCTGTGCTAAAGTGTGTAGGGGGTGGGAGAAAACTCTATCTGTATCTGAGATCATCTGAAAGATTTATGATGGTCTGTTCTAAAAATAGTAACGAAAAAATGTCCAAAATTATTATCGCAGCATTTAAGAAAATGTTATATAAAATTGATATTAATTGATATAAGCATTTCCAGACAGGTGTCCTCAACTCTATTTTATACCCCGGAAACTATATTGCACATATTTAGGAAGAGATAGACCATCTTTAGTATCTGACAGATGTATTTGTGATATTTATCCATGTGAATCTTTGGCAGACAGACCCAGAGCTTGCCTTTGAGCAATGAGAAAAATTGTCATACAAATTCTCAAACACAGTACAAATAACTAATGAAAATACTGCACACATTATGAATACAAGATAAGTGCCAGTTAACTTCTTAATTCCCCAAAGATAACACATATTTCTTTGGGAAATTTAAGAAGTTAACTGGCCATCAACATAATCCACTTTGACTTAAAGGTACTCAATCCGATAAAACTCCTCTCAATTACTATTTCAATGGCTTCGGGCGTCAAAAATATTTTATTCGAGTCGAGGAAGCCACCCATCAAAGCTCAGATTTATTAGATATCAATTTTAGAAATCTATTATTTTTCATTTAATATCGGGAATACTTTCTGTCCCAGAAGTTTACCGAAAAAGCTGACCGACATACTCTCGATACTAAATTCCATTGAACAAAATGTTGCTATACAACACATTTTGGGCAATTATATACGATAGTTCAGTTGTTAGCATTATTTTAGGATAATTAATCGATTCTGATAACTAAAGTGACCTTTGATAAAATTTTGTTGGAATCTGTTGAGATGGGGACCCTCTGATCGGATTGAGTACCTTTAAATACAACTAGAAGTCCATAATTTTTTGGTAACAGAAACTGAAATAGTGTTGAAGGGAAAGCCCAAGTATTTAGTGATGCAAAGAGCTAAACAAAGATGGGTACCGGCAGCCACGTTTTTGATCGAATATCATTCAAATTTGATAGCTCCCATTTAGAAGTGACCCTGAACATGCCCCTAAATTTTCAAAACATTTCTCTAACAAATCGTCGCATCAGAACTAAACTGTTCTATCTCCATATTTTCATCTTTGTGGGAAATCGAGATTAAAGTTTTGCCCCCCCCCCCCCCCCCCCCCCAGTTGACATGTTCTAATTCTGTTTTTGAAGATAGTAACACAGCGGGTATGATAGCTGGTGTAAAAACACTATTTTATGATGAGTTTCGAGACAAAACCTATCATATATCGAGTGTAATCACGAAAAAACACTATGGCAATAGAACATTTTGCGTATAAATTTTCAGTTTGTATTCCCGTGCTTTAGTGGTTTTTAAATCATATTAACGTGCAAAAATCCCAAATCACGCTATTTTCTGTGTTATTTTAGCCAAATAATTATACTAGAAATAAGATGTTCAAACCTAGGAGTGAGAAAGCATTATTTCGAACAAGTCACTTTGCTGGCACTCTGCCAATTTCGGGTGCCATTTATTTCTATTGAAGGTCAGAGATGGAACATTTTTTCACTGAAATGTATTTAATCATGTGGTACAAAATAAATAGATTCATTGGTCCACAGTGGAGATAGAACAATATAGCACTGTCAGTAACGTCAGTTTTTGAGATGGAACAGATTTACACAGCCTGATTCAAATTTGGTATGTGTTAGACATTAGACACAATATCTGGTGATTTTCGGACAGGAAATCCCGTGCCGAATCAAGATACCAATATCTCATTTTCCCGCCAAAATGGAGATAGAACAGTTTAGTTCTGATGCGACGAAATGTTGGCTGCAGAGTGTGGCGATGGATTAAAATGTGAAATTAAAAAGTCATGCAAACAGTAAATTTCAAAATGGCTGCTGGCAACCATGTTTTTCATCGTCGAAAATCGTTTAAATTTGATAGCTCCGATCTAGAGGTGATCCTAAACATGTCTGTAAATTTTCAGAACAATTCTCCAATAAATTCTGGCTGCAGGGTATGCTGATTAATTCAAATTTGAAATCAAAGATGGCTGCTGGCAGCCATGTTTTGAACGAATTGAGGTAAAGATTGATGGCTCCTATCTAGAGATCATTCCGAAGATCCATGTGAAGTTTGAAGACAATTGTAAGAGGGATGTTGCCTGCAGGGCGTGTCAAAGGATTTAGTCAAGCAAAGAGTAAATTCCAAGATGGCTACCGGCAGCCATGTTTCATTGAAAATCGTTCAAATTCAATAGCTCTGTATGCCATCTAGTTGAGAAAAAAATACATCTCAAAACACTATATATAACTTTAATAGTTAAGCATGTACCAAATTTCTCACATATTTTCAGAAGAAAGATCCAAAGGAACCCCAGATGTAGATTTTTGCCACAGGATATTGCCATAATTATCATAAATAATAATAATAATAGATATATAATGCAATATATACATAAGAAAGAAAAGGATTGCAATAGGGGATCAGCGATTTGACCTAATAATATATATTTTTTAAATATCAATGGCTGTGATCTCCCGATACATTTTTATTGGGACTATCATACATCATTCTTCCCGCTAGCTACTTACCAACGACAGTATATTTTATGTGTGATGTCACATGGTATAACATCTTGTGTTGGACCATTGGCATACAACCAAGAAGTGCAAAAAGGCAGATATTACTATACTACTGTTCCAATGACCTTGGCATTGATGGAAGATGCCAACCTTCGCCTTCTACAAAGAAGATCTTTGCTATTGCTGACAAATATCACAATCCTGAACACTCTGCAAAATGCTCTCATACAATAGATTATTAAAACAGAAATAGTAACAACAATCCATGACTCAAATTCATTCATTTGTTGTATATATTATGTTGAGTATAAAAGATGGTCCCACAAATGGATGGATTTAGGGTACAGCCCAACTTTAACTGATGTCTACAACAAAGAGCGTTTAGTTTTTAAAACTTCTTTGTGAATTAATAAACCTATTTGGATAGTTTATGCAGACATCTAGCTTTTAATCAGTAGCGGCATAATTATTAGTTATAAAACTAGCGGCCACAACCTCTGACTTTTCTATGATATGATTACCCCAAGGATCTGATTTAAAGTAATACCCAAAATAAAGAGCGATCTTAAAAGTAGCATGTCTTCTCTATCAACTAAATCACTGATTGATATAATAAAGAGTGTTTTTAACCCTAGAAGAAGTCATGTAAAACCATCAAAGATTAAATTTCATTTATTTTATGCCTATTAGAGTACAACAATTATTCTGATATGGTATCAGAACATGAAATGTTGAAATAAATAGCGATCAATTACTGTATGCTTCAATAAGTTATTTTCTGAAAATGGTTCGTGATCCTCAACCGTTTTGTTAAACATGATAATATACACACCATATCAAAAATATTTCAGAAGATAATGTAGATATGTGCAATCATATGTGGAATATGTATTTAATATTATTATTGTAATATTATCTTCATCTGCTTCTTACAACAAAAAATAGTTTATTTGATTTTCTATTGCAAGTCATATAAATTACGTTGCATTTTTACAAAATAGTTTATTTGATTTTCTATTGCAAGTCATATAAATTACGTTGCATTTTTACAGTCAAACATTAGGCTTCAAACACGTAGGCCCACATTGAAATTGAACTACACAACTAGATGAGCTGTTGCTTCAATCACAATAGCATAACAAAGGGGAAAACTCAACACCTGCCATCAATGCCAAGGTCGTTGGCACAGTAGTATAGCAATATCTGCCTTTCTAAACTTTCCCCACAAGCTGTTATACTGGGTCGCACATCAAGCCTGCTGTCATCAGAATATAAAGAAAAAACAGAGGGAAATACTCAATGCGATGATAAATTAAGTAGCTAGCGGCAGATTGATGTATAATAGTCCCAATAAAAATGTAACTGAAGATCACAGCCATCGACATATTTTTCATGTTTCTGAATTTCGAGTCATTTACTATAAATAAAAATTATTAGGTCAAATCGCTAATCCCTTAGTTGTAACCCTATTATTTCTTATGTATATAATGTATTATCTATTTATTATATTTTTGACATTGAAGTATATTGTAATTCTTATTTTTATTATTATTATTATTCCAATTACATTCACTAAACTCAGGAACGGCCGGGTCGATTGACCTGATTTTTGGTACTTATATAGAACTTGAGGAGTTCTATGAAAATGGCCTATTGCAGATTTTGTCCGACCTTCCCTTAGCCTATATTGCTCTTTATCTGAAATTCTTGAGTTTTTCACCCCTCCAGAAGGGCTTGCAAAATCGAGTTCTGATGTCTTATGGATTCAAAACGGCTCTGAATTTGTTTCCATGTACAGCCATTGCGTATGCACAGTGTATACACCTGTTGTTAGTGTATCTCCTCCTGAACGGCTTGAGATATCGAGTTCGGACTTTTTTCATTATTTGAGCCTGTACATGTGCTACATACAGCCCAAAAATTGTAAGGGTTGCACAGTATTGGTCGAAGAATAAAACAATGCTCTTTATATGAAAACCATAACAGCTTGAGATATTGAGTCCAGACTTTCTGTATTATGTGCATCTAACTCTGCGCTGTCTAATGATATATATAATTTATTGCTTTCACTTGCGGTTTGGGCGGAAGGGTGGGTGGACATATTATGTCAACAAATTTATGATGTAGATTTTGATGAAATTTGGTGGGTATAATCACTAGTTGCCGCTTATTAGTACACCATTTGACTTTTTGAAATCGGACTTGTACTTCTGTATTTATGACCGCTTGAAAATTGAAAAATGCGCATCTTGAAAATTGAAATATGAGCAGAATGGCTTGCGGTATCTAGTTCGGATCTGTTATGGGTCAAAAACAGCTAGGCCAATTGGTTTGAAATTTGGTTCATGCATAGCCATTGAGTATGTGCATTGTATGCACCTCTCAGGGATTTCGCCCTGCCTTCATCGTAGCACAGAAAGCTCTTTATCTGTTTTAGTGCTGTTCGTATATCTCCTCCAGAATGGCTCGAGATATCAAGTTCGACTGTTTTCATTATTTGCGTCTGTGCGTGTGCTACATACTGCCCAAGACTGGTAGGGTTCACACTTCTGGTTTGGAAGATCAGTATTGGTCAAATAATGAAAGTGTCAATGACACTGTAGCTCAACTTGGAAGGGGAATAATTTAATGTATTACAGTCAATGGAGCGATTAGGAATGTGGAAAGTTGAATGTCTAATACTAGTTTATAGACATGAAGTAAAATCCAAGATGGCTGCTGGCGGCCATGTTTACGGCCGAATGACCCCAAAATGAGTCGTTCCCATCTACATGTCATCGTTAACATCCCTGACAAATTTTATGACGATCAGACTAAAGGTACGACCTGTAGCCCATGCTAAAGAATTTAGTCATACAAAGAGTAAAATCCAAGATGGCTGCTGGCGGCCATGTTTTTTGGCCAAATGACTCGTTCCCATCTACATGTCATTATTAACATTCGTGACAAATTTTATGATGATCAGACTAAAGGTACGACCTGTAGCCCATGCTAAAGAATTTAGTCATACAAAAGTAAAATCCAAGATGGCTGCTGGCGGCCATGTTTTTTGGCCAAATGACCCCAAAATTACTCGTTCCCATCTACATGTCAATATTAACATCCATGACAAATTTCATGATGATCAGACGAACAGTACGACCCGTGGCCTGTGCTAATGGATTAAATTTTGAAATCCAAGATGGCCACTGGCAGCCATGTTTTTTGTCCGAATGACCCCAATTTCAACAGCCATGACAAATTTTATGATGATCAGACAAAAGGTACGACCTGTAGCCCGTGCTAAAGGATTTAGTCATACAAAGAGTAAAATCCAAGATGGCTGCTGGCGGCCATGTTTTTTGGCCGAATGACCCCATAATGACTCGTTCCCATCTACATGTCATTATTAACATTCTTGACAAATTTTATGATGATCAGACTAAAGGTATGACCTGTAGCCCGTGCTAAAGGATTTAGTCATACAAAGAGTAAAATCCAAGATGGCTGCTGGCGAACATGTTTTTTGGCCGAATGACCCGAAAATTACTCGTTCCCATCTACATGTCAATATTAACATCCATGACAAATTTCATGATGATCAGACGAACAGTACGACCTGTGGCCCGTGCTAATGGATTAAATTTTGAAATCAAAGATGGCCGCTGGCGGCCATGTTTTTTGTCCGAATGACCCCAAAATGACTCGTTCCCATCTACATTCCAATTTCAACAGCCATGACAAATTTTATGATGATCAGACTAAAGGTACGACCTGTAGCCCGTGCTAAAGAATTTAGACATGCAAAGAGTAAAATCCAAGATAGCTGCTGGCGGCCATGTTTTTTGTCCGAATGACCCCAAAATGACTCGTTCCCATCTACATGTCAATATTAACATCCATGACAAATTTCATGATGATCAGACGAACAGTACGACCTGTGGCCCGTGCTAATGGATTAAATTTTGAAATCCATGATTGCCGCTGGCGGCCATGTTTTTTGTCCGAATGACCCCAAAATGACTCGTTCCCATCTACATTCCAAATTTTATGATGATCAGACTAAAGGTACGACCTGTAGCCCGTGCTAAAGGATTAGTCATACAAAGAGTAAAATCCAAGATGGCTGCTGGTGGCCATGTTTTTTGGCCGATTGACCCCAAAATTACTCGTTCCCATCGACATGTCAATATTATCATCCATGACAAATTTCATGATGATCAGACGAACAGTACGACATGTGGCCAGTGCTAATGGATTAAATTTTGAAATCCAAGATGGCCACTGGTGGCCATGTTTTTTGTCCGAATGACCCCAAAATGACTCGTTCCCATCTACATTCCAATTTCAACAGCCATGACAAATTTTATGATGATCAGACTAAAAGTAGGACCTGTAGCCCGTGCTAAAGAATTTAGTCATACAAAGAGTAAAATCCAAGATGGCTACTGGCGGCCATGTTTTTTTGGCCGAATGACCCCAAAATTACTTGTTCCCATCTACATGTCAATATTATCATCCATGACAAATTTCATGATGATCAGACGAACAGTATGATCTGTGGCCCTTGCTAATGGATTAAATTTTGAAATAACAAGATGGCCACTGGCGGCCATGTTTTTTGTCCGAATGACCCCAAAATGACTCGTTCCCATCTACATTCCAAATTTTATGATGATCAGACTAAAGGTACGACCTGTAGCCCGTGCTAAAGGATTAGTCATACAAAGAGTAAAATCCAAGATGGCTGCTGGTGGCCATGTTTTTTGGCCGATTGACCCCAAAATTACTCGTTCCCATCGACATGTCAATATTATCATCCATGACAAATTTCATGATGATCAGACGAACAGTACGACATGTGGCCAGTGCTAATGGATTAAATTTTGAAATCCAAGATGGCCACTGGTGGCCATGTTTTTTGTCCGAATGACCCCAAAATGACTCGTTCCCATCTACATTCCAATTTCAACAGCCATGACAAATTTTATGATGATCAGACTAAAAGTAGGACCTGTAGCCCGTGCTAAAGAATTTAGTCATACAAAGAGTAAAATCCAAGATGGCTACTGGCGGCCATGTTTTTTTGGCCGAATGACCCCAAAATTACTTGTTCCCATCTACATGTCAATATTATCATCCATGACAAATTTCATGATGATCAGACGAACAGTATGATCTGTGGCCCTTGCTAATGGATTAAATTTTGAAATAACAAGATGGCCGCTGGCGGCCATGTTTTTTGTCCGAATGACCCCAAAATGACTCGTTCCCATCTACATGTCATTATTAACAAAAATAAACATTCATGACAAATTTTATGATGATCAGACTAAAAGTACGACCTGTAGCCCGTGCTAAAGAATTTAGTCATACAAAGACTAAAATCCAAGATGGCTGCTGGCGGCCATGTTTTTGTGCCGAATGACCCCAAAATTACTCGTTCCCATCTACATGTCAATATTAACATCCATGACAAATTTCATGATGATCAGACGAACAGTACGACCCGTGGCCTGTGCTAATGGATTAAATTTTGAAATCCAAGATGGCCGCTGGCAGCCATGTTTTTTGTCCGAATGACCCCAATTTCAACAGCCATGACAAATTTTATGATGATCAGACAAAAGGTACGACCTGTAGCCCGTGCTAAAGGATTTAGTCATACAAAGAGTAAAATCCAAGATGGCTGCTGGCGGCCATGTTTTTTGGCCGAATGACCCCATAATGACTCGTTCCCATCTACATGTCATTATTAACATTCTTGACAAATTTTATGATGATCAGACTAAAGGTATGACCTGTAGCCCGTGCTAAAGGATTTAGTCATACAAAGAGTAAAATCCAAGATGGCTGCTGGCGAACATGTTTTTTGGCCGAATGACCCGAAAATTACTCGTTCCCATCTACATGTCAATATTAACATCCATGACAAATTTCATGATGATCAGACGAACAGTACGACCTGTGGCCCGTGCTAATGGATTAAATTTTTAAATCAAAGATGGCCGCTGGCGGCCATGTTTTTTGTCCGAATGACCCCAAAATGACTCGTTCCCATCTACATTCCAATTTCAACAGCCATGACAAATTTTATGATGATCAGACTAAAGGTACGACCTGTAGCCCGTGCTAAAGAATTTAGACATGCAAAGAGTAAAATCCAAGATAGCTGCTGGCGGCCATGTTTTTTGTCCGAATGACCCCAAAATGACTCGTTCCCATCTACATGTCAATATTAACATCCATGACAAATTTCATGATGATCAGACGAACAGTACGACCTGTGGCCCGTGCTAATGGATTAAATTTTGAAATCCATGATTGCCGCTGGCGGCCATGTTTTTTGTCCGAATGACCCCAAAATGACTCGTTCCCATCTACATTCCAAATTTTATGATGATCAGACTAAAGGTACGACCTGTAGCCCGTGCTAAAGGATTAGTCATACAAAGAGTAAAATCCAAGATGGCTGCTGGTGGCCATGTTTTTTGGCCGATTGACCCCAAAATTACTCGTTCCCATCGACATGTCAATATTATCATCCATGACAAATTTCATGATGATCAGACGAACAGTACGACATGTGGCCAGTGCTAATGGATTAAATTTTGAAATCCAAGATGGCCACTGGTGGCCATGTTTTTTGTCCGAATGACCCCAAAATGACTCGTTCCCATCTACATTCCAATTTCAACAGCCATGACAAATTTTATGATGATCAGACTAAAAGTAGGACCTGTAGCCCGTGCTAAAGAATTTAGTCATACAAAGAGTAAAATCCAAGATGGCTACTGGCGGCCATGTTTTTTTGGCCGAATGACCCCAAAATTACTTGTTCCCATCTACATGTCAATATTATCATCCATGACAAATTTCATGATGATCAGACGAACAGTATGATCTGTGGCCCTTGCTAATGGATTAAATTTTGAAATAACAAGATGGCCGCTGGCGGCCATGTTTTTTGTCCGAATGACCCCAAAATGACTCGTTCCCATCTACATGTCATTATTAACAAAAATAAACATTCATGACAAATTTTATGATGATCAGACTAAAAGTACGACCTGTAGCCCGTGCTAAAGAATTTAGTCATACAAAGAGTAAAATCCAAGATGGCTGCTGGCGGCCATGTTTTTGTGCCGAATGACCCCAAAATTACTCGTTCCCATCTACATGTCAATATTAACATCCATGACAAATTTCATGATGATCAGACAAACAGTACGGCCTGTAGCCCGTGCTAATGGATTGAATTTTGAAATCCAAGATGGCCACTGGCGGCCATGTTTTTTTTCCGAATGACCCCAAAATTAATCATTCTGGTCTAAATGTTGATGTCAACAGCTATGACAAATTTCATAATGATCCGACCAAAGGTACGACCTGTAGCCTGCATTGTTGACGCCTTACGTACACACGCACGCACACATGGACGACGGACGACAAAGCCATGGCAATAGCTCAAACTTTACAAAGTAAAGTTGAGTTAATAAGGCAGCGCGCTTTATCTGAAAACCAGAATGGCTTGAGATATTGTAATGCCCTAAGTAATCGACTCCTTAAACACAGCAGAATTATGGGTAACTTTTCAGGATTTAGTCGGAAATATGGCTTGTTGCCATTCATTGGAAAGCTCTCCGGGAGAGCTTTCCGATGAATGGCAACAAGCCATATTTCCGACTAAATCGTTAAAAGTTACCCATAATTCTGCTGTGTTTAAGGATTCGATTACTTAGGGAATTACTGTATTGAGTCCAGATTGAGTCTGGACTTATTGTATTGTGTGCATCTAAATCTATGCTATATGGTATATGGTAGTTATGGATTGCACCTCCAGTTTGGGCGGAAGGTCGGTGGGCATTTATGTGAAAATTGTGATGATGCAGATTTTGATGACATTTGGTGGGTATTATCCCTAGTTGCCACTTATTACTACACCATTAGACATTTTTAAATCTGACTTGTACTTCCGGAGTTATGGCCACTTGAAAATTTAAAAATGCGCATTTTGCCCTTGTCCAGGAAACTCCTCCGAGACGAATAAAGATAGAGAAATGGAGCTTGAACTGGCATGTGTACTACTGACAGCTCTATCAGCTGGCCAAATTTATTAAAATTCGGTCCATATTTGATGCCACAACACGCGAATCAAATATTAAATTGAGGGTATTCTACAAGGACAGTTCTTAGTCCTGACCTGTTTTTGCCTTTGCAAAAAAGCGATCGGCTTGGCCGATGCACTTGATTTTTTGTACCTATATAGTCCTTGCCTTAACTTAGTCAATACACTTACTGGCAATATTGACCGACCTTGACCTCCAAGTAGGAATAAATGCTGTAATATTTTTTCAAGTTTCATGTGAATTACATGGCTAGCTAAAATGGGTGTATACACCATAACTGACAAGACAACTTTTTGTCCCATGTTCTGGACAAATTGACTGCATGACCTTGGTGTTGAACAAATTGGCAAACATTGAAGTATCGAAATTGCCGTGCAATTTCAAATTCATTCTAGTTATATTTATCATCATTTTGATAAACATCCTATGATTTTTGCTTAACCAACTCCATGAGTTAGATATCATCATCTCGGCAACAAGGGTATTAATACTATCAATTTAAGCCTCTGATAACTGATAATACGCTAGTAAGTAGTTACTTCATTGCTTCTCCTGCTTACATTATCTGATCACCCCTACAAATGAAGAAGAGGCAATTTCATGTAATAATTTTTTAGAATAGGATAGTAGACTCCGTGCAGTAATTGAAGGGTTAAAACCTTATTGAAAATACTAAAGGGCACAATAGTGATGAAGTCGCAACAGTGATGAAAATACAAGTTTACTGGGATGAAGATGAAACGTTGATGAAGTTGCTCTAGGCTGGGCTGAAATCTCAAGTGTGAATTTTGCATCTATCCTCAGATAGTTTCAACATGTTCTCTCAAAAAATGTTGTGCAAGAACATAATATATTCTGTCTATAATATCCATAATATAGTTAATGAATACAAAACTATAGTAAAAGAAAATCTTACGATACTTTCGGCAGTGGTGAAATCTAGGGCTGCAAAAATTTGTTATGATTAGGTATGTCTGAATCATGATGCTCTGGTATACTACTAGTAGTATCATGATATAGCCAATAATTTGACTGTTGGTTTCTCCCTCAATGAGTAAATGAAGTGTGTGAGATAACCAATAATACTAAAAATAGTTCATAGTTGGTCATATAAGAGACATACAGTAATGCCCTAAATAATCAACTGTTTAACCACAGCAGAATTATGGGTAATTTTTCAGGATTTAGTCTGTGAGAGCTTTCCGATGAATGGCAACAAGCCATATTTCAGACTAAATCCTGAAAAATTAACAATAATTCTCCTGTGGTTAAGGAGTCGATTATTTAGGGCATTACTGTATATGAGTTATAAAATGTTTATGTATAAGTAATAGGGACGAACGTTCATATGTATCATATTGAAAGAATGAATTGATTGTCAGACGAGGGTACGCCAGATGGTTTGTCTCGTTTGCATTTGAGAAAAATCAACTGGAAACCAAAGAAGTTCAACTTAAGTCTAGCAACCCATGATTCAATCTCAGCTTGTAATTTGACCCAGTTCCGTTATATGCCAGGTTTACAAAGTCGATGGACAAACGATTGAACTTAACATTAGCACCACATGATTATTTTGTCAATCGAACAAGTAAAAAGAATATGTTTGCAGCCCCAGTTGAATGAACTACTGGTATAGTAAAATGAGATATCAGTTGGCAAATGTTAAACCAGACATTTGAAGAGATTTAGATAACTGATTATATCGCTATGATTCACTGTCTTCATCATTCGTGTCCTCATTTTCATTGTAGCTAAATGTCTTATTTCCCTTATTCCTTGTCGTCATTTTCCGAGAACGGGATTTGGGAATCTCATATACGTAAACACTATCGTAGTTTTTGCGAACACTTCTACGGCCTTCCCGGACACTGACCTGGCTGTTCAAGGTAGACAACTCATCAGCAACCTGTTGCTGGCGAAAACTTTTTTTCGCTGTTCGTTGAGCAGTCCTTCGAGTAGTTATTTTTGGTTGCTTACTTTCAGCAACCCAGCTACTATCGAGATCCTCAGCATTTTCAGTATCGGAATCAGAATCGTTCGACTCAGTATTATCAGTGGAACTCGATCCACCTTTAGCACTGTTTGATTGTGATTTGGACTTAGAATCAGATTCAGCATCTTCTGTATCAGAACCTGACTGATCGTCACTATCACCATTAACATTTTCCACCACCTCAGGCTGTTGTTTTAACCTACTAATAGGCCGTCTGTTTGGTACTGTCCTCTCTTCCTCTTCCTCCGTCTCCTCCTCCTCCTCCTCTGCCAAACTCTCACCTTCACTATTTGAAAGGTCACGTAAAACTTTACTAGCTTGTCGACAACTACGAACAGGTTTACTATTCCTTGGAGGTTCTTCATGCTCTGGCTCTCCTTTCTCATCTGACACTGAATTGTCTGACATGGAAACACCGCTTGTATTTGAAACTGCAAGTCTTTTTGGTCGCCTACCGAACTTTCCACATTTTCTCACTAGTTTCTTAGGCCTCTCCTCTTCTTCTTCAACGTCTGAGTTTTCCGATTCACTTTGGTGAGAAACAATTTTCTGTGAACTCTTGCATCCTCTCTTGCTGCTGCGGACAGGCTGTTTGTTTTTCGGCTGCCTTTCATCGTCAGACGAGTCGAACGCATACCTTCGCTTTTGTAGAGAACCTGTTGCCGCTCTGGTTGTGTAATGTTTTGAGGAGCCATTCAATACTGTTTTGTTGGCTGAAAAGGTATGAAAACAACACTAAGGTCAAATAAATAATGTGTTTTCAGGCACCTCCCTCATTCACTTTTCCATAGATAATTGCCTATGAAGTTAAAGAACCCACATACTTATAGTAATGACCTTACAATTATGACAAGTTACAGTAATACCCTAAATAATCGACTCCTTAACCACAGAAGAATTATGGGTAATTTTTCAGGATTTAGTCGGAAATATGGCTTGTTGCCATTCATCTGAAAGCTCTCTCAGAGCTTTCCAATGAAAGGCAACTAGCCATATTTCCGACTAAATCCTGAAAAATTACCCTTAATTCTGCTGTGGTTAAAGAGTCGATTATTTAGGGCATTACTGTATGTTCATCTAGTGATTTTTATCAACTTTCATATGATAAATAATACTCTATGCATAATTATGTATTCAAGCAAAATACTTCATATTCAGTGTGTGTTGTGGGCAAATTATGATTTAAACACATTTCAATTCAAACAATGTATAATGAACACAATAAACATAAGATTTTAGAAAAATGCAGCAATACATGTATCTACATAGATTGTGAAAACCACACTTTATTCATTATTAGCTGACAATGTTATGCCAAAGATAGAACAGGAGGCTGGAGAATTTGAATCCTTCCATAATTGCATGAGATAACAATTATCTGCATTTGGGTGATTTTTTGTTTATCATACACCTCAACAATCTAAATTTTAAGAAGTATTTATCAAATATATTATTATTTAACACCTCTGAATATTATTTTATAATACTAAAATTGCCTACGCAGTGTGTATTGCTTTTAAAATAGTCACATTTCTTAAAACTGCCATAAGCAGAAATAATATTAAAATATAGAGACTTCTGTTCTTATACCATTCATAAATATTGTGTGAATAGCATGTCTCCTTTTAGCACAATTTCCCATATTCTGTAAACAAAAGCCAAATGCTGTTAGCAAAAGTTGTACATAAACAACCAGCCGAAGTCTGATTAAGATCATATTCATGGTGGCATGCACAGCAGTCTCATTAAAATCTCACCAAGTCTCATTTTAATATCCAGCCAATGTATGTTACTTCATGATTGGGGAATGATCAGATAAAAAATAAATATGTTTTTGCAAAGGGATTAAATTTGTTTACTCCAGTTCATACACAAGATATATTTAAGTCACACACCAAATAAGGAATTTACTATGATTGTATTTTACATGGTAAATTGCGTGCGCATGTTCTAAATAACATATATAATTGTGTCACACACCAAATAAGGAATTTACTACGATTGTATGGTAGATCGTAAAGATAAACAAACCAACGTGATTTTCACGAAAACATAATATAATCAAACTGTATTTTCTCTCAATGTGTGGTTTGTGGATGATATCGCATTTATACTATACTATACACTAAATATTTGTGGCATAGCAATATCGCTTGACTTCATTATTTTGATTCACTTTGGTGCGATTCATTTTTAAATTTAGGAAATGCATGACACTTGGAACGGATTAATGAGAAGATTCTGGTGTGAAATGTGTAAATAATTTTGGTTGATGCATGAATTTTTGGGAAATTGTGCTAAAAGGAGAAAACTTAGTTTCGAGAGGATGATAATTTTAAATTGAATCAGCATAAACAAACACTGCAGAGGAACATGTGAA
Organism: Siphonodentalium dalli; assembly: GCA_032622095.1. Classification (NCBI taxonomy): domain Eukaryota; kingdom Metazoa; phylum Mollusca; class Scaphopoda; order Gadilida; family Siphonodentaliidae; genus Siphonodentalium; species Siphonodentalium dalli. Next base: position 147,283,580 of record CP136061.1, on the reverse strand, counting down.
AATTCAGCTTGGAGCTGGGATAAAATTACTGTTCAATTAAATCAATGCTTGATCCACACAGAATTATTCACAGTTCATTGGATTGGAATATGCCCTCTTCCTCTGAGTTGATAATAGGTAAGATTCCTCTTCGTTTTATCATTCATTAACTGATTGGAACTGCATAAGTGGCATGTCTTTTTTGTTGTTCAACTTCTACCAGAATTTAAGTTGAATGTACATCCTCAATTATTTCTTTATTACCATTTTCTTGTTAGAATCCATGCCCAATTTTGTTATCGTCATGGACTGTGTTTATTATTGCGATGAGGTGACAAAGTTAGTGTCCAGTTCAAAGTTATAGATGACAGCTCAAATCATGCACCTCGTGTTTATGTAACCAAAATTAGTCAGTCTTGGGGCGGGGTTATCAGAGCTGTCAAATATTGCGCGCACTCACTGAGGACATAATCACATGGGAGAGCTTTCCGATGAATGGCAACAAGCCATATTTCCGACTAAATCCTGAAAAGTTACCCATAATTCTGCTGTGGTTAAGGAGTCGATTAATTAGAGCATTACTGTATATGTTGGTGTTTAAGTACTGCACAGTCTGTGTCATGGCAGTGGTTACCCGTTAATACTAGATGTCAAAATGAAGAGATATATAAAGTTTGGGATTCAGCATGTGACCTGTGCAGTGTGGCGAAGAATTTGGTCATGCAAAGAGTACATGTACAATCCAAGATGACTGCTGGTGGTCATGTTCCTCTACAAAATTCTGAAAAATTTGATGGCTCCAATCGAGTGGTCACCCTGAAAATCCATATGAAGTCAGGTGACAATCAGATGAGGGATGTTATATGTAGGGTGTACCGAAGGATTTAGTCATGCAAAGAGTAGAATCCAAAATGGCAGCCGGTGGCCATGTTTTACATCGAAAATCATTCAAATTTGATAGCTCCCAACTAGAGGTGATGCAATTCTCCAATAAAAGGGATCTGCAGAGTCTGCCGATGGATCCAAATTTGAACTCCAAAATGGCTGCTGGCAGCCATCATTTTTTAAGGAATTTTAGTAAAAATGGGAGGCTCCCATCTAGATGTCACCTCGAAGTTTCCTATAAAGCCTGATTACGATCGAATGAGAGATGTGGCATGTAGGGTGTGCCGAAGGATTAGTCATGCAAAGAGTAAAATAAAAGATGGCGGCAATGTATTCTAATGAAATTAAAACAAAATTGACAGCTCCATTTTAGTGGTCACACCGAAGATCCATATGAGTTTGGTGTACGATTGGATGAGAGATGTGGTCTGAAAAGGATTTAGTAATGCAAAGAGTAAAATTGAAGATGGCTGCCGGTGTCCATGTTTTTCAACGCTCGGAAAAAATTGATAACTCCCATTTAGTGGTCATCCCGAAGATCCATATGAGGTTTGGTAATGCTAGGACGAGGGTTGTCATCTGTAGGATGTGTCAAAGATTTAGTCATGCAAAGAGTTAACTCCAAAATAGCTGCCGACAGCCATGTTTTTCATTAGACATAGTTCAAATTCGATAGGTCCCATCTAAAGTTGATCCTAAACATGCATGTAAATTTTCAAAAATAATTCTCCAATAAATACGGGCTGCAGGGTGTGCTGATGGATTAAAATTTAAAATCAAAGATGGCTGATAGTGGCCATGTTTTTTAACAAATTTCAGAAAAAAGGGAGGCTCCCATTTAGAAGTCACCCGGAAGATTCATATAAAGTTTACTGATGATCGGATGCGAGATGTGACCTGTAGGGTGTGCCAAAGGATTTAGTCATGCAAAGAGTAAAAGGCAAGATGGCCGTTGGTGGCCATGTTTTTTTGCCAAATGACCCCAAACTGACTCTTTCCCATATATATGTCAATGTCAACAGCCATGACAAATTTCATAATGATCAGACCAACGGTATGGCCTGTAGCCAGTGCTAATGGATTTACATTGTTTAATACTGAAAACAAAGATGGCTGTTGATGTTGACATGTATATGTGAAAGAGTCATTTTAGGGTCATTCAGCAAAAAAACATGGCTGCCAGTGGCCATCTTGGATTTAAAAATTCAATCCATTAGCACGGGCTATAGGACATACTGTTAGTATTATCATTATGAAATTTCCCATGGATGTTGACATGTATAGATGAAAATGAGTCATTTTAGGGTCATTCGGATAAAAAAAACATTAGATAATAAAATATCAGTGTTCTCAGGCAATTAGGTCTCAATTTTCATAATGAGGGAGTGGGGGTATTTATTTTAAAAAAAATTCTTAAAATCAGGAAAAGATACTCCAGACACAAACATAATTTCATTTTCGTTGTTCAAATAAAATATTTCTAACAGAAAATATTCCAAAGAAAAAGTTTGATGAGGCTTTTTTAAGAACTTTTCAGTGATGAGGGAGGTGGCTGAGAACATGGAATTTTTATTTATTTCGCCTAATTTAGCAAATCTCATATTACATTTGCTTGTATTTCTTCGAGGTTTTTTGTATCGCCGGCTGTCACCAGGACTTTCGTAATCCTCAGTATCTGATGAATCCGACAATCGTTGATTCACTACATCTACATCTTCATTCTCTTTGTTGTCATCTTCTTCGATGTTGATAATGTTTGCCCGTCTACGTCCTAAATCAAAATACAAAATATTGCAAACATTGACAGTGGTTGCTTTAGAGTTGGGTCAATGATCCAGATGGTGTTTTTAATTAGCAACTCAAAACCAAAATCACATGTATGCATATTTACTCTTTCTATAATAAATGAATTTTCCCACTCAGTTATGAAAGTATACATTGGAATGGTCTATTATGCATCTTGAGCAGTTTTCAGGAAAAATAAGAGATGGACTGTTGTCCAGTGCATACCCACTTGTGGCATAACGCCTAGTGTGGGCATATCTATAACTTACGACTGCTATACTCAGACAGATGGACCCAAAAATCAGCATTTTCATATAAACAAAGATGAATAACTATAGAAAAACAAGACAGTCAATGACTGTGGAGACGCTCACCTACTGTAAAGACTGAGAAGAAAGGGACTTTGAAGACTAACACAGTCAGTACTTGTCAAAATAAGTTAAGACAAGTAGTTCTAAACATGGACATATACATGTAGCTCGGGATTTGCTGATGAGCCGGGCTCTTCACCTTGAAATTTCAAAGTGCACACTACTGTCAAATCTCCAACCCCCTTTTAAACAAGATAATCTTAACCATTCCATAGTCCTAAGTTCACAAAATTAATTTTGCACACCCCTCTTATGTTGAAATTTTATAACTGGAATGGGTGCTTCAAGCTCTCAAACTTTTGGGAATTTCCAGCCTGACATCTCCCATAAAGTCAAAATTTGTGCCCCATTACAACAGATTAACATGAAGTCGGCAAATATGGACTGTTGGTTTAAAAACATACTAGTTGGAAATTAAAATCAAATTATGAGAACTATTCATATAGTGAGTCTAAGTGTCGTTTAAGGATGTCTTATTTTTGGTGTGAAAATCTAATCTACAACTAATGTTGTATCAGAAATGAAATTTTCAAGAGGAATCTATATATTATTATAACAGTAGCATACAACATAGATACAGGTAGTGTGGGTGGGGGAGCTATAACTTTTACCTCTGCCCCTAGTTGAACAAACATGAATCCCCATGTATGAGATCTATTCATCTAGTAATTTTAAACAGTGGCTTTTAAGAGTTGAAGTTAATTGATTTTCCAAAAAATGACCCCATTTGAACAGATCTGAACATGCCTCCCAAGGACACTGCATACCAAATATAAGCTAAATAGACTTGAAGGTTCTTGAGAAGTAATAGTTGTTAGAATTACTATGGAGGGAGAAAGTTACGGCCCTGGCATCCCTCCCATTTGAACGTGAGTCGCCTACAGGTAAGGATTTCATATGGATTGTTGACGGATTGGATGGACAGACCAATGGATGGAAGGACTCTCTGACAGACCGACAGTTTAAATCCAACAACAGCAATATACATGTACCTCGATTGTTTGTTCATAATTAGGTATAATGAGTTCACATAGATAAGTGGTTGTTAAGAAAATATTGGAACAGCCAAGCCTGAATTCAGTGTGTCTGAAGTCCCCAAAGAGTGAAACTAGTGATGCTATTCTGATAGGTGGGATAGCATCACCAAATTCACAATCTGGGAACCTAATTTTACTTAATCCCCAACTGCTATGGGAGACCTAGGGACAGATAGAAATTCTCCAGCTGAAGATGGCGATGTATGCACACCCATTGGGCACCTCAATTATGCATTTTATCTTCTGCAAATTAGGGGATATAGAATCTGAACAGAAGGAAAAAAAGCAGCTAAAAATGTTAATTTGAGACTCTAGATACTTCCCAGAAGATGAGGCCTAAGCAGAATGAGGTCCTCAGAGGGTGTATTTGGTGATGCTAGCCTGCTGAGTGGAGCAACATAATTAAATTAACCCTCTGGGAACCTCATTCTACAAATGCCACGCACTCTTAATTCAAGCTTGGAGAAAAAGAAATTAATCTGATTTTAATGACCACTGAGTGATAATGTAAACAACATGGGTGCTTCATTGATAACACCATTAATCTCATTTAAATTATGAATGACATGAATTACACTCTCTGGGGATAGAGAGCACTATGGCATAGCAGTTGTTATCTTGTTTTATAAACATGTGTCCATCAGAGCACATGGGTGGCTTGCTGTAGTGAGAATACAAGGATATTAAAGTAATTTACTGAACATTTCGGTACATCTGTCTGTTCCTGCTTTCTCCCAAACCCCTGATTTCAACCAAATATAGTGGAGTGACTAGAGGTACCTTCCCTTCCCTCCAAAAGATGTAATGTCATAGGTTCTTCAAAATTTTAATGAGTTTTTTTTTATTTAATTTAAAATAAAATATTTTATCTAATAAATTTTTTTTTTTTATTAAAAATAAAATATATATATATATAATTTTTTGGGGTTAAATTGAGCAATAAGTTAAATCGAAAAAAGAAAAAAAAATCAGATTTATGTCCATAGCCCCACCCACATTTGACCCAGTGACCTCATTTGAACAAATCTGAACCACAGTCACCCAAGGTACCCTCATACCAAATATGAACCCAATCGGCCCGACAACTTCAGAAAAGAAGTCGTTTTAAGAATTACTATGTGGAAAAATAGTTATGGTCCTGACATCAAAACTATTTGACTCGGTGACCTCATTTGAACAAATCTGAATGAGAGTCACCTAGGGAACATCCACACCAAATATGAACCAATTTGGTATGATGGTTTCAGAGGAGAAGATGTTTAAAAAAAAAGTTGATGGACGGACAGACGGACGGACAGACGGACGGACGACGAGGAGTGATGACTATAGCTCCACCGGAGACTTCGTCTAATGTGAGCTAAAAAACCAAAACAAAACAGTTGAATGTGCCATTAAATGTCCTCATAGTGGTGAACATCCATACAAAAATTCATTGAGATCCGAGCATTACTGTTCAAGTTATGACATCGGATGGACCAAAGAGCCAACATTTCCAGATAAACAAAGATGAATAACTCAAGAATGGAAAATCCGAACAAAAAATATTGAATGTACACATGGTAGTGAACATCCATACCAAATTTCTTTGAGATCCCAGCACAACTGTTGAAGTTACGACATGAACAGACACCAGACAGACCAAAAAGCCAACATTTTCCAGATAAACAAAGATGGATAACTCTAGAATGGAAAATCTATTTAATGTCCTCATAGTAGTGAACATCCACATCAAATTTCATTGAGATCTGAGCACTACTCTTCAAGTTATGACATGAACAGACATCGGACGGATGTACGCATGCACGGACGGACAGGTGCAAAACAGTATACCCCCTTTTTTTAAAAGGGGGTATAATAAGCAGATGGCAGATAATACAAGTACAGAAGGAGTCCTAATTATTGGATGGAAATGTTCAGATAATAAAGTTCTGAATATTTCATAAGGGAAACTACTCATCAATGAGTATTTAGTATGGAAAGGGTTAATTAGCCGATCTGCATGAACGTGAATAATAGATTCTTGACTGATAAAGTGTTTCCATCTGCAATCCATGCTTGCTAGGTTCCTCCAATAGTAAATATCAAAAGATATTTAATTCTCAGGCAATTTTTTTGAAGATCAATGAGGGAACTAGGGTTTTATAGTAAGCATGGGTTGTTATACCTTACCAGGTCCAGAAAATGTAGGGAGAACTTTGTAATGGATATAAACTAATTTATTCTGATATAAAGAATGACAAATTGTGACATTGTACTACCTGTACATCATATGGGGATTACCGAGAGTGATATAATATCTTATGGGAGGGTACGTTACAGAGCAATAGCATGTTCCCCCATGCTGCTCTATCACCATACCAAAATATCAGCTAAATCTGCCCAGCGGTTGCTGAACAATAATGCAAATGTTGGTACGGACGGACAAAATTCAAATTTTCTAAGTTGAAAAAAGGGCCATTACTCTGGCAAAAATCATCAGATCATACCCAAATTCGCACTTGACATGTATTTCCATATAACTGATCCACAAAAATATGGGATTTGCAATCGTACCACCAAAGCTCACGCTATCATCTGGAAACAAAAAAAAACAAGAGAAAAATTGAATTTTCTAAGTAAAAAAAGGGCCATAACTCTGGTAAAAATGGGTGGACGAAACCCGCACTATGCATGTAGCTGTTCCCCCATGATGCTCTATCACCATACCAAATATCAGCTAAATCTGCCCAGTGGTTGCTGAACAATAATGCAAAATGTTTGTACGGACGGACAAAATTGAATTTTCTATGTCAAAAAAGGGCCATAACTCTGGTGAAAATGGGTGGACGAAACCCGCGCTATGCATGTAGCTGTTCCCCCATGCTGCTCTATCACCATACCAAATATCAGCTAAATCTGCCCAGCGGTTGCTGAACAATAATGCAAAATGTTTGTACGGACGGACATACAGACGGACGAAGACGTCGCCGACTTCAAGTCGGGGGCATAATAAGGAACGTAAATACAGTCGAAACGAAAAGATAAAGTGATCTTCTAAACTATGGTAGAAAGTCTTGATTCACTTATTCCGCTGACTAATTAGAGACCATATATGATAGCCAATAAAACTTCAAATAACCATCATAACAATAACATGGCCAATATACACTGCTTGTCAAACTATATTGCTCTCCGGTTTGCGTTCCCGAATTTGGTTTTTATACCATTTCGATTGATCTTTTATCAAAATATTTCAACACATTTGACCAATAAACATGTGGGCTTGGACAGCCTGTGGTGACAATATACCTGATAATTATCATTCCCTGTGGTCTTTTGTTCAATACCCACATGTATACCATTGTATTTAGCTCCTATTCGATATTTGAAACATAACTAATTTTCGTGTGACAGTTTCCTATTTTCGTTACAGGTTGACAACTACGGTGAAATCCAAAATCCAAATAAAATGGCCTAACGGTGGCCATTTTAAAAAAAATGACGTTGCCTGAAAATAAAATCTTTTTTATTTTTGGCCTGAGCGTATTTCAGGCGATGTTTTCTCTGGAGTGGTATGGTCGATTTCTTTAAATTTTTTGCCAATGTTAGTAGAATGCTACTGAGAACTAACTTATAATTTCACGCACCTGAACAAGTCCATAATATGTCTTTAATATGCTCCTTTAGTCCAATGAATAGCAGAAGGCTAAACATTTTTGGATTACTAGTAAGAGAAAAGCAACACAAATGGCTCAGGGTTGCAACAGGAAAAAAATAATATCTTTTTTATTCTCAGTCCCCTGTTACTGGTTCTATGAGGCCACATTTATCTTTATGTAAAAAAAACAATTACTTGATTTTTATAGTCGGTTTTTTTTTTATCATTTAACTTGCAATCTGAAGAGCTCTTTTTAGCACCATGAAGCTTGACAGCTTACAGCAATTTTGTAAATTACCAACCTATTTTTTGCAACTTCTGTGGACTGACTGAGCCATTGGATAGAGATCGAGAGGGACCAGATAAACTATCATGGAGATCCTGCGATGAAGTAGCGGCTGATGAGATAGAAGATCGGTTGATTGATATTGGATTGACACGCCTGCGTGGTCGCCCTGTGCTGGTCCGACTGCTTTTTGATGGAAGATTGAGTTGAGATCTGGAACAGAAGAATTGGGTGAATAGAAATCAAAATCAAACAAGAAGTCGCTGGTATAGCCACATGGTGCCAAATTGAAATATGGGCAAGACAGAACCCAATTTTAAAATAAACAAAGAACGATATCTCTAATACCGGCCGATGTTTAACCCATCACTTGGAGATAGTAAATTACTATGATCGGAATCATAATTTAGAGTTTTGATGTTGAATTTTAGTTGAATTATAGAGTATACTGTTATATACTATTATAAACATAATGTACATAATAAAACAATTATTAGAATTTATGGGTCAAATAGGGAGACTCGTTTAAGAGAATGCACTGGCACAGGATCTGTAATGCTGCACCAGCGCAGCTCCAGTCATGAAAGGGTTAAACCATGTCAATGGATACCATAGACACTATGTGTACCATACTATGGTATGGGTACACATAAAAATGTGAACAACTTCAATGGCCCCTCTATTGAAAGCAGTCATGATGGCGAACCACCATACCACATTTCATTCATATCCGATAACTCATGGCTGAGGTAACTGCACGGACCGACAAAAAGCCAAGTTCTCCAGATAAATGAAGAAGTATAACTCTAGAATGGAAAATGCAGACGACAGTTACTCCTGTTTTGAAATGAGAGGCCGATCGTGAGAGGCCGATCACGATCGGCAGATGTTTAACCCATACCTTGGTGATTGTGATTAGCTATTTTCAGCTTGGGTCGCTAAAAATCCTATTTAAAAAAAAAAAAAAGGGCCATAACTCCATTACCCAAATTTGAATTCTATCTGTATTTTGGACTGAGAAACTCACATACCAAATTTGGTTTCGATCAGATAAATTTGTTTTTAGTTATTGCAGCATGCGTGAATTCTAAGTCGAAGAAGGGCCATAACTCAGTAAAAAAAATTGGATCAAACTCAAATTCGAATTTTATCTGTATTTTGGGCTGAGAAACTCACATACTAAATTTGGTTTCAATCTGTTTTTAGTTATTGCGGCATTTGTGAATTCTAAGTCGAAGAAGGGCCATTACTCCGTAAAAAAAAACTCTGATCAAACCCACATTCGAACTCAAACTTGGGCTGAGAAACACATATATATAATTTGGTTCCAATCAAATAAAATATGTTTGCATCATTGCACCATGCGTAAAGTGTCTACTGACAGATGGACAGAGAGACAGATGGACGAACGACGAGTGGTCAATATGGACGTCGACACTATGTGTACCATACTATGGTATGGGTACACATAAAAAATCAAAAGAAATGAATCATTTAATAGGGGCAAAGAGTGCGTCAAAATAATCCAAAATTAAATGAGATATACCCAGATAAAAGGTATTCCTATCAGGAACGTTGAGAAGGGTTAATTTTTAAAAACCCAACATTTCCAGATAAACAAAGATGAATAACTCTAGAATGGAATGATTCCACCAACCCTGTAAGGTCTATTTTCAAGAAATTTTTCTCTTTGTGGTATCAATATTTAGACATGCCCGTTAAATCGTAAAAGTTATCTTTAACAAAATAATGGGCATCTTAGAGTTCTGAGTAGGATATGTTAGCATGGAACCTGTTTGGTCAGTTAAAATTCATTAACCCTTTCATGACGGGAGTGGCACTGGTGCAGCATTAACTACCCTGTGCTAGTGCATTCTCTTATATATGCTGGTCTCTCATAGGGATCCTCACATATATAAGAGAATGAACTGGCTTACAAGGTCAAGGTAAATATTGTTAGGCCAATGATTTTTGTATTCTGTTATATATGCGAGGCTCCTTATGGGTATATATGGGAGACTTGCATATATAAGAGAATGCATTGGCACAGGATTTTCATTAAATTTCAGGAAGCTCCAGTCATGGAAGGGTTAACAAGCACAAAAAATGTTACCCACATGGAGGGACTTTGAGCCATCTTCTTGTTGATTTTCCAATTGCAGATAACATCCTTCATCTGTTCTTCAAACATGGCCGACAATCTCAACGTCATTGCATAGATCTGAAAAGGACAGCCAAAATGATATTAATTATATAGCATGCTATAAAGTTGTTAATTTAAGGGGAAATATAATTACGTAATATCATTTGGTTTTGTGATGAAAAATGCAGTTTTATTTTAACCCTTTCTATATTACATAAACTATAAAGTAGAAGGAAATCAAGAACTTGGAGAACGAGTATATATGAATAAATTATTCGTAAGACACTCGGACCGGTTTCGTTGCTAAATGCAACTCGTCAGCGAGATTCTGTTTGGAAGTGTGATGAGCAAACAACTAGTATCCTTTATATAGTTTTGCTATGTAGCGGTAGCCAATTTTTCAGCCGGTAGCTGGTTTTGTAGCCTGTAGCTGGTTTTTTGGCTGGTAACTGGTATCCGGTTTTGTAGCCGGTAGCCGGTTTTTTTTATCTCCAAGTTCTTGATTTCCTTCTACTTTATAGTTTATGTACCTTATTTTCTCAAGAACATGGCTTCATCTAACATGGCACTGTCATCAATTAGTTTCACTAGTGCTGCAAAATGTTCTAGCACGGATATTATTGTGATTCTCGTAGATACTTTAGGAAACAATTAAAAAAAAAAGTAAGTTAAACCAAGGCAAGGCTTACGTCTCTGCCGATATCGAGAAAGAACATACACATTATTACAAATAATACAGGAACCGCAGTACTAAAGTAATAAATCCGAATCATCCAGATCATAAATTGTGATCATATGATGGGGAGTATAAGTAACACACGTTTCCGTAAGAAACATGAAAAACATGGGATTTATCTACAATGGACGCTTACGCCTTTTGGCCTCAATAGTCTAGACTAGAGCGCATTATCTGCCTTTGTCTTACCTGTCTATATTAAATGGATTCTCCCACAGTTATAAAAGTATACATTGGAATGGTCTATTATTCATTTTGAGAGACACTTGCATAATAATTCAGATTGTTTTATCATTGAGCAGGCATTAAGCTATGTAAATTTAATATGATTATGTTAACGACAGCAACACTGATGTTTCCAACTGAGCAAACTGACCAATTAGCGCCCAGTAAATTGAAATTGACCGAATTATAATTATATATTCACCTCTGCTGATTCTCCCATTCATTCAAAAAAATATTCTTTTGAAAAGGTCTATTCATTTGGAGGGAAGTAGTATAAAATACCCATTCCCACCATTTAACCCTTTCAGTGCCAAGTCCGTTTTTTGTATCAACCCATATTTCCTTGATCATTTTTCAAATTTACTGATTATAATAATGTGATACATTGATGGAAAGAGCTCTTGGATCTCTTTCCATCAATGTATCACATTATTATAATCAATAAATTTGAAAAATGATCAAGGAAATATGGGTTGATACAAAAATCGGACTTGGCACTGAAAGGGTTAAACTAAAATTCAAATTCATCCTGTATCTGTATCTGTAGTTGTTACGTCCTAGTGACAAAGGCTGGCTTTTACAGGACGGGATCGAGTAGATCCATAATTTTTCCAGGAAGTTTTTTTTGCCGAACCCGTGACTTCTTCGCCACGGTAGGGATCTTTAACGTGCGCACATTGTTGAACATGGGACAGCCATTAGCGTCGGCTCCCGATCCGACGGTATGCCAAGTGTAGTGTCATCCCTGGTCATGACATTACAAGAGCAGCAGAGGTACGAAGTTAGTCCAGTACGCATTTTTTCAAATTTTTGTCTGAGACTCTTTGGCTTCTGGAATCTTTATCAGATCACTGATCATGGCATCGATGATTGATTTGTGATGCCCATGGTACTGGGGATGCAGATGGCGACACAAAGTCCGACCGATATTTTGTTGGATTTGAACCCTCGACCGTGTCGAAGGTGTAGTTCAGAGGTCGGCCCACAAACCAACTGAGCTATCCGAGATATTGGTATGGCGAGATGCTGGATTTTAGTCTGAGTTAGTTCCGTATGGTCTCTTATGACACGACTTACGCCCAAGGTTTGTGGCGGGAATTTGTTGTGTATTTTACTCGATTTACCTAGCAAATCAATACGTGATGCTATATACATCGGAAAGAGTGACATCTTATGGTCATAATGGTGTATAATAATCTAACTTTAATGTTAAATTACACATAGAATATTCCGGTTGATTGCCACAAACATCGCTTTTTTCTCTGTTTGTTTACGTTTTAACTGAAAGCCGAAGTGGTCCGAAGAACTTCGGCATAGTCCGGAGTTTGTTCTGGGTATACTAGTTTCCGTTTCTATATATAGCGCGGGGTTTTCCGAACAAAATGGCGAAAACCGATCGCCCCAAAGTCAAATTTCCTATGTGCTTTGAGAACAATTCCTGCACTAAAAACTTAATGACATAATGGAGGATCAGAACGGTAGTTTTGTTGACAATTTTCGCAAGCAACTCGTCAAAATTGGAGCAAATTAGAACTCTTGTGTCTGACTTACCATGCGTGTGATTTTCGTCCATGTGCGTTTTGACTTTTGTGTTGATAAAATAATCGGAGAACCGAATCACACCGTTTCGAAATATAGTTCTTCGGTTTTAGTGGGACTTTTCAAACTTTAGGTTCAAAATTTATCCAAATTTTTGTGTGTTTAACAAGAGCAGTTTATTGCTCTGTTCACTTAGTATATATCTTAATTTCGCGGAAGTCCACCAAATGGTGGGTGAAATGTAGCGCCATATTTATTCTAATGCTCGTTGTGTTTATACTGTTTTAAACTTTGAGAGGGTTGTAATTCCCGTAATTTATTTAATGTATTACATTTATATCTTCAATGTTTACTTATAAATCTATTTATTTTTTATTGACACACATAATTACGATTACAATGGAGAATTCATCGTAATTTGCATGGTTAGTCGAAAATCTACGGAATATTTTCAACGGAAAATGCCGAACACAGTTCGCGAGGTCAACTGAGTTCGCATACTTTAAAAAATAACATTTTCAATAGAAAATACATATTCCCTAATAAGATACTTACACACTGAACTACATGTTATATTCATTCTTATTCACAAATAGAGGATCTATGAGATCCGTTTAAAATTTATTATTTTGGAACGAAATAGCTTAAGTACCTTTTTGAATCATTATTATGACGTAGCAGGTCACAGGTCACGTGTCCGCTAGCTGTAATATAAGCGAGAGGACACACAGGTAAGGTCTCTTTTCATCCTCTTACAAGATTCGAGGGGTGTGATCGAGCAGCGGGGAGGGGAAATCCCAATTTGGGAGGGACATGTGAGTTCAGTGTGTAAGTATCTTATTAGGGAATATGTATTTTCTATTGAAAATGTTATATTCCCGTCAAAGATACGTTACACACTGAACTACATGTTAGAATCAACTCATAGGAGGAGGCTGCGAGGAAAGAGATACTATTTTATTTTGGTTAAGAGCATTTCTATTGAACCTGCTGAGTAGCAACAAATGGATCCAAAAGGTACCGATTCGCAGATTTGATTGATGATACACGGTAAAGTGGAGAAAGTAGATGAATGAGCCCAATGGCTGAATCTTTGCCCCCCTTTTATTCCTGAAGTCAGGCAAACCAGTCATAGGCATGTACCTGCAGGTTCCACCTCCTCCATGGAGCAAGCTGGTCATATGCAGAAAGCATAGACCACTCTGATCCATGCTTATGACTGAACGAACCAAGATATCCCGACGTTACGACATCAGAGGAAGGAAATCTATTGCTACCTGAATAATCAATCTGGATGTAAAATGAGGAAGAGGTGAATGTAAATACGATTAGAAACATACCAAACCTCATTTCTGGCGAAGAAAACCCAGATTGCAATAGCCGCATAACCATGATTTACTGTCAGTAAAGGTGCAAACCCAATTTGTGAACAACTGGTAATGAAATGTCCAATCGACGTATTAGTAGTCAATGAGGCGCACAGTAGTGAGCGTCCAATTGCCACCCAGGAAAACCCATGTTATTGTTTTCAAAAGTGCAAAAACTTTACTTCGAGTAAGAAATATACCGGACATAAGCCATTTCCATTGGACCATGACATGACCAGCATTTACTATGAGCCGTGAAACTGGTTGGAAAAACCCTTGGTAAACGAAGTTCATCATGAGCGTGATAGGATTTTGAAATTCCTAAAATGTTTTCTGGTATCGAAACAATCGAGAAGAAAAAAGTCCGGAGAGTCCCGAGTTGTAAACTACCTCCACAGCCTGTCGATCCAGTCGAGTGTATTCAGTTACCTTGATTGAAAGGGACACTTGGAGGCCTGAATGTAATGTATTAGAAAATGTTTGGAAGGAGGAAGCCCATCGAGATGGAACAACTTCAAACGGTCGGAAAGGATGAACAGGCTGTGATGAAGGACTAAAAACAACCAGAATGTTGATAACAAGAAGAATGTGTCTTCTTGTTATTCACTGATTGTTCTTTAACAGACGAAGGGCCCGGGTCCATGAGCTGTTCGTGTTTCCAGCCCACCGTAGCCACTAAGGAGAAGGCATAGTCTCGTTCGACATTTGGTCGAGATGAGTCATGTTACGGACGACCAGACACATGTGTGTATGGTCTGACGGTTGTCTGCCACTCATACAGCGAGGACCCGGAACCTAGTTCCTCCCTGTGGGCAGAGACTCATCTGTCGCCAACGGTGATTGCCTCATGTGCGCCGTTAGATGGATTGCCCGTCTGTTTGAGTTATTCAAGACAGCGTGTCAAAAAGGAGCACTGAGTACAGCAATGCCCTAAACAACCGACCCCCCAACCACAGCAGAACCACGGGCAGCACCCCAGGACCCAGCCGGAAGCATGGCCCACAGCCACCCAGCGGAAAGCTCTCAATGAGAGCCCCCCGGCGACGAGCCACACCGCCCAGCAAATTCCGAAAAGCCACCCACAACCCCCTGGCGGCGAAGGACACAATCATTCAGGGCATCACGGTATGTCGTTGACATGACACAGGGCTCAAAATTCTGAAATGCGCCTGTTCCCATGGAACAGGTTTATTTGTTACCAGCCACCTCAGAAGATTGCATGAGTTCAATTGTCTATATCTTAACCCGATAAGCTAACCCAAACTATAAAAGCCATGATATCGTTGGAGAATTGATCTAAAGCCTGGCACAATCATTGGGAATTTTCGAAGGCTGGTAGAATTTACCTTCAGAAGAATCGATCGGTTACCCATAAACAAAGTACAATGCCAATCAGGGACAAGTGAAAGGTAATAAGTTTGAGCCCTGGTAAAACTCCATGGTTTATACAACAAATTGAGTGTCTGTTAAAAGTCTCTGCCCCGGCCGATGACTGCGCTATGGTCACTGTTATGTAAAGCACCCGAGATTACCCGGCATTAGACGGCGCGCTGTCTGATGGCCCAACGCTCGGTTCCCCCTCGAACCCCCCAGGACACATACCGGAGGAGAGAAACTGCATCTGATTCCCCTCGATGCCCTGCAATTTTCTCTATTTCATTTTCCACACAGACACAAGAAATACATGTAGCAGCAAGCGTTTTCCGAAATCCAAAGTGAGAATCGTAATTCTCGTCAGATGGCAAACAGCCCTGTTAATTAGAATTGTAACTAAATGTCAGATCATCATACCCAACCAATGGGTTTTTTCTGTATAGTGAAAAACTGAATAAACAGGGCTGGGTAAAGCCTGGAAAGAGGCATCGAGGTATGATTAATGTGCAGACCGTTTCCCCCCAACCTGGAGCCAGCTTAAAATCGGACGAGAAGCAGAATCATGCTGTGCAGCCATCAGGGCAGCGGCGACACACTTGGTCATGACACGATACAAATCCAGATAACCGACAAATGAAACGATACAGATAACAATACACTACACTAGTGTTTCTAAAAGAACACTATCTGCATTGAACTACATGGTTATTGGGCAGATCAGTACATTATAGTTTACATAGAATAAACCGAAAAGTTGGTTTACACTAGCCCATAGATCTGCAGATATTACTTGATTCGTGGATCGCTATACACGTATCACCCCAATGAAAATTACGATGAATCGCTACAGTCCCAACACTTGCTACAATCCACCCTCCGCCAAATATCAAGCATCTGAAGGCCATGCAGAGTCCCGGGAAGTGGTCTTATCAGCAAATTGGATGGTAAATTGTGATGCGATACCAGTAATTTGCTCCCTGGGGGACCGACAGATCTTGGTTCATCGCACATGCTAGTGAAAGGGATGTGGGAGGA
Source organism: Siphonodentalium dalli (assembly GCA_032622095.1). Lineage (NCBI taxonomy): Eukaryota > Metazoa > Mollusca > Scaphopoda > Gadilida > Siphonodentaliidae > Siphonodentalium > Siphonodentalium dalli. The sequence continues at coordinate 147,267,181 of CP136061.1, read as the reverse complement.
CGAAAATCTGAGGTAGGATCCAGCAGGAGCGGTCAAGCATGGTTGGATCCGTGAACACTGGAACCTACCCTCGGAACAGTATGGCGCCTTTTGCCTAAAGTGACATTGGTGAAGTATGCGGCTGGGCCACCTCAAGGTCTGCATGGAACGAGGATAATTGGATTAGCCTGCTTGACAATGGGGTTACTGAAGCCGAGGCCACACGAGGAAGAAAAAATAGCCTGTTTTTGACCATTGATAAGGATCAGGAAAGGGACCTCAAAATTTACCATGAAATTAGATGACTGATGAGTCACGTTATGACTTGTGTCAGAGCAATCTGATCACTGGACACCAAGTTATTTTGTTGGCAAACAACCTCAGTGTGTATAGTAAACTAATTCATAGTGAACTATGAACCAAGCAAAACCACACAAAGTGAGTCAATTCATAGATAAACGAAAATGGACCCAAACCTAATCCCTAATTTTGCAGGGAGCAAATCACGTTGAAATTTGGATTAGCAAATAAGTTAATTATATATCATTGTGCTAAACTCATAACAAAGTCATGACAAATTACATAGCTATAATCCATACAAATGTGGGTAGCAAATTGCGATGCGATGCCAGTTAATTTGCTCCCTACGCAATCGCTACATTTGTCAACATGAAACATAATTGTTGACAATTTCAACGTAAACAAAACCAATGTTGTCACGTGACAATTTCAACGTAAACAAAGTTACAAATCCAATGTTGTCTCACTGATCGAAGGTTCAAAATAATACTTACATTCTAAAACCAAATGAACAGAGATAACATAGCAAGTGGACTGTGTAAACATTGTTCCAGAAGAGAGTTCGACATTCGAACCGGAAAAGACGAATTCAATTCGGAATTGTAAACCACGTGCGTCGTTACCGGAAGTTGGGAAATTTCCCACAATTCTCAACAGAACAAAGATATTTTTAATCTTATTTTACGCAAGACAAATAAATTCAAGTGAAATTGAATGAAATTGTCACTCTGATATTAATTTAATAAGTATTGTGTCGTTTCTCAAATTGAAACGAAGTCACAACAAGTTCAAAATTTGGAATGGATTAGGTTAAACTAAAAAATGAACCTGACAATAATGTGTGGTTCATTTCCTCATAGCGTTTACTTCCCTCAATCTTGTCGCACAAAGATGAAAAGAGACCTTACCTGTGTGTCCTCTCGCTTATATTACAGCTAGCGGACACGTGACCTGTGACCTGCTACGTCATAATAATGATTCAAAAAGGTACTTAAGCAATTTCATACCAAAATAATAAATTTTAAACGGATGTCATAGATCCTCTCTTTGTGAATAAGAATGAATATAACATGTAGTTCAGTGTGTAACGTATCTTTGACGGGAATTTATGTCAACACTGCGGTAAATGTCTCTTTTCACATTAAATTACCGCTTTCAATTCACAACCGATGTGGGTTTCAGATCAAATATCATGTCTTCTCCGGAAAAAATCTGTTTATTGTCGCAATTGAGATATTTTATTTAATATAATTGTGGTTTTATTTGAGCGGCTCACTAACGCTTAAGTCGTGTCATAAGAGACCATACAGGACGAACTCGGACTAAAATCCAGCATCTCGCCATACCAATATCTTAGCTGGTTTTAGTACGAGAAGACTTGGACTACCTATTTATATAATAAAAGTATGGTGAGGTGCTCTAAAATTGACAACTGGTCTTACTTACCCTAGATCTTTTATTCGTGTTGAATATTTTAGAATTTTCAAACATCTGTTTGCAATCTTTGTGGAACTGTAAAGGATCGATGTAGATGCTGGCATCCAGATTACATCTCAGTGTACTCAGATCCATCGGATGATTGATTATACTGTAGTAATTCTGAAAGTAATGAAAGTGTCAATGACAAAGTAGCTCAACTTGCAGAGATATTAATACTATGCTCAGCAGTCAATAGGATGATAAAAGAATAAGGAAAGTCAAAACGTTTTAGTGAAGGGATTCTAATGTGTCATTGTGTTCATTTCAAACATTTCTCCGATAAATGTGGGCTGCAGGGTGCGCCTATGGATTCAAATTTGAAATCCAAGATGGCTGCTGGCAGGCATGTCTTTACTGAAATTTGGACAAATTAGATGGCTTAGTGGTCACCCTGAATATATGTATGTAGTTTGGTGATGATCAGATGACGGATGTGGCCTGTAGGGTGTGCTAAAGGAATTTGTCGGTGACAGTTGCCGAGAGTTGCATGAGAAGGACGGGTCACATCATGCGACTGGAATGTGGAACATACCCCCAGACAGTAACATAATTACTATTTATAGAGAAAGTAAACAAACCACACCCACAACAATAGGGAAAGCCAACTTTAAACAAATAAAAAAACACGGCATAACATTGGAACGTGGAAGAGTAAGAGTAACTTTTCAAAACAGATTAAGCTTGCCTGAATGCCAATTGTTTACCAATCTCAGAGTTGGAATATGATAGGAGTATTGGGAGTGTGTTCTGTACAAATTATTCCATGAAAGATACTAGTAACTCAAAATGTTAGATTGTCATATCAAAACTTATTCACCTTGATTCGTCATGGTACTTGAAATACAGGTGTTCATTGCTTCAAGAAACATAAACAAATTATTTCTTCTTGTCGGGACTTGCACAATGGGATATACTTCAACTCAGATAGATCCCGATTTCTAAAATCTATCTTAATAAAATAATCAACATGCACAACTAAGTTCTTACTTATTGTCAGACTATCTGAGTTTGGATCAATCTTGATAATAAATCCAGATTATTATCAATCCCTGGGTTAGAAAACGATATATGTATCGCCAACCATTTTTTAACCCTTAATTACACCTCCTTGTGAGCATAACAACAAGCTTTTAACATTGGTTCCATTTTTTGATAAGATGGTGATTCTTTAACCTGACAAACATTTGGGACGCTATCAGACCTGTTAAGTTTTGAAAATGTCAATCCGGGAGATTTTTGCGGTAGGTATGCCCAATTTTTGTTCATGTTCCAAAAATCATTTTTTTATGAGGATTACATAGTTTTTATGAGTTTCTATTTCTGTTTATTTTATAAATATATATACCTAAATAAAATGGTAATGAATGTCCTATTGGTAATTGTAATAGAGCTGATGTGAGTGGGAGGTACCACCATTTATGAAGAGAAAGCAGCAGACACTTCGTATAAACTAAGTGAAAATACTCAGAATTCCACTGGATACAACCGGATATGCGTGAAAACGAAAGTACAAAATCGGAATAAATTGACTCATCTTACTGTTTAATCCCCAAAAGAAATGCACACTTTCCACCATTTATTAACAAAATTAAGAAGCAGAAACTTCGTTTAAAATAAGTAAATACGAACCCAAGTTACAAAGGTCACAACCAGACATGTATGCGTTCCACCAGATACGGCCGGATAAACAATCGGACATGAGTTAAACCGAAATTACAAAATGGACTCGTCTATACAGTTTTACCTGCAAACGAAATGAACACATCCGTTCGCATGGTTTGTGACTTAGTAGTTATTTAAGTCGCATTATTAAATCTATTGTTTATACTTTTACGACAGCTCGCACGGCTACGAAGGGGTGTGAACATTAATTAGTCTCAATTAGTACTGCTGATTAGTACTGAATAATAATGAATATGAAATTACTCTTGATGTTACCAACGGCAACAGTACATCTGCACAATGCAGGAGAATTGGGTGGTCTTCCGTGTTTTGGAGGTTTTGTCCATAGCAATTTGTGAGTCTCATGGACAATCCGTGAAAATTAACAGCTCTGGACGCTATATACATTAAGTGTAAGATAATTGGGCTATGTGATGTTGATAAGAGTTCAAATCTCCACATAGTTGAACTGGACTGAAATTTTCATGCTTAATCTGTTTCAGATTCTTCATGCCGTAGGTGTCAAAAGAAAGGTATTGATTGAATATGGCGATAGGAGTGTAAGTCAGTAAATATCTCCTCATTACAATAGCATAACACAATTTCTTCTCACTATAATTCATCCCATTGTTGTTGAGTGTTCTGTTCATTTATTTATTATCTGGTTATAGGTCCATCTTCTTTTGGACAGTTAGTCATGCCTCCACATTCCAATGGCTTAATGTTGTGAAGTAGTTAGCATGTTATCAGCATCATTTATAGATGCTCTTTTGAAAATGTTCATGATGGCAAACTTCTATACCAAATTTCATTGATGTCTGGCAATTGATGCACATATGGATGGACAATTTTATAAGGGACCAGATACATGTAAAGACTTGCAGAAAAATTCCCATAAAAAATGGGCATAATCATCTTTTACATTGAGCTAATTATGAAAGTTGATTGTTCTTTCCTATGATCCACTCATCTGCCCAAGTGGAACCATTTCATACCGCATACGGTATATATTTTGAAAAATAGCATACAGCAGAAATGAAAGTGTCAATGACACTGTAGCTCAACTTAGGTAGGGGAATAATTTAATGGTTGACAGTAAATGGAGGAATAGGAAAGGTGCTAATTGAAATGTCTAACCTGCGCCAAAGGATTTAGTGATTCAAAGAGTAAAATACAAGATGGCTGCTGGTGGCCATTTTTTTTGGCCAATTAACCCCAAAAGGACTCGTTCCCATCTACGTATAATTGTTAACATCCATGACAAATTTTATGAAGATCTGACCAAAGCTACGACCTACAAATTTCATGATGATCAGACGAACAGTATGACCTGTAGACCGAGCCAATGGATTGAATTTTGAAATCCAAGATGGCCACTGGCAGCCATGTTTTTTGGCCGAATGACCCCACAATGATTCGTTCCCATCTATATGTCAATGTCAACATTCATGACAAATTTCATAAAGATTAGACCAAAGGTACAACCTGTAGCCCGTGCCAAAGGATTTAGTCATGCAAAGAGTAAAATCCAAGATGGCTGCTGGTGGCCATGTTTTTTGGCCGAACGACTCCAAAATCACTCGTTCCCATCTACATGTCAGTGTTAACATCCATGACAAATTTAATAAAGATCAGACCAAAGGTATGACCTGTAGCCCACGCCAAAGGATTTAGTCATGCAAAGAGTAAAATGCTGGTGGCCATGTTTTTTGACCGAATGACCCCAAAACGACTCGTTCCCATCTACATGTCATTGTTATAATTCATGACAAATTTCATGACCATCTGACCAAAGCTACGACCTGTAGCCCGCACCCAGGATTTAGTCATGCAAAGAGTAAAATCCAAGATGGCTGCTGGCGGCCATATTTTTTGACCGAATGACCCCAAAATCACTCGTTCCCATCTACATGTCATAATTAACATCAATGACAAATTTCATGTTGATCCGATCAAAGCTACGACCTGTAGCCAGCGCCAAAGGATTTAGTCATGCAAAGAGTAAAATCCAAGATGGCGGCTGGCAGCAATGTTTATTGGCCGAACGACCCCAAAATGACTCGTTCCCATCTACATGTCATTATTAACATCAATGACAAATTTCATGATGATCAGGCGAACAGTACGATCTGTAGCCCGCGCCAATGGATTGAATCTTGAAATCCAAGATGGCTGCCAGCGGCCATATTTTTTGGCCGAATGACCCCAAAATGACTCGTTCCCATCTACATGTCAATGCCAACATTCATGACAAATTTCATAAAGATCAGACCAAAGGTACGACCTGTAGCCCGGGCCAAAGGATTTAGTCATGCAAAGAGTAAAATCCAAGATGGCTGCTGGTGGCCATGTTTTTCGGCCGAATGACCCCAAAATGACTCGTTCCCATCTACATGTCATTGTTAACATCCATGACAAATTTCATGATGTTCCGATCGAAGGTACGACCTGTAGCCCGCGCCAAAGGATTTAGTCATGCAAAGAGTAAAATCCAAGATGGCTGCTGGCGGCCATGTTTATTGGCCGAACAACCTCAAAATCACTCGTTTCCCATCTAAAGGTCAATATTAACATCCATGACAAATTTCATGATGATCAGACGAACAGTACGACATGCAGCCCGCGCCAATGGATTGAATTTTGAAATCTAAGATGGCCGCCAGTGGCCATGTTTTATGACCGAATGACCCCACAATGATTCGTTCCCATCTACATGTCAATGTCAACATTCATGACAAATTTCATAAAGATTAGACCAAAGGTACAACCTGTAGCCTGCGCCAAAGGATTTAGTCATGCAAAGAGTAAAATCCAAGATGGCTGCTGGCGGCCATGTTTTTTGGCCGAACAACTCCAAAATCACTCGTTCCCATCTTGCCATGTTTTTTGGCCGAACGACCCCAAAATGACTCGTTCCCATCTACATGTCAATGTCAACATTCATGACAAATTTCATGATGATCAGATGAACAGTACGACCTGTAGGCCGCGCCAATGGATTGAATCTTGAAATCCAAGATGGCTGCCAGCGGCCATGTTTTTTTGGCCGAATGACCCCAAAATGACTCGTTCCCATCTACATGTCAATGTCAACATTCATGACAAATTTGATGAAGATCAGACCAAATGTACAACCTGTAGCCCGCGCCAAAGGAAATTGTTGACAGACACACGGACGACGGACGCCAAACCATGGCAATAGCTCAAACTTACAAAAGTAAGTTGAGCTAAAAATAGTACGTTGCTGACACTTACCTGGTATTCTTCTGGGTCAACAGGATCTCGGAATGGCTCTGAATCTTGACATTCCAACATTGTAGATAAGAGTTCGAACAAGTCTGTCTTCCAAGCATCAGGATCCAGTCGTAACCTCTTGTTTGCAGCATCACTGATGTTCTGTAAAACACAGGCTCATATTAATTCCATATTTATCATGTCTTATATGTACGATAATACCAAGATGAACTAAAAGGCTGCTAGGCCACATGACCCTCGATTAACCCTTTCAGTGCCAAGTCCCATTTTTGTATCAACCCATATTTCCTTGATCATTTTTCAAATTTATTGATTATAATAATGTATCACATTATTATAATCAATAAATTTGAAAAATGATCAAGGAAATATGGGTTGATACAAAAATCGGATTTGGTAATGAAAGGGTTAAGGTAGCTTTATTGACCGGTAGATTTTTTTCAATTTTGACAGATTCTGATTGTATTTCTCTAAAATACAAACAAATTTCTTCATCCAAATTGTTCTTATGCGATCAATAACATTATAGCAAGCATCTCTATAAAGTAAATGGTTGGTTTCAACAAAACGGACCTAAAGATCGTTTACTAATTCAATATGTCCTTGTTGATGTACTTGAAACAACACACTTGTCATACTTGATACGACAAAATTCTTTTAAATCATGATCTACATGGAAAGTTTTCCAATATATTTTGTCGATAAAACAAATAGTAATAAGGATAACTTAGAATAAAATTTCATATAAAGTGATTGAATCATTGTCACCAGTTCCAAGATGGCTGCGGGAATGTAAAAAAATAACATCAAAATCTTAATTTTCGTACATATTTCTAACATCAGTTATAAAACAGAGACATATATCAAACAGAAAACAACTCAGATTAATATTCATGTTCAGACTTCTAGTTAACATGTGACACTGGTTCAAAACATGTCAATCAATCAATTCGGTGAGATGTATGGGTATATACGGAGCAGCTGTATGATCATCCATGGGGTGTAATGGTATACACGAAGGTGTTGTATGGTTATGGTATAGTGTATGGCTATACTTGGGAGTGGCTGTACTGTCATTAATATGTGTATGTGTATACATGTGTGGTCATGGATAAAGAGTAAGTGGCTGTATGTTCATGGTTCAAGTATATATGCATACACAGAGTAACTACATGGTTATAGGCGGGTCATATTGGTATAGAGGGAGAGTCCTTGTGGTCCAATACAATACTTTTTGTATTAAAATATAGTGTAACTGATTTCGCTTGGGTTAAGCTTTTCAGGTGAATCAAATACCTAATTACCTAAGTTATCATTTTTAACAAGAAGTTTACTTACGACATTTCTTACCGACTTGCGCTTTACTAAGACAGTTAGGCTTCACTTGCTAAATTATAATCCAATAAATGAAGTAGAACAAGCTCAGACAAAATTACAGGGTTGCAAGCCTTGAAATAGTGTGTCTGTCATTTGCGGAATGAGGTCCCCAGATGGTGAATTTAGTGATGCTACCCCACATAGCGGGCTAGCATCACCAAATTCACCCTCTGGGAACCTCATTCTGCTGAGATGTAAGCAGAATGAGGTCCCCAGAGGGTGAATTTGGTGATGCTAGCCCACTATGCGGGGTAGCATCACTAAATTCACCCTCTGGGGACCTCATTCTGCAAATGACAGACACACTATTTCAAGGCTTGCAGGGTTGCAAACAATTTCTAAGTAGAAAAAGGGGAATAACTAAACTAAATAAAGTCATACGAACCTCATAATTGCAGTTGCATAGGTTCCTATGGTATTAAATATCTCTGCCAAGTTAAAAAAAAAGTAATACATGCTCGGACAAAGTTGCATCCACGGACTGACGGACAGACATACCACCCAGTATATTCCAGTATAGCACCCATAGCTTCGTTACAGGGCGTATAATTAAGAAACGAATGTAGTGGGTGTGTGTGTGTGTTATTGGGGGATATGGTGCTATGGTCATTGGGGCACATTTTTACACCAAATGTGCCCCCAACGACCACAGCCCTGTATCCCCCTCCAATAACACACACACCCACTAATTAATTTTGTATATTTATATAGCTTTTTGATGATGTATTCCCATAAAAAAGCTGATTGTATTCTTATTTATTTTCACGAAATTTGCCGATAATTTGAGACTAGTCCACGCAGCACATTAAGTCAGTCCATTATAAGATTTCCAAACTCTTAGCTACGATAGAGTGATCGATATAAATAACTGGCTTCAGATGCAACGCGGCTGAACTTTTAAAAGTACTCCCAATTATTCTGCTGACACGTTTAGTGATTAGTTCAGATTACCGTATTCTCGTGGGTATATGCCCACTTTCGGGCATAAGACCACCCCAGTATTTTCACTAGAAGTAAGTTTTCCGGGGTATAAGACCACCCCCTCCCTAGCCCTAATCATAACCCCTCCAAAATGGCTTAAACTCGGATATGGGCCTTTGCAAACCAAAAATCGCGGTAAAATTGATGAAATAGATGAAAGCCGAGTATTGGGGAATATCCCCGGCTTCCAGATTAAGTAAAGGTAAATAGGCCTATAAGTTACTTTAAGAAAGTGATTTTTCAATTAAATGTGAATATTAAAATATTATAACACTTGTCTTGTTGTTTTATTGCCCAACATTCCCATAATTCACGCCATAAATGACACTCAATCGCTAGCCGATTGAAATGCCACCATTAAATTTTGGAAGCAGTGGGTAAATCCCGCATATATAGTCTATACCGGGGTAGTAGTCTATAGTTTATATCAATGTTCAGACTTAATCCGATTAGGAAACTAATAAACCCGATGCTTTATTCGTGACCCGTTGTCCACATAGAGCATGTTACAATAGCGACTAATTGCATGTTTAACAAAAGCCAGTGAGTGTAATTATTAACACAAACAGTATTGACAAAAGAAAGTTATATTTCTGCTAAAAAAGCATGTGTTTTAATAAATAGAGTTACTGTTTATACTGTAAAACGTGAACAAAATGCAGGTTAAAAATGTTAATGTCAATAACCTTTATTTTGGTTATAACGTTTACGTAGTTTGGAGGACATTGTTGTTCAATGACAAGTCCCTCTTCTGCTTCGTTATTATACCCACTGTGTGTTTACATAACCAGGAAGCCAGTTCTCTGCGTTTGGTTACATGATTGAAGGAACATACGGACGTTGTCACTGAACACGAAAAATATGTTTTTACAGTACTGTAGTTGGACAGACACCTGTGGCTTTGCACGCACATAGCCGCGCATGGCTTTTTAACTTGAAGCTACATATATACGCCGTTCTTTTGTATTTGGTGTCTGTTAATGATTTGTTTCCCCGGGAAGTATAATTTAATAAACAAATAAGATTTTAAGATTCACTTTATTTTATTTTATTGAATATTCTCGAACATGCCTACGAAGTATACTTTTCCGTTTTGAATATAAATATTAAATTTCTTGAGTTCGTCAATCTTTTTTTCTGTCTACAAGCTGATATCAAATACTTACCACCGCCGAAATTGAAAAGAATTTGGGGTGGGCCTAAACTTTTCCGGGGTATAAGACCACCCATGCCTTTTCAAGCTATTTATTCCCTAGGCCCCTGGTCTTATACCCGCGAGAATACGGTAGGTCAACAGTTTGTAACTTCCTGTTTGTGATACACTCTGCATTATTGGGATGTAAACCTGGTGACCCAATTGGCAGTTGACCAATCACCAAACAGGATTTAGTGTAATACAGGCGGGCTATGTGGGACACATCACAAATGATATCTGAATTGTGGGCACTATATAACATACCCTCTTTCTTTTTCTCTGGGGAGCATTTCCTTCATCACTCGATTCACTGTCAGATGAAGCTTTTTTCCATTCAAATTTTTCTCCATGGCTGAGTTGACTGAGTACTTCTGTTGGATCTTCACATGGCGGATCACTGATTAAGTCAAAAGATAACAAAGCAGTCTTGTTATATGTTCGATATGAATTTGCTTAAATAATCCATACTGGTTGCAGAATATTATGATTCAGTATAAGTGGAGAATGATAACTTATTCTCCCTACCATGAAAACACACATAATGGTAATGTCCACCAAATGAATTTCTGAGATCTGTATTAAGTGTGAGCTCATCTTCCAACTCATCCAGCAGAATATTGATTGTTGTAAAACATTAATACCATGACTCACACCAAGGAATGCATACAACTTTCTTGTGGACATTATAATCAGGACAAGTAAATACGAAGAACGACACAAGAGCGTCAATGGGTTTGTTGACATGGCACGGGTGCCAGTGCGGAAGAATAGAACAGCCTCAAGTTCTATCTTTCCCATTAAAACATGTCTCTGTCTTGCTTATTACACGCCACCCATCTTAGAATCCATTCATTGAAAAATAAAGACTTACAACACAGGGCTTATTTTGTCAAGTGTGATGATGCTTTTATTTTACAGTTCCAGTTGTATGGTCGAGGCGAGAGTCATATACGCCATGTGACGTCAACGGAATGCGTATCACCCATATGGGTCATACGGATTTGTAAATACAATACAGCAAGAACACTGTAATTTTAAAAACAAGTGTGTAATAAATCTAGAATATGTAGCCAGTGTCGTTGCTTGAACTATTTATGTCTGTGAAGGAATTTGAGCATCTATTAGGCAAGGCTCTGCAGACATAAACAGTTCAAGTGACTGCGGCTCTGCCAACATAAACAGTTCAAGTGACTGCGGCTCTGCCAACATAAACAGTTCAAGTGACTGCACTAGCTACATACTGGTTTTTTTATATGTACTCTAATAGTTCATAAATGTTCTAGATCGAAAACACATATCCTTTTACAAATATTGTATCAATTATGGTGAATTATGGATGATAAATCGTCTAAATAATAAAGATAGATTGATGTAATAAAGCTACGTTGACATAACATTTGTTAGACAGGCCTTATGTAAGCAACAGAGGTAGTGAGTGATAGATAGATTAAATAATCTTGTCTCATAACTGCCAATTCATTATTGACCATTACACCACTGACAAAATCTTTCTTACCTTATGAACTTAAGCAGTGACTTAACCAGAATTTTAGCACTAGTCACTATCAGCGATCCAGGTTCATTGAATTTCCATGTATTACTCTCCAGAAACCTCACATCATACTGGATGGCTGCAATACGCCTGCAAAGTATTCACAATATTTTCACTGGAGAACCGACATCAGATGGAAGCTTAGAGCCATACCATAACATTTATATTATAATTTACTGCAACCAGGTAGTAAAACAACATAGCAGTTCGCGCTCCAAAATACACCTAATAATATACGCTTTTGAATTTTTCCCGGTTTCGAAATAGGTCGATAAATACCTGAGCTACCTTTCTACAAACATTACATGTCCCAGAAAGACGCATTGAAGTAATAAACTTCGAACACAGTTTATGGGCCCCATATAAAAATGGTTCTATTTGTATTCATAAAAATTCTGGAAATCGGAAAAGGTATATTGCGTTATCTTAACATGAAGCTATTAAAAAACACTACTTTCTCTTTGTTTAAATCATCAAAATTATGTAGTGCCATAAAAGTTTCCGATCGACGACAGCCCTAGATTTTCTAGATTACAGTTACAATTTTACGCGACTGCCGACTAAAACGAGACAGTCAATGACTGTGGAGTCACCCACCTGACTGTAAAAACGAATTAGACTGGGACTCTGAAGACTACAATAGTCAGTACTTGTAAAATCACTTTAAAACAAGTAGTTCCAAACAGGGACATAGCTATATATAGAGTGTCTTCGTTGAGCAGTGCGGGATGTTCACCTTGAAATTTCCACTGCACACCTCCCCATAGCTCATAAACCAATCACTCCCAAGTTCCCAACTGGACCAAACTGTTTTAAAACTGGTACTTCAAGCTCTTCAAATGTTGGTAATTTTCAAACTAACATCCCCAAAAAGTTAGAGATTTTCTAAATGTGGCCATAAATATTCTACTGAATACTAAAGTTGTGGGGGGGGGGGGGGGAGGTCAAAGCAGAACCCCCGTCCCCAATTTCATCCCCCCATGTAAGAACCATCTGCACTCAGCTTATAAATCATCCCATGGGGGTAACAGTATATTGGTTCATATGGGTCTTATTTGATTCTGGAATAATCCCATAGAAGACTTATACCTGTTATTCCATTGGATGGCGCAGGCCACAGTGAAAAGACATACATAAAGAGCATATGTCTGGTGCAGCAATATATCCTCATACAAATAGGTTCATATTAGACCTAAATATTCAGATAGGTTCCTATTGGACTTATTAGATTCCGAAATAAGCCCATAGTAAGCTTATTTTAAATTTTTTTTATTTATTTAATTAATTTTTTTTAGATCAAAACTAGAGGTGTGACTGTCCCAATGGGACTAAGGATACCCCCCCGTGTTTTTAAAATACTAAGATGTTTCACATGTCAGTAAACATTTAGTTAAAATAATAAAATAACAGTTCCCATTGCAGGTGCACAACCCTAACCCTAATCTTAAACCCTATTGACCGAAAAATGTAGGAATAAAAGCTATGCATGTTGCGAAAATGTTCTTAAGTAGAAAAAGGGGTATAACTCCACCAAAAAAAGTCGGACAGACGTCATAATCCCAGGTACACAGGTTCCTATGGTACTAAATATCAGTGCCAAGTTTAAAAAAAATTGAACTAAAAATGTAGGAATAAAAGCTCGGACAAAATTATACATGTTGCGAAAATTTTCTAAGACGAAAAAGGGGGGACAACTCCACCAAAAAAATGTCCGACAGACGTCATAATCGCAGGTGCACAGATGGTTGATGTCTGTGCCAAGTTTCAAGAAAATTGATCAAAAAACGACTGAGAAAAACTCCGGACAAATTTGTGTCCACGGACGGACGACGGACGGACAAGCTGATTCCAGTATACCCCCCTAACTTCGTTGCGGGGGGGGGGGGGGGTATAATTATGAAAAACCTGTCAACATGAATGGAATAAACATGAATGGTCTCACCTATAAAAACCATTCTCCAGTCTGGCTTTAATAGTGCTGAGGTCGATGGGATACTCAATAACAATAGCGTAGTGAGGAAACACGTTAAGGTCAACTGGCGTGAGGAAAGGCTCTGCAATCGAGTAACCCATGACGATTTCCAGACCATGTGCTATCCTAGCACACTCCTGCTCGCGGCCACACAGAGGCCACTCAGGTATCATGGGAACGTAAAGCAGTGACCGTAGCTCATCAGCGGACACAGGAATTCCTTCGCCAGTGGTGATAGGCATGGCTGAAAGAGTAATTCAGTTATAGTTAACTGACTATAAATTAAATTTTAATCAGCAATATTGTTTTCAAGAGACTCATATATGGAATCAAGTTGGAATGCCCCACCACACCCCGACCCACCCAAGTGAACACGGGCTACAAATAGTTAGCCATATTCAGGCCTGAAAATATGGTGCTGGGCTTTTGCAGACTGAGGTCCCCAGAGGGTGAATTTAGCAGGCTAGCATCACCAAATTCATCAATCTGGGGACCTCATTCTACATGGCCTCATCTTCTATGGGAGACCTAGACACAGGTTTAAGTTCCGAGTTGATGAAGATGGTGATGTGCATTAAGGGTGAATTTAGTGATGCTAGCATGCTGTGTGGGGCAGCATCATTAAATTCACCCTCTGGGAACCTCATTCTGCAAATGTCTAGAACCATATTTTGAGGCCTGAACATATTAAAAAGAGATGGCCTTTTCAATCCTCAAATCATGTACAGTAATACCCTAATTAATTGACTCCATAACCACAGCAGAATTATGGGTAACTTTTCAGGATTTAGTCGGAAATATGGCTTGTTGCCATTCATCGGAAAGCTCTCCCCGAGAGCTTTCCGATGAATGGGCAACAAGCCATATTTCAGACTAAATCCTGAAAAGTTACCCATAATTCTGCTGTGGTTATGGAGTTGATTAATTAGGGCATTACTGTATATGTAACAACTACCAAAATAAATTGCCATGATAACTCAACTAACATACATCTAACCAATCTCGTAATCGCAGGTGCACAGGTTGCCATGGTGGTAAATGTCTGTGCCAAGTTTCATAGCAATTGACCAGGAAATGAAGGATAATAATCGTGCACAAAATGACAAAATTGTTTACGTTGCTAACATTTCTCAGAAATTGGGATAACTATAGTAACAAAGATCGGATGGATCTCGTAATTACAGCTACACAGGTTCCAATGATGGTCAATAGTCATGCCATGTTTCAAAAACATTGAACAATAAATGAAGTAATACAAGCTGGAACAAAATTACAGGGTTGCAAAACAGGAGAATAACGCTGCTAAAAAAAAGTCTGACAGACCAGGCCGCATAATCGCGAATGCACAGGTCCCATCAAGGTTTCCGTTAATATGGCTCAGCATGAGTGGATAGGCCTAATTCCCTTGCTGATGATCTGTTTGAGGCATACATGTACCTAAAGTCAATAGTAATCTGTTGTAACAAAAAGTCAGGGGTTAACCCTTTAGCGTTCAGAACACCCCAGAGCGCCCCGCCGTGTAGCGTCCAGAACACCCTAGAGAGCCCTGCCGCGTAGCGTCCAGAGAGCCCCAGAGAGCCCGGAGTTTTGCGTTTTTTTCAGTCATAGTTTACAACAAAACTATTGCATTATAACACAACAAATTGCTTTCATTGTTAATGTAAATAATAAAATATATGTTACATTATTAATTGTTACGTTTTTGTGGGGTTTTGTGGCAGATTTTGTACAATTTAATCGATAGTTGTCAATAAAATCGCAATAAAACGAAAAGTGGAATGCGGCGGTGCTATTTTTTTAAGTCGACTAGAGAAATCAGCGTACTCGGGCAACTGTGTACGGTCGTCTAACTTACATTTATTTATTTTCGAACTTTATTTTTATTTCCAATAAAATATTTACTTGACTTGTTTATGTTTTTATATCATATGCATCCAAATATAAAACAATCACTACCATTAATTTGACTAAAGAAGCTACGGTAAGAGCAAGACGACATGCTGATGTTAGTTTTTGTTACCAAGGACGCCGTGTTTGTTCTTACTGCTGTGTAGGCCTATTCCCAAATAAAACTGTTTCCAATTATTTTTTTATTTTTCCTAATTCTTCACATGATCATATTGACAATATTATATTTTTTATAGAGTGTATAAAATGTATTGAATAGCAATGCGAGGAACTAATTAGAAGCTTCCAGCAAACAGCGCGTTTACCAATTTCTGAACACGTGGCTTCCATCCAAGCTGGGCGCGAATTTCAATCTTATAATTATCAATAATTTTTCAAGAGATATTTATCATTTAATCGAACAAAATTGCGCTATTAGTATGTCCTTTGTTACAAGTTGAACATAGGCCAAACAATATATCGATTACCGGTAGTTTAACTGTGTACACACCTTGTGTTTTGGCACTAACTGTGATATACATTGCATCATCATTACATCAAGGTCAAGGTAACGCCTGTGTCTCAATGTGATTTATTTTTAGTATATTTCGTCATCCTTATTCAATACGATGTCTTGCTAACTATTATTTAGTTTGGCATCTCATATATTCACGAAGAGAAAAGCACTGTTATCGACCTTAATGGACATTCAATCTTTTTCAAATGACAATATGTGATGGACATGATCTACGCATGTAAATGTGCCAAGATATATCGTAATAAACTGGGTCAAGTTCGAAGTACGTACGCATTACGTTCGTGAGGTACACAGAAGGAGTTGTTGTCAGCGCTGAATATATAGTTCTTGCGATATATATTTCAATTCCGACATATTAAACATTATATTGTTACTGAATAGCATTTCAACTTCTAACCTATGATTTAAAAAATTGAAATTTTAGTCTATTAATGCTGTTTTTATGTCTTTTTTTATACATGACACACGGAGTAATTGTCGAGGTATTTACGTCGACGTTGCACATCTTATTTCTGTATCCTCACGATCATGGCTTGTGTTTTGTTTACATTGATTACTATTTGTGATCACGTGTCAACAACAGTTAATCAGATTTTTACAATACTGGAATCAATTTCACAATGCATTTCCACATTTTATTGAATTTCGTTGGTACATTATTAAATGCAAATAAATAGAAGTTGGTTAACACTTTGCTAGTGATTGTGGAAAAGTGAAGGTAATTCTGGAAATCGAGGTTACAACGTCAAACTTCATACAAAATCTTCGCGGTGTTTTTGTTGATAAAATATTGGGGATAATTTTATTAAACGATGTCAAAGTATGGTACGCATTCATATGGACATGAACTAGAGTGATTGGTGCACATGTAGATGTGAAAATTTAAAGGAATGCACGCGTAAAACGATCTCATTATTTTATTAGTAAGTGATTGCTAACAGTAAAGAAAGTACGGCAACTGTGTTGCCTTGCCGTCTTACGTAATACACAACTCAATTGACGACGTTTTCTGTTTTGCAAATTTATATATGCAATATATAATGGGGGATAATTTTGTTTAACGATGTCAAATTATGGTACGCATTCATGTGGACATGAACTAGAGTGATTGGTGCACATGTAGATGTGAAAATTTAAAGGAATGCACTGCAAAACGATCTCATCTTTTTATTTGAAAGTGATTGCTAACAGTAAAGAAATTATGGCGACTGTGTTGTCTCACGCAGTACCGTACACAACCAGATCTCCGGCGTTTTTTGTTTTGCAATATTTCTGTTGATAAATTGAACACAATAATACGATAAATTTTCGGAAATTACCAGCTGAAATGACAGCAATAAAATTCAGAATCAAATTGATTTTAATTCTATGCAACGAATCAGGGTCAAGAAAAATCCGGAAAGATACCTACCAACTCCATAGTGTCTCCTTGTTCTCCATCGCTAGATGGAATATATGATCAAACAAATCATCTTACCTGCTCTTCCCATACTAAGGATGTAGTATGAATTAAATTAAAAAAAATTGCACATTGCCAATGGGGGGGGGGGGGGGGGGGGGGGGGGAACTTGACTTTCATAAATATGAAAATCAATTGTTACCAATTAATTAAAATAAAAAAAAACCATCCTTGCAGATAAACAAGAGCCACCATAAGATTTAATAATACATTTTTTCCTATAACTTTGACGTTACCAGAAAGTTATGTTGGCTGGGGTGACGACGTTCTCAGTAATGACGTTAGACATATTACTGTTGGGTAAAGGGTTAAACAGAAAACTGGTGAAAAAGCGGGTCAATTGAGCACATGATGTTACTGTTACAGAGTTAACCCTTTGTAAAAGCGCAAAACTATTCAACGTAATATTTGGTGTGCAGTCAAATAGTGACGTTATATACAGCATAATACACATACAAAAATGTTGCGGTAACATCAAAGAATGCCGGACTGCTGACTATGGATATTTTGGGCAAAGGATTTCCGTGGATGAAACTACTCACGGTTGGAGATCCCGTGCTATTATATAATTTGATAAAAGAATGCCAAACTGCTGAGTAGGAGATTTTTGTGCATGGGAATTCCGCGGATGAAACTACTCATGCTCGGAGTACGTGACAATTCTAACGAACGACGGAAGGAAATCCAACATTTTCAGACAATCCCTGCAGTATGATATCAAAGCGCACAAATAGTTTCCTGAATTATGCTTTCGGTTTCATTTTCACGGAAGCTACCTGTTGAAATTCTTGGAAATACTTAATTCAATTCTCCTTGCTAGGTATTATTGGTCAATGCATAGATGCATTTTAGTGTTTAATTATGCCTGTCAGAAGCTTTATTCAGTAAAAACTGAACAGAAAAGTCAGTTTAACCCTTTGAGTGCCAGGTCGATTTTTGTATCAACCCATATACCCTGTGCCAATGCATTCTCTTATATATGCGAGTCGACCATAGGTCGCCTCGCATATATAAGAGAATGCATTGGCCTAAAAAAAAAATAATAATAATTTTATTTTTATAATTTTAATACTTTATTCTTATATTCTTTAACAGACTTATTTTGTAGGTTTAGGGCCGATGAGCTCGGTTAAAGGGTGTTAAAGCTTACATTTTTTGTCTATTGGTTCCATGTCCCAGGGACTCAACTTCTCATGTTCTCCATTGTCCCATCTGGAAAGAAAAATATCTTAACCCTTTCCATACTAAATACAATATTTTCCTAAATAAGTAAAATATATATCTCATAGAAGTAACTTGCCCACTGAACTAAAAAAAAACTTTTCTCTATAGAGTACAAGGAAAAAGTGGTCAAACTAATCTTGGCATTCCGGTCTTGTCAAAGTGAAGATCACGTGGTCCATGGACGATAAAGATAGGCGTATTTCGCCATATATCGGGGATTACATGAACCATGATAAAATTATCATAGATTTTCAACTCTGGGTTTGTTAACAACCATTTCTACTTAGAATGGGATATATCATATAGTTCAGTGGGCAAGATATCTTTGACGGAGATACTCATTGACAAGTACTTCCCTTAGGAAATATGCTTCCCCCCCCAAGAACTTTGTGTATATATTTCAAGCAATAAAATACTAATTCTGAGTCAAAAATTCTGAGTCAACAAAAGCTTCTGTCAACAGAATTTTTTTTAAATATTTTTCACACATTATGATTGTGGACCGTAAATGTTACTATACTTGAACACTACACTGTTAGTGATTAAATAGTAATCCATATCTGTTTTTCAAATGGAATTCCTTCTTTTAATCACTTTTAATTTGAAAATATATTACACAAGATGATTCTCATATTGCTTTACAAGTATACTAATACAAACTTGTCACCAAAACAAGTTTCATAATTCACTGCTGTTGTAAGAATTATTGGTCAGTTAGAGAAGGAAAGAGAGATCCTGTCTTCAAAAAGAACATAATATTCCTTTCCAACTGTATATTTAACCCTTTCAGTGCCAAGTCCGATTTTTGTACCAACCCATATTTCCTTGCTCATTTTTCAAATTTATTGATTATAATAATATGATACATTGATGGAAAGAGCTCTATTATAATCAATAAATTTGAAAAATGATCAAGGAAATATGGGTTGATACAAAAATCGGACTTGGCACTGAAAGGGTTAACAATATTTCTTAAACTGACAATGGGTAGAAATTTAACTGCTCACAAATAACGAGAGGCCGATCACGATCGGCAGATGTTTAACCCATACCTTGGCGACAGCGATGAGCTATTTTCATATATCCTTACCCCATCCTTTTCATGAGTGCAAAACTTTAAACAATTCACACCTTACTATTAATTCACAAGTGAAATCACACTTATTGGGCACCTTGCTCACATTAACACAATGTTAACAGACGTGGCTTTGATTTCAACCTATTAGTGACTCCAACACAGATACATGTATGTCTTATAGAGTTATAAGTCTAATTAAGCTCAATCCATAGTCGGAGAGAAGCACCATAGCTGTTAAATATCAAATAGTTAAGAAATTAGGTAGATAAACATCATAGCAACTCAATTTATCTATTTATTACATTGGAACATGAGACATTACATATTGTGTGGGTTTTTTTATTATCATTGATATTTTTTTGTTTATAATATCTTGTGTCAGCTGCATATTAAAAATTCATAGCAACCTATTAATATTTCACCACTAAAAAACAATCAATACCTTATCAACTATAGAAGTGAGGGATGTATAGACCTGGATATAAAATATGATTGGATATAAATGTTAATTTTCTTGTAAGTTGATCATTAGAAAGATATGTTTGTGAACAGTTTAAATATAATTAAAGTTAAGGTTAATATTATCACAACCATTCGATCGATACCAAAATCTATACAGGTGAAGAATGTGTCATGATTATCACAGATGTGATTATTTATAGAGTAATCATGCAAAAAATATTTAGCTATCACATTGTGTAAACAGGATTGGTGAAGGATGTTAATATAGCAGGGTTTCCGTTAGTACGGCTCAGCGTCCGTAGGACGGCCTCATTCCCCTCGCAGATTATCTGTTTGGTTCATACATATACCAAATGTCAGTCGCAATGTGTCGTAAAAAAAAATCGATTGCAACGGGAGTTTGGGGGTTAACAGAATACTGGTGAAATGCGTCTCAAATAGCGACGTTATATACAGCGTAATACATGTCGCGGTAACATCAAAGAAATTAAGCCGGACTGCTGAGTACGCATATTTTTGTGCACGGGATGAAACTACTGATGCTCGAAAATCCCGTGATATCCTACGATTACATAATTTGATCAAAGTATGCGAATTTCTTAGTCGGGACATTTTTATGCACAGGATTTTCATGGATGAAACTACTCCTTCTCCGAGATCCCGTGCTATCGTACGGTACATAATTAATGGGTCCCTCTGCAGAGTCCGTGAGGTTCAGAACAGAGTTTTAGCCAGCGTGTTATAAAATATAATTTGACGGGAAATGTGAACATGTGCGTCGTTGATTGTGCTTGGGGACCAAAGCGGGAGCCGCAGGACAACGCAATTATTATTTACCGTACTTTGACTGTATCTCCGTATTGGGGAGGGGGTATGTGTTTGTCTTTATCCTCCATGTATGTAATATGGATCAAATGAATGGTGTTGTTAACTTGTCACTATGAATTCCCACTATAGAGACTGATTTCGGGACAGGTTCCGTATTTTTGTGAAATAAATCACTTTGGGATTTTGTTGACTATGCATGGCAATATACGCATAATAAGCAATTGCGGTCGTCGGTTTATGGACTAATAGAGACTATTGAACAAGCTACGCATTCCGAGTGAAAGATGTTGCTACCATTCGTATTCCGCCGCTATAAATATCTCCTGCCGACAAACCCTGCAGTATGACGTCACAGCGCACAAATAGTTTTACGATTGACAGCGTATATCCTAGCTGTCAGTTCCATTTGCACAGAAGCTGCTTGAAATTCTAGGAAATACTTTATTCAATTCTCCTTAATTGCTATCTATTATTGGTCAATGCATAGATGCTTTGTAGTGTTTAGATTTATTATGCCTGTTGGAATCTTATTGTATAAATTTGTAATCACTAACTCATAGGTTGTTCATTAATATATAGTATTCAATCAGACGCAGTCTTACGTTCGTAACTAATTGATTATCTGGAGTCATTCTGGACACCATCAACAGAATTAAAGCACCCACGGAAATGATTGACTTGCGTAATATATACGTAGATTTGGGTTGCTTTGTGGGACTCTTAGGTGCAAGGAAATTGCTACTTTTCAGTGTCAAATAACAAAATTTTCGCCCGACAGGACGAACCATGGTCGCGTTATGTGTTTCCCCAATACGGACTCATTAATTCCCCCCTGGCGGAAACCCTGATATAGTTAAGCAAATAAACCAAATGACCCTCACTATGCAGGTTAGAGGTGTGTTATCATAAACTGTGCCAGAACTATAAACATAATCAATGGAAATATTTGAGTTATCAAATTGGATAGTAAGGGGTTAATCTTACCCAAACTAATGAACTGATAAACACAGAGTAGTCAACAAAAAGCATGTCATTGGATTTAGAAACCCATACAATAAGTCAGTCTCAAGAATCCCAGCACTGTTAATATTATCCTGTAGCCCAAATGCAATTGAGGGAATTTCAAAATAAGACATATCCTCTAATGATGAATTTCAATTGGTCATTTCTTGAAACACTGACTGAACCTGGCTCAAAGTTAAAGTGATAATTTAATATATGTCTATCAGATAATGAGTCAATCGAATGGGTTAATTTTAATCCCAAATCCATGCAAATTAAAAGTGGATCACCATCAACATGTACATAGAATAGGAGAATGATCAAATAAAGAAAATCAGAAGACCATATGATGTGTGCAGAGGGTTAATCATTTTCAATGACATCATATGATGGAACTAAGGAATGCTGTATTAATTATTTTCTAAGTTATAACATCAGTGTCTCTGTAAACAATAATGCCATGAACTGCATGGTTTCAACAGAGAACAGAACTGGAATAAAGAGTCTAACATCAATCAAAGTTTGACAGATGTTTATATTAAGTCTGCAGCCCCCAGTGGAACTATCAGGTCACTGTGTACAAAGCAATAAATTATCTCCTTCCAATAACACAGGTGTGTGTTGTGTCTTGTTCTATTCAAATTTAATAGTGCATGGAAAAGATGTATGAATTATAAACGGCCATAACTCTGTTAATATATACCGGATCAAACCCATATTCGCACTTGATCTGTATTTAGGGGTCAGAAATTCATATGTCGATCAGATGAAAAAAGTTTGAGTCATCCTGGCTTGGATGAATTCTATATAAAAACAAGAGTGGAAAGGGTTAACTAAACAATACCAAAATCCATACAGATGAAGAACGTGCTAAGAAAGACCTAGGTAAGAAATATGAGGCAGATCAGAAGAAAATTGTTTGACTTTGATACATCGGATAGCATTTGTGAGCAGGGTTAATTATGTTCTAAACCGATCAACCAATCGATACCAAAAACTATACAGGTGAGCCATGTGTCATCATAAACCTGCATATAAAATATGAACACAATGGGTAAAATAATACATGAGTTATGGCATCAGATAGAATATGACCAGGTATGGATGGAAAGTGTTAATCATTTCTAAACCGATCAACCGATCGATACCAAAAACTATACAGGTGAGGGGTGTGTCATCATAAACATGCACATAAAATTTGAACATGATCCGATAAAAACTACTCAAGTAATCGAATCGGATAGCAAGTGTCTACGGACGGACAGACGGACGGACGGACAGACGGACGGACGAACGACGGATGGTTGATCCGGACGTCGGCATTATGTGTACCATACATGGTATGGGTACACATAACGAGAGGCCGATCACGATCGGCAGATGTTAACCCATCCCGTGGCGATAAAAATTTAATATGATCGGATAAATGAGAGTTTTGGTGTTGAATTATAGAGTATACTGTTATGTACTATTATAGACAAATGTACATAACACAAATTATTGGAATTTATGGGTCACTGGCATTTATATAAGAGAATGCACTGGTACAGGATCTGTAATGCTAAACCGCCACAGCCAGCAAGTCCGTGGGTTAAATGTGTAGGTGTGCCCTGGACATGGAATACTTGTGTTAAGAGAGTCCAATTTAAGTTTACAATAATAATGTGTCCTAGTATACAGATAAGCAACCTCACCACTGACCCATTAATATCAATTATATTAGTGCTGGGCGGTTTCCCGATTAATCGTCAATACCCGGTTAATATTTCAATATCGTCAGTAATATCGTCTAAACTAAAATAATCGTAATATCGTCGGCAATTAGAGGGTGCCAGACCATCATAAGTGTATAAAAACAAATAGTTTAACTCAAGCCTAAATCGAGTTATTTAAGTTTTAAATTCCAACTAAATCCCCGTGTCCTGACTTTTTCAATATTCAATATAAATCATAGTAAACAACGTTTAGGACGACTAACAAAATTAGGGGGATATGAAAACCCCGAATACGTCCCCCCTTTCGCTCACAATATTACACAAACGCTCCGACTTCCCTGCGTACTTTTTATTACAAGAGAATTCACCAAATGAATTGACGACTGATCGGGTGATAGATCAATATGAATGTCAGTTTTGCCATGCCTCTTCCTTCAGTACAATGATGCACATGCACCGTCAATCAAAATAGTAAATGAGCAAAGATACCGCCCCCTTCTCGTCTAGAAGAAACCACTCACAGCGATTGGTTAAAACCAATATTATAGAATTAGGGCTTCAAACCCGCCCAAAATACACGGTGTCCTTGCTTGGCCGAATTCCAAAAGTTATGTACTACGTGTGTGTGGACTTCGCTAAAATTTGTCTTGACGGTAAACCATATTCCATTTGTCAAGCGACGCAAGTGTCATCGGGAACATATGTATTTGCTCAACATAGTTGAATATACCGAGTTAGAAAAGGATACTGTATAGTATAGAACACTTTTAGTTTTGGCATAGACTAGATAATGGTTTTATTAATTATCGGTATTTACCAGAATTTGTCAAGTCACCGGAAAGAAATTGTCCGAATAGTGGAATTTAACCGGTGAATTTACTTTTCATTCCAAATATCGATCGAGCATGAGGTTGTCACTGGTTGAAAGGTTGTGTATGTTATTATTGACGTCAACTTGTCAAAATTAATGACAATGATGTGATTCTAGCGAACAGTGAGAAACTGTTTAAGTTACTAGTATCTGATGTTTTAAAAAACCGCGATTATATCGTTAACCGCGGTTTTAATTTCCAAAAATCGCAATTTTTATTTTCGTTAATATCGTCCAGCCCTAAATTATATAGCACAGCTGTCAAAAAATCACAGGAATTGTTTATGTTGAACACTGACCTCTATTAAACCAATAACAATTATAATGATATCAGACCATCTGAAGATATAACTCTGCAGCACAGATGTCCAAGTCTACTGTTAATATCATGTGATGTTTATTGTTGAATCTTTATTTTAAATTAGATACCACAGGCTTCTTTATCAGATTATTTGCACATTGGCATAAGAAACATCAGAAAATAATATAGCTTTATCAATAGCTAAGTAGTCGAAATGCAATTGGTGAATTGGATTTAATGTTGCTCCAAACAGATTTACCAGTACATAACACAAGATTTTGGACCGATTTAATCAAATTTGGTGTGGTGATTCGGGGTACCCTTGGCAGAGTTATAATTGTTTTTAATTATTTAAAAAAATTAAAGGGACACATTGGAAATCTTTTTATCAACTTGTATCATAATCATCAATATGTAAATGAAAACAAATGACAATGTCAATGACATTTTTTTTATTATTATTATAAAAGTTAAAAATAAAAAAAAATTTAAATCGATTTTTATTCGAAAAAGGGTCATAACTCCTTTAAAATAAATCGGATCAAACCCATATTCGAACTAGATCTGTATTTTGGGCTGTGAAACTCACATACCAAATTTGGTTCCAATCAGATACAAAATGTTTGAGTTATGGCAGAATGTGTGAATTCTAAGTAGAAAAAGGGCCATAACTCTGTAACAAAAACTCGGATCAAACCCAAATTCGAACTCGAACTCGAACTGTATTTTGGGCTGATATACCCATATACAAAATTTGCTTCTGATTGGATAGAAAATGTTTGAGTTATCGCATTACACGTGAAGTGTCTACGGACGGACAGACGGACGGACGGACGGACAGACGGACGAACGAACGACGAGTGGTCAATCCGGACAACGACACTATGTTTACCATACATAGTATGGGTAAACATAAAAAGGGAAATAATAGAAATTTATGAATTTTTCACACAGAATACTCGTACATACTTGACGTTGAGTGACTGGAACATGCAGTCTGGATAATCTGACTCAAATGGCTCTTGGGAAACAATAATGCCTGACCACCAAGCATCATCTATTACAGATCGGAACTTATCACCTGGAAAATAAATGGAATTGTTTATCCCAAAAGACAGGGAACAGCCAAAAAACCTTCATAAACGCAAAACACTTATTTATGCCTTTAGCTGTTGGTTCAAAATATTGTCAGGGGCTTACGTATTACTGACATACCATTTGGTTTTGGAATATTGAGCTAACACATTTATGTCAACAAGGTTGGCACTGGACCAAAATAAAAAAAAATTG
The DNA here is from genome assembly GCA_032622095.1 of Siphonodentalium dalli. Taxonomy (NCBI): domain Eukaryota; kingdom Metazoa; phylum Mollusca; class Scaphopoda; order Gadilida; family Siphonodentaliidae; genus Siphonodentalium; species Siphonodentalium dalli. Next base: position 147,240,774 of record CP136061.1, on the reverse strand, counting down.
TTTGCCAAATTTCAAAATGATTTGCCAAATTTAATTGAGGGTATAATTCTGTATAATTGGGGAAATTTAAGTAAATTCTCATTTTTGTTATCTTTGTTAAATAATGTAAAAACTAACCACAGACCCAAGCAAAATGAGCTGATAAAGCAAATTAGTATTATTAATAAATATCAAAGTAGCAATAAATATCTAAGTGACACCCGGAGACTGTTTAATAATGCTACATAGTCATCAAACTACAAGAATCTGTAATCAAACCATTCATAATATTTCGCTCTGTATCCTTGTTGGCAAAAACGAACAACAAATTAATCTGTCGCCATTCACATTCAGCCCATTAACCTATTGTCATAAAACATCGACATCATAAATATGTGGTATATAATGTTGCCAGTAATATACATTGTTACAGTGACTGCATCCATGATCCAAACAGACAAAGGGGGATTAACTGTAAAAACTATTTTATAATCACCATTTGCTTCGTTCATAGTGATGGTATCAACATTGAGAGTCTGTTACAAATTACTTATACCAGCCTTAATGAAATCTTCCCAGAACATCGCATCTTTCTGGAGGTCATAATTTAATGACGGTCGATTAAATGTTTGGAAAGTTTGATTACGACAGAAAGAAGGTTTTATCATTTTTGTATAAAACTAAAGAAGATCATAATTAACTTTTGACATATCGACCCCACTAGGTTGATTGATTTGTTTCCCTTTATCTTCAGTGACCCAAGTATATTCTAGGACTAGATAGTTCACATCCCATAACTAAAAACCCACTTGCTAAATATTTTTCCAAATGAATTTTTTTGGCCAATTTTAAAATACTTTGGGCAAGCGGCAGTGTGAACAATGTATGTCAATTCCCTAAACCAAATTTGAGTATTTATAATCCTTGATCATAAAACTTAATACAATACCGATAGGCCCTGCGAATATTTGATATATTTTTAGCTATTTGAATCAACCTCAATATTCGATTCAAATTCTATTCCACTTTGAACCAACGAATAGTAAATGCGAAAACTTCAAAACAGGCAATGTGAACGTAATGCTATTGCCGGTAACAGTTGAACATTCACAACTACCAAGCCTGCAAATATTGTGTGTCATTTGAAAAATGAGGTCCCTAGGGGGTGATATTTAGTGACCCTATCCCACATGGTAGGCTAGCATCACCAAATTCACCATCTGAGAACCTCATTATGCTGAGGCCTCAAAAGTTCTAATCCTTATGATTAGCGACTGCAAATATAACAGTTTATTAATTATCCTGAGGACATATAGGCGGAGCTGGAAAGATACTTCACAATTCTCTTGAACATTATATCATGTCACATGACCACCCATACACACAATTTGATGTATTATTTTTTCAATATTTTATTGTGTTTGCTCCGTTTTGACTTGCAGTGACAGTTGTAATGCCCACTTGGATCGTTTCTGGCAGTGCAGGTCAAATCCCTTAGATAATTTTTTAGAAAGCCATGATAGCGTAATTCTGCAATGGTCCATCTCCGATCCCGTGTTTTGAATTTACAGCAGGGAATTCCCCATAAGTTGAGAATTGAGCTTTAACCTTACTATATTAAATACTCATTGATAAGTAGTTCCCTTTGGAAATATTCAGATAATAAGTTCAAGCCTTGAAATAGCGTGTCTGTCATTTGCAGAATGAGGTCCCCAGAGGGTGAATTTAGTGATGCTACCCCGCATAACGGGCTAGCATCACCAAATTCACCCTCGAGGAACCTCATTCTGCTGAGGTGTAAGCAGAGTGAGGTCCCCAGAGGGTGAATTTGGTGATGCTAGCCCACTATGCGGGGTAGCATCACTTAATTCACCCTCTGGCGACCTCATTCTGCAAATGACAGGCACACTATTTCAAGGCTTGAATAAGTTCAATAATAGGTTGTTTCTTGAACTTATTATCCGAACATTTCCCACCAATAAATCAATTTGCTCTTGCATTATTGTTTTTTCTGTCTGTCATCTGTTTTTATTTCCTGAACACCTCTCCAAATGAATAAAAGACCATTCCAATGTAAACTTTTATTATTGGATGGGAGAATCCATTTAGTATGAAAAGGTTTAATGTATATAATCCTGTCAGCTTCACTAAAAAAAAAATTATGTTTTGACAAGCAGCAGAAATGTTAGCCAGAGAGGTGTAGGTCGAAATAGTAGGTGTGAGTAAAGGGGGCAAGTGATTGCAGTATCACATACCTGGTTTCCACTTCCTTTTTTTAGACAAATCATACATTTGTCTTAGCACTATGAAGTCTATAACATCAGGCATATCATGGTATCTAAAATTAGATAATGACTTTATCATTGCCAAATAAAGATAAAAGGAGAAATATATGGTACATGTGTAGACAAAACATAATGCATAATGAAGTTAATTTCTCGCTGTTTCATGACTATATAAAGCAAAACAAGCGATAAAACCATAAGATTATTTTTTTGTCATGTAGGTGCTGGGTGGGGGGGGGGGGGGGAAATATCCTGACCTGGACATCTTCCCCCCCACACCAAACCCTGACTCAAACAACTTGTTCTCAGAAGAAGTTAATTTCTCGCTGTTTCATGACTATATAAAGCAAAACGAGCGATAACACCATAAGATTATTTTTTTGTCATGTAGGTGCTGGGTGGGGGGGGGGGGGGGGGGAGATATCCTGACCTGGACATCTCCCCCCACCCCAAACCCTGACTCAAAAAACTTGTTCTCAGAAGAAGTTAATTTCTCGCTGTTTCATGACTATATAAAGCAAAACAAGCGATAAAACCATAAGATTATTTTTTTGTCATGTAGGTGCTAGGTGGGGGGGGGGAAGATATCCTGACCTGGACATCTCCCCCCCCCACCCCAAACCCTGACTCAAACAACTTGTTGTCAGAAGAAGTTAATTTCTCGCTGTTTCATGACTATATAAAGCAAAACGAGCGATAAAACCATAAGATTATTTTTTTCTCATGTAGGTGCTGGGTGGGGGGGAAGATATCCTGACCTGGACATTTCCCCCCCCCCCACCCAAACCCTGACTCAAACAACTTGTTGTCAGAAGAAGTTAATTTCTCGCTGTTTCATGACTATATAAAGCAAAACGAGCGATAACACCATAAGATTATTTTTTTGTCATGTAGGTGCTGGGTGGGGGGGGGGGGAAGATATCCTGACCTGGACATCTTCCCCCCCCCACCCCAAACCCTGACTCAAACAACTTGTACTCAGAAGAAGTTAATTTCTCGCTGTTTCATGACTATATAAAGCAAAACAAGCGATAAAACCATAAGATTATTTTTTTGTCATATAGGTGCTGGGTGGGGGGGGGGGGGGGGGAGATATCCTGACCTAGACATTTCCCCCCACCCCAAACCCTGACTCAAACAACTTGTTCTCAGAAGAAGTTAATTCTCGCTGTCTCATGACTATATAAAGCAAAACAAGCGATAAAACCATAAGATTATTTTTTTGTCATGTAGGTGCTGGGTGGAGGGGGGGGGGGGGGGGAAGATATCCTGACCTGGACATCTTCCCCCCCACGCCAAACCCTGACTCAAACAACTTGTTGTCAGAAGAAGTTAATTTCTCGCTGTTTCATGACTATATAAAGCAAAACGAGCGATAAAACCATAAGATTATTTTTTTCTCATGTAGGTGCTGGGTGGGGGGGGAAGATATCCTGACCTGGACATTCCCCCCCCCCAACCAAACCCTGACTCAAACAACTTGTTGTCAGAAGAACTTAATTTCTCGCTGTTTCATGACTATATAAAGCAAAACAAGCGATAAAACCATAAGATTATTTTTTTGTCATGTAGGTGCTGGGTGGGGGGGGGGGGGGGGGGGGGGGGGGGGGGGGGAGATTATCCTGACCTGGACATCTTCCCCCCCCACCCAACCCTGACTCAAACAACTTGTTCTCAGAAGTTAATTTCTCGCTGTTTCATGACTATATAAAGCAAAACGAGCGATAACACCATAAGATTATTTTTTTGTCATGCAGGTGCTGGGTGGGGGGGGGGGGGGGGGGGGGAGATATCCTGACCTGGACATCTCCCCCCACACCAAACCCTGACTCAAAAAACTTGTTCTCAGAAGAAGTTAATTTCTCGCTGTTTCATGACTATATAAAGCAAAACATGCGATAAAACCATAAGATAATTTTTTTGTCATGTAGGTGCTGGGTGGGTGGGGGGGGGGGGATATCCTGACCTGGACATCTTCCCCCCCTCCCCTAACCCTGACTCAAAAAACTTTTTCTCAGAAGAAGTTAATTTCTCGCTGTTTCATGAATATATAAAGCAAAACAAGCAATAAATCGATACAATAATTTATTTGTCATGTAGGTGCTGGGTGGGGGGGGGGGGGGGGGGGGGATATCCTACCCTGGACATCTCCCCCCCCCCCACCCCAAACCCTGACTCAAACAACTTTCTCTTGGAGAAGCTAATTTCTCGCTGTTTCATTACTATATAAAGCAAAATAAGCGATAAAACTATAAGATTATTTTTTTGTCATGTAGGTGCTGGGTGGGGGGAAGATATCCTGACCTGGACATCTCCCCCCCCCCCCCCCCCCCCACCCCAAACCCTGACTCAAAAAAGTTGTTCTCATAAGAAGTTAATTTCTCCCTGTTTCATGACTATATAAAGCAAAACTTGCGATAAAACCATAAGATGGGAAGATATCCTGACCTGGACATTTCCCCCCCCCCAAAC